>NC_061164.1:41121128-41136128 GCF_022113875.1 Hydra vulgaris
TAATTTTTTCACAAAAAAAAATTGAAAAAAATTTAACACATAATATTAAATCCTTATTTTTATTGGTTCTATTAATTAATTTTCAAAGAAAAAAATCTTTTTTCTCATGTTCTATTTAATATGTTTGAAAAAAAAGACTATTTTATTATCTTTAGATAATGAAATATTCTTTTATTATATGTAGTACATGTGATTTTAAACCATATATGCACTAATGTGATTTTTGTTATTTTTATTATTCACCTCCCCAAGGCAAAGCCTATGTCTTGTTTTCCTGATAGGCCTGCTTGAAAATGGCATCTGTTGTTCCAATTTTCAAAAACTCAGGAGAACATTTTGACCCCTCCAATTATTGTCAGTCTTTCTTCTTTCATTAGCAAGGTCTTTGAATCTTTGTTCAATAAATTTTTCACATTCCATTTTGAGTCAAACAACTCACTGTCAGACATGACAGTAAGTTATTTGACTCAAAATGGAATGTGAAAAATTTAAGTTATTTGAATCAAATAACTTACTGATCAACATGGTTTTCGATTCTTTTGCTCTGCGTCTGACTTGCTTACTGCTGTGACTGAAAGATTTTATCCTGCTTTAGATGGAGGCAGAAAGACTAGGGCTGTTACTCATGATATATTCTAAACTTTCTTCAAAGTTTAGCATGCTGGTCTTCTCCAGAATCTTGTTTGATATGGTGTATCTGGGAAAGTTTGGGAGATTATCAAATCATTTCTTTCTAACCGCTTTATTTAAAGTCATTCTTGAAGGCCAACACTCTACATTTTCAGTAACTCCTGGGGTATCTCAAGGTTCTATCCTTGGCCTTGTTTTGTTTCTTATCTACATTAATGATCTTTCTGATAACCTTACATCTAAAGTAGCTCTTTTTGCTGATGACTCAACATTATACTCCTGTCTTAACAAATAGTCTTCTCTTTTTAATTGCTTAGAATAGGCAGCTGATCTTGAATCTCACTTCTGTAACAGATTAGGGCTTGCAGTGGCTTGTAAATTTTAACTCTAACAAAGCTCAGTTACTTTTGCAAATTTAGCAAATAGTAATTAATTTTGCAAAAATATAGTCATATACTATGGAGAAGCATGTGAATGATGAATTGACATTTTGTTATATTTTTTTAAATTATATAATTTCAGGGCTTGAATTGAGCGTATTGCGAATTGCAATTGCTTTTCACACCTTTGCGATTAGTTTTTTCAAAACAAATCGCAAAAAAAATATTTTCGCGATTTGTTTTTTTTTTTGTTTGTTTGTTTGTTTTTGGTTATTTACTTTTTTCTAGCTTAGTATTTTTTGGAAATTCTTAAAAGTATTATTTTTGTTATAAAGTCATGCTAAATTTATCTTTTGACTAGATGCTCTTTCGCGCATACATTTCATTTAAATTTAAATTACTTTAAATCTCTGCGTGCAAGCCAATAATATTTAAAAGCTCGTTAAAGCTTAGTCATAAAATGCATTGTCTGGCCAGTTTAAAAGCGTTATTGTTTACCAACCTACCAATGAGTGGACACTTTTTGTAAGGAAAGATGCATCGAGAAGAATATTTACAAAGAACTTCTTGAAGAAGTATAAACGTTTTTCAATCAGAGAAATCTCTTCTTCCAATGATGTTTTTAACAAAGAATCGAGAAAAAAAGTTTTACAAATTATAACTAAAGATATATCTTTAGTTATATATTATAACTAAAGATATAATATTTTATAGTAATTTTAAATATTAATATTTAAAACTACTATATCATATAGTAGTTGATAAATATATAAGGTTTTAAATCAATAAAAAGTTATAGTTTATTTACAATAGGCTAGCAAGTTAACTGTCAATCCAAATAAAACTTTTTTGTTTGGATCGACAGGTACGCTACCTTCAATAAATCTTACAGTTAAGAGTTCAATAAATCTTACAGTTAAAATTTTTCTTTATGCAGAATATAATAGTTTCTCGTATTCCTAAAACTCAAAGAAATCAACTTTTTTTTCTGAAGTAGATGAAAATTAATATTTAAACATTTATATTAAGATCAATGTTTAATACAATTGTGTCTAACCTTATTTCTTTTTAAGAAAATATAATACGGCTATTTTAAAGCCACAAATCTTATAAAAATATTATTTAGTATAAAATAAAAGATAAAAAAAATTTATCTTCAAAACATTATAAACGTAATTATAAACGCTTTACTTTGTAATGCGATTTGTAATTTTATACGCAAAGTTATGTTTTTATCATATAAATTTTTAAGAACTCAGATTCTTGCTTCTAGAGCATCCATCTTAAAATCAACACCGATTTCAAAATCATTTTTTTTTTTAGTCCACGGTGTTCTTGAACCTCTTAAACAAAAGATAGTTAAGTGAAGTATCTCAAAAGATAACTTCGTTCTTACCCACATCATAATTGAGTATTTTTCATTTTGTTTTTCCGCTAGTTTCTCCGCTAACCTAACAAACCGATGACATTCTTTACCCATACCTCCATTTGTACGAAACACTAGTGGTGTCAAACTGCCATGTTCGACTTCACGAACTCGTTCGCCATACTCTCTTTTTTTTTCCTTTTCGTGTTTTCTAAATATAGCAGCTATATCTAGATTTTTGTTGCTCATGGAATTGACATGCATAACTCTTACGTCAAAAATAGCTGTCTGTCCATTTCGCCAAAAACCATTTGCTTTAATATCCAAACAAGCTTGGTTACTTTTATTTGCTGTATGGAAATGAAAATTCTCATTATCAAGGGGTATGAGGTGTGGTTCGGATTGAACATTTATGCACACTCTTTTAAGCAATGTGGTGAACAAATTTCTTATGTTATCATGACGACTTGAAATGAAGCCACCTTTCTTACACGACAATGCATGAGTTACATTGAAAGGTTCTCCGCATTCACAAATACGAGGGATATTTTTTAAGTCAAAATTATAACGTAAGCAAAGTGCATCTCGAAATTCTTCTTTATTTAAAACAAAACCTTGGTTTTCTAGTGGTAAGGCGTTTAATTAGGTGCTTGCGCATTATTTGTTATATGTTTCTTAACATAGAATCTGGTTGCATTGAATTAACTGCAATTATTTTCTTTTTGCGATGCTTAAAGGGACTACCAAGTCCCGAGACATGTTGTGTTCATATTAAAGAGAATATTAAAAAAAAACGTCTGAGCAAATTTTTTTTGATTAAAACTAATTAATAAATGTATACCAAGAAAAACAAATTTTGTTGTTTTAGTCGAAGCTCGTCTTCTCCGTTTTCTCTGGTATTTTGAGTATGTAAAATAAACGCGATTTTCCAGGCGCATTATACAGACTTGATAATTTATTCAAGCGCGTTTAATTCATAGGAGTTTTAGTGCATGACGTCATAGATTTTTTTTTTGTTTGTTTGTTTAAAACACCGATTGTTTTTTTTTTTTACATACAATTTCCAAATCATATTCATTTTTATTATATTTTAAAGTTGTGTTTGTAAAACAAAATTAAAAACAAAATAAAATTAAAAACAAAATAGTATTTTATTTGCGCAACTTTTTTAAATAATCGTCTAGACCACGTGTATTTTGATTTCTTTTGTTATAAGTTTTTCTTTCAAAATATTAGATAAAATAATTTTTAACCTAAATTATAATGCACTTTTATTAATTTACTTTGTAAATATTAAAAAAAAATTATTAACGCATTTTTTTCTCTGATTTTCAAAAATGTATTTTTTGGTATTGAGGTGATCATATTTCATTATTTATATTTCCTTTATAACTTCCAATATATATTATAGCGGGGGCTTAAAAATTAAAAAATTAATATATTTTATTTTTTATTTTACAGACATACATGGAAACATAATTAACTTGAATGTTCTTGAACATCTTGCGGAAGAATAAAAAGAATATTCGCGAACACTAAAAACCCGCCAAATTTGCGAACAAACTAATTCTATTAGTTCAAAAAACACGCTGACTAAGCGAAATAAAGTTCTAGAGTATTCTGTTGAAATGTTTTAGAAATTGTATTTGTTGCGTTTTGAGATATCTAGCATAAATTTTTTTAAGAATATATTATCAAATGAACTTTAATATTATGGCTCATTTTTAATACTATATATACTATAAGTATATATATACTATAAGTATATATATACTATAAGTATATATATACTATAAGTATATATATACTATAAGTTATATATATATATATATATATATATATATATATATATATATATATATATATATATATATATATATATATATATATATATATATATATATATATATATATATATATATATATATATATATATATATATATATATATATATATATATACAGGGCCGCCAAGAGGGAGGGGCAATTGAAGTAGTTTGCCCCGGGCATCACAGTCTATGGGGCATCACATATACCTAAAAAAAATTTATTTTAATGATAAAAAATTCAGCTGATAACATATTTAAAGCTTAAGCAATTTTTGTGTATAAATTTCGTTTTCCGTTAAAACTTTGTTCACATTTAAAATATGATAATTATTACTTTACAAAGTTTTCATTTTCCATTTGAACGCTCACGTTTTTATCGGCCTTTTGTTTGCATAATAAAGTATGTTTGCATAATAAGCTTATTTTCTTATTTAACGGCATGTAAAAGTTCTTTTGGACATGAAACAAAATCGGAGATGAAACAAATTGATGGAAAGTAATTTTATAATGCATTCTTTATGTCACAATTTTTCTGGCTTCAACAAATTTAGCTTTTAAAAGTAAGAATATTGTTTTTAAATTTTAATTTATATTTTGCATTATTTTATTTATAATTTAAAAGTTAAAATTAAAATTTATGATTGGATATAAATATGGATTACTAATTTGATAATTTTTTATTTGCAATTAGAATTCAATCAAAAATTGTTCAAAAATGGGAATGGAGACTTCTTGGAGCTTATTGCTAAGCAAGGCTACGACATTGGCGCTAATATAGCAGGTATTTACAATGGAGTTCAAGTTTTGATTAGGCAGAATAATCTACAAGCATTTTTCATTTCTTGTTCTGCTCACAGTTTGAACTTATGTGCAGTACACGCTATTGAATTATCGGCTTCTGCAAAATCCTATTTTGGAAATACTCAAAATCTGTTCAGCTGCAGCCCAGTTAGTTGAAAAATTCTTCAGGAGGAGACAGACCAATAATTACATAAAATTTCAGTTACACAATGTATCTCAAGAATTGAAGCAGTGAAGCCACTAGCAAAAAACCAAGAAAGATCTTAAAATCATTTTATCGTCCGAAAGAGTTAAACCTTCCAGGCGAAAGTAGTAATGAAGTGTATCTAACTTAATGGGTGAATTCTTTTGAATTTTTTGTTTTCACTATTTCTTGGTATAAATCTTTGAATGTAGTTAACAACGTGAGTCTTTACTTAACTCACTCTTGATGATGAAGTAAAGATTCTAAATGGCCTTTTGACAGATCTGGATTAAATCCGTTTGTCTTGGGATTTATTATACCTGATATAGGCAACAGAAGTTGCAAAGAACTTGAAATTTAATGAAATTATGTTTTCAGCAAAGAGAACGCAAAAAAAGAAGGTCTTCCTTGATAAAACTGCTAGTTACTACCACGAAGAATCATCAAAAAACTTTGAGTGTATTGTTTTCAATGTTGCTCTCGACAATCTCATTAGTAAAATGAGATCAAGATTTAAAGTAATGAAAGAGGAATGTAACAAGTTTTTCTCATTTTGGTCTTCACAGAAATCTTAAACAGACAAACAACTAGATTTAAAAGCTAAGAATCTGGCTAAACGTTATCCAGAAGACTTATGTAGAAAACGAATTTTTTAATGAAGGTTTTTTTCCGTAAGAAGAAATATTCTAGCCAGCAAAAAGCCCGTCGAACTTTTAAATGAAGTTTATGTAAAGGGGTTGCATTTAATATTTCCACGAGTGTGTGTTTCACTTAGAATCAAACATCCGTTTCAATATCTGAAGGTGAAAGATCTTTCAGCAAGTTAGCTATCATCAAAGGTTATCTTCGTTCCACAATGGATCAGAATCGATATTGCTACTTAATTGATCTTTTCAATTAAATCAGATTTAGCCAATAATGTTTCTTATGAAGAAACTATTTTTGCCGCTAAGAAGGCCCGGAAGATGTGTTTAATATTAGGACTTAATTTTACATAGTTTGCTTTTAAAAACCAAAACTAATTAAATGTGATTTTTTATGAAAGTAAACAAAAAATAACTATACTAACTTATTTAGTATTTGTCATTTTAAGAAGTATAATTGGGCATCCATTAAACATTTGGACCTGGGCATCACAAGAGCTCTGGGCGGGCCTATATATATATATATATATATATATATATATATATATATATATATATATATATATATATATATATATATATATATATTATATATATATATATATATATATATTTATTTATTTATTTTAATATTATGGCTCATTCTCGGAGCCACATCTGTTAAGCCGTAAAACTTTTAAACTATTATCATTTGTTTACAAAAATAAATGTTTTATAATATATATTTTTTAAATTGTCAAAATTTTGAAAGTTGATTACAAATTATATATTTTATTAGTATATTCTTAATTTTTATATCTTTTCTTAGTGCTTGGTTTAATTAATTGTTCGTTAGATTTGCAAAAAACTAACGAACAATTAATAAAATAAACTTTTGATAAAATAAGTAACTATAGTTAGCTATTTGAGTAAAATTTGATAGTAAAATTTTTAAAGAATTTCTAGAATGTTTCCAATGACGTCATGCTCTAAAACTTGAATTGAAAACTATGAATTAAACGCGCTTGAATAAATTATCAAGTCTGTATAATGCGCCTGGAAAATCGCGTTTATTTTACATACTCAAAATACCAGAGAAAACGGAGAAGACGAGCTTCGACTAAAACAACAAGATTTGTTTTTCTTGGTATACATTTATTAATTAGATTTAATAAAAAAAAATTTGCTCAGACGTTTTTTTTTAACATTCTCTTTAATATGAACACAACATGTCTCGGGACCTGGTAGTCCCTTTAAATCTGTCAGTAGATAATATTTTTTCAAGATCTTCTAGAACATTCCCGGTAGAGTTTTTGTTTTTAAAATTGTATCTTGATCTATAATTTGCTGTACAAGATTTTTAGATGGGTTGGTAAAAACTGGTGAGGCGCTTCTTCAACTAGTATAGGTATACCCAATCCTCCATCTCGAGGAGTTAATGTAAAAAGTTTTCTAATGTGATCCTCAAACGGCGTATCTTTTCCAAAAAGAGTTGGCAACAACAAATGACTAAGTATTTCGTCTATGGGCGCTAGATATTGTTCAAATTTTAGAATAGTTCTTAGGAAATATGTAAATTTTGAACGAAATCCTTTTGTAAACGCAATAAAAGCGGCCTGTGGTTGCGTCTCAGCTACTTTACAAAGTTGTTTTAACTCAGTTAACCATTTTGCTACTTTCTCAGTGCAATATTTGTCCTTAAAATTTTGCGAACCTATTACTGAACCCAAATGTCGTTGACCCTCTGTAGTTATGTTGACCGATTTACCAAATACTATTCCTGCATTCTTTGCTAATGAGGGGGATTTTACAATTAACCAGCATTTAGATTGGTTTACATAGTAGTCATGTTTACATCCTTCATCAATAAGGTGTTGATACCAGTTATGTAAGTTTGCAATGCTTCCACTAGCTGCAGCATCGTCTGCTAACCACACCTGCTTAACTTGTGGGTAATTTACAAGTAAGTGTTCTATAATAATCGTGGTGTTACAAGAGTACCATGACATAGCAAGGGGATCACCTTGAGTTGTGCCTTCTTGGGATGATATTTCTTTACCCCCTGCTACAAAAAGCCTCAATGGATTTCGATAAGTATTTATTAAGTAAATTGAAATTAATGGAAAAATGATCTGGATGTTGTGTAAGGCGACTTGTCGATTCATACAATTAAAAGCGTTCTTTGCGTCAATCATAAGTATTGCATCTGTTTGCACATTGTCGAATATTTCCTTCATGGCATGTACAGCTGCTTCGGTTCCTGCCCCATGTCCAGCACATGTTTGTAATGGCCCGGCTGCCTCTTTTATCTCACTGTTGAAACTCCAGCTACTTACTTTACCTATGATACGCCTTGTACTTCTCCTACTCCAATTGGCCTAATACCTGGATTTTTATCTAGAGGAATTAATCGACAAGCAGTGAAAGCTTCTAGAAATGTTGGTTCATATGTGTCTGTTAGTAAGTTTTGTGTCATTTTAGCAATTTCTTTTCGGAGTTCTTTACCTTCTTTGATGAAGTTTTTAGAATATAGGATGCGGCGATAAATATCGGAATCCATTCTTGATGGTCCAGCAGATCCTTTAGTTGTAAATGCTGCTTTCATAACTAGTTGCTCATCAATACAATCGAAGAAACATTTTGGGATTAAATTAATTGGACCAAACAGTAAGCTATAATCTTCTACTCGCGAGGGTTTAGGGTGTTTGCTTTTAAGGTCTTTTAATGTGTTGTCTGATAGTGGTAGTATGCTGGATGATGCCTTTTTTTCTAAAAATTTCAGCGCTGCAGTGATTTTGCCTTCCATAATTAATTTGGCAAATATTCTAGATATATCGTCCATAGATCTTTTATTTTTGGAGTTTACAAATTTTTTTTGTATATTTCGAACTCTTTTAACAGTAAACCAGTATCTCCTTTTTTCCAAAGGTCAATCCTACGAGTTAAACATAATGTATGTTCTTTGGACTTTGATTTGGCGGAGGGTTTTTGCAAAACAAGATTCGGCAAAATCATTGTAACTTTCAGCGTGATTGAATTTAAACTAGAAGTGGAATTAAACTTTCTTAACCAAAAGGTTAGCTCCTCTATAAATTCTTTACCTGCCTTTCCAGATGGAATTTTAAATATATTTCTTCGGTAATTTACGATCTCATCATAGGTAGAATCCACAAACATTTTAAATTGTTGATATGAGTATACTCCCCACATGACATTGTTATTTGGAACTGGTAGATGGTTCATTATTTCAGACAAGAAGGGAACATTTTTAAAATTCTCATTAAATGAATGATTTGTTGTTTGAGAAGGAAGATCAGGTAGTTTTCTGCGAACTATATGTGATGTTATACTTATGGGTGTCATTTTTATAGAAGACAATATGCTTACGGGTGTCGTTTTTCTAGAATACGTAGGTGTTAATGTGTAGTCCTTTTTTTGATTAAACGCTAAATTGTTAGACGAAGTGGATGCTGTTATAATGTCGTTTTGTTTTGTAATTGAGGGTATTACTTTAGTATTTGGTTCGAGTGTTAAAGAGGTTTTAGTTTTTTGTAGACTGAGGACGGTTTATTCCGTATATTGTTTTAAGCTCTCCTTTACAGTAAGGGCACACATGAGGTATAGTAGTTTGGCAGCTGTTCATTGTACTTTATATAGATATTTTATTGTTTACTGCGAATAAAGAAGATTAAATATTTTCATACTGAATAATATTTTGGGTGAACAGCTAACAATTTTTTACGGTTGGTTGCACACTAGTTTACAGTTTTAAAATAAACAAATTAAGAAAACAAAAATCTAGTAAAACCCTTCGTCTGTGAAACAATGAAATAAGATTTGATATAAGAACTAACGAATTTCTTTAAGTTTAATAATATTAAAACGATTTTTGTTATGATAAAATTTAATGTTTTTATTTTTTTATTTATTGGTTATAGTAAACAAATTATTTTCGTACTACAAATCGTAGATTAATGTTGCAGTAAAAATACTAATTTCGATTGAGGTAAGCTACGTGGTAGAAGAATATACTATAAGCATTTTTTTAAATTAACGAATTAAAACAAATAAAAGATTTGAATTTATAACCCTAGTGCAGGCGGTACCTGATACAATATATTTAAAAGGTACCAACAATGTTTTGCTGTAAATAAACGACTTTGATAAGACTTTTATTCCATCTAATATTCTTATCCTTTTATTCCATTTCAAAACTTAAAATAACAATTTTTTGAAAAGTAAGATAAACCTCAACATCTTGAAGTAATTCTGCAATCAGTTAGCGGGTTATTTTTACATGAATTTTTTGGTTGAAATTCTGAATGCTAATTCTGCTATTCTAAGTTGTAAAAAAAGCATCAGATCATACAGACCAAAGATCATACAGACCAAAGATCATACAGACCAAAGATCATACAGACCAAAGATCACCTCAATTTTTTAAATCATTATACTTTTTGTTAGTACAACAAATTCACTCTTCAAAATTATTCTACAATTTTTCCAGCCAACAAAATTAAGAATGTTTTTCAATTAAGTCAACTTTTGCAATAACTTATTCTTTAAAAGTACTATTTACCTATCCACCAAAATATTTAACTATTATTTTTTTCTGTTTTCTAAATATGATTAGCAAAGTTGTATCCTACAAAAGGTGAGAATCTGTGAGAAAAATCCTTTCTGACTTGCAAATTTATAAAAATTTGGATAAAAAAACTTCAACTTCATTATAAATAACTATTATAACTTCAATGATAGCTTCGTATCATCTAAAAATATGTACTTTGAAAGCTCATCTCTGCTATATGGAAGACAGCAAATATCGTTAATAACAATAAGAATGCATCAAAGATCGTTTATAACAATGAGAATGTTTTTTTTTTATACAAAATTCATAAACTTATCTGTAGAACACGTTTGCTTAACCTCAGTACATGCATTTATTTGCTGTGTTAAAGAGACACTATTTGAATCCTGCTTTGTTATGTGGCGTTTGAATTTATGCTCTGGCTTACATTTTATCATACACTGGTAGAAGTTAATTTGGTTAAAGCGTTTCTACTCAGAATTTCAATAAGAAAAGAACTAACATTATTGATAAACTTATGTTTTTAAAAAAAAAATTTGACTCTAGATTTAATATGAAGTAACTGATGAATATATCATCTATTAAGTTCGCCATTTTTTAGATTTTAGTGCACTTATTGGTAGTCTGGTGACGATAAATAAACTATTTTCAACATAAATTCAAAGCTTTAACTTTTATTGTTTAAAAACAATAGAATCTTGCGAGAACGACCCAACTGGCCAGACTGTTCTTATGAATATGGTTAAAGCGAAAAATTGGAAAGAGAAATTAAGTTAAAGCGACTTTTTTCTTCATTCCTTCTTTTTTTAACAAATCAGCCTGTTTTTTTTTTTTTTCAAAACGTTGCACTAAATTAACTTATTATTATTAATTTAAATTATTATTTTATCAACAATTTGATATTATTTATTTTACTACTTTAAGTTTATCAAAATATACATTTGTTCGTTTTTATTAATTTTTTATTTATAATAGTTAATTAATGCTAATAGAAACCAGCAACTTTTTTGCTTTAACGTTTTTAAGCATATTCTTAAACTTAAGGAAATATAATTCTATTTATTAAACCAAATTTTTTTGTTTCACTTTTTATTGGAAAACAATTTGAATAAAAAAATTAAATGAAAACATCAATTTAAAACCCATTTTAGTGAAAAATTTAATTATATTTACTTTTATTAGTCCTTTAGATCAAGAAAATTTTTTTTATATATCTAACTTCTTATTACTATTATTTTCTTTAGTTATTATTATTATTATTATTTTTTTTTCTATGATTGTTATTTTTATTTTTATTTTTAATATTTTCATTGTAATAGTTTTGATTAAACTTATTTAATGTCATTTTTTAATTTTGTTTATTTTATTAATTTTTTTTTTTAATTTTATAAAGAATTAATTTTAATGTTATAAGATGTTATAATGATGTAAATATTTATCCAAGGAATTAGTTATTAAGAATGATTAAAATTCATTTCTTTAGGTTATCAAAAAAGCTAAGTTTGGAGATATGCAAAATGAGTGTGATCAAATAAAGTATTTTAATGATCAACTTCATAAAGAACTTGATTTATACTTTGACCATAAGTTAAATGAAATTGTAAGATCAAGCAGGCCACAAAACCTTATAGAGAAATTATGTGGAATGAGGTTGTTTGATGCTTTCGAAGAAATTCACACTATGCTGACTCATATGAGACTGGAGGTATCTAAGTATTTTTCCAATGGTTCTTCTTCATTAAATGCTTTAGTACCACAAACATTATATAAATTTATGCAGTTCCTAAAATCTGTTAAGCAAGATGTGTTTTTAAGTCGTATCGTTCATATAGTGCTTTTAACAGCTCCTCTCAAAGTTATAGGGTTGGATGATATTGATATTCTAAGATGTTTAGGTTTTGATGAAACCATACAAAAGTTGTTAAAAGAGAACAAGAAAGAAAGTTTAAATGTCAAACATCAATCAAGTTATTCTGTAACTCCAAAATGTAAGTGTTTTTTTTTAAGTTACAAAAACTAACTTGCTTTGCCTTAGGGAAGTGAGTATAATAAAAATTAAAAAAAAAAAGAAAAGGAAAGGATTCAAAGTTTCATTTTTTTTTCCTAGAAAAAGCTTTTATTTAGTTTTTAATAATCAACTATATTTAATTATAAATTAACAATAACATACATCAACCAATCATCTACAATATTTTTAACTACTATTTCACTAATCTTTTGCCTCTAACAGTTACTTTCTGATTAGCTATAGTACTTTCTTTCTATTAAATTCGTTTCTACTGTCTGCAATCATTTTGTTGAGAGGAAATTTAAGATAAATGTAAATGTTTTTTATGAGTGTTTATAAATTTTTTAAAACTATATATTTTAGACTTGGTAATAGAAACTGTAAAAAAGTGGCTTTCTCAAAATACAGACTTTACAATTGAGTCACTGTTTATAATGGAAAGGCAGATAACATCAGAAATCAATAAAAATTATGAATGTTTTAATGATCTTGGACATGGAACATTTTTAAAGTTTTTAGTTAATAACGAAAGTATTAAACATTTAGTAAAATTAAATACTGTTTCAGCATCGTTTAATAGCACTTACACAAAAGAAGACGTTTTAAATTTTACTCAACAATGTGGAATGGAAAAAAGCGATGTATGTTTAACTTTTGAGCTATAAATTTGATTTTAAACTATGAATACTTATTCAAAAACTACATTAAAAAAAATAATGATAATACTAAAAAAACGGTTTTTTCAAAATTCTTTATTAGACTTTTATATATATACATATACATATATATATATATATATATATATATATATATATATATATATATATATATATATATATATATATATATATATATATATATATTTATATATATATATATATAAATATATAAATATATATATATATATAATATATATATATATATATATATATATATATATATATATATATATATATATATATATATATATATATATATATATATATATACACACATACATACATACAGTATCGGACAAAACAAATGCAACCAAATAATGCTAGTTTAGTTTCTTTATATAAAAGTGTTGCATTTTTTCAAATTAGAGAAATAATTATGGAACTGTTTAGGGACAACGTTCTTCAAGTTTTATTCATCACAAAGTTCATTATTTGTACACGAAAATTAATAAATTAATCAAAAATATTAAAAAAAGTTGATTTACTTCTGGACAAAACAAGTGCAACTCCACAAAATGTTGACCAAGCTGTATTTCGTTATCAATATTTCGTGGCGAATCCTTTGTTGTCAATTACAGCCTTGCATCTTCGAGGCATAGAGTCGATCAGGTGATCAATTAAACTTTATGGAATCGCTGCCCATGCCTTTTGGATTTGTTCAAACAGTTGATCCTTATTACAAACACCTTCACGATTAATTTTGCGGTTGACGATCTCCCACAGATTCTCGCTAGGGTTGAGATGCGGGCTTGAGGCGGATAAACCGATAGGTGGTTGGTTTGAAACCACTGCTTGACTACTTTTGCAGTGTGTTTCGGATCGTTGTCTTGCTGAAAAACCCATTTTTTGGCATATTCCATTCAGAATGAGGTAACAACATCTTTCAGGATATTTTTATACATGAAACGGTCCATTATTCCATCGACGGTCTATTATTCCATCGATGTATTGGACCTAGACCGTTAGCAGAAAAACACCTCCAGACCATTACATTGCCTCCATCATGCTTCACGATCTTATGGCAGTAACGTAAATCGAGGCGTTTTCCGGCCGGTCGACATACACATTGCAAATGCCATCGCTCCCAATGATGTTGAACTTTGATTCATCAATGAATAGGACAGTTCGCCTTTACTGCACATTCCAGTCAATATGAGATGTAGCAAATAGGAGTTTTTTCTTCTGGTTTTTTAGTGAAAGCAGCGGTTTCTTTGCAGGGCGTCGAGAAAACAATCCGTTTTCGACAGCACGTCGTGTGATTGTTCGGTCCGATACAGGCAGCTCTAATTGCTTATGTATCTCGACTGATGATATCCAGCGATCCTTCTTAACGAATCTGACGATCGTAGAATCCTCTCTAGAAGTGGTGGAACGCGGTCTTCCACCTTTATAATCTGCTGCCAACTTCCCCGTAGAACAATATTTGGAACATAGTCTTGATACGGTCCATTTTTTCACGCAATATTTATCACAAATACTTTTTTGTGACATTTCACTTACGTAATCGCCAATAATTTTCTTTCTTAGTTCCAATCCAAGACTGTCGGGAGCCATTTTTGCACTTAAAATCATAAAAATAATAAAAATAAATAATCACGCTTCTCAAGGTTTACCTTGTGATGATACAATAATGCTCTGTGGAACACAACGTCTTGGTTGGATGTGGACTGTATTGATGTAATGAAACACTTGTTCTATTTCACTTCTTGTATTGATTTCTTCGATAAAGCACTTTGATAAAATTCACTTCGATAAACTGTCTTGATAATAACGACTGATTGACTTCCATATACTGACTGAATTACATGTCGGTTTACATGTCTCTTATTTAGTAAAATGAACCTGTGTGAACCTGTTCTGGAAGATTCTAGAT
>NC_061164.1:41141128-41168628 GCF_022113875.1 Hydra vulgaris
ACCCGTGCTTTACTGTTGGTAAAATTACTTTCGACCATTGTTCTCTTGACCAATTCAAATGTTCCTTAGCAGATCTCAAGCGTACTTTTCAATTCTTCATCGAAATAAAAGGTTTCTTTGCAGGACGTCTTCCAAATAGATTTGCAGACCTCAAACGACGCTTGGTTGTGTCCAGGGGTGTGGAGTCGTAAAAAAAAAGTAACGACTCCGACTCCACAGCCCTGGTTGTATCAACATTACATTTTCAGCATTTAACAAGACATTTTTGCGTGGATTATTTTTTGCGGCACGAACTAAAATTTTATCTTGTCTTTTAGATGTAATTCGAGGCCTTCCTGACTTTGGAGAGATTCTATTTTTATTTCTTTCCTTATATTTTTTATATATATATGCTACTGTTGATTTTCCTATATCAAACTAATCCGTTATGCCTCTTGTAGTACTGCCTTGCACCATAGTCAATAGAAGTTATACCTGGTCGGGAAATAATATATTTCGACAAAACGGTCCAATTGTTTAAAACTATAGTAATTACGTGATCAAAGTAAGTGTAAAAAAAATTTACCGATTGAATAACCGATTGTATAACTTCTATTGACTTCTTTGACAGCTAAACTTGTTTAATTTCGCTTTGTCATTTTTAAAATTTATTCAAAACAATCTTCTTTTTAATTAAAAATACTATATAATTTGTTCACCGTTTTTAAACATTAAATAAAAGCCAATAAATGTATTGCAATTTTATTATTTTAGTTCTACCCGGATACTTTTGCACGCGCATATTTCAATAAAATGAACTTTTAAGATTATATTGCTTAGATTTAGTAAAAATTCATTTGTTTTTAGAATATATATATATATATATATATATATATATATATATATATATATATATATATATATATATATATATATATATATATATATATATATATATATATATATATATATATATTTAAACAATTTTAAAAATGTATTCTACAAAATAGAGTGCTCAATATTCTTAAAAGAACAGAACAATTATAAATTAGTATATGTGTTAGCTATGTTCTAAAAATAAATTAGCATACAGAACAGCCCTAATACATATACATATATACTTTTTTTTTACAATATGGTTATATTTTGTTCAGTAAGAAACAAACTAGTAATTCTATATAGTTTTAATTAAGTTCTGATTTATTCTACATTTTTACTATTTATATTAATATAAAAAAATAGTTTACTTTAAAGTTAAAAAAAATAAGAAAGTAAATAAACAAAACATTAAATAAAAATTATTTTTTATTTTACTAAAGACTAGGTTATATGTTAGCTTTAAAATTAGTTAACTTTTATTAAAATAGGTTTCTTATTAAAAAGGTTTTTTTAAAAGCTAACTTTTATAAAAAAAAATTCTCTAGTTTGCTAACTTAATAAAGATAATTAGTCTAAGTCCCATTTTGCCGACTGAATCTAAAGAAAGATTCCAATTTTCCAACTAAAGGTACGAAAATTAATTTCAACAAAACTTGTTTGCGGTCTAGTTAGGTTTTACCACTATTTAAGTTGAGAGAAAAACTAGAAAACAAAGAATATTGTTAAAGAGCAAAAAAACACTTGACAAAAGATACCTTTAAATTGTATGAGTTGAGAAAACGTGAAGGCGGGAAGCATTATTGAGTGGAAAAAAAAGCTAGATTAATAAAAGTTTTTAGAGCATTAAGAGACTGTAAGAGAATGTTTTGGTTGATAAAACAGAGATGATGGCTTATTTGAGTCGCCACCGTGATTGTATTTGTTGAAAAGAGAAAGAGATGTGACCTCTCAACGAAGAAATAAAGGATCAAACTTGGCTAATAGAGCAAGTCCAACTACATTTGCATTAATTTTTATGACCCTGCATAGAAAAAAAAGATAGCATTATAAGAGGAACAACCGAAATACTACAACAGTATAATTTTTATACTATAACAAGGTTCATTTTAACAGTCGGACGTTGGGCGTTGTCCGCCTAAAATCTCAGATTGTCCGATCAATTTACAAATTAATCGGACATTTTGACCGACGGGAATTAAATTCTACAAAATAAAGCTTGGACAGGAAAGGCGTGCGATCGAAAGCTAAAGCTGATTTTTACACAATGATTTTAATTTACAACTGTTGACCACGACTGTTTAAATGTTTTAATGATTTAAATGTTTCAGAAATGCGCTAAAAAAAGAAACGTTAAGCTAGACTTAAACTAGGAAAAAATAAAAAAAATAAAGAATAAGTAAAACAATTCCTTGCGAAAAAGAAAACAAATTAGCTTTAAAATAAAACTTTAAAAACTCAAAATTAAAATTACTTTTTGTTACGTTTTTAATAGACGTATCCCACATTCCAATGACGTAATGATGAATGACATCAGGACATCATAAAACGTATATATCGAAATAATTAACTCTCAAGTAAAAGATGTTCTGTTAGATTTACAAAATTATTCAACTGAAATGCCAATTGTTTTTGAAATTTAAATATTTCACTTAATTTTAAATCTGCAGATGAAACTTTAACATGGTGTAAAAGTTTAAAACACTTGCCACTATTCACTATTAAAGAAATGGAAAACTACAGAAGAAGCTAAAAACAAAAGTATTGCAATAAAAAAAACCTTTGAAAGAGGTAAAAGATTTAAATCTGAACAATATATATCATCAAATAGTATTTACACTTCATATAACCTAACTTGTATCATAGTAAAACCAAAATGCAAAGCATGCATGAAAATTGAAGTTCGTGCTTTAAAAGTTTATATTAGCAGATTGACTAGCTCTAAACAGCATATTGCTCGTGCCCTGCCGGAAATAGTAGTTATTGTAATCACCTGATGGCTTTATTATTTGAATTTGCAGAATATTCTTTAAGTTTACTTGAGTATGTACCTGAAGTGATTGCTTGTACAAGTAAATCAAGGCAATGGGGCATTCCAGGTCATAAAACTAAAACAATTAAAAATCCTGTTATGTTTACAAATGTTAAAAAATTTGAATTTAAGCGTGATATTAAGCCTACTTTATATGATCCAAGGCAAATAAAATGTAAAGAAGAAACTTTAAAAGGAAATATTTACAATCTAAAATCAAATGTTGCTTTTTTTCAATAAAGATAGCATGAAGCAATTTCTTTTAATGTGTCTAATACCCTTCCTCCTTTACCTCTTGGCTTTTATAATAAAAGTCATTGCTATATACCTCGCAATTGGAAGCTTAATGAGAAGCAAAAAGATTTTTTGTTATCAATAAAAATATCTTCTGAATAGAGCAGAAAGTATAAAACTGACACAGTTGCACAAATAAAAATCAGCTGTGGTTTAATCTAAGAAAACATCGCTTAACTTCAAGTACTACTAATAAAACTTATATACGCAAAAGACAATTTGAAACTCTTGTTCATCAGTTAATTAATAACACACAAAAGGTTGATTTGCCTAAATTTATTCAAAATTTTTTAGACCACGAGTTTGCTTATAAGTAGGCTTACCATACGTCCCATTTTGACCAGGATTGTCCCGGTTTTATGCCCTTTGTCCCAGCGTCCCAACGGTTTTCGTTTTGTCCTGTTTTCGGAAAAAATGAAATTTTTGTTTCATTTTGTCCCAAACAAAATTCACGATTTTGAATTTTGAAAAAAAAAGCAGATAACAAAAATCATATTATTTTGATACTAATACAAATACTAACAATTACTTTCTAGGTACAGTTTGAGTTAAAGGAATTTTGTAATTTTGTAGATGTGGAGTATAGAAAAATAATCCAGCACGGAAGTACTAGATTTCTTTCTCTAATAACCGCAGTTGAAAGAATTTTATATATATTGGAGGCCCTGAAGTCATGCTTTGTTTCTCAAGAAAATTTTTCACGTGCTTTGCAAGCATTTTTTGAAAGTGAAACAGGTTATATTTTGAAAGTGAAACAGGTTATATAAAAGTGAAAAGTTATATTTCTGGTTTTGCATGGTCAGCTAAATAATTTTAATAAAACTATTAATTATGGTAAAAGTCAATAAAATTGACCTTATTTTCCAACTAAAAACATTAAAATCTAATCTTGAGGAAAAAATCAATTTCTAAATTTAAATATCTTTAGTATTTGCCAGAAACATCTGCACCTGTAGAGCGTATTTTTTTAATCATGAAAAATATTTGTTCAGATGACCAAGGTCTTTTGAAGTAGTTTACGGTACGTACATTGCTGTACTGAAAGTTGAACCTCAGCTTTTTTATGAAAATATGCTCACTTTTTTATAAGAAAATTTAAAATAATTATAGCTATATATATATATATATATATATATATATATATATATATATATTTCTTGAAGCACAAAGAAACACAATTTTTTTCCCCTCCTATCTGATCTAGTTCTCCCCATCCTATCTAGTCATTTATTTCAGCATTTTGCAACCCCCTCCCCTTACACACACACACAAACACGCACATACACTAATACCTCTTTCTAAACTACCCCCTTCCGCCGCCGCAACCCCTGCATGTCCCGGTTTACAACTTCAAAATTATGGTAAGCCAACTTATAAGCCACACACACAAGCGAAATATATTGAAGTTTTGAAAAATATATTAAATCGCAATATTTCAGTTAAAACAACTGGAATTGTAATACAACCTAAATTATTTTGGTTATCTGCAAATCTGGATGGTCTTGTATAAAATGAAAAGGCTAATTATTATTATGGCTTAATTGAAATTAAATGTCCTAGAATGAAAAAGCACTTGTCTATTTCCGAATGTTTGAATGATAATGATTTTTATATTGGATTAGACAATGGACACCCATATTTAAAAAAAGATCATTACACTGGTTATTATACACAAAACCAAGTGGCAATGGAGTTAAGTAATTCTAGTTTTGTGACTTTGTTGTGTACACATTTAAAGGAATTGGTATTATTAGAACACCTTTTGACAATCATTTCTTTTTTAAATTAATTACTAAGTTAAATGATTTTTTAGTTAATTAATTTTTTTCCACAAGTATTGGATAATAATGTAAATAGCAAAGAAAGTATAATACTCTATATGTAAATAAAAAAAGTATAATACTCTATATATAAATAAACTTTTCTACATTTGATCTTATTTTTTGATAAGTGGTGGCAAAAAGTTACATAAAAGACAAGTTACTGTCCATAGTTAGTTGATTGAACCGTGAAACACCAAAGGAATTTTATTACTTATTTGGCGAAATACTTTAATCCTACGAATACCACGTTCTACATGAATTCTCAAAGATGCAATGGTTTGACTTTCTGTAGCATTTTCTTTACTTAGCTGAGTTGTCTATTTAAAAAAGCTGAGTTGTCTATTTAAAAACAATTTCTTAGCTGTAGTTGTCTATTTAAAAAAGATGGTATATTTTATTGTGTTTAAATGGTCTGAATGTCCATTTAAAAAAGATGGTACATTGATTGTGTTTAAATGGTCTGAAATGGTAAACCCACGATCAGCCATAAGGAAACCTGGTCTTACAACAATTTCTTTGTCAGAAATAGATCCATTATAAAGTTGACTTATAAAAGTTATTGCTCCTGAAGGAGAAATACCTAACAATCCTTTGTAAGTTACATGATGTTTATAACTAGAAAATAAAGAACTCTGATGTCTCAGTGATGAAGGTTTCTTACAAAACAGTTCAGTACAATCAATAATGCAACTTGTTGATGGAAATGTCATCTTAAAGCTTTCTGGCATAAACTTATTAATTTGTTCGCATGAAGGTAAAATAGATACATTTCCCAAAGAAAAATATAAAAAGTTTGTCCATGTTATTAAATAACGAGATGTTGATTTTGAAATTTTAAATAACCAAGATGTGTGGAAAATTGTAAATCCATTTTTTTGCCACACTAAAAACATAAATAACTGATTTTCTGTATTTAATTTTGTTTTTGGACCAGTTTTTGTCTGATTACCTAACCTGTGCATATTATCAGATAATGCTGAGTTGTGGTATTTAATATTTTCACCATTTTTTCTTGGATTCAAAAAGTTGTACAAATTTATATACTGTTCATGTTCTATGCCAGTATATTTTTGGAACAGTTCTTTGTCTATTGACAAAGAACTGTTCATAACTTATAACTTAGTACGTATTTACTTTTATATTGATTCAGTTGATTTTTTATTTTTTTATTTTTAGATTCTAAAATGTTTATTTAAGATTTCAACTCGTGTTTTTCTTTTTCCAGTAGATCAATTTTGTTTTGTAGTTCAACACAAAATATGCAACCTTTCTCAACTTCAAAATCAATTAATAGTTCTTTATCGTTAGTTTTAAAATTATTGTCTTCATTTCTAGATAAGTTTTCAATTTCAAAGTTTTAGATAAATTTTCCTTTTTTTAGGGGAACTTTGTTTTTGTACATCAACTTGTTTTTTTAATTCAAAAATAGATGGAAATGCTTCTTTTTTCAAAGTTTTTCTATTACTGGATAAAAACTTAATGTCTTTATTTTGAAAACGAAGCTTGCATACTAGAGTCGTGTCCTTAATAACGAAATTAACATTACCACCTTTTCTTCTAAATTAGAAGTAAGCAACCCGTAGTACGCGCTGTTAGTAAATAAAATTAAAAAAAAAACCGCGTATAGAAAAGCCAAGAAACTACTTTAAAATAGAAAAGCCTAGAAAATGACGTAATTCGAATAATAATAATAATATTAAATTAGCGTATTAATATTATCAGATTGAGAAATAATTTTTGTCGACGAGCAGTATTCTTAGGTATTTTAAGAAAATCCAATTCCTGACTTTTTTTTTGAAAGTCGTAAAATAAACTTTTGGAATACACCAATAAGCTCCACTTCCCCTCCTTTAGTTAATGTAGAGCAGGCAAAATCACTCATGTTAATTTGAAATAATAAAAACTAAAATTTTGTAATGTTTACGCTTTATCATTGCCTTATGTCATTACATCGTTACGTCATTGGAATACCGGATACGTCATTGCTTTTGGAAAAATTACGTTTAATTAAAGTTACGCAAAACGCTTTTGCGATTTTCTTTTATTGATTGATGATAACGATATATAAATAAATATTTTTTTTTTTAATTATTGAAAAGTAAATTTAAATTTATTAAAAAAAAGAAAAAAAATTTTAAGTTGTACCAACATTTTTTTCAAAAAGTTGCAAAAAAATATTGTTTAAAAAAAGCAACGTTTTCTTTTTAAAATCGTAATTTTTATTCATTTCATGCTTTAATTAGAGAGTCAAGTTAAAAAAACTTTTACAAAATTCATTGTAAAAAGAGAAACAAATCAATTAAATCAATATTTAATTTAACTTATAACTTATTCATAATTATAAGTAACTTAAAAACTAATCTTTTGAAAGATTTAAAGAAAAACATGAAAAAATAGTCTCAAACGTTTAAATTTTTCATAAAAAAAAAAACATACCTACTAATAAAAAAATTAAGTATAAAGGTGAGTTTCCACTCATCCGTTTTTCTACGGGAAAGGGAAGGGAACAGAAAAATAATCACGTGAGCGTAGTAAAAGTTTTTATTTGTCCGTAAGGAAAGTGCGCATGCTCACGTGATGATTTTTCCGTTCCCTTTCCGGATGATTGGAAAATCACCTTAATATTTAATTTCCACTTAATGCGTTTATTTTAAACGATCATTATAATAAATTTTTATTTTATTTAAAGCCTTTGCGTACAATGAAAATAAGCCTTCCCGTACAATGAGATAAAAAAAATGATCAACGGTTAAAAGCATGGCAATACTTATTATACTTGGGTAAAAGCATGGCGATACTTATTATAAGTATCGCCAGATACTTATAATAAGTATCGCCAGATACTTATAATAAGTATTGCCAGATACTTATAATAAGTATTGCCAGATACTTATAATAAGTATCGCCAGATACTTATAATAAGTATCGCCAGATACTTATAATAAGTATCGCCAGATACTTATAATAAGTATCGCCAGATACTTATAATGAGTATCGCCAGATACTTATAATAAGTATCGCCAGATACTTATAATAAGTATCGCCAGATACTTATAATAAGTATCGCCAGATACTTATAATAATTATCGCCAGATACTTATAATAAGTATCGCCAGATACTTATAATAAGTATCGCCAGATACTTATAATAAGTATCGCCAGATACTTATAATAAGTATCGCCAGATACTTATAATAAGTATCGTCAGATACTTATAATAAGTATTGCCAGATACTTATAATAAGTATCGCCAGATACTTATAATAAGTATCGCCAGATACTTATAATAAGTATCGCCAGATACTTATAATAAGTATCGCCAGATACTTATAATAAGTATCGCCAGATACTTATAATAAGTATCGCTAGATACTTATAATAAGTATCGCCAGATACTTGTAATAAGTATCGCCAGATACTTATAATAAGTATCGCCATGGTTAAAAGTTATTCTTAACGTAACGATTTTTTTTTATTTTATTTAAATTATTAAAACATCAAAACAGCCGTCATCAAACTGTGAAAAAAAAAAAAAAAAAAAAAAAAAGCGTCGTCAGTTACAGAGTGAAAATTTAAATTTATTTAAAAAAAAATACAATATTAAATTAAAACTATTTTATTAAAAAAACAAAAATGATGCGATGAAATACTCTAAATAAATAAGGAAAGAAACTGCAACTGCACTAGACTAACGTGACAAAGATTTCGATAGCACAACTCGGTTAGCGCAAAGTATCACTCAGAAAGCAATCAAAGTCCGCACTTAATTTATACTAATCGTGCGAAAGTTTTATTTTTAAATAATGTGAATGTTGAAATGCTTTAAAAAATAGTTGTTTACAAAAGTTCTACTGTCGTAAACGTAATAAGTGTAGTGTAACTTAGTGTAACTTCGCCATGTTTTGAAACCAAAGTAATGCCTCACATTAACTCACATGTTTTAACTGATCTAAACTAAACCTTTTGTGATATACCATTTACTGGACGGTTATATAATCCACTTACTGGCTATAGTTAAAAAATTGTATCGATTAGACAACTATTGTAATAAAATTTAAAACAAGATTTTCTCAACTTAATTATAATTCATATGACATAATAAATAACTAAGAATGATAAAATCTTGACACATGACATGTGAGAGAAAAGTTAAATTAAGGTTGTTAACTGGTAAGCAACATCCAAATTAACTTGATTATACATACTGAATGAAAGTTTGAATGTTGCATTAAGGGTAAAAAAAAAATCTTATATTTATATATATATATATATATATATATATATATATATATATATATATATATATATATATATATATATATATATATATATATATATATATATATATATACATGGTGGCCACAAAATTTTAAAAGTTAAATTCCAGGACATTTCCAGGACATTCTAGGACATTTTGTTGCATTTTCCAGGACATTTTATATCTTATTAAATGAATATTATCAATTATCTTTACAGTATATTTTTTTCATATTGATTGAATTATAGAATAGAATATTATATTATTATATTATTATATTATTATATAATTATTACTCTCTTACTTAAAATTAAATTCAAACCATTTATATAAAAAAAATTTTCGCATAAAAAATTTAATATTACTTCAATAATCTTAGTAATTTTTTAACTTGACATTTCAGGACATTTTTGAAAAAAATGTAATTTTCCAGGACATTTCAAGACATTCCAGAACACTTGCAAAAATCCAGGACATTCCAGGACTGTGGCCACCATGTATATATATATATATATATATATATATATGTATATGTATATATATATATATATATATATATATATATATATATATATATATTGTATTATATATATTGTATTATTTATATTGCTTATATATTTTATTGTTACATCCAGTGTCAGGAATTAACTAAATTACTAATATTTATAATATAAGAACGAAATTTTTGGTACTAAAAATTAGTTTTGCTTTTTTTTTTTGTTACTTGCATTATAATTTTGATGATATACTTGTTTGTCAACTTGCTTCTCGTGCAGCAGCCTTGTTTATTGAGGTTTATGTTTTGGAGTTATAGAAAGGGTTGTAACTACAAAAGTAGCCTCCTTGACTGTAGTCGGTGTAGAAGTGAATAATTAAAAAATATATATACATATTACAAACGAATATTAGCAAATTTAGCGGATTTCTGGTACTGCAGGTAAAAGTATCATAAAAAGAGTTTTATATCAAAATACAATATAAGCAATTTTGATTTTATGGGCTTTTTAAATATTATTTGATTCAACATATGATTAGAACCGTAAGTGCACTGTATTATTATCAGCTTATTTATTATTAAGATTTTTAAAAATTTATTTATCAATATGTTTTATTAAAGTTACCTAATATTTTTAATTTCAGTCAGAGCATAAAAGTAAAATTGTTCACACTTCGTTTTGGTGATAAATACTTCATACTTATAAGGTCATCCCAAAAAACAATATTTAAAAAAAATATAGCTGCCACCTCCTAATGTGTTTTATATGATAAAAAAATACTGGTTTTAAAATTTTTTTTGAAGAAAAACATTTTTGGAATGCCTTAAACATATGAATTTAAATTATCTTCAAAAGTGTATCTTGACATTTCGTCTCAAATTAGGCGAAATCATGAAAATTTCGAATATGATAATTATATTATAAAAAACTTATTGAAAAAAAAAATGTTGCTAAAAATTGGTAAAAATGGACATTTTTCTTTTTTAGTTAATAAAATTCATTTTTTATGGTGTTAAATCTAACATTGAAATTTTCATATAATTTTGCTTCATTTGAGACCCAACATGATACACTCAAATAATTTTTTTTTTATAATATTAGGAACTTGTTTTGTTCTTTGGGGGTCCCAAAGGAACATAACAAGTTTCTAAGGGTCTTGAGAGAGTCATCAAAATATTTTTTATTCAAAATTTTTTAAAAAACAGTTCTTTTTATTTTATAAAACACATTAAGCATATATTATTCAAAAATGTTCTTTTTGGAAAAACCCTATTAATTTAATAATTAAATAATAATATTTTTTTTGACTTTAGATAAATGTGTTTTATATTGATGATATTTTTCTTGTCATTGCTTCAACTTTATTTTGATAATAAAATTTACTTTTACTGTTATGACTTTTTCCTAATATATTGAAGTGTTTTTTAATTTTATTATTTTTGTTACTCTATATATATATATATATATATATATATATATATATATATATATATATATATATATATATATATATATATATATATATATATATATATATACAGGCCCGCCCAGAGTTCTTGTGATGCCCAGGTCCAAATGTTTAATGGATGCCCAATTATACTTCTTAAAATGACAAATACTAAATAAGTTAGTATAGTTATTTTTTGTTTACTTTCATAAAAAATCACATTTAATTAGTTTTGGTTTTTAAAAGCAAACTATGTAAAATTAAGTCCTAATATTAAACACATCTTCCGGGCCTTCTTAGCGGCAAAAATAGTTTCTTCATAAGAAACATTATTGGCTAAATCTGATTTAATTGAAAAGATCAATTAAGTAGCAATATCGATTCTGATCCATTGTGGAACGAAGATAACCTTTGATGATAGCTAACTTGCTGAAAGATCTTTCACCTTCAGATATTGAAACGGATGTTTGATTCTAAGTGAAACACACACTCGTGGAAATATTAAATGCAACCCCTTTACATAAACTTCATTTAAAAGTTCGACGGGCTTTTTGCTGGCTAGAATATTTCTTCTTACGGAAAAAAACCTTCATTAAAAAATTCGTTTTCTACATAAGTCTTCTGGGTAACGTTTAGCCAGATTCTTAGCTTTTAAATCTAGTTGTTTGTCTGTTTAAGATTTCTGTGAAGACCAAAATGAGAAAAACTTGTTACATTCCTCTTTCATTACTTTAAATCTTGATCTCATTTTACTAATGAGATTGTCGAGAGCAACATTGAAAACAATACACTCAAAGTTTTTTGATGATTCTTCGTGGTAGTAACTAGCAGTTTTATCAAGGAAGACCTTCGTTTTTTGCGTTCTCTTTGCTGAAAACATAATTTCATTAAATTTCAAGTTCTTTGCAACTTCTGTTGCTTATATCAGGTATAATAAATCCCAAGACAAACGGATTTAATCCAGATCTGTCAAAAGGCCATTTAGAATCTTTACTTCATCATCAAGAGTGAGTTAAGTAAAGACTCACGTTGTTAACTACATTCAAAGATTTATACCAAGAAATAGTGAAAACAAAAAATTCAAAAGAATTCACCCATTAAGTTAGATACACTTCATTACTACTTTCGCCTGGAAGGTTTAACTCTTTCGGACGATAAAATGATTTTAAGATCTTTCTTGGTTTTTTGCTAGTGGCTTCACTGCTTCAATTCTTGAGATACATTGTGTAACTGAAATTTTATGTAATTATTGGTCTGTCTCCTCCTGAAGAATTTTTCAACTAACTGGGCTGCAGCTGAACAGATTTTGAGTATTTCCAAAATAGGATTTTGCAGAAGCCGATAATTCAATAGCGTGTACTGCACATAAGTTCAAACTGTGAGCAGAACAAGAAATGAAAAATGCTTGTAGATTATTCTGCCTAATCAAAACTTGAACTCCATTGTAAATGCCTGCTATATTAGCGCCAATGTCGTAGCCTTGCTTAGCAATAAGCTCCAAGAAGTCTCCATTCCCATTTTTGAACAATTTTGATTGAATTCTAATTGCAAATAAAAAATTATCAAATTAGCAATCCATATTTATATCCAATCATAAATTTTAATTTTAACTTTTAAATTATAAATAAAATAATGCAAAATATAAATTAAAATTTAAAAACAATATTCTTACTTTTAAAAGCTAAATTTGTTGAAGCCAGAAAAATTGTGACATAAAGAATGCGTTATAAAATTACTTTCCATCAATTTGTTTCATCTCCGATTTTGTTTCATGTGCGAAAGAACTTTTACATGCCGTTAAATAAGAAATTAATCTTTACTTTATTATGCAAACAAAAGGCCTATAAAAACGTGAGCGTTCAAATGGAAAATGAAAACTTTGTAAAGTAATAATTATCATATTTTAAATGTGAACAAAGTTTTAACGGAAAACGTTATTTATACACAAAAATTGCTTAAGCTTTAAATATGTTATCAGCTGAATTTTTTATCATTAAAATAAATTTTTTTTAGGTATATGTGATGCCCCATAGACTGTGATGCCCGGGGCAAACTACTTCAATTGCCCCTCCCGTCTCGGCGGCCCTGTATATATATATATATATATATATATATATATATATATATATATATATATATATATATATATATATATATATATATATATATATATATATATATATATTGTCAGAAAAATAGTAAGTAACAAAATAAATAATGAAATTGCACTTTGATAAATAAGGAAATAGTCATAACAGTAAAAACAATTTTTTTTATGGAAAAAGTTGAAGCAATGACCAGAAAAATATCATACATAAAGAACATATTTATCTAAAGTTTAAAAAAAAATTATTGAAATCCTATAGTCAGATTTTTAGAAAATTGATTTCAAATAAATAAACAAATCTATGATTTACACTAAAAAGGTATTAAATAAAAATAAAGTTTAAGCGCGCAAAGATTTATGTTACATCTATTTATTTATATTTTTGTATTATTATATTGATTTACGTTAAAAATAAAGCTACATAATTGGCTTTTCAGAAATTAATTAACAAATAATCTGTTGCCATATAGGTTTACTTATCTTAACACTGAAATGGTAAGGCAACTATAGGGGCGGATCTAGCTTTTTTTTGAGGGGTGCTGGCAAATATGTGTTGTGCTGCGATGATGAGAGTTTTTTCCATTAACCCCTCTCCCCCCCCCCCGCTTTGCGGGGGGTGGGTGGGTGTATGAAAGGGGGTGGTCACAAAAAAAGTTTTTATAAAGTACGGAGGACGGGGGTCACCCAAAAGCGCACAAGTTTGTTTAAGAGGTGTTCAAGGCAACGAATACTTATGTAGTTTGACTATATTTTTCATCAACTTTTTTTAAAATATTCAACCTCCTTTTTTAACAAATGAAAAGACTATATCCTTCAGGGTCTTTTACCTGTCTTTCTATACCCTATAAATTGCCCGTATTTTGATTAAATAATCAGATCAGAAAGGTTACAATTCTTATAACATATCAATTTTATGTACATAATAATACTTTGTGTTCAAAATAATGCAGCAACTTTATTTTATTAGCAGTAATCAACTTTTATATCAATAGCAATTCAATAACAGGGTTACCACAAATAAAAATGATAATAAAAATAATTACTCTCGCCTGCCGAATAAACGGGAGGTGACGTTTATTAATTTTTTTCCGACCCCTAATAAGCTCCGACCCCTCGGAGCTTATTACGAATCCCCCCCCCCCCCCCATTTCATTCTACGAGGATTTTTCCTAGCAAAGCAATTAATCACTTCATTCACATTAATGCTGATACCTTGGTGAACGTGCATAACAAAGCAAGACTATTAAATCTATTCTGTGACATTGTGTTACGTAGATAGGATTTTAAACAACAATTGATCTTTCGGAAGTGCATGTTGTTATTGGAATAGTTGCAAGAATTTGAATCAAGGTAAATATATTAGGAAAAGTTATTCTATCAATAAGAGTATGGAGTTTGGTTAGAGAATGGGAATTTTTAAAACTACGCCAATAATCTTCTCACATGTTCTATTTGGTCATGATATAGCATGGTTCCGGAAGTTCATCCTCATACTCATTTAAAAAAAGAAGAAAGTTGCTTCTCCATTCAGAAACATTTAAAACGTATGTTAGCATTGCACAGAATCCATTATAAACAGCAATATTTCTATTGGTATTGCAAAGAATCCATTATAAACAGCAATGTTTCTATTCAATGGTCAAGAAAGGGAATTGAAATAACTTTCTTGTAATACTCATTAATAGATTCACTAGGACAATTATTTTGATTAAGCTGTTTTCCTATTGTACGAGGCTTGTGCTCATAAACACCAACACTAGCTGCCAATACAACTGCCTCACTATACTAAGCACCATGACTGTGTTCAATGTCTGATCTTAGTCGCTGTAAAGCAAGATGTAACAAATTTACTTTTTCATGCGATGCAAAAACATCAAAGTTTGGAGATTGAAATTGTTTTGTAATTGGTCTTGTTACTTCCAAACAGTCGGACACCACTACTAAAGTAACAAGAAACTGGAAAGATCTAGTAGCAAAGAAATAACTATTTGCATCATACACTGAGTCATGATTCCAAGACTTTTCATTGTTATTAATCGTTAGCTTAAAGCATTTAATTATTAACAGGAAGTACCTCTATAAACACATCTAACAAATCAATTCTGGCAATCCATTTTGTACGACATACATCTATTAGGCGAGAGTGATGAGCTTTTGGAAACATTTACTCAATTTTTTTTTCAGAACATCAAAACGCTTTGGACTAAAATTAAAGAACTGAAATATAACACGAACATTTGACATCATATTGCTAACTATTTGTATGTTACAGGCATTTGCAATACAAAGATTGAGGACATGAGATTCACAATAAACATACAATGCTTTTGGATAAATAGTTTTTATTTTTACTGCAGCACCGGAACAGTTCCCAGCCATGTTACCAGCACCGTCATAACCTTGACCAACACAAAATTTTATTTCTAATCCCAAATCTTTAATACTATTCAAAATTTGTCTGGCTATAGCTTCTCCAGACAAGCCTGAGTCGCAAGAAATAAAGCCAAAAAATATTCCACAAATTTCACAACTATCATTTACAAAGCGTAATACAAGTGGCATTTGTCCCATATTGCTAACATCAGATGCTTCATCTGCTAATATTGAAAAAAATTTAGCGATACGTAGCATTTTTTGGAGTAGAGATTCACCCATTCACCATACTGTTTTCTGCACAATCAGATATTAATTTCAAAATTGATTGAATATTGCCAAAGTTACTATTTTCATTCTTATAGTAAAATGAATCATTAATGAATTAGCAAACAAGATTGTAAACATTCAAAATCACAAGTTCTTCAAAGTAACAAAGAACTTGTAATTCTAGCAGTTAAAGATGTACTTGATAACATTGTCAACAAAGTTGTTAGTGCCATAAAAAAAAGTGAAGAGGCTAGCAAATTAGCTGGTAAGAAACGCCACCAATATACTTCTGCCTTTAAAGCAGAGGCAATTAACGCCTATGGTTATGAGGCAAATCAAGATACTATAGCAGAGTCGTTTGGTGTAACGCAAAGTCAGATTTCGCGATGGCTTAAAAAAAAAGTAACTATTATTAAAGATGCCGAATCATCCTATCGCAAATTGTTTCTGAAGGGAAGACGTTCCACAAAATATCTTAAACTATACGAAATTTATTACAAAGAATTTTTACAAGCCAGATCGAAAGGTCATACTGTTAACTTTTCCTGGCTTTGGAGTAAAGCTAGAAATATACAATTAAACATTGATCCAAACGTGGTAATAAAACATCATGTTATAGTTCGATTAATGAGATCGAAACAAAGAAACAAAAGGAAACATAAGAAAGAAATGGAACCATTATTACAGAAATGACATGCGACATACAGAGAAAAGTGTATCAGAACAGGTTTTAAAGATCCCAGCTATGACAAAAAATGGGAACGGTACCAACCTGGACAAAGGCTCAACGTTGACCAGAGCCCACTTCCCTTTGTTGTTCATGGTAAGAAAACTTACGAGTATGTTCCCAAGGGTCAAGGTGCAACACATAATACATGGATCTCACAACCGGGCTCAGGATTGGAAAAAAGACAATGTTCCCTTCAAATTATGTTTCGGTCAGAAGGAAAGCAACCAAAGCTAGCTCTCATTTTTAGAGGTCAAGGAAAACGTATTTCAAAAGACGAAAAGTTAGCATGGCACAAAGATATTCACGTTTACTTTCAACAAAATGCTTGGTTAGACCAAAACGTTTGTAAGCACTGGTGTGATAAAACACTCCTTCCATTTGTCAGAGAACAAAAGCTTGATAAATTTGTTCTTTTGCTGGACAATTTGAAGGGACAGATGCAGGAGGATTTTAAATATGCTGTGGCTGCTGCTAAAGGACTTCTCTGGTGCGGTCTACTAAGTGCCACTGACCTTTGGCAACCAGTTGATGCCGGATATGCTGCAACTCTGAAAAGGCTTATTGCCATTGAACATCAAAAATGGCTTGATAGAGATAATCATTCTGATAGATGGTTCAGTAATGAAATGCCCTACACTGCAAAAGAGAGACGAATTTTGATTACACATTGGGCAGGGGAAGCATGGAAAGCTTTAAACACTTATAAGTATGACAAGCAAAAGAAGAAATGTTGGACGATGACTGGGTGTTTAATGACTTCTGATGGCTCAGAAGATTCGCTTGCTAAACCAGAGGGCCTTGATAGTTACAAAGTGCCCCCACCATCCATCATTGATCCTGGCAGTGATCAACCAAAAGGAAATCAAAGTGATATTCAACCGGTGGAGGTAGATGATGCTATCAATGAAGATGCCAACGAAATTCTTCCAGATGACACCTTTATGGGTCCGGACGAGAAAGAATGCGAAGTTCATATCTTTGATTTCATTGATAACATTTGTATATAGTATATATTTTTTATTTTTTATTATACTCTACAAAAGTCAACTTTTTATTTTTCTTATAACCTTTAGTAACGCGCGCACTTTTAGAAAGTATTGAAATAAGCATATTTTATTAGAAATATGCTTAAGTTTAAGCATATTTTTGAGCCTCTTTTAACTTTTTGCTTAAGCATACCCGAGCCTGTTTCAAAAATTTCATATGCTTATGAAAAAAACAACATGTAACCTACGAACTAACCAAAGGTTTAGTGAAAAACCTTTTTTCTGATTTTTGCGTAATTGGCTTGCACCCCTCAGAGATCTTTCTGATTGGCTCAGCACCCCTCAGAACCTGTTTTGATTAGCTTAAGAAACCAAGCCAATCAAAAATAGCTTCTGAGGGGTGCAGGCCAATCAAAAATATTTCTGAGGGGAGCAGGCGAATCAGAAAGCAACTATACGGGAGTTTCCTAGTCGAAGCATAAATATATATAAAATAGGCTAGCGTTGAACGCAAAGTTCTACACAACAACAAAGGTAATTATTTATTTATTTTCGACTTCCTTCACAAAAAATGAAATCGCAAATTTTGAGTTGAATAAACTATTTTAACAATTGAATTTTTTATTAATAAAAAAATGCAACGAAATAAGAAACTTTATTTGTTGAAAGTTGACGGGTGCTGGAGCACCCCTCTGGATCCGCCCCTGAACTATACACATCGCTGGTTAGACCACACTTGGAATTCGCAGCTCCAGTGTGAAGTCCAAGTAATAAAAACAATATCAATGACCTAGAAAAAATATAAAGACGAGCAACAAAGCTAGCCCCTGAACTAAAACATCTAAGCTATACCGAAAGATTGACAAAGTTGGGCCTCACAACTCCGGAAACAAGACGTATAAGAGGAAATCTCATTGCTTTCTTCAAATTAACAACTGGGATTGATAAGATATTGTGGTATAAAGAGCCTAATAAAGCTTCTTCCCAGAGACTTTGAGGTCATCCAATGAAATTTGAAAGAGAACTTGCAAAAACAACACCGAGGCATAATTTTTTTACGAACAGAGTGGATCGCTTTACCTGAAAAAGTGGTTTCTGCAATGACAGTAAATTCTTTTAAAGCTAGACTAGATAAACATTTGTTAACGGCTGTTAAAGTATAAATTTTAAACAATCGTCGTTACAGCAGTTTGTATTACTATTACTATATAAAATATTCTCTGTAGTTAAGAACCGTAGCCATTTTAAAAGTTCAAAAGTTTTTCGTATTTTCTTACGCATGCGTACCTAAACATGGCGCTTTTTACTAATATCTAAACGACCGTGTTCTATTATTGAAGTTTTGCAATTTGAATAACTTTTTGAAAAATAAATGAATATAAGTTTGAAACTTAAGTTTGTTTTTAGTTATTTAGTAGAAATCAATCAAAAGAAACATTGAAGTTTTTAAAAATATCTCAGAGCAATAATTCAAAAATAATAGCAATAATTTGTTTTAATAAAAAATAACATTTCTATGGAAACTTAAATTCTAGTTCAAACTTTTGAAATGTATAAAGATGAGTTTCCACTCATCCATTTTTCTACGGGAAAGGAACGGAAAAATAATCACGTGAGCATGCGCAGTTTCTTTTCGGACAAATAGAGTACTTGTCCGAAAAGAAACTGCGATTACTCAGGTAATCGCAGTTTCTTTTTGGACAAATGGTGACGGGATAGCTCAGATGGTTAGAGCGTTAAAGGAAAAGTGAAAACCCGGACTGTTGAACGATACGAGTTCAAATCCCGCCACCGCCAAGTCAGCGCTTGAGTAGTACTTCGGTACGCAAAAATGTTGGTCAATAACGGACGCTACTTTGGATTAGTCTTAATGACTATTTGTGGCTGTTCCTATGCTTAGCCAACAATATCTTTGGATATAAGAACATTGTATAGAAAAATATAGCATGAAAACTCAAATAAAAAATAAAATAAAATAATAATAACTTTTATTACGCATGTTTATGTGATTATTTTTTCCTTTCCTATCCCATTCTCGTAAAAAAACGGATGAGTGGAAACTCGCCTTAAAAATATTAAATGAACAATAAATATAATTAAGCAGAATATATGAATCGCTAACTTGAAAAAGGGGACATGTTATGTAAATTTTTGCAGGGCATGTCCCCTTTTTTAAGTTAGCGATTCATATGTAAGGTCACTTAACTAAAGTTTTAAGTACTTCTGTGGTTACAAGAAACATTTAAGAAATTATGAAATAAATTTAGACAGTTAAAACTTACATGTAACCAAATTTATAATTTTTTTTCCTTGATTTTTCATACATAAATTGATTCAGAATCTCTTCAAAATCCAGACTTTTTGTAACTTCGCTTTTGATAGACATTAATCATCTTTATAATCTTTATTTTCACTGTTTGAAAATAAAGATTATTCAGGCCCTGATCCCTTGTTTTCTATCAGGGCCCTGATCAGGCCCTGATTGAAAACATTCTTCAACTTCTTCGACAGAATTGTAAATGCAAACCATTTTTTTATCTAAAATTTGAATTTGCATAAATCAAAACCATAATTACTTTGAATGTTTTTGATATAAGTAAAAATTAAATATTCAAAAAAAAGAAAAGAAAAAGTTAAACAAATCACCTTGAAGACTTAAATCATTTTCTGCCTCATTATTTGATATGCCTGAATCATCTTAATCTGATATATCTGAACTAATAACGCAATGATAAAATTTGATAACAATATTATTGTAATCAATATTTAATATTATTATAATAATGCTATAATAATACAATACAATGATATGATTATTATAATATTATTATTATTATTATAATTATTATTGATTACACAGGTCAACAACAACAAAAATTTTTCTGGTGCCCAGCAAACAATTTGTTTTTTTATAGCATTTCTCATTTTGATTTAAAATATGCAACTCATTTTTCACCATCACGTCAAGTTATAAAGCTATTTGGGCTCAAATCTTTAGTATTTGGGGTAAAGTCCCCAATAATATTGATATTGTCGGAAAAAAAAATTATTTAAAAGTGTGTCAACCTGGGTCTCAAAAGAAGCGTATTTTCATTGAGACTTTAGAAAACATAAATATTTTCTTTTAAAATTAATTTATGTGAAATTATTTAAAATTAATTTATGTGAAAAAATTTTTTGTAAATAAATTACGCCGAACAAATAATAACTGTCCGCTGCAGCGGACAGTTATTATTTGTTTGGCGTGCGCAATTTTAAAATTTTTTTTTGTACCTCTTTAATAAGAATTTGATTAAGAAAAGGTTTTTTTTAATCAAATTCTAATTAAAGAGTTTACAACTGTTGGTATAAACTTTATTTTAAAAGTGATTATCAAAATTTGTAAAGCATGTTTTAAGCTTCATTTATGCATGCTTGAAACTTCTTAACTTCTAGCCTATAAATATATGGTTTTGTAAAAGCTGTGGAATCGGTGTACCTTGGTGGGAGCTAATGTTACGTACCTTGGTGGTACACACTTGCATGATTTTATATCAATAATATTATGAGTAATATTTGTCATGAAAGTATTTTTTAATGTAATATGTTATTATAGTTTGTTATGACTTTTTATGTTTATTAAAAATTCCTTTAGTATAATGTGTATATTTCTTTGTTAAATTGTAGTTATTATTCTCAAGTTGTTATTTTCTCTTTGATAATTTTCTCAAGTTATTAAAGAGATTATAAAACTGTGTGTGAGTTGGACAAATCAGACATAGTCTTTCATTTGCCACATCCCTCTATTACTCGAGGTTCAAAACGACAGCTGGAAAAACTATCATTTGGCATTAGCTTTGATTACCTGAATGTAGAGTAGACAAATGCTAAATCAAAGTGAAAGACTTAATAATACTAAACTTTAATGTAGATATTTGTTATTACTCTTTTCTTAATCAACTTTATTTCTTTTGTAAGTTTTCAATACTTCTAAGTATAAATTAGTTTAATTTATAATCATATATAAATTCAACATAAACAAGTTAATATATAGTTTATATAAATACAAATAGTTATAATAATATTATCTTAAATAAGCCTAATATAAAGTCTAATTATTCTATAAGCAAACATTATAACAAATTTCTACCATGTTGAGTACTTAATCTGTTAAAATAGTAATACCTCCAAGGTACAATATACATAGGAGAAAGGCGCCTATGATATCCAAGTTTTGTGCATTTAGTGGAAAACTTATTTTAATTTTATCTTTTGAACAAGGTAGATATAGTTTGTTTAAATGAAAATAATGACTTCTTCCTGTGATGGCATACTAAGGAGTTAGATGTGTTGCAATATTTACGAGTGGCGAAGAATCTTTTTTTTCATAAAAACAATATATTTTTTAGTGAAGTAAAAAGGAATTTTTACTTCACTAACAAAAAAAAAACAACTAAAAATTTTTGGTTTAAAAAACACATAAAACGTAATATCTCTTATGCGCATGCGCTAAATTCTACACTGCTGCTGTGTAGCACGAAAGGGTTGATTAGGATGAATACGCGTAATTTCTAGAATTTCTGAGGGAAGACTCTTACGTCAAATCAAATCGTCAAGTTACATTTGATGCTATCAAGCCCCATCCTCCCCTATGTCGTCATTGGAGCAGTATTTGCCTATGATGGCATACTTGTGCTTTTTTTTTTTAAATAAAAGTAACTTATAAAAAAATAAAACTGATAAAAATTCCTAGGGTTATTATTGTTCTATATGTAACAAAGAATATATCCATATCAAAACTTTTGTTCTTGGTCTTCAGGATACTGAATAATAAAGCTTCAAAATTAAGTATGCCATCATAGGCGCCTTTCCCCTACCTCCAAAGTACACCATCGGTGGATGGTGTACCGTCAACAGGGGTAACTAAAATATTAAACTGTTTCATTAACAACAATACAAAATGGAAATATTTTTGTGGAACGTACCACTGTTATTATAAAGAACACGAAGAAATTTTAGCTTTCAGCTTTACAATATGTTATTAGCATAAAAAAACGGTTTAAAAATCAAAGAATCAAAATCGGGAAATGGAGTGACTCCAGACACTTGAGGTTTGAGATTTTAAAAGTTGAAATTTTAACATTAAGAGTTTTAAAATGAATGTATAACTATGTAAAAGTTTTTTAATCAAACAATTAATTGTTTATTTCAAATAGCAAAACAAAAAACAACAACTATTGATAAACTATTTCAAATATATATATAATTAATGGTACAACTACAATGATTAATTATGAAGAATCAATTACTAATCTTTTTTATTTTGTTTAAGTTATTGACAATTGTAAAAGTAAATACAAACCATTGTCTTTTAAAAAAATTCAAAAAAAATTATAGTTTTGCAGGGGTGTGTCTAGGGGATGTCCGCTACGTCGATGGACGTACCCGAAAAAGTTAAACAAAAGTTTTTCAACTTGATTATATTGCTGAAAAAAGTCTTACTATATATAACTATTAAAACCAAACTACAGCTAAAACTAAACAAATTATGCACGGTTAATTATCTTGAACGGTTGGAAAAAAATTAAAAACCGGAAAACGGTTCAAGTTCCAAAATATTAAAAATCGGAAAATAGTACACTGGTTTCAAAATTTTGCGATTGTTAAAAAATAATTATTACAATATTTTGATGGAGGTTAAACTAACTTTTGAGTTAAATAACTTAATTAGAAACTTGAATTGACATACCTTATTTTATTTTGTTATACAGAAGTGTAACAACATTTTGTTATACAGTATAATTTTAATTAACCATATTGTTTATCCTTTATGAGATTCATGGTAATCGTAATAGGAACTATGATGAACCACATTAAAGAAAAACTTGTTTACTTAGTATTTTCATAAAAGCTATTACTGATTTTTTTTTGGGTGTTATGAAATGTGAAATTGTGGCATGGATACTTTACGAAAGTTTTTTATACTTGTGGTTTTCTGTCTCAAAGAATGTCATTAATCGTGCAGCCTCTGCTACTGCTTCTTCTTCTGAATATATAACAAATTTTGATTTTATTGTTGCACTGTGTATAACAAGGCATGTTTTTAATATAACTTTTTTAATTACATAATTTTGCAAGCAAGTAATTATGATAATTTTTATAGTTTAAATCTTATTCAAGCATTAAAAGATTTTGTCTCTATAGTTTGAAATATTATTAATCAACACCTCTAAACAAGCCTAAAAATTGCATTTCAAATTATTTTAACTTGGTTATCGCTGTTTCTTTGCTAGACTATCTGAGTTTTATCTAGATTACTGAAATTAACACAATGGTTGATTGATACAATTTTGAAGTGTTATAAAGCACCTGTACTTTAATTTCTTCTTTTTAATATTCAGTTTCTTCTAAAAACAATTGCAAAAATTCAATGTTTTTTTATACTAGTTGAGAAAACCAAATCATATTTTTTAGTGTCTTGTTTAACCAAAGGCTTTATTAGGTTTATTTATTATTTCCAAACCAAAGGCTTTATTACTCAAATTTGATCTGTGGGAAGTTTAGTTGAATTTCACTCAACTGCCTGAACTTCAAAAATGAACTTTAATCTAATAATACTGAAACATTACAAGCAACAAACATTTTCAAGTTTGTTATAAATACTTATGAGTTGTGTTTTAAATAAAATTCAAATACGATAAAAGTATAACTTCAAATGTTTTAGCTGCTTTTTGTTAAACAGCTATTTTCATAGCCAGACATTTTTGTAAAAACATTTAGCATTGTACAGTTATTCCAACAAGTTTTTTGACTCTAAGTATTCATAAAGTTTATTTATAATTAAAAGTTATTTATAAAGTTATATAAAAAAATTTACACAGCAAAATCTTATATTAATCTTGTAAATTGTTTTCACAAATCTTGTAAAAAATTTTAACATGTATATATTATACATTACGAAAACTGAGTATTTTCAAAAAATAATTTTTTTAGTTTGCAAAGTTTGGAAAGTTGTGTAACTTTTAGGTGGAAAGTTTCCACCTAAAAGTTACATTTATTGTCAATAAGTATAACAAACTTATATAAACTGGAAAAATCTTAACACATTATTAAACTTTAAAATTATCATATACCTTGTCATTTCTATATCCATTTAAATTTTTTCTTTTTTTAAACTTTAAAACTATTCTTTTATTCTTTTTTAGTTTACGAGCCTGTCAATAGGCACGCTGTTAATAACAAGCTTTTTAAAGATGAAATGATTATAATATATAATTCGCATAATTATGTGCTTTTGTCATTGGACTTTGATCGTATTCTGCAACCATATTCACACAAAAAAATGTGTTGTTTATTTGAAAAAAAAAAAAAAAAAAAAAAAAAAAGCAATATATGTAAACATAAGTATTTGGGCTGATTATTTAATATCATCAAAAATATGAACGAAAAAGACAATTTTATTTTCGTTATCTTTTATACTAATGGTTTGAAACCATTTTAATAAAAGCTAAAGAAAGTGTTAAAGATTTAATTTATTTTTAAGTGATTTAGTTTAGTTTAGTTTAAAATAACCCCGGATCTCAAGAAGTATTAATCCGCCAATGCCTAGGCAGCCAGGACAGTATGCTTCCTGGGGCTTTAACTTCACATTTGCTACTTAGTATGTGCGGTCAGAGGTGGTATTGGTGCAGGGCCCCCTAGGGCTGCCTGGCCGCCAAGGGCCGCCTCTCTCTCTCTCTCTCTCTCTCTCTCTCTATATATATATATATATATATATATATATATATATATATATATATATATATATATATATATATATATATGTATATATATATATATATATAAAACGGAATAGCCCTACGCAAATAAATGTAACTTTATTCAAATATAAAGATTAAAAGTTTAATTGCGTATTTTAAAATACCTCCTTGTAATTAAATTTAAAACCACTAAAAATTGTTGTATATCTTTGAAATGAATATTAAATTAAACAATATTGTTGTAAAAAATTATAAATAAAATTTAAATGTTTATAAATATCATCTTATTTTAAAATCTTATACTTATTTAAACTTAATTATTTTTCTTATAAACATTCGTTTTATGGTTAATGAGGGTTTAAGATTGATTTTCTTTAAGGAATTTACATGTACTTACAACCACACAATTAGATTGGGTTTCCCCCTTTACAAAAAACGTTTGAGCTACCTAAAGCAATTTAGTAACAGGCTTTTGATAAAATAAAAATTGCAATTAAACAAAGGCTACGTTGTTTTTTTGACGGAGGTGTATTTCCCAGCAAACATTTGGTCTAAAAAAGACGTTTTTAATGTCTTTTTAACGTATTAGACGTTTTTACTATGTATAAAAGACGTCTATTTTAGACCGAATGTTTGCTGGGTTGATTCACGTGTGATTAAAACGTTGATTTATTTTAGCCGTTTTTAATAGAATTTAACCAAGAAATGCTACCCTCCCCTAACCCCGTGAATCAAGTACACCTCCGCCATTTTGAAATTTACGTATCTCGTATTTGTAGCACTAGTATTAGTTTTGTTTATAAAATAAAATAAATTTAAGTTGGACTTTTATAGAGTTTATTCATTGATCACGTTATTATAATTACAGGTGGTTTAAAAAACCACCTGTAATTATAATAACGTGATCAACGACCCAAAAACCACATGAAAGTATGAGAGCCTAGAACTTTTTTCTTGAGAAAAATAGCATTTTTTAAGTTATTACTATTGAAAGATAAGCCTAAATGGGGTTCTTCCTGATAGGAATGGTTTAATATGTCTCGCTTGTTTTCTTTTGCTTGAATGTTGAAGCTGACTCTTTTTTTCGCCATGCACCCCAAAAACCACATTAACTAATTTCGCTATAATTTCTTAACTGTTAAGATTTTTAACCTGATTTTTTGAAGAAGACTGTTATAATAAATTGCTCCTAGGATGATTGCATCACTGCTAACTTATATTTTATAGAACACTTCAAATGTACTACAAAAACCACATCATATGCACCCCAAAAACCACGTTGGTTTTTTGATGATTATGGAAAAGATTTGAAATAATTTAATAAAATATTTATATAGTTTACTCGAAGATATTTTCTATTTGTCATCCTTTAAAAAGTTTAATTATATATGTTAATTTATTGCGGAAATACTGCCATTGAAGAAAGTTATGCTTTTTTGTTTGTTCGCCATTTTAGACTTTCGTTTATTATATTTATTGCATTTATTATTAGTAAGAAAAATGAAACCAACATCTCTATTACATTTACGTATAAACAAAGTAAGAAACCTTAGTGCAAAAGCTGATGCCACAGTTGCCAAAAACTAATGAAAAAAATAAGCAACTAGAAGCTGCTATAATTGGTGCAAAAAAACGAATGGGAGGAGACAAGCAGCATTAAAGACTGGTATGTTTCCTCTTATCAAAGATAGAGAGACAATCAACAGGCGATTAGATGGAAAAGTGGTTAATGGACAAGAAAGAAGTTATTGTACTATACTTACAGAAAATGAATAGGCATTTATTGTTTGTTTTATAAAAAATAAGAACAGGTCCTTACAAGCAATTAATAAACAGGAAGTAACCAAGTTAATTCTAAATATGCTACGTATTAGACATCACACTAATACAAAGATGAAAGGTGGAAGGAAACTTCACAAATTATCATTAAATGCTCGAGCTGCACTGGAAAAAGAAAAGTAAGTTGAAATTAAATAATTAAACTTACAATGATCCTATGAAATCTAAATAGGGTAATAAGAATCATCTTTATATTTAAATATCCCTTTTTTTAATCAGACTATTGTTTTTATATAAGGTCCTCTTTTAT
>NC_061164.1:41173628-41281128 GCF_022113875.1 Hydra vulgaris
TATATATATATATATATATATATATATATATATATATATATATATATATATATATATATATATATACATATATATATATATATATATATATATATATATATATATATTATTATTATTATTATTATTATTATTATTATAAATAGAAGAATCTTGAAACAGATTCTTTCTCTTATTTTTAGCCAATGCAATTTGTTAAGTCAATTCAATTTGTTAAGCCAATGTAATTTATTTATAAGTATATAATATATATATATATATATATATATATATATATATATATATATATATATATATATATATATATATATATATATATATATACATATATATATATATATATATATATATATATATATATATATATATATATATATTATTATTATTATTATTATTATTATTATTATTATTATAAATATATTTCAGACAACAGGCAGATACAATTTAGGTGCCAGGTCCAAAGTTTTTACAAGAAAAATATTTTTTTAAACTTTGATTAAGTGAATGTATGGAATTATTCACTAAGGAACAAGCCATCAACTTTTTACAAAAAGCATGTCTGTAGTTCGAGATAATTGTATGAAAATATGGTAATCTGTGCTCTAAAAGCACGAGAGATATACTATCATACTTGTTGTAGCCAAAAAAACATTTTACCGCATTTGTTGTAGCAATACTGAAGGCATGCCATTGTTTTATCATTATAATTTTGCCACAGAGGAGCACCATATAAACAAATGTAATATGATTTAAACAATTTAACCTTTACTCTGGTAGAGTATAAATGAAAGCAGCTAATTAAAATATTTGTACATGTGTAAAGACCCTTCATCTCCTTGGTTATATCAAGATCATCAGTTAGGTCATTTTTAATAATATGGCCAAGGTGTTTAAAAGATTTAACATATATATATATATATATATATATATATATATATATATATATTGCTCTGTATATATATATATATATATATATATATATATATATATATATATATATATATATATATATATATATATATATATATATATATATATATATATATATATATATATATATTGCTCTGTATATATATATATATATATATATATTGCTCTGTATATATATATATATATATATATATATATATATATATATATATATATATATACACACACACAGAGAGAGATTTTCTATAATTGCTCTGTTCTTTTAAGAACATTGAGCACTCTATTTTGTAAGATAAATTATAAAATGGCCAAAATGTAATATACTTTGATATATATTATAATAGCATATATCAAATTACATATTACATATATATATATATATATATATATATATATATATATATATATATATATATATATATATATATATATATATATATATAACTACTTTAGTTTTGCATTATAGATTTTCTATAATTGCTCTGTTCTTTTATATATATATAATATATATATAAAAGAACAGAGCAATTATAGAATATATATATATATATATATATATATATATATATATATATATATATATATATATATATATATATTCTTTGTCAAGATTTTAAAAGAGTTTTAACATCATTAGATGGATGTTCATTATTATTGCATTTTGGTGTAATAACATTAGATGTTAAAAAAACTTTTTATTCTTCAATATTCTTTTTAAATTGATCCTCACATAATAAAACAACCTCATTTTAAATGAACTTGTTTTATTTTGTGAGGTATTTAATTGCAGCTAAATTGATTTTACACATTTTAATTAATAATTAAAATGTGCAAAAAATGAAATGAGTTGGTATTCTTCTGCATAAAAATGATATTCATGAGATTTTAACTCAATATGGAGTCATGAATATAAAGTTGATATAAAAAAATAGATGTTTCTTATATGTTTCTAGATGTTTTCCATTCTCCCATCACAGTATTTTGTTTTTGTGAAGAATCTTTTCATTATACATATGAGCGTAATAAAATTTAGAGTATTCTTGGTGTTTAAAAGTTGGTTAATTCAACCATTTAATAACCTTCCTATGCCACAGCATTAATCAAACAAGTCTTGTTTGATTTATGCTCTGCCTAATAATGCTTGAGAATATGATTTTTATAATATCAGTTGTCAAAAAAATCTTTAAACAGTTTAATTTGCATGCTAGGACTTAGTTTGGTTAAAATATGTTCTATGAGGTAATTTATGATTGGGGTAAGCATCTTTTATCAGTTTATTGAATCTTTAGCAATAAAATTAACATCCAATGCCATCAGTTTTCCTAATATTTTATTGAGTCGAACAGATTAGCGGTCTTGCCCTTTTTTCTCAAAAGCTTAAATAATTTTAATTTGTAATGCATTCTTGCTGGTAGAAGTATATGGAGCTTCAGAAGTAATGTAAAATATTTGTTTCTTATAGTTGAAACTTTTTTTTGTGCTTTAATTGCAAATGTTTTACTTTAATCTCATTTAACTTTAATGATTTTTCTTTTAACTAAACTTTTACACAATATACACTTACACATACCAGAAAAAGTGAATGTTAGATGGATACAAAGTTGATTTAAGGTGAATACAAAGGGGACAAAATTAATGGTTATTACAGAAAACATTTACCTCATACTTTTTGACTCGTTTGACTAGTTTTTTAAAAGTTTTTCTTTTAAATAAAACTTTTATAAAAATAATGAAAGTTGAGTGAAAAATAAAAGAAATCTGCTTATTTAAAAAATAAAATTAAACAATTATATATATAAAACTGAAATCAATTATTTTTTCGATTGCATCTTGCTAATTAAAATCAGTTGCTTATTTTAGGATGATAAAGTCCAAGGATTGAAAATACAGTTTAATGTAAAAGATCCATCCTTGTTTTCTGGTTTGCTCAATGGAACTCCAACAGATTGCGTCTTTATCTATCAGCATGCTGTTTTGTGTGGGACTGAGTATCAAAAAGAACTTATTTCCAAAACTCACTCAGACGATTCTTTGATTAAAGTTGCTGTTTCAAAAATTAATTCACTGCCTTATTTGGAGGAAATATCACAATTGACCAATTGGGATGAAATATTTCAGAATAAATTGGGAAACTTAAAGGTGTTTATACAATCAAATTTTTCTTTTAAGGATGTTCAGTACTTATTTTTAGAGACTCAATCCGGAAAATTTGTAAAAATTTTAAAAGACTGTTCAATTGATCTATTTACAGAAGCATTGGCTTCTAGAGATCCTAAAAGAATATCTTTGTGTCTAACCTCTTTATTATGTTTAAATGGCCAAATTGATCATGCACCTTTGACTTTGCTCTCAAATAAAATGGAAATGTTTATGGAATCTTTTCAAACTTGTAGCAATACTAATCAAATTTTATTAGGCATCGTTTTAGAATGCATTCATTGGATTCCATTTCATATTCTCTGTTGTGTTGTTAGAAAGGTATTGTTGTTATTTTCATGTATTGTATTTTATTATTTATATAACACATTTGAAACTTTTTTTCATAAATTCTATTCTACTCTAATAGATGCCATTTATACCTAATATCAGAAGCTAAGGTTTCTTTTAAATTATATTATAAGTTTGTTTATTTTGTTTATAAATAGCATTTAAGTGGTTATTTTATTATTTATTATGACAGCGAATGTCATTGGCAGAAATAAAAAATTATTAGGACAAAAAAGCTGTCTTGTCAAGAAGCTCACTTGGCTCCCCATGTTTGTTTTACAGGAGCATTTATTTGTTAGCGTCTAAAATTATTTATCTGTTAACTCTAAAAAACCAAAATTTTAATTTGAAATCCATGATTAGCAGTTTACAGAGTTAAGAGGGCAGATTAGCATGTTACAGATTAGCAGTTTACAGGCATGATTAGCAGTTTACAGAATTAAGAGGGCAGATTTTGCTTAATTATTTATGTACTTATATATTTAACGGTATTTACATCCTCAAGGCCAATATGTTTAAAAAGGTTGTTTTTTTTTAAATTTGTTGCAACTCAATCTCAGCCCTATAACATTGCAACAGAAACTCAATGGACACAGGAAAAGTAACACAAAGAAACAGATTATATATAATCTTCTTTATGTTAGATATTTTTATCTCCATTATCTACAAAATAGTTTCTTTTTTATTAGATCTTTTTGACTCCCATTAGATATAATATAATTGATTGTTTCCCTTATCTTAGATATTTTTGTCTCCATTATCTACAATATTTGGCAGCCAAAAGGTGCCTCACTTACTCTTAAAAGTTTGTACTAATAACTCAACATTCAAAAGTAGAATTCATGCTCTTGGTTTTCAACTACATGTTGCTGAGTGGATTGAAGATTACAATAAACAGTTGAATAATATCCAAGTTGATGCATCAGATGTTTTAGGTATGATTTTAAAAATATAAGTTTTAATGTTTTAGCTTTTGTTTGTTTTTATGCTACAAAAAAAATATTTTTATGAAAAAGTTCAATAATTTTAAATTTACATTTTCATTTATTTTTAGTATGTATATATATAAATATATATATATATATATATATATATATATATATATATATATATATATATATATATATATATATATATATATATATATATATATATATATATATATATATAAACTCTTGCATGGTAGTCAGAAAGAGTTTCCCATAAACTGTAGTTTTAATGAGCGCATTAATAAACCAGACCAGAAAAAGTTTAAAAACTTAAATTTTTTTTTTTTTTCAAATGATAGACTGCCTGCCTAAACCAAACCCTCAGTCGGTGTAGTAGCACTCCCTTGTGAGTCAGGCTATTTGTCAGTCGTTGTAGCAGCACTCCCTTGCGAGTCAGGGTATTTGTCAGTCGATGTAGCAGCACTCCGTTGCGAGTCAAGCTATAAGATAGTCGATGTAGAAACACTCCCTTGTAGCAGCAGGCTATAAGATAGTCGATGTAGCAACATTTACGCATGTTTTAAAAATGTTTTTTAATAAAACAAATACAAAAACACCACTAATTAAAAAAAACTTTCTAGTCATTATTATTGCGGTTTTTTAAAAATTTTTTAAGAAACGATAAAATTTAATGTACTTCCGCATTAATTTAATTGCTTTGACATTTTGACGGCAATCAAATACAGCTTAAGAGACGAGGTAATTAAAATTGTAGTCGAAAGAGACATTTTTTACATTAAAAGACTCTTTCGACTACACTATAAAGATATATATATATATATATATATATATATATATATATATATATATATATATATATATATATATATATATATATATATATATCTATTATAGCATATTTATATGCGCAATTACTCACTTTTTTTGCTAGCCTAAATTAAGTGAGCGCTTTTAGAAAACAATGAGGGGAAACGAAGAATAATGAATGAAAATGTTGCTGACCCATACCAAACCCTCAGTCGATGTAGCAGCACTCCACTGCGAGTCAGGCTATTTGTCAGTCGATGTATGTACTGAAGCCCCCGGCAGCAGGCTATTTGACGTTAGGTGAGTATGACATCATCATGCTCACCTAACTCAGCAGTACAAGATATATATGTATGTAGATATATATGTATATATATATTGTTGTTTATTATTGTATTTGGTTGAGATACAAATCCTCTTGTTTACTTGAGAGTGATCAATATAAAATAATTTTTACAAAATAGATCAACATATATATATATATTTATATATATATATATATATATATATATATATATATATATATATATATATATATATATATATATATATATATATATATATATATATATATATATATATATATATATATATATATATATATATATATATATAAAGTATAGTTAAATAGAAATATGCAACTTTATAATGGAACTAAAAGTTTCATGCCTATCGGCAATCTTCCGCCATATATATTATACAAATCAAGAAAAAACTGTTAAAAAATACAAAAAACAAAAACAGCAGTAGAATGAGTTCCGACGTCAAAACAAAATGAATAAAAAAGAAGCATAGTTGTAAAACTGCTAATCGCCAGTGTCAAATTGGGCAAGAAGAAATTTGTTTTTATGCCGGCACTTAGATAATATTTTACTCTTTTTATTTAACAAGTTTGGGTGTTTGAAAAATAAAATTTCGTACGTTTCGTTTAAGCATAAGTTACATCGTTTTGTTACAGGGTTATAGGCATCGCACTGTTTAATTATTTTCCACCTAACAACCGGGTTTAAGTTTTCATCTTTTGATCTCCAAACCTCCTTTGATAATTCAGTGTAATTTTTATATTTGGGAATTTTAAAAGATTTTATGTGATTAGCATATCTAATTTTAAAAGATGTTTCGCTTATGCCAATGTAAAATTTATTGATGGTAGTTTGAATAAGATTGTTTGAGCATACATTAGCTTGATATACTATATTTTTTGTTAAGCATTGGTTTGATAAAGGGCAGGTGTTTTTTATCTATGCAATTCCAATTATTTTCAGCTGATTCTTTCTTGTTGTTTATAACATGGCGATTGTGGGCGTTTAAAACGAATTTCATATTAGGCATACAGCTATAACTTACTTTTAATGTGTTTCTGTTAAAAATTTTGTGCAACTTGTGATTTTTAGGGAAGTGCTTATCAATTAATGTTAAAAATATTTTTCCTATATTCGTGCTGACGTTTTTGCTAAAAGGCGGGTTGAACCAAATGATGTTACCTTTATGGTATAAAAACAAATTTCTTCTTGCCCAATTTGACACTGGCGATTAGCAGTTTTACAACTATGCTTCTTTTTTATTCATTTTGTTTTGACGTCGGAACTAATTCTACTGCTGTTTTTGTAATTTGTATTTTTTAACGGTTTTTTCTTGATTTGTATAATATATATGGCTGAAGATTGCCCATAGGCATGAAACTTTTAGTTCCATTATAAAGTTGTATATTTCTATTTAATTATACTTTATTTAGATATATATGTATGTATATATATATACATATATATATATAATATATATATATATATATATATATATATATATATATATATATATATATATATATATATATATATATATATATATATATATATATATGTATATACATGTACACTACCGACAAAAAGTTTGAGGCAGGTACTAAATTTTTTAAAATTGCTAAATAAATAAACTTTTTCTAATATGATTTGTACTTTAATGATAATGAATACAAAAACTAATAAACATTAAACATTTTTTTATTATAAATTCTTAATTATAATTGTTATTTTAATTAAATTTTTGATTCGTCAAAATATCCTCCTTTATTCTTTATTACAGCGGCACAAATCTTTGGCATTCTATTGATCAATTTACGTAGTATTTCGGGTTGTATTGCATTCCATTGTTCTTCCAACATGTTCCAAAGGCTTTCTCGAGAAGATGGTTGCGTTTCTCGCACTTTTCTGTCAAGTTCTTCCCATAACAACTCGATTGGATTGAGATCCGGCGATTGTGGTGGCCAATCCATGATTTTTAGTACTTCTTGTGTTTGGAGGTCTTCTAAATACGACTTACAAATTTTGCTAGTATGCTTTGGATCATTATCATGCATAAAAACATATTGATCCGGAAATAATCTCTCACCAGACGGCAGTACTTGTTGTTCCAAAATTTCTCTATAAATTTCTTTCGTCATTATTCCTTCAATTCTGTGGATCAATCCAACATTTTCTCCACCAAAACATCCCCAAACCATGACAGAGCCACCTCCATGTTTGACAGTCGGCACTAAACATTCTTCAGAATACCTTTCTCCAGCATATCTTCGGACGAAAACGCGTCGTTTTGAACCAAAAAGTTCGAATTTGGACTCGTCTGTCCAAAGCACGTTTTTCCATTGTTCCATTGACCAGTTTTCATGTCTTTTAGCCCAATTTAATCTTTTTATTTTGTTAACTGGCCTTAATAAGGGTTTACGAGCAGCTACACGTCCATGTAAGCCAACTTGCTTCAGCCGATTTTTGACAGTCGAAGTGCTAATTTTAATTTCGTTGAAATTATTGTAAACTGATCGGATTTTTTCGGCAGTATACCTTCTATTTGATAAGGAAATGTTTTTTATTTCCCTATCTTGTAGTTTGTTAGTCTTTTTAGGTTGTCCAGAGCGGTTTTTGCTTGTATGGACACCACTTTCATGGTATCGTTGTAGTGTCCTTTGCACACAACATCTTGAAATTTTCATTTTTTTTGCTATCTGAACTTGTGAATAGCCCTCTTCGTGGTAAACAAGTATTCTTTCTCTTTCTGCAATGGTTAATTCTTTTCTTCTAGCCATTATTTGGACTTTTAGTTCCAAAACAAAAAAATTCAAAATTTTGTTAATAAAATATAAACTTTCAATATGTTTTAATTACAAGGGAACAAAAGACCACTCACAATGACATTCAATCAAAGAAACACTAATCTAAGCTATCTGCGATCTTCTACTTGCACCAACAAGTACCCATGTTTGTTTTTTAAACAAATAAGAAATGTAGATTATGATGTATCAGCTATCCCTTGTTGATTAAAATATTATAAACAGTTCTAATCTACTAGTGATATATTAGAATCATAAATTAAAACATAAATACACTCATTGAAGTCGAAAAAATAAACAATTTAAGGGTATTTACATCTCGAAATCATAAATTTTTACCCTGCCTCAAACTTTTTGTCGGTAGTGTATATATATGTATATGTATATACATATTTATATACATATATGCATATATATATACAAACATATATACATATATATACATATATATATATATATATATATATATATATATATATATATATATATATATATATATATATATATATTGCAAAAGTCTTGCAAAAGTCTGCTTATATATATATACATATATATATATATATATATATATATATATATATATATATATATATATATATATATATATATATGTATATATATATATATATGAATATATATGTATATATATATATATATGTATATATATGTATATATATATGTATATATATATAAATAGGTGTATATATATATATATTATATTTATACTTCGGAATAAATTTTATACTTTGTAATTATGTTTCTTAGATGACACTATCAAGACCAATGATAAAAATCTTCAGATACAAAATACTGTTTCTGTTTTTCAGGTAAAGTGTTGAGGTTATACTTAAACAACAGTTTTAAATGTTTTTCTCTAGATTTGTTAAATTTAACTAAATTTTGCAAATCTAGAGAAATCTAGAACCTGCCTATATTTTCTAAATATATAAAAATAAATAAGAGATCTAGAAAATGTTTTAAAAAAAGCTAAAAAAAAAGTTTTGAAAAAGCTATTAATTGTATGTATTAAAAAAACACTCTTTAATTCTTTGTATTTTTTTTGATAAGGAAGTTACTGAAAAAGGTTATTGGTAATGATTTGAAGATTGTCTGAATTAGTCTCCATTTAGTTTTATTACTACCATCTTTGTTCAGTAATAATCACTTTTTCTTTAAATTTATTAACCATTTTTATTATTACCAGATTTTCTTTAAGTGTATTTAATACTCGCATGTTTTTCTTTTTCGATCAGATTTTTCTGCATTCATCTGCATTTATTATTTTTTTGCATAAATTAATTCTATTTGGAACCTAAGAGCTTACTAAAAGTAAAGGAGAGTGGTTTCCATCAAGTACAGTGTTGTTACTGCGGTTATTTAAAAAAAGTTTACAAAGAATTCAGGTGTGCTATATGAAAATAGCTTTTTAAAAAGAGTAGCATGCTAGACTTTATTAAAAGCTTCTGATAAAGTTATTGTAAAAAGCAATTTACCTCATCACAAAAATTTAAATACTTGTTAAATAGTTCTGGAGAAGACTTTTGTAAGACTATGACAGAAATGTACAGCAGGTTGTAGAAGTGTTTTTAATAAGAATTGATTTGAGCAATAAAGACCAGAATGCTATTGATCTCTAATAATCTACTATAGATAATACTTAACTTATCTCCTCAATATGTAAAACAATATGTTAACATACTTAACTTATCTCCTCAATATGTAAAAATCAGATTAAGAGTTCTTTAGTTCTTTTAATTTTACAATAAAATCTCCGTAACTATGACGAGTCTGTACAGTAACTATAACAAGTCTGTACACAGTAACTATGACGAGTCTGTACACAGTAACTATGACAAGTCTGTATACAGTAACTTTGACGAGTCTGTTTACAGTAACTATAATGAGTCTGTGTACAGTAATTACATCCACTTAATTGTTGAAGAATACAATCAGCTGCGGTCAAGTTGTCTAAAAAAGTTATTCTATGCATGGACTAACAAGGCATGTGACTGCATGTACTTCCTTTAACTGTCTGGTATATACATATTTTTACTATAACATATGTATCACCATTTGCTTACTCTTTTGACTTTTTACTTATCTTTATAGCATATATCTTTTATTTTATTTTTATTTATCTTTATAACATATAGCTTTTTCAGCAAAAGAAAAAAAAAGTGGAAAATAATAAAAAAAACAATTGCTGCCCTAGCCCAAAAGTCGATGTATTGGCACTCTTTTCCTGCAGCATGCTATAAGATAGTCATTGTATGTATTGAAGCCCCTGGCAGTGGTTATTACAGTATGATTTCACACTGCTTAAATAAATGTGCATTCGTAGTTGTTTCTGCCTGAAAAAGTATGATCTTTTTTATTTTTTGAAACAGGAAATATCTTTAGAGACAAGATTAAATGCTTAAATCATTATTTGATGGAGCTTGAAATAAAAAAAAAAAAAATAAAATGTAAAATGCTATAAATGAATAAAATGAAATGAATAAATGAATTTTTAGAAATTATTTTAATAATGATTATTATTTTTTTGTTTTAACATACATAAATGTACATATTTTTTAATTGATATTTTTTGTTTTAACATACATATATGTACTTATTTATTTATTCATATTTTGAAATATTTTTAACATATAGTTGTATAATTTCCATTACTTTATTAATATATATATTTTAATATAAATATAGAATTAATGTTCTTTAATTTTTATCTTTTTTAAATTTGTTTTATCCTAGGATGTTTCAACTGTTTCATTGAGTGTGGATTCTTTGGATTCGACTGTTATATCAAAAACAGGTCAAATGTTATGTATACTTAAACTCTATGACATCTTTTTAAAATGGAAAACCAAGCTATTTAGATAAAACTACTATTGTAACTTCCAATAAATAATTTTTATTCTTTTTTTTAATGCTTTATATCAGTTAAGTTTAAACAAGGTTTTATAAAATGGGCTTGGCAATAAGACTTAGGGGCTTGGGGATAAGCCTATTTTGTCTTCTTGCCTTGGCCATTATTATATTTTACAAATACAAAAGTTGTAATTATTTTTAATGGCAAATTAAAAAAAACAGATTTAAAAAAATAGCTAAAATTTTTTTTAAAAATCTTTATTATTTTAAAGTTTTAGATATGAATTTGATATTAGATTAAAATAAGTTTATTTTTTAATATTAACAGTAAATATTTGAGACATTTCCTAGTACATCAGTATTTATTATTCATCTTACATAATAAACATCTATTAATTATCTAATTTTTTTCTATACAAAACTATGAAGCTGTAAAAATATTTTTAAATAATTAATATATTGTAAAGGTCAAGAGGAAGTTTTAAATGAATGCGTCACAAGTGATATTCAAAATGACTATTGTCATAAAATTATTAATGATATACGTTGCAAACAGTTTGGAATTGGACTTGAGCTTGGAGAACAGGAGAAAAAACTATTTGAAATCCTCAGAGAAAGAGAAGGAAGATCATTACAGCGTCTTTCAAATGAGTTGTATTCAAATGATTCTCATTTTGTGTTAGAGTTAATCCAAAATGCTGACGATAACCAATATATTGAAAACAGCAATAATGAAAAGCCTACTGTAGCCTTTATAGTAGAGCATGATCAGATTATAATATTGAACAATGAAAAAGGTTTTTCTGAAAGTGATATCAAAGCTTTATGTGATGTTGGAAAAAGTACAAAAGGAATTCATCGTAAAGGTTACATAGGTAAATATTTTGTATTAGTGTTTAAAAATGGTATTATTAATATTGTAGTTCATATAAATTATTATATTGTACTTTTATATATATATATATATATATATATATATATATATATATATATATATATATATATATATATATATATATATATATATATATATATATATATATATATATATATATATATATATATATATATATATGGCTACATTTTTGACACAGAAAGATTTTTCTAATATTGTCATAATACTGGTAAAATAGATTGTCTAACAGGAAGAAAAAAGAAGTCAGAAGTGAATAAATGGCATAAAATAATATTATTATAATGATAATTATAAAACAATGGCATACCAATAAACTAAAATAAAATGTTTTTAAACAATATAGTAAAACACTGTTAAACAATATAGGAAAGTATTGTTTATAAATTTTATAAAATAAAACTTTTCTACTTCTAATTTGTTTTTATTATTGTTTTTTTATTAGTGTTTTTGTTTGTTATGCAATCTTAAAAAACAAGCACCTTTTTAATTGTAGAAAAAAGAAAAATAACTTTATCTATGTTATTGAATGGATTTAACATTTATCAAGTTTAGTATCAACTAGGTTGTTCTAGAAAATTGATTCAAAACTGTATTTCACATTGAAAAAAAGAATACCATTGATAATAAAATTTGAAAGCCTATGCTAAGGAAAACTTCAATCAATATGGATTGCTAAATTGTTAAGATTTTTAAAAAAATATATATATTTAACTTCTAATTAAACAAAAACTAAAATTTAACAAAGAAAAGTATGACATAGTCGTGTCAGCCCAATCATTTGTTGTCATTTTTTACAAAAAGTTGGTCTTCGAGGTTGTATAGCAAAGAAGAAGTCCCTTGTTTCAAAACAAAATGGACTAAATCGAATAAGGTTTGCAAAAATGTTTTTTTTGGAAAATGTTTTATCGAATGATGAATCCAAGTTTAACTGCTTCCAGTTTGATGGGAAAGTATATGTTAGGCCTCCTATGAAGCAAGAAAACAACTCTTTGTATACTTTTAAGACAATGAAACATGGTGGGTATAATATTAAAGTTTGGGAAGCTATGTCTTGGCATGGTATTGGTCCATTGGTCATAATTGATAGAAATTTATATCAATGCAAATACAAAGATCTGTTACATAATGTAATGGAGCCGTATGCTGATAACCTACCTGTTACTTAAATTTTAATGCACCACAACAACCCAAAGCATACAGCTAGATCTGTAAAATCTTGGCTTGAGGAAAATAAAATGAGAATGGCCACCAAAAAACTTTTATTTTTAATAATTCTTCGTTTGATATTCTAAACAGATCTTTTATATTACTATTTGAATTAAAAAAATTCAAATTATCAGCAAATAAGATAGCATTAAAAATTTTGGATACTAAATATAAATCATATATATAGAGTAGGAATAATAGTGGGCCAAAGATTGATCCCTGGGGAACACCACATGTTATAATATGTTTTTCTATTTCAATTGCTGAATATATTATATATTGTTTTCTGTTTGACAGGTAACTTTTAAACCATAAGTAAGTTATTGTTAATTGCTCCATACAGTTCTAGTTTTTTAAATTTAGAATGGCCACCCAAAAGTCTTGATCTGAATCTGATTGATAACCTATTGAACAATATTGAAGTGGCTTTACGAGATAAGCGAACCTTTAACTTTAATAATTTTGGGGGTAAATGCGATGCTAACACTGTCAAACAATGTCAAAGGCTTGTTATTAGTATGCTATCAAGATGTGCTCAAGTAATCAAAAAATAAGGGCAACAAAATAGCAATGTTAGTTATAACATTTTAATGTAGACTTTTATGCTTTTATACAGCATGTTTTGTTGTATTTAGTAAACTTTTCAATAGTAATAGTAATTATAGTTGTACTTTAATTAAAAATTATTTTTTATCTTATTGTTTATAGCTAATAAATGGTATTTTTAATTAGTATTTTTTTTTTTAATTTTCTGGTGAAGAAAAAAACTATATTAACCCTAATGAAGAAAACTTTAGCTATTTCTGTCATCACCACTGTATATATATATATATATATATATATATATATATATATATATATATATATATATATATATATATATATATATATATATATATATATATATATATATATATATATATATATATATATATATATATATATATATATGTATGTATATTTATTTGGGTGGTCCTTAGAACAACTTTATTTTTAATGTCTGCTCAATTACTCAAAATGGGTTTCATATAATAAAATAATATTAAAATTAAAAAATTTTCATAATAAAAAATATTTTTAGGGGTAGCTCAAGACCCTTAAACATCAGACAGGTCCCTATAATTATTAAAAAAATAGTTCTTTAAAAGTATATCTTGTTGGGTCTCAAAAGAAGTGAAATTATATAAAAACTTCAAAAATAATAATCATTTTATAAACAAATTATAATTTTAAATTTCACTGGCTAGAAAATGGCATTTTCACACTAAAAACTAAAAATATGCTTTTTTACAAAAAAAATTTATTATAAGTTTTTTTTTTAATGTTTTTATATAATTTTACTTCTTTTGACCCAACATGATATACTTTTGAAGAACTATTTTTTTGATAATTATAGGAACCCGTTTAATGTTTAAGGGTCTTGAACTACCCCTAAAAATAAGACATTTGTAAAATAAAAGTTGTATTAAGGACCACCCTAATATATATATATATATATATATATATATATATATATATATATATATATATATATATATATATATATATATAGCAGCCGTGATGCAGTAGTAGCGCACTTGCCTCAAAAACCTAAGATCCGTGTTTCGAACCCCACCTCTGAGCAAGTTTTGTGACATCGGTTAAAAGGAGGTGTAAACTTCCTAATAAATGCTCTTCCGCGGACTTCTTGGGACACCTAAAAAATAAAAAATAAATTTTTATATATATATATATATATATATATATATATATATATATATGTATATATAAATATATATATATATATATATATATATATATATATATATATATATATATATATATTGGGTGGACCATCCTAATATATATATATATAATTAAAAGTTCACCAGCCACTGTGAGCTCCATGCTGTAGCATAAGTGAGATCCTTTTCAAGCTCAAATGCTCATTCCAAGTAATCAGAGAGTGTTGGCTTCTTATCATGACAAAAATAAATGGTAGTATCATCAGCGAACAATGCCACCTTAGATGTGATATCTGTAAGATCGTTAATGTAAATTAAAAAGAATATTGGACCTTTATAAGGGTATATAAACTTGGTTGGACTAATGAATTTTAAATAAATTTTAAATACAAGTCATGAAGTTCAACAAATGAGAAAAAAGTATTTCGGATTTTAGGGAATAATTTTTTAATCTAAAGTTGAGGTCATCCATAAATGATGTCAGTAAATAGGAGTTGGGGGGGGGGGGGGAGAAGGGGGTTCTGAAAAGTTTGACAATAGCTAATAATGAGAAGGGGTTTTGAAACCAATATGATTTCAATTTTAAAAAGCTTTTTTTTTTCAAGTTTATATTTATGCCATCTATAAGCAGGTTTTAAAAAAATTAATAAAAATAAAAAAATACTTTAAAAAAACTGATACTAAATTTTCAATTTTATTTTAAATATTTTTTTTATAAACGTTTTTTATTAAAATCTATAAATCTATAAGTCATGAAAGTCAAATTAGAAAAAATTATTTTAGATTTTATGTAATAAATTTTTTAATTTAAAGTAGGGAGCCTTAGAGACCTTTCATAACTGATGTCAGTAAACAAAATGTGGGGAGGGTGGGGGATAAAGTTAGTATTGAAAAGTTTGGCGATAATTAATAATAGGGAGAGGTTTTGAAACCGAAAAGATGACAATTTCAAAAAGCTTTGTTTTCAAGTTTATATTTATGCCATATATAAGCAGGTTTTATAAAAGTTGATAAAAAGTAAAAATAAAAAATAAAAAAAAATACTATAAAAAAACTGATGATTGACTACTCATTTTTTAATTTTGATTAAAGGATTTTTTAAAAACAATTTTTTTTTTTAAATCTATAAATGAGCTATAAAAAAGAAATAAAAAACATAAGACATATTGCTAGTTATTTACTGATCATAGGTGCTTTGATGAAAAATGTTTCACAAGATTCAAAAGCTGTGTTTTAAAATTTTAATGTTACTGATAAAGGGAAAAAGTTAAAACTGCAAGATCCAATTAAATGAAGTAGTGGATTAGTAATTAACTTGGTGGATTAATGTAGGTGAAACTCAATGGTTATGGCCAAATATATTACCAAATAATGTTTAGTAACAGTAACCAGTATTTCTCATAAGGGATGTGGTTTTGCTACCCATGATTGTCTGTGACCATTTGTGACATTATTAATTTCTAAAAAAGTTAAAGCTTTTTTTTTTATTTGAAAAAATTACTTTGAAGTGTTTAGTTTTATTTTGTTATTTTTTATTTAAAGACCTCTTTTTTTAAAGACCCACTTTTATTTATTTTGTTTTTGCTTTTAGGTCAAAAAGGGATTGGTTTCAAGTCAGTTTTTCGTGTCACTGATATGCCTGAGATACACTCAAATGGTTATCATATCAAGTTTGATGCTTCTAGTGGTTCAAACGGTTATATTCTTCCAAATTGGATTTATGATTGGAATTCAGATCAAAGATCTACTTATCAACCTTGCGAATCTAGAAATTAGTATGTTGATATATTTTATTTATTTAAATTTGTATAATTGTATATTATGTTCATTAAAATCATTTAGTTAATACATTAAATTTTAAATAATACATTTCTTTTTAATTTTTTTTAACTTTGAAGTTTTTTTGTATCTGTTTGTTGTATTAATGCTATATTTTATGTAAAATTATTTTATATTCGTTTTTATCCAGTTTTTTTAATTTTATTTTTTATATTAAAAACCGCTTTTAAAAGAATTTCATTTTTTAAGTTTTAAGCCTATGTTTTTCAACTGATATTAAATTTGTGGCTATCAAGTTAGCCGTTTGTTTCTGTTTGTCAATTAGTACAATCCTTTAGACAGTGATTGGAAAGTTCCTTTTTTAAAAGATCTTGTTTCTTTCCCGTTCATTTTGCAAAATAAGAACTAGTTCCAGTTCCTCGTTCTTTAGTCAAAAAGGAATTCGTTCTACATTCCTCAAAAAAGAGAACTCGTTCCACTTCGTTCCTTTTTTAATACATATTTTTTATTTTGAAAATTGGAATAGTACTTTATTGTTGCGCTTGGCCAGCATCACTTTTTATTTAGTTATTTAATTTAAATAGTTTTTAAACATTTCTGTACATGCATCAGCATGTACTATATACACATGTAAAAAATATATTAAGTTCAATAACTTTGTTTCAATAACATTTTTAATAACTGCAAAACCACCAAGAATTTTAATTATTGGATCCATTTTGCAAACTAGAACCGCGTGTAATAAAGTTATATTGAAAATTATATTTTACAAGGAGTTTTTTAGATTTAGTTGGCTACATGTACTAACTTTAAAACTATATTGGTAACTAATATAGATTAAAAATTAGTATATACGGACAACTAAATATGAAATAATTCCAAACTAAACCACAATCAATTTAGTTATAAAATTAGTAGTTACAGCTGTTGGAGAACTGAAACCAAACTTAGATTTGATTTGATCTAAATACAACGCTTTTGAACCTTAAAAACAACTTTAGCGAAATCCAAATTTAAAAAGATTTTAGGATCTATTACTTTTTGTTCACATTCTTCCAAAAAAAGAAATCGATCTCTTTCCTCATTCCGTTATTTTAGAAGGAACCAGTTCCTAGCTTTGTTCCTCAAAAAAAGAACTAGTTCCATCAATCCGTTCCTTTTTGCAACGCATTCTTCCAAACACTACCTTTTGGACCAAAACAAGTTCATATTGGCTGTCTCTCTGAACTAATAAAATGATTTTTAATCTACTTAGTTCTCTACTTAGACTTTATAGCTAGATTTTTCAAGATTAAAATTAGTCAACTTTTTAGTTTGAAATTAATTTAATTATTAATTAGTTTAATTATATTTTTATTTAATTATTTCAATGATATTTAATATACTAATTAATTATATTAATTAGTTTAAATTTTTTAGTTAAACTTAAGTTTGTTAACTATCTGTTAGTTAACTTACTTAAGTTACTATTATTTTTCCTTTGGTAAGTTGTTATTAATTATTGTTATTAGTTGTATATTGCTTAATAATAATAGCAAAAAATAATAAATTAATAATGTTAATACATAATGAAATTTTTTTTTTTTAATATTTATAATTAGATTACATATAATATAGTTATATTAAATACATTTCCATATAATAGTTACATGTAATAAATCAATAACTGAATTATATATATATATATATATATATATATATATATATATATATATATATATATATATATATATATATATATATATATATATATATATATATATATATATATATATATATATTCTTCATTTTGAATTTTATTGCAATAATTTCTAATCATTAACCAAACCAAAAGTCAACTATAATTCCTACTGTAAGTTGGTGAGGACCATCACAAAATGCGGCTTGATTTCAGGGTGCATAACAGACTCTGTCTCTACTGCCATAAATTGAAACTAGAAACTCTGTCAGAAACGAAATAATGGATTCATAATTAAAGTGTTTAAAAATATATTAAGTGTGTTAAAGATTGAATTTTTTAATTTTTTGCATTTATAAGCTTCACCCAAGTTTAAATTAAAACATTAAGATTAGGTATATTAATGCTCTTTATATTTTTGAAATCTTTATTAACCTCTTAATCTTTTATAAAAAATATTTTTTTAAATTTAAAAAAAAATATTTTTAATTTAATAATTTTAAAATTTATTAATTAATTTGTGATAAGTTTAATTCTATTATACATATATAAACATTAAACACAAAAAATAAGTGCATTAAATTAAACATAATATATATGCGGGTTAATTATATATGTTTATTAGAGTTTTTTAATTTTAGTGGCTGGAAAACACAGATTGTATTGCCTTTAAAGAAAGAAATGCAGCATTCAAAACTTATTTCACGGTTTCATGACATTCATTCTTCTTTGTTGCTATTTCTTAATCGTTTACATACAATAATCATTGATGACAAGGTTTCAATTTTTTTTTTTTTTTATTTCTTTTTTTGCGATCTCTATCTTTAATTTTGATTTAACTTTTTTTTTTTTTAATTTAATTTTTTTATTATTTTTGAATTAATTTTTTTTTTTTAATTTAAAATTAGGTATCAAACATTATGAAAGTAATGGAAAGAGAACATGTAGAAAAAAATATTGTTCGGCTTTCTAATAACAATTATTCTCGTTTATGGTTTGTGGTTGAAAAAGAAATACCTATAGATGTTTGTTTTTTTTATTTTTAATGTTACATTATTTTTCACATGCTTTGTTGCTTTAAAAAAAAACATAAAACAGTTTTTTTGTTAATTTCTTTTTAAGACATTAAGTTTTACTTTTAGATCCGCGAAGACATTAAATCAACAAATATTGCATTTGCATTTCCATTTAACAACAAATTGAAAGCTGAGGTAATAAAAAAAAATCTACCAGAATTATAAAAAAAATGTTTTTGTTTTTTTAAAATCCTTCAAACTTTTTAAATACAACATTTTTTTTTTACATTTTTGCAGTAAATTGTTTAGGTGCATAAAAAAGTTAACATAAAGAGATTTGATAAAAAAAAAAAATTTTGTTCCATTTTAGAAAAAAAACAGGGCTGATTTTTATGTAAATTTTTTTGAATTCATGCAATCAAACTTGAAGTATCATAGCTTTTATTTTTATCATTTTGTATAAATTTAGACTTAGAATTAGTATAATTTATTAGTCATGCTCAGTCAATATAGTTTTATTTTGATAAATTTATTTAATAGATTTCAATTGCTTTTAATGGAAGGATATGAAGTCCCAAAAACGACTTCAGATTTGAAAGTCACAAAATGATTATTTATTCCTGGTTTTTGGTACTCATTAACTCCAAAAATGTAATGAGACTTGTGGACTACTTTTAAAAAAAAAATTTAAAAGGGCTTTTAGAGCCAAAATCTTTTTGAAGTTTTTTTTTTAATTTAATTTATAACAATAAATGCATAATTTAAAACAAATTTAACAGGCTTTAACATTTTTGAGAGATTAGATCTATGTTTCAATTATAAAAGTACTAAATTTTTTTTGTCATCATTTTTCTTTTTGTTATTACTTCTGCAGGCGTTTTGTTATGTAACAACTACAAAACTACTTTTAAGAAAAGAAAATAGTTAAATTTTTTTATATTTCATTTACCATAACATATTTCAAAAAAATCTATTGTTAACAAGTAAACAATAAAACTAAATTATGTTTTTAGACTAATTTTAAATTAAAGCCTTGTATTTAATTAAACCATTTTTATAAAGTAAAATAAAAAAGACTATTTATTACCATGAAGTTATAAATGCAACAGTTTATTATCCTGGGCAATATTAAAAAAACCATGTATCATGTTGAGCAGTTGCGGCACAGTGATTAAAATTTTTGTTCAGAAATAAGGGTAAGGTTTCATGCCTACTTCGGCTAGGTAAGTGAAACGAATGCATGAACTTGCTGGTTACAAGAATGCATAAACTTCCTTGTTAAATTGTTAAATAAAACCACCTTAATAACTAAAAGAAAAATAATAAATTTTTTTTTTGGTGAAGAATTTTTTTTCAATTTTAACTCAAAGTAATCTTTTCAAAAAATGCAAAACTTTTCGAAAACTTGTCGTTAGTTATCTCATTCACATTTTGTGCAGTGTTAACTGATTAAACTTATTAATTTCATTCAAGGTGTTGTTTAATGTAGAAGAATTAAATAAAATCTACAATTTATTTGGAGGCTTATTTTTGTCTGAAAAGTGGAAATTCTGTTTATTTTATTGCATCTTGTTGTTGTTTTTTAACTGATAACTATCATTAAAAATTTATAATTTAATTAGTTTTGTCAGGTCAGGTTATCCTGCAACTGGTAGCATGTAACCCAGTACAATCTGCTTTATGTCCTTCTGTCTTGTAGGATACGCCTTTTTAAGCAAAGGCTAGGAGATGCCAACTCCGACATAAAACACCCCCTACCTTACCTCATAGAGGCTCATTCCATCAACAGCTGAAAAATATCAAAGTATTAACAGCGCCATGTTGCGCATGGATGGTGTCCCTGTTTTTACTTTTGGTGTGCATTGCCAAGGCCACATTAGAGCCCTTTGTTACAGCTTAGGGTTTATTAATAGTAATGAGGCAATTGCTTGGGCTATTAAACAGTGTACTGAGTACTATCTATGTTTCGAGTCAAGTTCTTTAACAAATTTAAAAATGAATAAAGTAACAAAATCTATAAAACACAAAAAACCACTGTCATCACCAAGTTCGCTAAAGCTATCATTCACTAATATTCATGGTCTTTGAATTAACTTTTCTTCTGTTGAGTCTTATCTCTTGCAAAGTTCACCAGACTTACTTGCTCTTTGTAAGACTAATTTGAGTTTAGCTGTCTCATCTTGTGATGTTAGTGTTGATGGTTATCTTCTTTTAATTCGTAAAGACTCCAATAGTCACATGCTTGGCCTGGGCATTTACATTCGTAAGAATTCACCTTTTTGTCGGGAAACTAGGTTTGAATTCACAGACTACTCTTTTAAGTGCTTTCATTTAGCACCACTCTATCACCTTTTTTTTTGTTCTATATTGCTCTCCTTCATCTCAAGACTGCACTCTTTTTGATGTTATTTCTGATCATATTGACCAAGCCTTCTCTCTTATCCATCAGCCAATATTGTTGTTGTTGGTGACTTTAATGTTCATCACACTGAATGGCTTGGCTCTAGTGTCAGTGACTCTGAAGATATTAAAGCCCACAAGTTTTGTCTTTCTCAATCCTTAACTCAAATAGTCAACTTTCCAATTCGCTTTCCAGATCATCCCAATCATTTACCTTCTCTACTCAACTTATGTCTTTTTTCTGATCTTAGTCAGTGCTCAGGTTCCCCACATTTACCCTTAGGTGCTTCTGATCAGAGTTTGATCTCTCTAAAACTATTATCTCATTCTTCTTTGTCATCAGAATCCCCCTATCATCGTACATCTTACAACTACCGTAAATCTGACTGGGACTCTTTCCATGATTTTCTTCACGATGGCCCTTGGGTAGAAATCTTTTGTCTTCCTGTTGACAATTTTGCTTCTTACATAACTTCTTGAATTCAGGCTGGCATGGAATCTTTTATTCCCTTTTGATAATTCCAGGTCAAGCCTCACTCTTCTCCATGTTTTTCCTCTCATTATGCTGCTAAAATTGCCAATCGAAACCATTACTTCCATATCTATCAGCAAAACAAAACTCTCCAGAAAATAGACGTTTGTTTAATACTGCGAGGAACCATTGTAAAAAGGTTTTGTCTACCACCAAAACCCTCTATTCTCAGGTCATGAAATCTTGTATTTCATCACAAAAATTAGGGTCTCATGACTTCTTGAGAATCTTTAATAGTATCAATAATAAGGACAAGTCTGTAATTCCACCTCTTTTGCATGGTTCAGACTTTGTCACCTCACCTAAAGACAAAGCTGAATTGTTTGCTAAGAACTTTTCATCAATATCATCTCTTGTTTCCACTAGTTGCATTCTACCTGATATAGTTGTTAAACAGGTTGATCCATTGCTTGACATTTGTATCACTCCAGCTACTGTATCTAAAGTGATTTCCTGCTTAGACCCTTTTACAGTTTGTGGCCCAGACAACATACCTGTTATAGTCTTGCAGAAGTGTTCTCCGGAGCTGTTGTCTATCCTTTCACAACTATTCAACAAGTGCTTATCAGAGTCTTGTTTTCCAGCCTGCTGTAAAGCAGCATCTGTTATCCCTATTTTTAAAAATTCTGGAGAGCGATCTGGTTCGTCTAACTACCGTCCCATTAGTCTTCTTTCTATCATAAGCAAGGTTTTTGAATCTTTAATAAACAAACACTTAATTTCTCATCTTGAATCTAATAACTTACTTTCTGATCATCAATATGGATTTTGATCTTCTCGTTCTACGGCTGATTTGCTAATAGTAATAACCAATAGGTTTTATTGTGCATTAGATAAAGGTGGAGAGGTTTAGGCCATCGCTCTTGATATTTCTAAAGTGTTTGATAAAGTTTGGTATGCTGGTCTTCTCCATAAGCTTTCTTCTTTCGGTGTATCTGGAAACATCTTTAAGATTATTGAATCCTTTCTTTCGAATAGTAATATAAAAGTTGTCCTTAATGGACAGCACTCTTCTTCTCATTCTGTAACCTCAGGGGTTCCTCAAGGTTCAACCCTTGGCCCTATACTCTTTTTAATTTACATTAATGATCTTCCAGATATTCTTACATCTAAGGTGGCGTTGTTTGCTGATGGTACTACTATTTATTTTTGTCATGGTAAGAAGCCAATCAGAAGTCTCTCTGATTGCTTGGAGGGGGAAATTGAGCTTGAAAAGGATCTTACTTCTGCTACCACATGGGGCTCACAGTGTCTGGTGAACTTTAATTCAGATAAAACTCAATTTTTTTCAGGCAATTGTTATTACAATAATTTAGACTTTCCTATATTTATGAGCGGTAATGTACTCTATGAGTCATCTACCCTTCATCTTCTAGCATTGACTCTTATTTCTGATCTTCCTTGGAAACCATATATTAAATCCGTTCCAAAATTAGCCTCTGCTAAAGTTGCATCCCTTTATCGAGCTGGACTCTTTCTTACTCTGGATTCTATTCTCTATCTCTATTAATCTCAAATCCGGCCTTGTATGGAATATTGTTGCCATACCTGGAGTGGATCTTCTAATGATGCCCTTTCTCTTTTAGACAAAGTGCAAAAATGCATTGTAAACATTGTTGGACCTGCTCTTGCAGCCAACCTTGAACCATTATCACATCATTGTAATGTTGATTTTCTTTCTCTTTTCTTCAAATACTATAATGGGCACTGCTCTAAAGAGCTAGCGTCTCTTGTGCCATCTACTAAAATTCATTCTCGTGTTACTCGTCATTGAATTAGGTCTCATCCATTTTCTGTTACTGTTCCCAAGTGCTCCAAAAACTCTTATTCGTCTAGTTTTTTTCCTCGAACATCAGTTCTTTGGAATTTGCTTCCTTCATCTTGCTTTCCTGATTCATATAATTTGCAATCTTTTAAATTGTCTGTCAATTGTTATGTTGCTTTACAATCTTCATCTTTTCTCTTCCAGTAACTTCCAACACTAAATAGTGGTTGCTTGCAGCCTTGTTGGAAGCAAAGTTGTTTAAAAAAAAAGTTATTATTTATAATAAATAATTAAATTAAATATAAGTAATAAATAAAAGTATAACTTTATTAGTTTTTATTTTTTTATTAATTTCTTTATTAAATTTATTTTATTTATATTTTTTTATATGGTATATAAAAGTAAATTGTAGTATGTATTTTTTTTTTGTACATATTTTTCATTAGGCACTTCCTGCTCAGCAAGTCTTTGCATTTTTACCATTGAGAAGCTACGGATTTAAGTTTATTATACAAGCTGATTTCGAAGTACCATCTTCTCGGGAAGATATTGACAAAGATAGTGCATGGAATCAGTATATATTGCAACAACTCCCAAAATTAACTGTTGAAGCCTTTTACTCTTTTAAAGTAAATTTTTTTCTCAATTTTTTAAATTTATTATAAACTGTTATTCAACAGTTTTTTTTGTAAGTAAAAAACGAAAATGTTTTATATAGTTTGGCACACAAAATTTCTCAATATTTATCTAAAGAAAAAATTTAATAGTTAAAATTTAATTTACCTATATGGTTTTGAACTTTAAAAGATTTTTAAAATGTTGTAGAAAATTTATTTTACCATATTTTAAATACTATATTATGTTAATAATAACAAATATGTTGAGAAATAAAATATTTGTTAATAGAAAAAATTTTGTTTAACAAAACATCAACAATTAGCATTAAAAAAACAATTAAAATTAATTATTTTTATTTTTTTTGTATTTTTTTAATAATAAGTATATATTTTTTTAAAAATACAAACTTTTTTGTTTATGCAACACAATTATTTTAAAAAGTGACCAATGGAGCTGTTTAGTTATGTAGACTTGGGAGATGTGAAAATAAAAACAGATTGTAGGTGATGTCATTGAGGTGAAAAACATAAATTAATGTAAAGACTATTTAGTAGGAGGAGTAAAAGTTAGCGACTCAGGAAGAGAGGAACCATAACTCACACTCTTTAGCAAATGATAAAACAATGATCTATGAGTAAACAAGTCAATATAAATCCGTTGGTTTATTAATGGTATCCATTACTATAATAATCACACCATACAAAAATAATAAAATAAGTAGATAACAAAGTAAAATGATAATAAATGATAGTTGGAGCAATATAAAAAATAGAAAAAAATGACATTTCACCTATGACATTTCGGAGAGCCTGAGACCTGCAGTAACACCACTCGTCAGGAGCGTGTCCTTGCAACAGATCTCACCGCCTGCACTCTACATCATGCTAGTCAATATTGCAATATAATAGGACTACACTACAAAAGTCAAAAAACCCAATCCCTATCCTACTTTTTAATACAGCTTCAACATTCTTAGAGATCTCCTGAGGGTGGTGAATCTTACCTGATAAGAAGAGACAATATCTATCACACAAAACAGGCTCAGAGTAATTAAACAATGATTATCCAGAGATAAAAAAGTAGTTAATAAACCAAAGTTCCATTTGGTCGTCTAGTATGGTTTTGTTTTGTTTTCGTTCACTTTCAAATCAGGTGAATAGAAAGCTAAACACACTCACTTCTTGCGCTTAGCATTAAACATATAATTATAATAAAACATTTATTTTTTTGTATTTTTTTAATAATAAGTATAATTTTTTTTTTGAATACTACAAACTTTTTTGTTTATGCAACACAAAGATAAAAAAAAATTACAGACTACCAGTGTACAAACACTACAAACTACCTAGTACAACACTACAAACTACCTAGTACAAACTACCAGTGGTGAAATAAATTTTTTCATTTTAAAATGAAGAAAAATTTATTTTTCCTGGTTTAAGATCATTTTTGACAATCTTAATTAGTTTTTAAAAGATTCTTTGTTGAAACTTGGTATTAGGTCAAAAGATTCTTTATTGAAAAGTGGTATTAGGTCAAAAGATTTTTTATTGAAAAGTAGATCAAAAGGATAACTTTGTTATCCTAATATCAAAATGTTAAAATAACTTTGTTTATAGGATTAGGAAGAAATTTTTTGTTTCTTATAGGGGAGACATTACAGTGCTCTTTTTTTTACAAATTGTTTTAGAACTTTCTTTCAAACTAACAATAACAAAGCATAAACTTAAAACAAGCAAGACTACTGCATAAAGAAACAAGTAGTTTAAAATACTACAAATGAGTTCGATAGGTTTCAACAAGTGACTTTGATGAGTTTTAACAAGTGACTTCCATGGGTTTCAAACTTAGCACTTCTTGTTAAAAAATAATTTTTAAGCAAGGAGTGCAGAATTTGAAACCCACTGCCATATTGCAAATGCAAAATACATTTATATTTTTATAAATAAGTTTTTTTTTTGTTTTTTTTAATTATTTAAAATTATAAAAAATTTAAAATCACTTATAAGTATTTTTTTATTAGGTTCATCAATACTTTAAAGGTTTAGAAGGTGTTATTGAGTATTTAAAGTTTATGGACCTTGAGGACAATGTGTCTGGTGTGTTTAAGCAAGTCAGTCAGCAAATGATAAAGTCTTTACAACGTGAAGCATGTTTACCTGTTATACCCAGAAATATAGAGAATATTTTAAATTGGGTGATTCCAAAACACATAGTCTTTTCTCAACAAGAAATTTATAAAGTGATCTCTCCTGAAATACTTCAAGAAAAACTTGGTCTTTATTATTTAAATAATGATATTGACTGTACTGCATTAAAGCGGGTGTTAACCTCTTTAGGTGTATGTGAGCTTAACTTTGAACAGCTAATAGAAGTTTGCAAACTGGTAGTACAAGAGTTTAGCTCATCTTCGCAACAAATCAAGGTTTATTTTATATACTATTTATATATATATATATATATATATATATATATATATATATATATATATATATATTTTTTTTTTTTCGTATATGTTTTTATTTGTTATATTGCTTTCAGAGTGTCTTGTCCAAAATATTTATTTTAAACAATGTTTATTATAATTAACAAGAAGTTACAGATAATAAAACTAAAGATATAGTTGTTTTACATATAACTAACTTATATTATAAGGGGTTGCACCTTGAAGCATTTAAAAGTTTCCTTCTAACAAAATATGTAAATATTTTATTTCAAAAGAAAGTCTTGTTGGGTCTCAAATGAAAGAAAAGTATATAAAAAATTATTATTAAAAGTTCTTGTAAAAATGCACTATTTTCATTCTTTAATTAAAAATTTTTGTTTTTTGTGCGCTAAAAAAAATACTTTTTCAAATGAATATTATTTTGAAATTTCCATATAAATTTTCTTAATTTAAAACCCAACATTTCATCTTTTGAAAAACATGTTTTTTTTAACAGATAGATTGCTTTCCCAAACCAAAACCTTTAATCGATGTAAGGTTACTAATCGATGTAGCATGTTCTACCTTTTTAAATCAATTGATGTATGTACGCTCCTTGCATTTTCTAACCATTGAAGTCATTCAATGTACGACACTCTAATCAATAATATCCATATAGTGTAGTCGAAAGAGCGTTTTAATGTAAAAAAAGTATTTTTCGACTACAATTTTAATTACCTCGTCTCTTAAGCTGTTTTTGATTGTCGTCAAAATGTCAAAGCAATTAAATTTATGCGGAAGTACATTAAATTTTATTGTTTTTTTAAAAAACCGCAATTATAACGACTAGAAAGTTTTTTTTTATTAGTGGTGTTTTTGTTTTTGTTTTATTAAAAAACATTTTTAAAACATGCGTAAATGTTGATACATCGACTATCTTATAGCCTGACTTGCAACGGAGTGCTGCTACATCGACTGGCAAATAGCCTGATTCGCAACGGAGTGCTGCTACATCGACTGACAAATAGCCTTACTCGCAAGGGAGTGCTGCTACATCGACTGACAAATAGCCTGACTCGCAAGGGAGTGCTGCTACATCGACTGACAAATAGCCTGACTCGCAAGGGAGTGCTGCTACATCGACTGAGGGTTTGGTTTGGGCAGGCAGTCTATCATTTAAAAAAAAAAAAAATTAATTTTTTAAACTTTTTCTGGTCTGGTTTATTAACGCGCTCTTTAAAACTACAGTTTATGGGAAACTCTTTTTCACTACCATGCAAGAGTATATATATATATATATATATATATATATATATATATATATATATATATATATATATATATATATATATATATATATATATATATATATATATATATATATATGTATATATATATATATATATATATATATATATATATATATATATATATATATATATATATATATATATATATATATATTTAGAGAGAGAGGCTTTGGCAGAAATGGCGGTCTATAGCCCGTGCCCGCCTCCACACCCGTGCAAATCAGTTTACACAGGGGAAATAAAGCCTGTGCAAAATATAAATTTTTGGTGAAAATAAAGTTGAAAATTTTTATGTTTTTCCTTACTTATTCTTTTAAAAACTTTTCAAATGATGTAATTTTGTAAAACTGTTTGTTTTACTAGTTAAAAAAATGAAACTATTTCATTCAGGATATCTTGAAAAAATTATGAAAAAGTTTTTGAATATTCTGATGTAAAAATAAAAAATAAAATTAAAACAAGTTATTTCAAATAGTTATAACTGTTCCGTATTCTGTGAAATGTTAAAAGATAAATAATTAGTCAGTATGTTAAAAAGCAGGCAAAATATGTATGTGTTGCAAAAGAATTTAACATAATAGTCTGGGTTTTTAGTATTCTTTGGAAATTTGTAAACATATACAATAAGAACTGTTAGATAATAAAGACAATTTCTTTTTTATATTATCACACATTTTGCTTAATTGATTGATAATATAATTTGTCATACTTTAAAGTTGGGTAAAGTAGTGCATATTTCCCTGTATTCTTCGTTAACTTCCTGTTTTTTTTTTTAAAAAGGTGGCAGTTTATTTAACATGCTAATATATAACTCATTAAAAATTGAATATCTCATTTATGAGTGTCTGATATAAACTTATCGAGTTATTCAGGTTATCAAGTTATTCAAGTTTCCAGTTATTCAAATTTTCAATGTGAAGTTCAAAGTTTCAGGTGAAAATGAAATTTGTGGAAAAGAAACAATTGTGGAAAATAGAACAATATTTGTTGTAAAGCTATGGTATAAGTTCTGTATTCAGTATAAAAAAGAATTGCTTTGCAAGCTTAATATTTGCAAGCAAAGTATGGGGCATACTTTAAAAAGTAGATGGACCAAGTAACCAAATTTATGCAAAATAACAAGTTTAATCATATGCTTATCTGGGTTGAACTCTTCAGTGAAATGAGCCTTTAGTCTTCTGACAATGCTTATGTCAGACCAAAGACTCAAAATCAACCACAAAACAGTTAACGCTATCTTGGCCATTAAAATTAATGATCCAAATTTTAGTGATAATGATAGGGAAAATGTAATCAAACAAGTTACTGATATATTTTTACAAAAACGGCAAACAGCTATTTACGATCCAATAATTCAACCTGCTACAATAGTAAATGATGAAAAAGACAACATAGACTGTGATAGTTTATGCAGTGAATGGGAATTTAATACCCTTCTATTGGTTCTATTCGTAAAAAAATGTAAAAAAGATTTGTTTTCTTTTTAAATTCATATAACGCTTTTTTTTATACACGCCTATATTATATAAGAAAAATATATTAAATAAGAAAAATATGTTTAAGAAATATATATACCAGAATCTTAAAAAGAATAAATCTAATTGTACTAAGTCTCTTAGAAATTTAAAATTAGATTACCTTAAATTTTAACATTTCACATCAACATAACATATATTTTCTCCTATTTTCCGAAAAGAATATAAAATCAATTACGAGTTCATAAAAGAGTATGATAGTAAATTGAATGGAAGTAAATTGAATGGAAGTAAATTGAACGATCGTAACAATTAAAGTTTTAGTCTAAACAGTTAAAAAACAATTGTATAAATTGTTGTATAAATTGTATAAGAACTCTTTGGTTCAAGGTTTATTAAAAAAAAAATTCAATGTAGTTGTCACTATATCTTTATAACTTAGAGATATCACAGTTAAAATTTTAAAATTTAATTTAATTTACAAAGCACAAGAAAAATGAATCAACTAAAGAAGCTCAATTAAAAATGTTTTATTTTATTTCATTATTTTAATAAAACAATATATTAATACTCAAATAGAGCTTGCAAAATTGCTACGTTCATTGCAAAATCTTTTAAGCAAATGTCAAGATGCTTGAATAAAGAAACGCATTTTCTTTCATTCAATCTTCTTAAATTTTTTGAACATCATCTTGAGCAAGTTTTGCAATTATCAAACAATAATTGCAAAACTTGTTTTTCTGCCATTTTTTGCGTTGTTTGCAAATTATTGGTTTGACTATATCTGTTATAAACTAAAATCAGATTATACAACTGATAAAACTTGAGAATAAAAGAATAAAGTCTGAATGAAAATCGAGAAACAAAACCAAAACAAAAACATAATAACAAAATCTCACTAAGTAGAGTGCACTCTGAACGAAAGATAAAAATTGCTAGTGTAACTTTGAAAAACTCAACTTTACAAGTTTTGGGATCAACATTAGGTTCTCTTGTTTTTCTTATTTAAATCAACAATCTTCATAAAGTCTCAAAGTTAATGACACTTATGTTTGCAGACGACACAAACTTATTCTGATCTCACAATAATATTACATTACTATCTCATAATATGAATAAATTGATGAACTAGTAAGAGTTTCTGGTTGTTTAAGACAAAAAAAATATTTTCTTTTTCTTTTTTCCATCCTAACCACAAAAAATATTTTATACCACATAACATGTCAACTCTTTTTATTGATAATACAATTTTTAAAAAAAGTAACAGTTACCGATTTCCTTACCAACTTCCTTAGTATTTATATTAATTTACAATCTGAGTTATCAGATTGTAAATTAATATAAATACTATCATTCACATAAGAAATTTGAGTAGTAAAGTATAAAAAACAAGTTTCAAGTTTAATTATCAAAGTCTTTTAAAATGTCTACTCTTCTACTTGTTAATAAAGCGATTGTAGAAATTTTTATATATGATGACATTTTGATTCACAATTATAAAGAAGAATGAAATTTATAAAACTTTTTATAATAATTGAATTGAATTGGTGAGAAGAAGATCACTACTAGTCCATTTTTTCATAATTACATGTTAATCATAGTTAGATAATTACATAATTACACTACTAATGTCGATCTTGGTATAATTAACTTATGTCGATCAAATTCATAATTTTTTTATGTCGATCACTTTTTTTCATAAGTAACTTATGTTGATCTCTCTATGTATTACAAACATATTACTAGTTTTGTTAGTCTTTCTTTCATTATTTTTTATAATGAAAGAAAGATAGACTAGTATTATTTTATTATAACTGTTTAAAACTTAAACATTGATTATCTCGAAATGAAAACATTGATTATCTCGAAATGAAAACATTGATTATCTCGAAATAAAAACATTGATTATCTCGAAATGAAAACATTGATTATCTCGAAATGAAAATATTGGACTTGTACTGTTCTGCTTTTTACCGATTCAATTAAGATGATTCGTTTTTATAAAACAACAATATGATGTGACATCATATTGTTGTTTTATAAAAACGAATATATAAAAGTTTTTTCATATATTGTTATTTTATTAGAATGATTGATTATATTTTAACTTTTGAATATTGTTTTTTATTTTATTATTTAATTATTTTACTATTTAATTAATTACTAAATTATTAAAAAAAAATTAAATATAAAAAATTATTTAAAAAGAAACGTTTTTTATTTTAAAAGGTGTTTTTCTGTCTTTTTATCGTTAAAAAAACATTTATTACAAAATTTTTGCTATACCTGGCGTGAAAAATAAACAAAACCAAATTTCAGAATCAAAAAAAAGTTTCATCAAAACATAATAGTTTTAATTTTTCAAAAAAACCCAAGCAAGACTATCTAGGCGGGCAGCCCACATAGCCTGCAAAGATAGGTTTAGATGGGCTATTTATAGCTCATGCACTCATTTACTCCTGCCGAAGCCTATATATATATATATATATATATATATATATATATATATATATATATATATATATATATATATATATATATATACTCTTGCATGTCTCTTGCATGGCATCAAAAAAAGTTTCCCATAAACTGTAGTTTTAAAGAGCGCGTTAATAAACCAGACCAGAAAAAGTTTTATAAATTAAATTTTTTTTTTTAATTGATAGACTGCCTGGCCAAACCAAACCCTCAGTCGATGTAGCAGCACTCTCTTGCGAGTCAGGCTATTTGTCAGTCGTTGTAGCAGCACTCCCTTGCGAGTCAGGCTATTTGTCAGTCGATGTAGCAGCACTCCGTTGCAAGTCAGGCTATTTGTCAGTCGATGTAGCATCACTCCGTTGCGAGTCAGGCTATTTGTCAGTCGATGTAGCAGCACTCCGTTGCGAGTCAGGGTATAAGATAGTCGATGTAGCAACATTTACGCATGTTTTAAAAATGTTTTTTATTAAATCAATAACAAAAACACCACTAATTTAAAAAAACTTTCTAGTCGTTATAATTGCGGTTTTTTAAAATTTTTTTAAAAAACAATTAAATTTAATGTACTTCCGCATAAATTAATTGCTTTAACATTTCGATGACAATCAAAAACAGCTTAAGAGACGAGGTAATTAAAATTGTAGTCGTAAGAGACTTTTTTTACATTAAAACGCTCTTTCGACTACACTATATGGGTATATATATATATATATATATATATATATATATATATATATATATATATATATATATATATATATATATATATATATATATATATATATATATATATATATATATATATATATATAAACACACACACACACACACATATATAGATAAATAATTTTTTTAATTTATTGTACTCAATATCAATAGTTTTTATTTTCAATTTGCATAAATGATTACTATAATTTGTCAAGTTGATGAAATCTGGTTTGAAGAAAAATTTGATGATAATATAGGAATCTTTCCTGTTGAAGTTAAATAATTGCACTTATGCAAATTAAGCAGTATGAAAAAAACATCTCTGAGGACTTTTCAAAGTTTGTTGTAAAATAAGTTTCTAGTTTTCATTAAAATCAGTAAAACAGCATTTAAAGTTCAGCTTTTTTTTCCCTTTAGCCAAAGCACTTGGTTTGAAGGTTCATTTTATGAATTGCTTCAGTACCACAGTTTTTGTTAAAGTAAAAAAGTTTTTCTTAACAAATACTTTTTGTTTAAGTTTTTACGACATTGTTGTTGTGGCTTTATGATAGAGTTGCATACCACCTGTAGTAATATTTATTCATAAACTTCTGTTGTTAAACATTGTTTTTGTAATGTTAGGCCTCAATAAAATTCTCAAAATTTTATAAAAATGACCTGTTTCTTTGCAAATTCTTTAACATGTCAAATTAATTCAAAATAAAAAATTATCATCAACATCAGTTTAAGTTATTATTTTTGATTATTTTATTTAAGGTCTGGCAGCAAAAGAAATGCTGCTAGAATAATTTCTACTTAAAAATAATCAAAAACTAAAACTCCTTTCAAAAAAATCTTTGCTGATATCTCAACAAGGGTTAGTCTTATGATTCTCCATTGTTATTTTTCAGAAAAAAAATTTGAATTTCAATCAGTTTACTTTGCAGGCTTTAATGTGCAACCAGTTTGTTATAAAAATGGTTATAACATTTTAAAAATGGTTATAAAGAAGTTTGTTTTAGCATTACAGCAAGCATGGGTTTGATGAAATTCTGTATGTCACCTTTTGTCTTAAAATTAAATTCTACATAAGAAAAAGTAAAAATAATTACAAGAAATAGTTAAAATTTGATTAAAATTTAACACTCGAAGGATATTTCACGAAAACTTGATTAAAATCAAATTTTTGTGAAATATCCTTCAAATGATCAACAAATTTTTACATCTTTCAGCATTTAATTTAGTAGTATTAAAGCTAATCATACTTTTTGACATTAATTTTGACATTCATTTTTCCAATCATGTAGTTTTTTGCCTATTGAAGACAAAGTTTGTGTTAACTTTAGTTAGTGCTAGAGGTATGCATTTTTTTTTTGCATATTTAAGAAACGACTGACTGGTTAATTTTAACATTCACCATCCATCTTGAACATTTCAATTTCAAATCAGCGCCAATATATCTCACGGAGACAGTGCTGTTGCTAGCAGCACAGTTTGTCGCAGTTGATGATGTGTAAGCATCAGTCTTTTACTGTTTTTATTAAAAATTTGCCCTATAAATCGTTTGACTATTTACAAAATTGTTGATAAAATATGGTTAGCGTCTTAGCTTGCAAGTGATTGTCCTGTTCGATAAGCTCAATGATCTGCAGGCTTTAATCTTGCCTTTTTTTTCAGAGAGTGTAATTCCTTATGGCATTTGTTAAAATGTATTTCATTAAATAAACTTAGTTATTTAATGAAATACATTTTAAATGTTATTAAAAAACGAACTTCACTTTTTATAGCTTTTGCTGTAATTTAGATAATAAGATTTTAATTTTGCACCTCAGATAAAGTATTTTGTTTATTTTGAAAAATGTTTTACAAATAGAATTTGATCAACAATCTTTGAAAGCTGCTTTCAAAATGCAGATTTATAACTTCATATTATAGAAATAATACTTTATATTGCAGATTTATAACTTCATATTATAAAAATAATACTTTATATTGCAGATTTATAACTTTATATTATAGAAATATTAAAAAAATATTAAAATAATCTTTTTATTATTATAATTTAAAATTTATAATAATGAAAATCAAATAAATAACTTGAAATAAAAAAATAAAGACTAAAATTATTTTTATTAAAGTTTTCACAAAATTAACTTTTTAAAGAAAATCTTTTTAAAAAGTTATTTGTTTTTGTTCAAGAATCCAGATAAAATGCAGCAATGGATCGGAAAATGGCTTCACCTAGTATATACAAGCCTTCAAAATTCCTGTGATTGTAGTAAAAAAACATTTGATATTATACGTTCTTTACATATTTTTCCTATGACAAATGGAAGTATGATGTCTCTTAAAGAAAATGACGCTTTTTTTCCAGTCAATTACATACCAAAACACGGAGAAAAAAAGGAAGGTAATAATTTTGATATTATCATTAACTACTTTGTTATAAAAGATAATGAAACATAATAGCTAAAGTAAATGCTCTCTACAAATTTTATTCTATGTTATTTTATTATGCTTTGTTATTATTTTATTTGTTTAGTTTTTTAGTTTTTAATTATTGTATTTTTAGTGCTACTCTTTAACGCTTTGTTTTTTTAGTAAAATTAACTTTATTAAAAACTTTTTTAATCAAGTTGTTTGACTTATTTTTATATATTTTATATTTATTTATTTTTGACTTTTTCATTAACTTCTTAGCCCTCGGAATTAAGGTTGGCATTTGGCAACGCCAACCTAACTGCTAAAACCGTTTGAGAATGACAAAAAATTGCTGACCTCATTTCTATGTTTTATTTCATTACCTTATTGTCAATTTTTTTTTTGCCAACCTTCTATGCCGACTTCTAACAGTTTAATGTTGGAAACTTATTGCCAACATCATTTTTCCTAATTTTGAGGGGTGACTTCTTATAAACTTGATGGCAAAACTACTTGTCCTAAAGTTTGTATTAATGAAAATGTTTTCATTCAATAAAACAAATTAATATATTAAAAGAGGTTTTTTTTTTTTTTTTAAACTTAATTGTTAGAGTTTAGAGTAATCTAATTATTTATTTATTTGCGGTAGTGGTGTAGTGGTAGAGCGCTCGCTTCATAAACGAGTGGTTTTGAGTTCGATCCCCACCACGTCCCTGGCAGTACTGCGCTCAACTCGTTTCTCCGCGCAGCGGCCTTGTTCGTCAAGGTTCGTGTTTTGGAGTTATAGAGTTGAGAGAGCGTTATAGCCACAAAATAAGTAGCCTCCTTGTTTGTAGTGGCCTTCTCGGCCTTGAGGAGGTGAAAAAAAATAATAAATAAAATTTTTTTATTTATTATTCATTTATTTTTAATTATTATTTATTTATTTTTAAAAAGTTTTGTATATACTATTTATGAAAATATTATATTACTTTTTTTATTATTGTATGTTATCTTTTGTTTCTAATATTTAGATAAAAATAATTACAGACGCTGTTTTAAACTTTTTTAGATAAAAGGATGTTAGATTTGATAGAAAATGATTTAAATATTTTATCTTCCAACTTAATGGAATCACTGGATCATATTGAACAAGAGCAAGTTAAAAAGCTTATGTGTGACTTGGGTGTGAAATATATTACTCCTTCTGATCTTATTCATAACCACATTATTCCTTCTTTTAAATCAGGACTTTGGAAGGTATTAATAAAAAAATTTAAATGATTAGTTTTATACATACATACACACACACACACACACACACACACACACACACACAAACACACACACACACAGATATATATATATATATATATATATATATATATATATATATATATATATATATATATATATATATATATATATACATATATATATATATATATATATATATATATATACATATATATATATATATATATATATATTAACTAAGAAAAAACAACTTTTTCTATGGTACCTTAAGTTTCATGCCTATATGGCAATCATCAATTATTGAATACAAAATCAAAAACAAAAAAACCCACTTAAAAAATTACAAAATACTGTGTAGTGGAATCTTTACGTCGCTAAAACATACTTGATGGAAGCCAAAGAAAAAACAAAATATTACCTTATCACAGGTGTCAAAAAAAGATAAAAGAAATTTATTCTTGTGCCTGCATTTTGAAATCAACTTATTTCGTTTATTTAACAAGTTATCACCTTTATATGTTAAAATAAAGAGTTTTTCAAATAAGCAAAGATTGCAAATTTTTGATGAGATGTTATAAGAATTGCAACATTTTACAATTTTCCACTTAATTAATTTCTTTTAGGCAACTCTGTATCATTTTTATATTTAATAATGCTAAAAGATTTTAGGTGATTAGCATACCAAGATTTGAATGGAGTTTCACATGAGCCAAAATATACTTTTACTTTGTAGTCATCGACACAGTGCTTTATAAACGATGTTCTTTGTCAAGCACTGATTGTTCATGGGACAGATGGACTTGTTGACACAGTCGCATGTTTTTCCCTTGTTGCATCTTTATCTTGGCTATTTAATATCCTGTGATTGTGCAAATATTTTGTTTTTGCTTTGGTTGCCATCAAGTATGTCTTAGCGAAGCAAAGATCCCACTACACAGTATTTTATAATTTTAAGCGGGTTTTTTAACGATTATTGTATAAGCATGAAACTAAAGATACCATAGAAAAAGTTGTTTTTTCTTTGTTAATATATATATTATGTATTTCTCCTGTTACACTCCTAGACTTGATCATACATACATACATATATACATACATGCACACATAAAATGAAAAAAAAATTTTGTTAAGTGATTTTCTACTAATTTAAAATTGCTCTGTTCTTTTAAGAACATTGAGCACAATATTTTGTAGAATTCATTTTTGAAATTGTTAAAATATATATATATATATATATATATATATATATATATATATATATATATATATATATATATATATATATATATATATATATATATATATATATATTAATTATCTTCCCTTCCAACAAGGCTGCAAGCAACCACTAATTAGTGTTGAAAGTTACTGGAAGAGAAAAGATAAAGATTGTAGAACAAAATAACGATTGACACACGACTTAAAAGACTGCAAATTATATGAATCAGGAAAGCAAGATTAAGGAAGCGAATTCCAAAGAACTGATGTTCAAAGGAAAAAAACTAGATGAATAAGTGTTTTTGGAGCACTTAGGAACAGTAACAGAAAAAGGATGAGACTTAATTGAATGACGAGTAACACGAGAATGAATTTTAGTAAATGGCACAAGAGACGCTAGCACTTTTGAGTAGTGCCCATTATAGTATTTGTAGAAAAGAGAAAGAGAAGCAACATTACGACGATGTGACAGAGGTTGAAGGTTGGCTGCAAGAGCAGGTCCAACTATGTTTACAATGCGTTTTTGCACCTTGTTTAAAAGAGAAAGGGCATCATTAGAAGATCCGCCCCAGATATGACAACAGTATTCCATACAAGGCCGGATTTGAGATTTATAGTGATAGAGAATAGAATCCAGAGTAAGAAAGTGACGAGTTCGATAAAGAGAAGCAACTTGAGCAGATGCTAATTTTGCAACGGATTTGATATAAGGTTTCCAAGAAAGATCAGAAGTAAGAGTTAATCCTAGAAGATGAAGGGTAGTAGACTCATCGAGTACATTACCGTTCATAAATATAGGAAGGTCTAAACTATTGGGATAACGATTGGCCGAAAAAAATTGAGTTTTATTTGAATTAAAGTTCACCAGCCACTGTGAGCCCCATGCTGTAGCAGAAGTGAGATCCTTTTCAAGCTCAGATGCCCCCTGCAAGCAATCAGAGGAAGTTGGCTTCTTATCGTGACAAGAATAAATAGTAGTATCATCAGCGAACAATGCCACCTTAGATGTGAGAATATCTGGAAGATCGTTAATGTAAATTAAAAAGAGTATAGGGCCAAGGATTGAACCTTGAGGAACCCCTGAGGTTACAGAATAAGAAGAAGAGTGCTGTCCATTAAGGACAACTTTTATTCTACGATTGGAAAGAAAGGATTCGATAATCTTAAAGATGTTTCCAGATACACTGTAAGAAGAAAGATTATGGAGGAGACCAGCATGCCAAACTTTATCAAATGGTTTAGAAATGTCAAGAGCAATGGCCTTAACCTCTCCCCCTTTATCTAATGCGCGATAAAACCTATTGGTTATTACTGATAGCAAATCAGCCGTAGAACGAGAAGATCGAAATCCATATTGATGATCAGAAAGTAGGTTATGAGATTCGAAATGAGAGATTAAGTGTTTATTTATTAAAGATTCAAAAACCTTGCTTATGATAGGAAGAAGACTAATGGGACGGTAGTTAGATGAATCAGATTGCTCTCCAGAATTTTTAAAAATAGGGATAACAGATGCTGCTTTTCAGCAGGCTGGAAAACAAGACTCTGATAAGCACTTGTTAAATAGTTTTGAAAGGATAGACGACAGCTCCGGAGAACACTTCTGCAAGACTATTACAGGTATGTTGTCCGGGCCGCAAGCTGTAGAAGAGTCTAAGCGGGAAATCACTTTAGATACAGAAGCTGGAGTGATATGAATGTCGAGCAATGGATCAACCTGTTTGACGGCTATATCAGGTAGAACGCAACTAGTGGAAACAAGAGATGATATTGATGAAAAGTTCTTGGCAAACAATTCAGCTTTGTCTTTAGGTGAGGTAACAAAGTCTGAACCATACAAAAAAGGTGGAATTACAGACTTGCCCTTATTATTGATACTATTAAAGATTCTCAAGAAGTCACAAGAGCCTAATTTTTGTGATGAAATACGAGATTTCATGATGTGAGAATAGCGGGCTTTGGCGTTAGACAAAACCTTTTTACAATGGTTCCTAGCAGTAATAAACAGACGTCTGTTTTCTGGAGAATTGTTTTGCTGATAGATGTGGAAGTAATGGTTTCGATTGGCAATTGCAGCAGCATAATGTGAGGAAAACCATAAAGAAGAGTGAGGCTTGACCTGGAATCGTTGAGAGGGAATAAAGGATTTCATGCCAGCCTGAATCCATGAAGTTATGTAAGAAGCACATTTGTCAACAGAGAGGCGAAAGATTTCTACCCAGGGGCCATCACGAAGAAAATCACTGAAAGAGTCCCAGTCAGATTTAAGGTAGTTGTAAGATGTACGATGATAGGGGGATTCTGATGACGAAGAAGAATGAGATAATAGTTTTAGAGAGACCAAACCATGATCAGACGCACCTAAGGGTGAGTGTGAAGAAACTGAGCACTGACTAGGATCAGAAACAAGACATAAGTCGAGTAGAGAAGGTAAATGATTCGGGTTGTCTGGATAGCGATTTGGAAAGTTGACTATTTGAGTTAGGGATTGAGAAAGGCAAAAGTTGTGGGCCTTAATGCCTGCAGAGTCACTGACACTAGAGCCAAGCCATTCAATGTGATGAACATTAAAGTCACTGACAACAACAATATTGGTGGATGGATAAAGAATGAGGGCTTGGTCAATATAATCAGAAATAACATCAAGAAGAGTGCAGTCTTGAGATGAGGGAGAGCGATATAGAACAAAGAGAAAGGTGATAGAGTGAAGTGGTGCTAAACGAAAGCACATAAAAGAGTAGTCTGTGGATTCAAACCTAGTTTCCCGACAAATGGGTGAATTCTTACGAATGTAAATGCCTAGGCCAAGCATGTGACTATTGGAGTCTTTACGAATTAAAGGAAGATAACCATCAACACTAAGATCACAAGATGAGACAGCTGAACTCAAATTAGTCTCACAAAGAGCAAGTAGGTCTGGTGATCTTTGCAAGAGATAAGAGATAAGAAAATTAGTGAATGATAGGTTTAGCGAACTTGGTGATGACTGTGGTTTTTTGTGTTTTATAGTTTTTGTTACTTTATTCATTTTTAAATTTGTTAAAGAACTTGACTCGAAACATAGATAGTACTCAGTACACTGTTTTATAGCTCAAGCCTCATTTCCACTAATAAACCCTAAGCCGTAACAAAAGGCTCTAATGTGGCCTTGGCATTGCACACCAAAAGTACAAACAGGGACACCATCCATGGGCAACATGGCAATGTTAGTACTCTGATATTTTTCAGCTGTTGATCGAATCAGCCTCCCTGAGAGCTACCACAGAGTTCAGGAAACCTGACTACTAGCCGGCCTCAGAACCATAAAACTGAGTATTAGAGCTGTACCCTCATTTGGAGATAATAGAATGAGTTGCCTAGTCATAAAAACAGAGACACAAACAAAACCCATGAATTGAGTCAAGAAGATCCAGCGTTCAACATCCTAAACTGGAAACAATGTATTAAAAATACATCTGCGCCAGCCTAATAGATGAAGAAGGGGTGCGAGGCTGGTCAACAGATAGAATCTGTTTACCCCTTAAGTCTTTGCCTAGGAGATCTTCTACAAGGCAGCAGTCGGATGCATGTAACATCTGCCCAAGATGAGGCTCTTGGTTGAGCAAAAGCTAGAGACACCATCTCTAGCCTTTGCTCAACCAAGAGCCCTAAGGCAGGGGGTGTTTTATGTTGGAGTTTGCATCTCCTAGCATTTGCCTAAAAAGGCATATCCTACAAGGCAGCAGGACATGAAGCAGATTGTACTGGGTTACATGTTACCAGTAGCAGGATAAAACCTGACCTTACATCATACATATATATACATACATACATACATACATACATATATATATATATATATATATATATATATATATATATATATATATATATATATATATATATATATATATATATATATATATATATATATGTATGTATGTATGTATGTATGATGTAGTCTAGGGGTGTAACAGGAGAAATTTTTGAAAAAGGTAATTTTCACCCGACCCTAGTATGTATGTATGCATATGTAAATTGTGTTAGTATATTCTATGAAAAGGTTGTGATGACATATTGTCATCATCTTTTTTGAGCCCCTGTCTATCTAATACTTTATTTAATAAAGATCATTGTAAAAATAAAAAATTATATTTTGTTTACATAAATGGTACTTAGTGACATGTTTATACTGTTTTCTTTGTTTTATGAACAATTTTTTTATTGTATATGTATCTTGATTTTTACTCCTTAAACAGCCAAATAAATGTAATCAAACAAAGTCTCCAAAAAAAAAACATTTTAAATGACAAAAAAAATAATAACTTTTTAGTATTTTTTTGCGTTTAAAAGTGTGTTTGTGGTTAGTATAACATTTTTTCTATTCACTCTCAGTTAGTTGAACAAAATTTTTATCCAGGTTATTTTGCAAAGTAATGCATTTTTAAAAAAAATTTTAAAAGCATTTACCATTGATAGGGCTTTCTTTTTTTAATTTCAAAATTCATTTCTTTATTTAATGTATTGTTGTGATCTTTCATAATTCTATCTTTTTTTGATTTTGTAAAGTTGTAAATTACTTATTAATAGTATTTCTATTAAAAATGTAAATTTACTATTTTATAAAGAGTATAATAATATAAAAGGAAAAAAAATTCTACTATATTTGACTTGTGGAAAAAATATTTAAAGATTGTTTTAATAAACATTAAGATTCCTTCTTTTGTAAAAGTAAGCTAATTCTACCAAATTTTCTGATTTAAGACATAATTTATGATTACACAAAAGCAATAATGTTTTTTCTTTATCTTATACCTCCTATGAATTTATATTTATTCATTTTAAATACTGATATATCTATACATATGTATTTTTGTTTTAAGTATGTTAACATTTGTATTTACTGTAGGTTTATGGTTACTTGTGTGTCCTGTTTTGTTTTTATTACATTTCTTTTACATGTGGTAGTGGTGTAGAGGTAGAGTGCTTGCTTCATAAGTTTGATTCCCACCACGTCCCTGGTAGTACCGCGCTCAACTTGTTTCTCTGCATAGCGGCCTTGTTTGTCAAGGTTCGTGCTTCAGAGTAATAGAATTGAGAGAGGGTTATAACCACAAGTAGCCTCCTCATCTATAGTAGCCTTCTCGACCTTGGGCAAGTAAACTTCAAAAAAAAAAAAAAAAAAAAAAAAACATGCACGGTGTCTAAATTATTATTATTATTTTTTCTAAAAACTTTACTATAGTATCTTTGTTTTGTTTTGAACATCTGTTCAATATATATATTTAATTATTTTATCCTTTCTCTTTTCCTAAATTTTTCCTTATTTCACTTGGGCTTGACAGCTCGGTCTAGTCCTTTGATGCATATTTTTGCATTTTTTTAAATTTCTACTATATTTGACTTGTGGAAAAAATATTTAAAGATTGTTTTTACAAACATTAAAATTCATTCTTTTGTAAAAGTAAAGCTAATTCTACCAAATTTTCTAGATTTGTATGGCAAAATGAAAAAAAGGGTTAAAACCATAATTTTTTATGGAAAACATTAGACCAGGCAAACCATTTAAACGTTGTAATAAATCATGCAGTTTATGTTTGAAATATGTAATTTCATCACCCTTGATTTAATTAAACAAACGAAATGAACTTGCATCTATGTTTTTATAAAAGTACAGATAAAGACTTTAGATATAAATAAAGTTTAACTATTTTCTTACATAAGGTACACAAAATAACAATAAAAATATGTTTATTAACATGAATTTTTATTATTTTGGTGATCCTCCTTTATTTTTTATAACTGCGCATAGATGATTTGACATGCTATAAATGCAATTTAAAGCCACTTCTTTTAAATGTGTATTATCGTTCCAATGCCAAATATCTTTTTTAATCAATTGAATCAATTGAATTCTCTGAAGAGAGAAATTTTTTCTTTTTATTAACTCCCATACATTTTCTATGGAGTTAATATCTGGGAAGTTCTTTGTCCAATTCAAACGTGAAATTTTAAGAGACACCAATAATTTTTTAGTTTATTTTGCAGTGTGACATCAGGCTCCATCTTGTATAAATATTTTCTTCTGCTTATTTGGAAACCACTTTTTCAATTGAGGTAAAAGATGGATTTTAATGACTTTTTTGTATTAGTCCTGTTTCAATATTTCATCTGCAATGTACAGTTGACCAAGGCATTTTCCACTAATAACTAACCAAAACATTGCTTAAGGAGAATGTTTAATTGCCTAGATTATACAATCTCTATGGAATTTTTAATTGTAAGCCCTTTTTACATATTGATTCTTTTGAGTCATAATTTATATGGTTTACTAATCACTAAAGCATACCTGTAGAAAACAGAATAAAAACAATTACTAAATATAAACATTGGAATATTAGGGGTAGGGGGAAATTATTTTTAGTTTAATAATGGATTGCTGATAATAATAATTTTATATAAAAACAATTTTTATATAAAACAATTATTGTTTTTAATTTTTTTTTATAATTTTGTTTCTTCTAATGAAAATCATTTTCTACATTATCATAGATAGATCATATATATCAGAGACATGTGGTAATTCTGAAAATATTTTTAAAGACTTTACTTTTTTTTCTGTGCTATCTAGAAAGTGTTTTTGACTTTTTAAAATAAGTTGTTTTGAGATTACAAACATCTTTTTAATATTGTGAGAAACTGATGCAAAAATTTTGTCTTTTGCATCAGCTATTTAATTTTGTTATTCTCGACTCTTTTATTTTTATTCTCAAACTACTTGCAGAATCTTTGTGAGTCTTTAGGAAAATCTTTAACACTGACATAAATAAATTATTTAAGTTTAGTATTCATGTGGCAGAATTGTTTGTAAAGAACATTTCCTTATTGTTTGAATTTTTCCTCTGATTCATCTATTGAATTTAATAACTATCAACTTAAACACTTTAGACTCCTGTTTGTCATGGATCTTATTTTTCTGTCTGCTGGAAAATAGTAAAAACAGGTTATTGTTATGTTTTTGCTTTTTTTTAAATTTAGGATTACACTCTCCCTTCTCTCTCTCTCTCTCTCTCTCTCTCTCTCTCTCTCTCTCTCTCTCTCTCTCTCTCTACATTAACACGAATAACAATTAGTTTGTGCTTTAATTATAAAATATGATTAAATTATTAGTAAAAAAGCATCTTAAAGGCGTGATTGTCTTAAAAGTCAATATTTGGTGGGCTGCCCTTTGTTGGCTATCACATCCCTTATCCTCTCTGGCATGGAATCAACTAATTTTTATCAGTATTCCAGCGTTATTTCTTGAGTCCAAACAGTCATGATTGCTTTCTTAAGGGTGTTTTTGGAACTAGGATTCTTCGTAGCAACTTTCCGCTTCATCATCATCCATAAATTTACTATTGGATTAAGGTCCGGGCTGAAGCCAGGCCAAGACCTAAAACATCGATGTGTTGACCCATTAGCCACTGGCTAACTGCTTTAGTGCGGTGACAGGGAACTCCATCATGCTGGAAAGTGGTGTAGTTGCTACTAGCCATATGCTGAGGTAGCTTTTCTTTAAGGATATTGAGATACACTGCTCTATTAATGGTGGTGTTCTTCGACATAAACCAGATACCGCCCTGGTCTGCTCTGCTAAAGCAGCCCCAAACCATTGTATTTGGAGTCTATTTTACAGTAGGGACTACATATCTGATATTGTAGCGCTGATTGACTGGTCTTCTAACATGCCTAGTGTTAGAGTCAAACTGGGAAAATGTTAATTCATTGGAAAACATGACTCTGCGTTATAAAGTTTGAAAGTATGTTTGAAAACAACTGTAAGGTTTGAAAACAACTGTAATTATTATCTAACAACTATTATCTAACAATTATTATCTAACAACTCTAATTATTATCTAATTGTCTTTACATGATAAAGAATCATGAATCAATAGAAAATTTATCATTGTTCTCATTTTTATGGCCATGACTGTATATATATATATATATATATATATATATATATATATATATATATATATATATATATATATATATATATATATATATATATATATATATATATATATATATATATATATATATATATATATAAATATATATATATATATATATATATATATTTATATATATATATATATATATATATATATATCGAGTTGGTAACTATGTAATTGTGGATTTTTTCATGAAACAAAATAACTTAATTTTGGAATGTATTGCCCATTTTGAGCAATAACCTTTTGCCATCTTTCAGGCAGCATCATAATTCCACGTTCATAAAACTTCTGGTTATTATCAGCAAAAAAACTGAACCAAGTACAATTTGACATCATCATCATTATTGAAATTTTTACCATTTAAGGAGTTTTGCAAAAATCGAAATAAAAAGTGATCAGATGATGCAAGGTCAGGACTGTATGGTGGTTGCGACAAAAGATATATATAAAACATCACTAATGGATAGTGGCTTAAATTATATTGGTTTAATGGAGCACATCTTTACAGATTGCTGGTACAACCATAAAAACTTCTTTTTAATACAAAAGTAATACTATAGAACTTCCGAAATATATCTAGTAAATAAAAAAAAAAGAGATTTTCAAATCCTATTCTTACACAGAAGATTATTGATAGGGCAGAACCATTTAAACCTGGAGGAAAGTTATGTAGCCTTTGTTTAACTGAAAAATATTATATCATTACGTCATCTTTGAAAATATTATATAAATGAAATGAATTAATATCAAAATGTTGCCACAAAAACAAATTTGTTTTCTGTAACTTTAACATCATCTTAGCTAACACAAAATATATTGTATTTTTGTATATAATTTTTGTTGTTGTTATGGTTGTATGTAATGTCTGATGATCACATAAAGCATGAAACTCTGAGTTTAATTTAATTTAATTGTATTTTATTAATATAATATATATTTACTTATTTACGTATTGGGCACTGTCTACTGAAAAATTACTTTTATTATTGCTATATATATATATATATATATATATATATATATATATATATATATATATATATATATATATATATATATATATATATATATATGTATATGTATATGTATATACATATATACATGCATATGCATAGTTATAAAGCTGAAGAGTTTTAAAAAAATGTTTCGTATTGTTATGTTATGTTTCAAAGATTTTTGAAGATCTTAATAAAATATAAATTCAACATTTTGAAAATTCTTTTTATCAAAATGTTACTTTTGTAGTTTTTATTATATAGTTTTATAACTTTATATTACATATTATATTTTGTAGCTTTTTTTAAATATTTTTGTTATAAGATATGTGTATTTGTATTGTTAATATAAGATATGTGTATTTGTACAATTGTTAATTTTGTTTCAAAAATGTTTAACTCAACTGATTTGATAACAATATCTTCAAAAATAACAATATTACAAATAATTTCTTTAGAGCAAACCTGAAAAACTTGTAGTTGCTTATGTTGTTTATCTTGAAGGTCAGTATAGAGCACAACCTGATATGTTTGACATTGCTGAAGTTTCTCAATCGGTTATGCTAATGACAAATAAAGGGTTTCGATCTCCCCTGGATCAATCTAATCCAATATATCTAACACCTCAATATGGAAATGAAATTAATTTAAAAGAAAGTTTTCCTTGTAAATATTATTTATAGTGCTTTATTAATATTAAGATTTTTTTTTAATTTTTTTTACTTTGGTTATGTTATATTTAATACAAAAAGTTAAATTATTTTGTATGAAATAATTAGAGCAGTACTTAGAATAATTATCTAATGTATAATAATAATAATAATAATAATAATAATAATAATAATAATAATAATAATAATAAATAGGGCTGTACCGGATTTAATTTTTCCAAATCCGGCCGGAGCCGGATTTGCCGGATTTTTACTAACAGACCCGGCCGGAATCGGAGCCGGAGCCGGATTTTGAAGCAAAACTACAGGAACCAAAATCCTGTATATCCCTACTTGGTGTTGAAAATAGTCAACAATGTTGACTATTTAGATCACCAAGTGACAGTTCCCGACAGGCATTTCTTTTTAAAAGTTACGATCTAAATGTATTTTAAATGTCTTTTAAACGTCTTTTAAACATTAATGTTTAAAAGACGTTTAAAAGACATTTAAAACACATTCAGAACGTAACTTTTAAAAACAAATGCCCGTCGGGTTGTTTTCTATTAAACATCATTTTTGTTGTTTAAAAGTTTTATAGCAATTTCTATAGAAATTAATAGACATTTTATATAAATTTTATAGAGTTTCTATAGGCCATATGTTTCAAAAATTTAGAGAAATTCTACAGAACTTTTTTTCCCGGGATGTTGTCACTCCGCCACTGTAGTGAATCAGCGTGTTTATATATTTCTGATTTTTCCAGATATTGGCTTAGCTGAGTGTCAATGCCTGTTGGTAATTGTTGTTCATGTGCTGTGCCACAAGCGGGCGTAGACTCAATAATTTCATCTATATATATTGCCATTGTAATGATGATAATGTATAAGAATTATCCAGCCGGGATTGTTTTGCTGGATTTTCTTTATTTTTTTCAATCTAAAAAGGTTTTTCCTCAATGCCTTTGAAACGCTCATCTAATGAGTTGATTAGGATTGACTTCATAGTCACACCTTTACACCTGCATTATTGCAGAATATCGTGTGTCTTCTCTTCAGAATTTTTTGTTGCGTTCTTCTTTGAAATTAGGTTTAGCTAATTAAATTATAAAAAAATGTAAATACAGATACCAAAACAAACATGAAGTTCAAAAATTAAGTATTATGTATACATGTTATCACGGGTAAAAAAGATGTAATAAACATCCAGAAATCCGGCCAAAATTATGCCGGATTTGCTAACATTTTGCCGGAGCCGGATTTGGGCCGGATTTGTAAAAATGGCCGGATTTCGGCCGGAGCAGGAGCCGGAGCCAAAATTCGGTACAGCCCTAATAATAATAATAGATTTATTAATTTGGTATCAAACATGGTCTACTGTCAGGCTGTCTAAACATGTCTTTTTAAAAAATTGCTGGCAGGTTTTATTTTTTTTTTGGAAGCATTTTTTTTCTTTCTGTTCTAAAAAATAATAGTAATCATAAAATAAAGACTTAAAATATGTGTATTAAATATATATCAGTCAGATTTTATTAGAAAAAGTAAATCTCCTTCTTTTATGATGCTAAAAACATTATTAAAAAAGTAACTTATTAAAAAAAAAAGTTATCAATAGCACACCAATATGAGAGTTAAAAAAAAAATTTGATTTACTATTTGAGTTGTTGAAAAAAATAGTAACAACAAAACCACTGCAATTTTTTATTGTTTCAATTGTTTGATCATGTTAAAAATTGGCACTTAAACTTGTTCCTGGTAATGCCTTAAATATAAACCATTTTCCCTTTTCATTTTCAATTATCCATTTTCCATTATAAAATGCAACTAGCATACATTAGTAAAGCATTAGAACAATGTGCGAGTTATGTTGGCACAACAGCGGTTGCATACATAACTACATCTGTAAAATTTCCAAACCTTAAAATAATGTAATTACATCTATAGTTATTAGACATCAATAAATTTTTAGATGTTGTTTGACAAATGTTATTATACCTAAGTGTATTTACAGATGTTGTTGGACAGATGTATGTATAACTCATTACATTTAAAGATATTGTCGGACAGATGTTACCCTGACTCTCACCAACAACAAAAAACCAATGTTGGCATTATAATTTAAGATGACTTTTTGAAATTGAGTTATGTTAATATACTTTTTCTATTTCATATATATATATATGAATATATATATATATATATATATATATATATATATATATATATATATATATATATATATATATATATACATATATATATATATATATATATATATATATATATATATATATATATATATATATATATATATACATATACATATACATATACATATACTACATGGATTGATAAGTTCCCGGAATGGGATGTATAAATCATCGCTATAAAGATAAAATTTATATGTACTGCAAGTTCAGACCTGTATACGATTACTATATAAATTTTAAGTCAGTTTATTATTAGGTCAAGTAATTATTATTTTAAGTCAGTTATTTAAGTCAGTTTATTATCTAGTTTTGTGTTTATAGCAAGTGAAGTAAAATAATCTCGATTTTTTGCTGGTATGGAAAAAACTGAAATTCGGGCAGTGATAAAATATCAATATTTGAAAGGCTTAAAATCTCAAAAAATAATAAATGACTTCAATAAAACTTTGGGTTCCTCTGCTCCATCGAAAACAACTGTTTACGATTGGTATAATGAATTCAAACGTGGTCGTTCAAGCACAAGTGACACAGAACGTTCAGGAAGGCCAAAAGAGGTCACAACTGAAGAAATGATCAAAAAAATTCATATTGTAATAGAAAATTGTAAAATCAAATTTCATGAAATTGCTTACCGTGTAAACATTTCTTATGAATTTTTTTTTAATATTTTACACAAACATTTGGAAAATGAAAAAGCTTGCTGCCAGATGGGCGCCGCGCGTGTTGACTGTTAACCAAAAACACAACTGAGTGACGACTTCTCAACAGTGTTTGGACATGTTTAGTTGCAATCCATCGGAATTCTTGCGTGGTTTTATTATGATGGATGAAACGTGGATCCATTACTACACACCCGAGTCAAGGCAACAATCAGCACAGTGGTTAAAACCTGGGGAAAGTCGACTAAAGCGACCGAAAACGCAGCAATCAGCTGGAAAGGTTATGGCAAGTGTTATTTGGGATGCACGTGGCATAATATTTATTGATTTCTTAGAAAAAGGAAAGACGATCATTGGAGAGTATTATGCCACCTTATTAAATTGTATACGGGATGAGATTCAGAAAAGCCGACGTTTGCGGAAGAAAAAATATTTGTACCATCATGACAATGCGCCATCTCACACGTCATTGAAAGCAATGGCAAAACTTGATGAGTTAGGATGGGAAATTCCCAGCCAGCTTATTCGCCAGATTTAGCACCCAGTGCACTTTTTATTTCCTAATTTGAAAAGATGGCTCCAGGGAAAGAGGTTCGCAACAAATGAAGAAGTCCGAAAAGAAACGAATAGATATTTTGAGGGACTTGAGAAAAATCTTTTTAAGAAGGGAATTGAAATGTTGAAAGATCAATGGAATAAATGTATTGTTCTAAAAGGTGATTATGTAGAAGAATAAAACATATTTTTCCCAATATTTTGTTGTTTTTATTGGAATTCCGGGAACTTATCAATCCATGTAGTATATGTATATATACATATACTTATCTAAATTGTGTGTTGCTTTTAATATCATTATAGTGCATCACCCATGCAATTTTTATTTTATTATAGTGCATCACCCATGCAATTGATTATTAGTTTAATTATCACTATTACTTACAACTATGACTAATAAACATAAATATGTTTACATACATAATTGCTGTTTCCACCGGAGAGTGCTTTTATTTCTAGTACATATCTGAGCTAGCTTTTATAACCAGAAGATAATATAAATCCTATGTATGGATGCTACATCCATCAAAGGTCATTTGTAGTATGGCTGGGTTGGCTAGATATGTTTCGGGATTAGAAGTTTTCATGCTGATTTCTAGTAATATAACGATAACAAACAGATACTATCACATAGATACTGTTCGCTATAGTTATATTACAGATCACATACGTAATTGCTGTTTTCATGGGTAAGTGCTTTTGTTTCTGGTACATATCTGAGCTAACTTATGTATAATTATCCTTGGACATTCGATACTTTTTTTGACAACCATTGGTATATGTGTGTATCTATAAATATGTATGTATATAAGTATCATATTATTTTTTTTGTTAAAAATATTGTGTGATAATAATTAGTGATAGACTAAGGAGCTATGACTGCAATATTACTTTGACATTCTTTACATATATGTGGGTATGCGTGTGTGTCTATATATATGTAAAAGTGTTGGTTTTTGGGTGGTCTTTTTTTACACCTATATGTTACCACCTACCATAAATTTTACCACCTGTTTTTTTTTTCCTGCCTACGCAAATTTTGACTTTTTACGTTGCAATTGTTTCGTATACTGTTTTCGGCGTTATCACTATGTTTCATTTAAAACCTGTTTTTTAATTGGTTAGCAACATTCGATTTAGGTATCTATGGTGACATTTTATGTTATATGATTTTCTTTTTATAATTTCGTATATATTTCTACACTTTATCCTAAAAGTATCAATTTTTGCCACATATTGTATATTTTAATATATTTTTATCTAACAACATTCATCACATCGGTAGTGTAGTTAAGTATTTTGTGGTTATATTGGTTTTCTATAAGAATTATTTTTTTTATTATTTTATATTATCATTTACATTTTAGTTTATTGTTTTTTGTTATTTCTGTTTAAAAATTTTATTTATATTTTATTTTATATATTTATCTTATTATCTTATATATATTTTATTTTATTTTAAATTAGTTATATTATTAGGTATTGTATTCACTACTCTCACTATCCATATTATTTCTTTAAAAATATTAGTGTTTTACAAATTTGGGTGAGGTTAGGGTTTTGGCTATTTTGTAGTGAAGTTCTTTTTTACTGCAGTATGGAGTAGGCGTAAATTGCAGGGTAAAGCATAAATAGTGATGTTTATCTGACGGGGTAAACTAGGTATTGGTGTGGAGCCTCTTCAAAATGCCAGTAATAATAAACTCGATTCTGAGGAGAAGTTCGTTTCCACCACTACATAAATTATGATTACACAAAAGCAATAATATTTTTTCTTTATCTTATGCCTCCTATGAATTTAAATCTATTCATTTTGAATACTGATATATCTATACATATTTATTTTTATTTTAAGTATGTTAAATATTTGTATTTAATGTAGATTTATGGTTACTTATTAATTAAGATTGGTAACAATATTGTGTAACAATATTGTCAGCTACACAATATTGTGTAGTTGACTCATAATACTCTACATGTCAAATCACTTGGTTCTGAAGTGCTGTGTCGCTAGATGCAGAGCTAATCACATTTACCTCAGCATCCAGTGACACAACACTTCAGAACCAATTTTAATTAATCTTAATAAATTAGTTCTAAGTAAATTTTGTGAACATTAAACATAATTGAAGTTCGTCACATTAAATTGAAAGTGATAAAATTTTCTTTTTAATGCTTCTTTTTACAAATCAATATAAAAAAAAAATTACCTACAGTGTTTTTGAAACCTGTATGATTACTTGGCATCTCAGTATTGTAGGCCATAATATTGATATCACATATACTTTCTTTTTTTTTTTTTATTAAAAATTTTTTTTATTTTAAATTTGTAGGTTTCAAAATTTTTATTAACTTTTTTTTGCGAATAACAAAATGTTTTTTTTACAGCTTGCGATTGGACGTTAATTGATGATTGCTATATTTCTGGTTGTTCACAAAAAGAAAAAGATGCCATGCTAAGCTTTATGTTGAAATTGTCTTTAAAAAAAAGTTTTTTTATTCGAAAATCAATTAAAAGTTTACATGTGTCAGATTTGGTGAGAAACATTTTAAATTTTTGTCACTATTTTAAATATGAGTTTTTATTATTATCAACTTACTATATACTTATTTTTGAAACTAGAATAAAAGCATTGCTACAAATGTTGCAAAAAGGTAGTATTTACTACACATATAACTATTTTTTCATCTCAAAATATTTGAATATTTATAACCTTTTATCCTGAAAAATTTATTTATATTATTAGATCATTTATAATATGACTATGAAAAAGGTCCTAATTTCTATGTATTCTTGAATTTTTTATTTATCAATAATTATCATTATTTTCACATTGTTGAACCGCTTTTAAATAAATTATAATTAGCAACAAAATAATTTGAAGTTTCCAAGTATAAGTATATAATTGAAGATCAATTATATTTATTTCAATAAGCTTTGCTATTGTGAAATGTTTGCATACTAATTTTACTTGTTTTAATTAATGATACCTGCTACCTGCTGCCACCTGTTGACACTTGCTGCTACCTGTTGACACCTGTTGCTACCTGTTGACTTTATTATTTAAAACTTAAAATTTTCTAAACTTGTTTAATGAGTTTTTTTCTTGGGACCAGAATAGAAGTAATACACAGCTAACAAAGTTGAATAATTTTATTAGTGTACTCTGCATTTAAAATTTATTTTTCTAGGTTACTCTGCATTTAAAACTGGTATCTTATGTCTGCAAGTACACTAAAAAAGTGCCAAATAATTTTTGTACTTTTAAATTTACATAAGTTTAAAAAATTATTATAAATTATATTAAAGCTGCTGCACCAATTGAACCAAGATTTTTCTGTTTTGACTAAAATATTGTACTTCAATACTTATTTACTATTTTTAATTATTTGTTTTTAGTTAACTAACTTTAAAAAGAAATTATTAATTATGATGCGCTTTGATTGACTAATTAATATTATTTCTCCACCTGTTGTTTTAATAATTTAGTTTTTAGATTATGTAATCTTCTGTTTTTATTGGTCTACCAATTATCAATTTGTGCATAAATACTCAGACTTTTTTCAAATGTGTTAAAAAAATTGGTCTAAAAATTATTGGAGCAATAACTTTCACTAAAAAACAAAAAAAATCTCTTTAAATATATCTTAAGGCTCCAAAACCTCATGGCCTTGGGTCTAGTTGCTATAGGGACCTTAGATTTTGCCTAGTAGTAGCTAGGCCACTGATACTACACGCAGATTAAGATATTTACATAAATAGTTTTAAATTTTTCATGCCCATAAAAAAATACTTTAGTTCTTTAAATTAAGAATTTTAGGGTCTGGGGATATTCTTAAGCAGGTGGGTAACAAGCTTAGTGTTGGAGCTGCTGCTGTTTTTTTATATAAATTGATGTTTTATATAAAAAAAGTACCAGATATAAAAAATTGTTATAAATTGTATGCCAATGATATTATATTTTGATGATTTCAAATAACAAGGGTAACTGTGTATTGCAAGAAAGTTTATTAAACCTTAGTACATGGAGTGAAAAATGGTTATTACACTTTAACAAAGAAAAATGTAAAATTATGCATATATAGGTATGCATAAAGGAAAAAAAAAATCCACATGATTTTGCAAAAAACGCAAACAGAATATTAGGTCAAATAAAGTATTGGTTTAAAAGAGATAGGATGGGGTAATGTTGGTCTAATTAGTAATGTGAGTCTAATCATAATGTGAATATAATGTGAAACATAATGTGAAAATAGAGTAATGTGGGTCTAATCAACATTAATCAGTTTTTCAGAAGAAAGGCTTTAAGTAAAAGCTTTTTTTTTTCTGTATGTGGTAAAAACAGCACTTTAAATTTTAATTATCAGCTTATTACGCAAATTCTTAGGTATATTTTTTATTCAAAATGTCGCATACATTTGAACATAGAATTTCATCGAAAACATTAAACTTCATAAAAAAGGGTAAAAACAACTTCATAAAAAAGGGTATTAAAAATTTTAACACATAAAAAATATTTTATCTGGAAGAAAAATTACCAAATAATTAGGTTCGATTAGTTTTAAGACGAAATGATGAATAGTTTATTTAAAATAAGCAACATTTATGGGTGAAGTAATGTGGGTCTATATGTCAATGTGTATTATGTCATTGAGAATCTAATGCTTATATAACAATAAATACTTTTAAAATGAAAATTAGTAAAAATTAAAAATCTGACTTCGTTTCTGGATTATTATTCTCAAGTTGCTATGGATTTATTTAGATGACCATTAAAGATAAAATGTTTTTAATTGAAATTAGTAGATTACGCCACTTAGCAGTTTTGAAACATTGTACATTAAATTTTTATTATATAAACATTTTTATAGGATGATGAATCTCTAATATATAACACAAAAACTTTTGATAATTTTTAATTGAGCTTTCGCTTTAACTTCTTTAACTTGTTTCATCAATTCGAAATCCTCATTAAGACAACAATAAAATAGAACAAGTACAACAAATAGCAAGAGGAATTAAATATCTGTATGTATCTGTATCTGTAATGAATAGCAGTTTGGATTTACACCATTGGAAAAATGAAGAGCAAGTGGGAATATAATAGAATATTTGAAATAAAATAAGATAATCATAAAGTAAACTGGAGAAACCCACCAACAAACTTATATCCAAAAATAAGAAGTCATATTCAAGTGTTATACCCTTATTTTTTTCCCTCTTTTAAAGCAATACTTTATTTGACCTAATACTCTATAATTATAATTCTCTCCTGTCTTCATGTTTTCCTGACTCATAAAGATTAAAGTTTTTAAGTGTGCTGTCAGTTGTGTTCTGTCAAGTGTTCTGTCAACTTCTTTCTTGTTCTTTACCTCTTTTGTTTACTTTCTGTTACTGACTTAAATAGTTGTAGCTTGTAGCCATGTTGGTTGTGAATTCATTAAACAAATATTTATATTGTGAATTAAGAGAGAAAATTTGGTTCAAATGATCAACTAGCAAAAAGTTTTGGTCAGATTAAAAATATTTTTTTAATCATTCTTTTAATGCTTGTAAATTATTTTGTTTAATGTTTTAAATTATTGTCCTTTTTTTTAAATAATGATTTTATATGCTTAAAGATATGCTAAGCTCCACTAATGAATCTTACAATCATAAATCATAGAATCAGGCTTCAGTATTTAAAATTAATTTAATCTATTAAATTAGTTATTATTATCTTGATGTGTCTTTTTAAAATAGAAACATCAAGATAAGCTCAAACTGAATATTATTTGACTCCTATAACACCCAGCTTTTGTCAACCGCTAATGTGGGGAGTGAAACAAAACAAAAAAATGTATTGATCCATAGAAATTTCATATAGGTTTAAATACTAAAATTTAATTTTTTTTTTTAATAATTTTATTAACTGGATCACTAGAATCAGCAGAATAAAAAAGTTATGGTCTTTGAAAAAATTGATTTTTTGAATAGCTAATTATTTAATTGTATTCAAAAAGTTATTTAAAAAATGAATAAAATCATATTTCATTATGAATTTATTTTCCAAGCTTTAACTTGGTAGTTGGCCTTTTTATTTTATTTTACGGAAATGATCCTTGTATTTCTTTTCCTCTTATTTTTGTTTTGTTTTTTATCTATTTTAATATTTAATTAGTTTGCTTTGATTTCAAAAAGAACTAAAAAAATTTTTTAAAAGTTGAAGTTTAACATATGTTTAAAATTTTTAACTAATTTTGCTTCATAAAAATATACATTAAGAGAATCTTTAAGTGTGACTTGTGTTGGCTTAGAAAGTGTGTGTGTGTGTGTGTGTGTGTGTGTGTGTGTGTGTGTGTGTGTGTGTGTGTGTGTGTGTGTGTGTGTGTGTGTGTGTGTGTGTGTGTGGGTGTAAAATTAAATTTTAGTATTTAAACCTATATGAAATTTCTATGGATCAATACATTTTTTTGTTTTGTTTCACTCCCCACATTAGCGGTTGACAAAAGCTGGGTATTATAGGAGTCAAATAATATTCAGTTTGAGCTTATCTTGATGTTTCTATTTTAAAAAGACACATCAAGATAATAATAACTAATTTAATAGATTAAATTAATTTTAAATACTGAAGCCTTAGAACACACCTGACAGAACACTTAAAAACTTTAATCTTTATGAGTCAGGAAAACATGAAGACAGGAGAGAATTATAGTTATAGAGTATTAGGTCAAATAAAGTATTGCTTTAAAAGAGGGAAAAAAATAAGGGTATAACACTTGAATATGACTTCTTATTTTTGGATATAAGTTTGTTGGTGGGTTTCTCCAGTTTACTTTATGATTATCTTATTTTACTTTTGTTTTATTTACCATTTACTTTTGTTTAAAGGAGCACAAACCTATTCTAAATCTAGTTTTTATTTATTTATTTAGTATATAAGCAATGGCAGTGGCAAAACATTGTGACAAACTAGCAGTAGATTGGATTCTTATTTTACCAAATCTGAAAAAGAAGCAATTGATGAGCAGATAGCAACAATGAATTGCATACTAACTTCCCTTTTAAAATGATTTGTCAATCATTCAGTTTATCAAAATGATCCGTATTTTGTGCCAGGAATTTAACACTTGTAATTAAATTAGCATTGGTAAAAAATTACATATAGTGTTCACAAGAATAGCTTAAGCAACTGTTCAGGTTTGCTTTATTAATAGTCCCTAACCATGAGAATTGATGGTCCATAATTAGCCAGTAGTTTATGCAATAGTAACAAAAATAATACTATTGTCCTCAAATATTTATCAGATACAATCTATACATCCGGCCATACATATACTTTTTTACAGTGTAGTTACAACGATAACACAGAAAATGTCAAAAATGAGACAACAATTACTAATTCATGATAATGTTAATGTTGTTACGTATGATTTCTTGACTAATATTTTTGAACAAAGAGTAATGAACTGATTGTGTGAACAAAGAATTTGTTGATCAGTTATTGAATTGCTTCATCTGTAGGAGTTAAAAAAATTTTCATTTTTTTATAGTAGAGTATAAAAAACTTTTCAAAGTAGAATGAACAGCAAGGAAATCTGCAAGGAATTAAGGAGGAATTAAGTTTCTACTCAAATTGTTTAAAGAATTAATTATTATTTTTAATTTTTTTTTTAATTTTGAATAGCTTTTTTAATTTTGAAACTTTAATTTGAATAGCTCTCTATGACAAGACATGATGGTCTTCTTTTTATATCTGTATTTTTATTCTTAATATTTTAATGATATCTTTGTAATTTTTTTTTTATATGTTAGTATCTTTATCTTAAATATTGTAATAAAAACCACACACAAAAAATAAATGGATTTGTTAGATAGGTTCTTTGAGCATTATATGTCACTCTACTTAGTCAATTATATGTCACTCTGAAACTAACAGTCAATCTGAAATTATAAGTTTTTTTTTACTGAAGTTAACATTCTAAATGTTTCAAATTGACTACATTATGATTTTATTTTACTGTTTCAACTTTCTTAGTCTTGCAGGAGAAGGGGATGTTAATAATAAAAATAAATGCAAAAGAGTATGCAAAACTTTTATGGTAAAAAGTATTAAAGTAAAAGTATTTATAATATCTTTTTTAAAAAATGATAAAAGAACTGACAATCCAATTTTATTAAATATGAAACATGAAGCTATTTAAAATTTTAAGTAAATAAAAAATTATTTTAAGTAATTAGCATAACAATTTTTAATTTTTTTATTTTATATATAACAAAATAATTATTAAATTAAAATCTCTTTTAATTTGATTTTTAATAAAATCTTTTTATCAGATTGGAAGTTGTTGGAATTCAGATTTTCAAACATGGGATAAAACATCAGATGAGACCTACATTCTTCATGATCTTGAATGTCCTGAGTTAAACCAAATAATTGATGCCCAAGTTTTGCATGAAATCCAAAAATTTTTACTCGTTTTAGATCAGCATTGGAATGCAGAGTTTTCAGAGTATGACTTATCAAGAAAATCTTGTCTTGTTGAAAACACTTCTGGACATTTTGTTGCCACAACATATTCTTCATTGCTCCTTAAGGTTTGTCTTTTTAAATAACTTACTAATTTATTTATGTATTATAAATTATAATTTAAATAAGTTTTATTTTGAAGAAAAATTATTTTTAGATGAATCTTGCATCAGGTTACTAAATTATACAAATAAATTTCAATATATATAAAACAGAGTTGTAGATAAATCTTAACTAACTAAAAGGTAGCATGTTGAGCAATATGGTAGTAGTGTAGTGATAGAAAAGTATTTAATTTTAGGAGTGGCTATAAATACATGTAGGTACATGGACTACTATAACTCCATCAACATCGTTAACATGATCATCACAACATTATCACTCACAACATTTTCATTTTGATTGTTAGAAATATGTTCAATTAACTCAATAATTGATTTAGTTATGTCAGTTTTTATTAAACATTCCATGGTCATCAACATTAATGCTATTCAAATTATTTAGGTTATGAAGAAAGTGTAAAACATCTGACATAATACTTCGACTTTCCTTTATTCGTAAAATTGATTTATTCGTAATATTAATTCAGTTTGTTGTTTAATAAAGTGTTTTGTTCTTTTATTATAAATTGTAATGTTATAAGCTGTGTAAATATTACCATCTTTGCAACACAAAATACTTGCTTCTACAGCAAATATTAAAGCAACTTTTAAAGACTGCTATTATGTTTGATAATAAGCCATTATCATTTTTGTAAAATCTAATTTTTTAATCTGTATAATTTATACTTTTTCGTATAGGGTTTCTAACTTTATAAAAAAGCTCAACATTGTTAGTAAAATACTTCAACGGGTTCAAGTGTCAAAAATTAATGAAAGTTCCTATCTCAATTACCCATTTGATATTTTTCTGCAGTATTTCATTTTTCTTCAGAAAAACGCAAACTTATTTCTTGTTCTAAATAAGTTGATTTTTCCTTGTCTCTTAATTATTATGTTTATCATAAAGAACATGGATAATTGCCAATTGAATGTCTTGCACTAAACATAATTGATGATTAGCACAAATTAACTTTCCCACTTTCATCATAACTGATGCTCCATCGGTTATAATTCAAACTAGATACCTCAAACTAAATACCTAAAACTTTTGGTTCTAATGAAATACCAAATGTTTTAAGTTTTTCCTCTGATAGAGCAATACATTTAGTTGCTGGCATTGATCCATGACCTTTAGCAAGACCAAGACTCCAAAACTTGTAAAATGCATGTAATGTATATTTACATTCATATAATTTTTACAAGTCCATTCATCTAATGCGATGCTCAATCATTAACCTTGATTAGCTTGCGCTTCAATAGGAGTTTTGCGAAGAAGTTCTTGAAACAACTTACAAATATTTATTTTTTTGTTGTAACTTTAGGTCTTCTAGAGCAAGACTTACTTTCAATAGTTTTGTGCTGACAAAATCTTTTCATAATGTGACTTATTTACAACCTGGTTTTATTCACAACCTGTTTTAGAAACTTAGTAAATTTCAGAAATCTTTTTGAGAGTTTTTTCAAACAACTTTTAAAATATCTTTACTTTATTTCATTTGTAACTTCCTTAGCTTTTACTATGCTTTTAAAATATCACTTAAATATAACTGAAACATAAAATTTTGCATTTTGTTTTGCGAACCAGTTATACTTCACTTTTTTTGAAATATTTAAAAGTAAGTGAATTATTAAATTTCAAAAATGTTTTGGTCTTTAGTTTTGCTTTTATTTACAAAAACCTGATTTAATGGCAGGAAATAATACTGTTTTAAAATTTTTCACAAAAGCTTTTTCAACAAAAAAAAATTATTTCAAATTACAGTTAAATTTTATAATTTTTGTAGTTTGTATTTTAAAGTGAAATAATATAAAGCACATTTGGTAAAAAATTCAGTTTCTTTGAGAAAGTTTGTGAAAAGTTATGCCTTAAAAACCAAAAAAAAAGTTTCTAAACATTTGCACGCTACTGTGCAATTATTTGTTATCTAATTGCTATATTCATACATTTTTGTTATATTTGTTTAATCATATTTTGAATATTCTACTTTAATTATTTTAGATGAGATTATCAATATGGTTACCAGACAACCTAGAAATACCAAAATTACATCAACCAATAAATCTCTATATTAGTAATGATGAAATACTTTCTTTAATGGGAAAAAAAGTGAATTACTTATCAAATCAAGTGAAGTGCAAAGATCTCATTCTTAGTCTTGGTGTACAAACTGATATAAAGTTTGAATCTTTTGTAAAAGAATTCCAGTCTTGGAGAGAACAATCATTTTTTTCTACAAGCTATGATCATTCAAAAAATATTTACAAATATTTTGAGAAGCAGCAGTTAGGTTATTCTAACATAATTAATGAACTTAAGCAATATCCTTTAGTATTTTTACCACACGATCAAAAAGCTCAAACATTTTCAAATAGCACTTCTGTTTTTGTGGGAAAATTTTGCTTAGTTAATAATTTGTGCTGGGAGGATCCTTCAGGAATACTCAGTAATTTCAAAGATGAAATTGCTATTAGGCGCACTCTTAACAGTTATTATCCTAAGGATTTGCTCAACTTTTTTGTCAACAAGTTAGGAGTTAATAGATATCCTAGCATCCAAGAGTATATCAATCTTGCAAGTTCCATTGCTAGCAAAACGGATTTACCTGATGAAGTTGCACTTAAAAAGCTATTCAATTTGTTTTCTGCTCTTGGTCACGTATTTATTATAAATAGTAAACTTAAAGAGTTGAATGAATGGAGCTTTTCAAAATCAACTGAAGAATGTAAGCAACAATACGAAGATCTTGCATCATTTATTGATCCACAGTTATTGCATGTTCATGGCAAAGATATTATAGAGGAACGTATATTTCCAACGTCTAACAACACTTTCTGTTGTATATCTGATCATCCTCTTCTGGCTGAATATAATAGCGATTCAAAGGTTTTTGACGAAAGTAGACAAGTACCATTAATTTTCTTTGATTTTGTTTCAAATATTATAAATGAGAATAACACAAAACGCATAACAGATTCTTGTCTCTTGAAATTTGTTAAGATCATGATTTTTTTCAAAGCTTGTGGTATTAGACTCCTTTCAGATGTTTTTATGGAGCCTGAAATTACTACAACATTTATTAAAAGAGGTTGCTCAAAGTGGGAAAAGACTCTTCACGACATCTCTCCGATAGTTCAACGTTATTTAAAAGCAAAGATACCTTTAGTTTATAAACAACTTTGCTCGAAGGACTTTCATACGTACTTGCAAAATTCGACCATATTTACTGTAGAAAAACTTGAAGCTGTTTACCGTCTCTCTGACCGATACAGTGTAAATATTTCTCAAGTAAAAATAGCTTTAGTATTAGATGCTGAAGCAAAACATGCAACCGTCTATATTACTTCAGAGTATGCTGAAGAAAAATCAAAGTTCGAAAATATACTTGATGAAATTTTAAGTTTATTTGTAGGTAGTAATGAGAAATATAAGGAAGAGTTGCTTGATTTTGTTCTCACGTATTTAACGGTAAAAAATAAAGACGAATGTCTAAAGCGCAAGAATATACCTGAGATTTCTCCTCCTGAGAAAATATGGCATTACTCTGAGCCTAAATTAACCAAATTTAGTCATCAAATAGTTCCAGTAGTAAAAGAGTTACCAATTGAAAATGCTTCGTTACCTGTCGAAAATAAAGGATTAACATGTTGGCCTCCACGTAATCCTGGTTTAGGTTTTGTTGCAAAGCCAGAATCATTAATAAATGCTGAAAAAGAAGTTCATGAGAAATGGAAGGCTCCTGTGCACCCTGAATGTGCTGAAAATAATAATTTAGTAGAACCTATGGTTTATCAATCACTGGAAAGAAATTCTAATACTCTTTCGGAGAAAACAAAGGCTGAATCAGATAATTTAGTAGTTAATCAAAATTTTAATTTTAAGAACGAAACATTAAATAACTTACAACAAATAAATTCTTTTGGTGCTCAATCATGTTTACCGTTCAACTCTGACAATGTTTGCAATTTACCTTCTAACCCAGAGTCAGTTTGTAGTGTAATCTGTGATGAAAGATTAAATCAATGGAAAAAATGGAATCAAGTAAACCAGATAATGAAACCACATAATGAACAATTGCCTTTAAGAAATAAAAATAACTTTAGTTGTGGCAATTTTGAAAAGTTTGAAAATCCTGTCATAGAAGACCAGTATGAAGACCTGCCTATAATCATTCAAGATACTTTAAAAGATTTTGAAAAATCAAAGTTGGATAAAGAAAAATCTGATAGAAGCGGATATTTTGGCGAGTTTATTGTTTATCGCCATATTGAGGAAACTTATAAAGATGATATTACAAAAGGCAAGGTAAAAATATTCTGGCTTAATGAAAAAGAAGAGACAGGCGATCCTTATGATATTAAAATAGAGTTTACTGACCAGAATGTAGAATCAGAAAGTTCAAATATAAAGTGTATATATATTGAAGTAAAAACGAGCTATTTGGATGGAAAAAAGGAGTTTGAGATCTCAGCTAACCAGCTTCGGTTTGCTTTTGACCAACAAGCTAGCTTTCATCTGTATCGTGTAACAGGTTTAAACGAAAATTTTAGAATAAGACGTTTAGTTAATTTGTCAATGTACATGGATAGTAAGTCTGTTCAACTTTTTATGGTACTATAACGTTTTTAATGTGATTGCAATTTTGAACAGTTATGTACTTTCAAACTATTGCATTTTAGCCAGTTTAAAATATAATTTTTAACAAATATGTTTTATAGCTACGATACTATTTTTTTATTTTTTTGTTATTCTTTACTTATTTACTTTATTTTTTCTTTCTTTTTTTTTTAACTTTTTTAACGCTTAAACTTTTTTAACGCTTAAAAAGTTTTAAATTTAAATCGTCAGTTTGAAACTTTTTTTGTGTGTGTGTTTTTCCCAAGTACATAGAGTTTGTTAGTTCTCAACTGACGATATTTCATTAATTTGCAGTGGAAACTATTTTTTAAATATTTTAAATTTAATTATTCCTTTTCACGAAATAACTAGTTTAAAGAAATGTTGTCAAAGAAATTTGTATATGCATATTATATATTACAGATTTTGATATTTATGTTTACCTTTTTATTCGTTTATTTCATATAGCTGATAAAATTTGATAATTAACATTCAATTTTATCTAACATGCATAGTTTTAGTATTGGATTACCCTCCTCCGGCTGCCATATAGTGACCTGTAATAGAATATCACCGCACCTTAGAATGTCACCGCACCAGTAGAAATAATAAAAACGAGGATGCGTTTTGAAGTAATAGAACTTAGGGTATCGAGTGCGTCCGAATAATACAAAAACGCTCATAAGTATAAAATAAAAACACAACAAATGCATTTATGAAGTTCAGTAATAATATGTTGATATGTACAAACTCCTCAAGACATGATACTATAATTTAATTTTTTATTCTAAAATTAGTAATCTTTTATATATATTACATATTTTCTACTAAATGGTTTGCAATATTTTAAATATCTATATGAGTGGATGTAAAATTCTAAGCACTATTTAGTTTGTTATTTTTTAACAAAATACATGGGTGATGTGATATTCTGAAAATATAATAATATATTACTTAACTTCATTAAGGGTATGTGGTATTCTAGCATTCTAAGCACTACCAAGTATGTTGTTTTTTACCTAAGTACATAGGTGATGTGATATTCTAAACATATAATAGAAGCATGCCATAACTTTCTTAATCTTATTGAGGGGATGTGATATTCTAACGTTCTAAGCACTATCTAGTATGTTTTTTTTAAACAAAATACATGAACGATTTGATACTCTAAACATGTAATAGTATATTTCTTAATTTTGTTAAATCGATGTGATATTCTAACATTCTAAGCACTATCTAGTATGTTGTTGTTTAACAAAGTACATTTTTGATGTGATATTCTAAACATGTAAGAGTATATTTCTTAATTTTATTAAGGGGATGTGATATTCCAACATTCTAAGCATTTTCTAGTATGTTTTTTTTTAACAAAGTGCATGGTTGATGTGATATTCTAAACATATAATAGTATAATTAATAAATGTCATATTAAACTGCTTATTTTGGTTGTGGTATAAAGTCAGTGGCGGATTTAGTAAAGGGCGTGGGGGGGCGAGCTCCCCACGCCCCCTAGAACGGTCTAACGGCGCCCCCTAAAACAATTAAAATATATATATATATATATATGGTTAAATTACTGAAGGCAACCCCGGTCGCCCCTATTTATTGACTTGACCCCCCCGCGACACTAAACCTCAATCCGCCACTGTACAAAGTCATAATTTATGATCTTTCAACTCTTGATTTAAATCAAATAAGTTGTACTTGAGTATATTTATAATAAATGTCTTCTGGAAAAAGAAATAAGCAAAATTTTTCACAAAAAAGGAAGAAGAAGCCTCATGTAAACAAATATTTAAGAATAAATCTTTCAAATACTTCACCAGAAAAAGGTATATCTACTAGATGCTAGATGATCTAGCATAAGTAAAAAGAGGCTAATAATAGATTTCAACCAATGTTAGTATGTCCTTAATGTGACCATATAAAATAACTCTCAGTGATAAAGAACAGATAAAGAAAAAAGGGATTTGCCTATAATTTAGAATTTTTATGCGAGTCATGTGAATGGTATAAATTGTAATTGTAAAAGTTGTTCAATGTGGAAAAAACAAAGAGGATCACCAGCCTAAAACAGATAAAAACAGATCACATATGTCACATTAACCATACAAAGTCATCTGGTGCAATGGATGCAGCAGGTGCATTGGGAATCTTTTCTCGACCAGTTAAAAAATACAAATTGGTTTATCATGAATGCCTAAAGAATGGTGATACTTTATTTTTTAATGAAGTTAAATCTAATCCATATAAAAATTGTAATATTCAACTAATAAAATTGGGGGTGTGCAGAAACAACTTAGTACACACTTGCAAAAAATTGTACAGAAGTATAAAGGAATGGTGAAATCCCTACACGGAAAAGGAAACTTGACTAATAGTACAAATAACTCAATGCAGAATTATTATGGTATTGCAATTAGGAATAAAACTAACAACATTTATGCAATGAAAAAAACTATTAGGAGCAGTTAAGTTGCTCAGCACAAATTTCAGTGAGAATGTGTCCTAGGAATGAATATTCCTGATACAAGTGGCAACTAGACTACAAATATACACTCTAGCAAAATATTCATAATATAATAAAGCCTATTTTTGAAGATTTATCTGATGAAGATTTGCTAAGAAAATGTTAACATGATCAAACACAAAATTCAAATGAAGCATTTCATTCAATTTTATGGACTCGTACTAAAAATATTTTTGTAAGTGGAAGAACATTTGAACTTTATATTAATTCTGCAATAGTTCATTATAATGATGGTGGAGATATAGTAAAATCTGTTTTAAATTACTTCAAAATCAGTGGACCAATGACTACTCCAAAACTGTTTTTAAAAGACCAAAAGCAAATTGTAAACAAGCATCGTTAATCAACTTCAATATGCGAAAAGTGAAGAAAAAAACTTAGATCTTTTCATAAGGTATACTTAAATACTAAAAACACAGATTCATATAACTCTGGTAGCTTTTAAGGAGTGTTTATAGACATAAATTTTGATTCTTAATTTTTGACTTGATTTTTCTTATTTTGAGATTTTTAGTTTTTTTTTTAATTTTAAAACCTCCAGTTTAAATTAAGCAATTAAACTGAAACTTTCTGGATATGTTCTTCATACATGGTTAAAATAAAATATTGGTTCATTAAATATGAATACCTGCAGCACTGAAAGTAGGCCAATATTTAAAAGAATGTTTTTATATATGCCATTACTCTGATTCAGGGCCGTCCCAAAGGGGGGTATAGGGGTGTCATACCCACCAAAAGCTGTCATATAAGCATTTGAGTTGGCACATCGAGCAATTGTAGTTGGCAAATTGATTATATTGAGGATCTTTTTTTTTTTCAAGTATCTTTAGTTGGGAAAAAAATACATACAACACCCCCTCCCCTTCTTATGGAAAACCTCTCCGGGACGGCACTGCTCTGAGTTGCTATATTTATATAAAATAAAAACAAAAAAATTGTTTTATTAAATATGATTACCTGCAGCACTTAAAGTTGGTCAATATTCACAAGATTGTTGGTCAATATTCACATGAATTTTTTTGATGTGAGAATAGCCATAAGTTAGTCAACTTATGGCTATTCTCACTCTAAATTAACATCTACTTTATTTGCCGAACCAAAACTGGTATATATGATAGATGTTGCAACAATTTTTACTTAAATTTACTGATTTTCGCGATGGCTTTTTGAGGGTGCGTTTTCTTGATGAAAAGTAATAATTATTATTTTTTAAACCAGGTCATTTCTCACTTATGTTCAAAAATGTTCCAAAAGGTTACAATAATAATCTGAGTTTATTGTTCAACCAGTTTAAAGGTAATCCGTAAATAAAACTCCATTTGCATTACAATAAAATGAAGCTAACACCTTCTTGGCCGAATTCTGGACCCTTATTCAATACGGAGCCAAAACACAGGGTTCATGCCACTTATATTTTTGTTTTGTTTCAAGATAATGATGGTAGACCCAAGGTTCAGCTATAGTTAAGAAACGACGCACAAAATTCTTTTTATTCTTCCTAAAACGCTAAATGTTGCTGAGAAAGTTGTAACTGAATGTGTTTTCGTTTCATCGTTAGCAAATATCACGAACATTGTGCACACAACTTATTGAAACCCAAAACTTCATTCAAAGTTTTGTTTACACTACCTAATGAGATGTCTAAAGCTTCTTCTAAAATCATATGTTGTTTTTTTGATGCGATTTCTGGTTGTAATGCACTTTTTGTACGTCCTTGACGTGGATCATCTTTACATCTTTGTACTATTCTAATTGAATATGAAGAGTCCTTATACACTTTTAATAAACGTTAATGAAATTGCTTTGGTGCTACGCAATCATAAAATAAAAATTCTTTTACTGCACGATATCATAGTCACAAAAATAGATAGTCTGGAAACACGGGCCGTAAAAATTGATTTTGAACTTTTATGTCAAAGTTGTACTTTCGGCACGCTAAAAGTGCAAAACAAACATTAAAGTGAATCATGGAAAGTGGAGAGTTGCAAGTTCTTTTGAGTTTGATAGAAACAGATCAGTTTGAAAGCGATTCATTTTATCAAGAAATCGAAATAGCATCTTTAGAAGAATGTAAAGAGACTTTAAATTGTAGTGATTGCTCGAAGGTATTCAAAACAACTAGTGGTCTGAAAAGGCATATGAACTTTAAGCACAAAGAACTTGTGCCTACTGACAACCTTGTCAAGGTTGTCGGTAGTGAATCAATTGATTTAAATAAAAATACACAATTATGTATTCAAAGTACACAATTCAGAGATCTATTGAATAACGCAAGACATAAACTATCAACAGATGATTGTTTTTGTAATGAAGATCGAGAATGTTTTAAAAACATGGTTGTCACTGAATCTGAGTATTTACTAGTTGAATCTTTTTTTTTTTAAAGAAATGCATGAATTTAAAGCCAATGCCGAAAAATTTTATTCTTCACTCCACCATAAGTATACAACTGAGTCAGTTGCGATAAAAACAATACCAAAGGAACTATATTTTTTATTGTTAGCAGAATTAACAACATTATGTCTAAATTTTTTTTTTAAAGAATCTAAACTTATTGGTGAAGATTCGAATCTAGAGATAAATCTCTCTGAAAAAGACATAAGATGCTTAGAATATATTGCAGGTTATGTATTTCAAAAACTGTACTCTAAGTTGAGAAATAAAAAAATTAATGATGGTGCAATGTCTGGACAATGGCTTGATATTATACTTTCATCAAAAACTCAAGAGGAACAAAAACTTGTAGATATTAGAGATAGAGGTGGATTGTGGAAAATGAATACACTAGTAATAAATATTTTTAGTGAGTGTGAAAAAAAATTTAGAATACATACTAGCGTAAATTTTAGAAAAATTGACAGTAAAGTATTGGTTTCACAATTATTAAATAACTGTTTTGTCAAGTCCTGCTTTTATCAAATATGTGACCTTCCTGAAACAGAAATAAACAAAGAAGTTGCTAAAACTTTATTATATCATATAGTGATGCTTTTTATTCGTGTTCGTTCACATTCACACACAAAGCAAATAAAAGAAAAATTCAAAAACAAAAAAAAAATAACAAAAGCAGAATCTTTACGATCATCATTAAAAAAAATCAAATAAGATCAAGAAAAATATTTGCGATAGCTAAGATTTACAATCATATTTCCTCTCATCAGTATTTTATCAATCTATGCAGATGTATAGAAAAACCATATTTATAAGAGTATTATAGTTCCAGTTTATAATACTTATCAAACAGCTATTTTCATAGCTACAAATTAAAATAATTACATTATTGGTTAGAATAAATATTTTTATTAATTTATTATTTTAATCAACTTATTTTATTTATTTTAATCAAATGTTGCGTTTTTTCTCTTTACAAAATAATGTATGACATTCTATAAAATTTTAAAAGTATAGGCTTTTATAAGCAATCAGAGTTAAATTATAATAGGTTTTGGTAAAATTTGATTTTTAAATAAACTAACAGTAATTTTGGGGAAGACAAATAATATCTACTGATAAACTAATTAAAAAAATGTTTTATGAAATAAGGTTTTCCAAAAAAAAAAGATCATAATTCAATTAAGTTAATTTATTTTTTTTAAGTTTCTTGGGAACCGGTGTATCATCAATTACCCATTCATTAGTATGCTGTCTAACATTTCCACCAAGGGGTTGAATTGTAAATTGAAATTTTATGATATTATCATTGTATCCAGTGTCTTTAAGGTTAGATTATCCCTACTGCAACCTATAGTTCTCTGCTTACCAAAGTAGTTCTCTAATGCGTCTTGACAAAATATTTCAGTTAATACGTATAAAAATCCTTTGCTTAGTAAGTATTGAACCATTCAACTAAGGAGTTTACCGTTCTAGATAGACCTTCAAATGTCTGATTTGATATGAACATTTTATTAAGTTCTTTTTTAGAAAATTTTTCTGGCCTTTTTTCTATGCTTTCCCTTCAGTCTACAAAATATTTTAGAAAAGTGTTTTTTAACCAGTAAAACCTTTCATCTGAACAATCGGTATAAGGTTTCAAAAATACTTTACGATTTTTGAGGTGCTCTTTAGTGCTTGTGACATTGCAGCAATCAAAAAAATTTATCCATTAACAGACAGAAATTTGCTGTCTCAGAAGCTTCATCTGGCCCAAATTCAAGCAATGTATTGCCAAATGTAGCACTTAAAATTTGAACTGCTAATTTTACGTTCATAACAGAGTATGCATTTAATACTATATGGTCTCGAGTAAGTTTAGGAAAATAATTTAAATTACATTCCATATCTTCATAGTAAAACTTAGCAATATGACTCCAGAGAAGATATTTTCCATTATTCCACATATATCTTGAACAACGGTTAGCTCCAGAGTTGCTCAAACAGTTTCTTGATGTTTTGATAAGATGAGGAGGATCAGAAAAAAACCATATATATTGTTCATCATCTGCATAAATAATTTTTGTGCGATATGTTATACCATTTGCTTTGTTGTCATTATTCATATGCATTTTATAAAATGCATGATTTGGTGAAGCTCCATCGCAAGTCACAGCTATAACTTTTAATTTACATGTTCTTTCTAATATTGCAACAGCACGCCAAAATACTGGAAAAATCTGGAATGACATAATACTATCAGTAGCAAAACTTGCAAAAGCATAAGATAAGGGATTCATTGCACTTCTAATAAAAAAAACTAAAATATGTGAAGCTAAAGTATCAGTTTTTTCAAAAGTTGCCTGAGTAAGATCATCATCACCAAGATCAACAAAACCAATTAAATCACCTGTGTGCTTATCCCACACAAGGTCATTTTGAATTTTCATTTCATCAAAAGAAAGTATAATGTATTGTTCAAGTGCTGAAAAGTTTGAAACTAATTTAGCAAGCTCCTGAACATATTGACTATTAAAACCCCTTTGTGGTTTGATGTAGTTTCTATAGTCTCTTAAAATGCGTTGAGAAGGCAAAACAAGTATACCTTTTCCACCTTTTTGTAAACGCAGAAGATCATATGCAGCTGGAGATTTTGCATACAAAGCTAAAGAGTATTTTATTACCATTGGATGGTATCGTGTTTGAGATGGATGTTCTGTTAAATATTTTAACTGTTCTGAAAGGAATAATTTCATGAAAGACAAAATTTCTCTATTTAAATTTACCTTTTCTGAGAAACTATCGATAATTTTTTGAAGATCTTGATGGATGTTTTCTCCAACTAATACTGCATTTTTTTCAATGGCTTGCCTGAGTTCCAAAATTTGCTTTTTTAAATATCTATTTTCAGATCTTTGATTTTGGAAAGTAAGAAGTAATCTTTCAGGCGCAGTATATTTAACAGGAGCTTTAATACTAGCTGGAGTTTTTAAGATTTTCTTTTTTGCATTAATGGCTTTGCTACTATTTATAGTTAATATTTTACATTCTTTACAAATGCTTGACTCAATTTGTAGAATACTGCATGCAGAAGATCTGAAATACACATTCATTGGATGATATTCCATTGCACAGATAGAAATCACGAATGTGATTGAGAAATTGTGATATCATGGTGTATCGCACAGATCGTAAATTACTCTTATAAATTTGATGGGTGTCTGATAAAAGCCAACCATAAGCTCGAATAGTATAAGCTAGACTCTCATCCACATGTAGCTCAATTTCTGGTATGAAATGTTTCCCATCAATAACTTTAAATAACACATAGTTTTGTGAAGTTTCAACAGTCCATGTAGTAAATGCTGCTAGTTTAATTTTTTTAAGAAACTATTTAAAATCATTATAAATTAATTTTTTATCTACTTTTTTACTACCATGTAATACTAAAGCCATAGCTCGTTTGTCAAGTGCTGTTTTTTTACGATGCACAGTGAGATCTTCAGATAAACTTTTTTTTGGTAAGTTTTTTGATGGAAGTGCAAATTCTTTTAATTCTTTTTTGTGTTGATCTGAAAAACAATTAAAAAGAATTTGTTAAATAGTATTTGCTTTACTGTCTGTAATTCAACCTATCATAAAATTATAATAAAAGTAATGTATACGCGTACTCAATAAATATCAACATTTATTAAGCACACTTACAGGTGTATATATCTGAATATTCAAAATGCTTTTCACATATATAAATACTATTCTTTTTGATTTGTTTTTTAAAATCAAGGGATACAACTCTATCTCTTGTGATAATTCTCAGTATTTCTTTATTCCAATTTGAGAAAAGTTCGCTTCTATTTGGGTTTGGAAGTTTAAAAATACTAACTGTATCTTCTCCTTGTTTTTTATACCTACTACTTCTACAGCCATAAACTGCGCAGTTTGCTCCAGGCATGATAAATCTAGATTCAAACAACTGATTTCAGCTCCACTCTAGTATATTAAACACGTTTAATAAACTAAATTGTAACTGAAATAATATTTTTTTTTACCTCTAGAAGTTTAAACTTATGACAAAAATTTCAGAGTCTCTAAAAAGTTAAACCAACGATACAACTAGAATAATGAAAAGAATTTATAAATTGCAACAAGCACGATTAATTGACGCAAAACTAAACTTATCTGAACATTGTAACAAGAATAGATCTTTCTTGTGACTATGATCTGAACGAGTTTATTTTTATTTCTTTAATGTTTTGCACTTCAAAAGATCTGGGTTCTAGTTTTTTCGATAATACACTGAGGCATATTCGTTTAGACGCATCAATTTTTTCTCCTTTATCTTCATTTTTTTCAATGAATTGTCAACAGATATGCATGCAAGCATAGTCATAATATCAATGTTTTTATAAGATTTTAGCTATTAAAATAGCCACAAAATAGCTTTGATACTTTTTAAAAATGAAATAAGGTTAGGCACAACTGTAATAAACATTGATCTTTTTTAATGTAAATATTTAAATATTGACTTTCATCTGCTTCAGAAGAAAAAGTTGGTTTCTTTAAGTTGAGCTTTAGTAGTATGGGAAACTACTATATTCTGCCAACTACTAAGGATTTGCCAATGAAAAGCTCTTAACTGGTTGATTTATTGAAGGTAGTAAATCTGTCGATCAAAAAAAAGTTATCTGATATCATATTTTATCTTTAGTTTTAATATATTATAACTAAAGATTTATTTTTATTTATAATTTTTAAAACTTTTCTTCTTGATTCCTTGTTATAAACATCATCATCGGAAGAAAATATTTCCAATAGAAAAACATTTATACTTCTTCGAAAAGTTCCAGAACCAAATATGTAACAATTAAGACAAGGCATTTGCAAAAATCAAGGATAAATCAATAATCTTCTTGAAAGTATTCGCATTTGTTTACAAAAAGTGTGCACTCATTGGTAGACTGGGTTCTAAAAAAAAGCTAACAATAAGATAAACAATAGCGCTCTTAAACTGGCCGAACTATGTATATTATGACTATGATGCAAGTTATTATCAAAATAATTGTTATGTTGTGGGCTAATAAATATCACAAAAAAATTTTTCTATGTGTCTTTATTAACATGAGAGTATGTTTGATGTACAAAAGTACATTTTTTAATTGGAATATATTTATAGACGCAGTCATATTTTTGACATTAAAAGATGAAAATTAGTAATGCGTATGTCCTCCATTACACTGGATCACCTCAAAAATTCTGCCTTTCATTGACTCCACTAGTTGTTGAAGTGTAGTTTGATCCAACTCGGACCATGCTTCAAGGATTTTACACTTTAACTCAGTAACAGTTTTAAATTGGTGTCCGGCTGCTTTAGCGTCATAAACTTTTCTTGCTAGCATTCCCCACACGTTCTTGATTGGATTTAAGTCCGGGCTACAAGCAGGCCATTCGAGAACCGGGATGTTGTGGTCTTTAAACCATTTCATAGAATGCCTAGATGTGTGAATTGCAGCATTATCTTGCTGAAATATGACATTATTGTCCATGTTTTCATTCATATAAGTTATGAGAAAATCATCCAACATTTCTGTATACTTTATTGAGTTCATTTTAGGTAAACCACAACACAGAGTCAATTTTTCTGAATAAGAAAATCCATCCCAAACCATTAAACTTCCTCCTCCATAATTTCGTTTTGTTTGTGGGTCATTTATTCATTTTAGATCATGCCAATAACAACTGTAAGAGTCCAGACCATTTAAATTGAACTTTTTTTCATCTGAAAATATTACGTTTTGCCACTAATCAGTCACACCATAAAATTGCTAGATTACAGTTTTTAGCAAACTGTAATCTAGCAACTTTATGGTGTTTTTTTAACATTGGTTTTTGGTGTGGTTTCTTCCACTTTACGTTTGGTGTTGTACGTAGAATATGTGCAACATAATTATTGGTGACAGGCAATAATAATTTATCCTTTATTTGTGTTGCATTCAATTTATTTTTGGTTGCTTCGAAGCGAATTCGATTAATTTGCCGATTTGTTAATACTTTGTTGCCGTTTGTTGCTTTTTTTACACCGTAAAAAAAGCAATAAACGGCAAAGGTTGTTGCTTTTTTAACCTTATTTCAAACCTTGTCACCTTTTGCAATGTAGTTTCGTACAACATGGTCAGATCTTCCAATTTTTCTTGCTATTTCTCGTATAGAAAGTGCTGGTGAGATTTCTGAGCCACGATATAAATTAATTTGTATTTTTTCAGCATCTTTCAAACACTTTCCTTTAGGCATTTTGTAAAATGCAATAAAAATGATACTGGCAGAGCAAAAGATCAAATTACACTAAAATTTATCAATTTAATTGTGTAAAAGTGATTAAAAATCAATAATTACCGTTATTAACCTGATTGCGTCTATAGATATATTCTAATTAAAAAATGTGTTTTTGTATATCAAACACACTCTCATGTTAACAAAGACACAACAATTATTTTGATAAAAACTTGCATGCATATTTTTCTATATGCAATTTATAGAAAAAAATTAAGATAAAGAGAAAAAAATTAATGCGTCTAAACGAATATGCCTCAGTGTATAATAAACTATTGTGCGCTTTCAGACTATCTATTCTTGTGACTATGACGATATTCCATTGTAAAAAATTTTGAAACTTTGAACACCTGTAAATATACAAATGAGTTAACAGATCTACGTTTAACTTCACACATGTTCAAAAAAAGCAGAAACAATTTGAGAAAAACAAAACAAGGAACCTTATAGCGCCATCTCTAATCGAACGACAAAACTTATTTAACAAACTAGTAAACTTGTATTTAAAATAGAAGGAGTTTCTTTCTTAAACGGTTGTTGTGACGGTAGAGTAAAAGAAAAAAAAATATTGTTACAAGGTCCTTGTTAAGCAACGGATATGTAGAAAAAAAAAAGCAAACAGTCATTTTTTAGTCATGACTAAAAAATGATTTGTTTAAAATACTAACGTAACGGCATCTTCGCTTAAGTAAAAATATGAAATTTAAATGCTAATATTGGTCAGTGAGGCCGGTGGCCTATAACTGGACCTAATTTTGAAACTTTTAAAATGATAGAATATGGCAATTTTGATTTTCAAACTACAACTTTTGATTTTTTAAACTTACTAATAATTAAAACATGAACTACTAATTTTTATTCCTAATGCGTTTTCAATCTGCTAAATTTTCAACCTACTCAATTTTCAACCTACTGAATTTTCAACCTACTTTATTTTCGACCTACTGTTTTTTCGATCGACTTTATAACTGCGTTTTTTCCGGTAATGTATTTTATTTGTTGTTAATTTGAATCAGAACTAAATTTAATCACTGGCTTATAATTGAGAGGTCCCAGGTTCGATGCCTGGTCAAGGAATATAAGGCGGTGTGAATTGTTTTTTCTTTTAAACTATTTTTTTTCTCAGTCAGTTCGTGAAAACTTTTGATCAGACGCTTCATTTTTTTCAACTTTTGAACGGACAGTTCATAAATCTTTAATTTTTACAAAACACGCATAAAATTGTTTAATTATTACGTGGCATAAGGTCAAATGCGCATTTTTTAACAGCTGTTTTATCAAAATTTCAATAGGATTTAATATGGTGTTGTAAGTTTTAAACTTAGGTGAGAAATAAATCAAAATTTTCGATGTATCGAGATTTTTTATTTGTAAAAATGTAACTGTTTTTTATATGTAAAAATGTATTTTTTATTTGTAAAAAAATAAGTGACGCCAACTGTGTTCTTTTTAGATTAATATGATTAAAACTCACGTTTATAAATATTTTTATAAGAGGCCTGAACTTCCTATTAAATGCTCATCCACAGTGCACTGTGATAAGACCGTACGGACTTCTTGGGGCATCTAAAAGAATTAACATAAACAAAAAATGAATCCCCTCCTTGGAGTAGCTCTAGCCCTTGCACAGTAATGGAGAAACATTATCCACTTGTGTCACTTTAAATATTTTATTATAACATATATGGTTTTTGATCAAATTACTCTACGGAGCATGCACTTATGAAACTTGTTGAAGTTATCAGTGGAGTATCTGCTCATAACAAATTCACCTTAGGTATATTCATTGACTTGTCAAAAGCATTTGAAACCGTTAACCATCAGATTTTATTAGAAAAACTAAAATATTATGGAATAAGCCACAAAAACCATAAATAGTTTACCAGTTATTTAACCGATTGAAAGCAGTTTATTTCTCTAAAAGATGGCTTTCAGACAAACAAACTTAAAATATCATGTTGGGTTCCACAAGGCTTATTCTTAGGTCCTATAAACTTGATCTACAAAATAAAACACCTACTAAAAAGTGGAAATAATTTTTATATGTTCTACTGAGGCCTGAAATGTTTTCAACCGATTATAGTTTGACCGATTTATGACGAAATTCATTTCAACTTACTAGTCTGTGTTTTTACCGTTTTTCTCTTGCGCTTTTAAAGATTTTTCTTCAAAAATCATTGACAACAAATCAAAAATAGGCAAGTTTCTGTTTCAAGAATTTAATCAACAAGAAGCCTGTGTTACATCAGCCTATGAAAGCTACTGACCTTTTATTTTATTATTTTTATGTATTATTTCTACTATTAACTGCCGTTTTTATATTACATAAATGCATCAAACAAGTATACGTATAATAAGTATACTTAATAAAGTATTAAATTTTTACGTGCCTCAAGGTGAGTAATCAATTAATCTAAACCTATAATATCAATATCAAAACGTAAAATGCTTTTTTTAGAAAATGCGTAAAATGCTTTTTTTAAAAATTTTTTTCTTATAAAAAATAACTTTAGATTATTTAGGAATCCCTAACAAAAAATACTCAAACTGTGATCTTCCAAATTATGAAAAGGAAGAGCTTGGATAAAGCTAGCTTAGAGCCAGCTCCACCTATAAATGTTTGAACTTCAGCTTCTTCAGTTCCTTGTGAAAACACCAGCTCCAGATAGCTTCAGCTCCAAAGCAGCTCAAAAGCCCTGTTTAAAACATTAAGCATTCTATTTGTAGATATTAAAACATAATTTATATATATATATATATATATATATATATATATATATATATATATATATATATATATATATATATATATATATATATATATATATATATATATATATATATATATATATATATATATATATATATATATATATATATTTGTAAATTGTGATTTTGATATTTTTGATTTTCAACTGACAATTTTTGATTTTTATATTTACAAATAACTAAAACATTTACTACTAGTTTTCCAACCTACTAAATCATTGACCTACTGTATTTTGACCTTCTGATTTTTGACCTAAGTAATATTTAACCTAGCTTATTTTCAATTTTATAACTATTTTTATCTAGTATGTATTTTGTATACTTTGTTGTTTATTTGAATACAAGCCAAATTTGATCAGTCTTGGTGCAGTGGTTGAAACGCTGTCTTCAGAATCAGAAGGTTGGTAAACCTATTAATTGCTAACTTAAAAAAAAAATTTTTTGTACTTTAAAAAAAGTTTTCGTAATTTAAAAAAACAATGTTAAAAACACTAATTAGATAATCTCAAAGCAAATAAAAACAAAAATCTTGCAAAATAAATTGGTCAAAAACTAAAACGTCATTAACTCGTTGAAAATAAAAAAGTTTAGGCCTCAGTACATTATCAGTACTTTTTGTTAGATGTTCCTTTTGTAGAACAATTTAATGGGTTGAAATTTTTGTAGGTCTAACTATATGATACGGTTTATTTCTGTTTACATGTTTTAACTTGTGTTTCTATAACACATTTAGTATAAGTGTGTTATTTTGTAAGTGTGCCATTAATCAAAACATAAAGCTGCTTTTACTTCTTTGTGTCAATACAAATGATACAAAGAACTGTTTCCTTACATTGTTTGTGAATTTAATAATAAAGATTGTATTATACAGAAATGTGCAAATATTTTTTGTAATAACTCTTTTTTTTATTAGTCATTGTACCACAATGTGAAACCAAGAAGCCAGTTCCACTTGTCAAGCACATATGTGTTAATTTTACTTTATCGCCACAAAAAATGTGTTATCTACTTGCCTACTTGTGTTATCTACTTACCATACCTTTTTGAAATAACATTCATAATAAACTATCAGCTAGAAATAATTGGCCACAGAATGTAATAACATATTGTTTTATTTTGCCATTTTACATGCATAGTTTTTTACTGATTTTTATAATAAAAGTTTATTTTACTTTTTTATGTCTAAAAATTGTTAAGAATATTTGCTTTGAAAAATAGAATTGTTTGTTTTATATATTTTAATTTTTACACTCTTTCTTTATAATTGCTTGAATTAATGCAATGTATTTTATAAAATGATAGTTTATTTAATTAAGTAAATACAAGTGATGGTATTTTATTTAGGTACAAAGCAATGCCTTATCAATAAACTATTTGCTGTGATTCACAATTTTAGGAGGAAATTTTCTGAAAATGAGGATGGAAAAATTAAAAGATGTATAGAATGTAAAGAAAAGAAAAATGAATAATAAGAAAATAAATAAGCAAAAATATTTTGAAACATTTGAAAACCAAAAAAAAAGACAACAACGACATCAAAGGAGGAAGGGAAGTAAGGAACAATATTAGAACCAATTTAAAAAGAAAAAGAATGTATTTGAAGAAAAACCTATTTCTTTATGTATTGTTGTATTTTTGTATACCATCTGGCTTATTACTTATTTTTATTTTATTTATAAGTTTGTTTAATAAAAGTGTTTTTGTCTTGTTTGTTTTTTGTTGTAAGTGGCGCATTAAATTTTTTTTTGTACATATATGTGTGTATGTATGTGTGTGTCTATATGCATTTGTGTATATATTTGTGGGTGTTTTGTATGTATATTTTAAAGTATACTAATTTTTGTCCTTATTTTTACTTGTTATTTTCAACGCTGATATATATATATATATATATATATATATATATATATATATATATATATATATATATTTTATTTACTTATATATTTATTGTTATTATATAACTGTTTTAATTAATAATTATTTACGATTATATATTATTATAACTATAATTGTTATTATTTTTATTTTTTATATATTATTAAAAAATTGTTTTGTATTATTATTTTAATTATTGTTGTTAATAATATTATTTTTGTTTTTATCTCACGTTTTTATTCAATACAGTTTGTATTTATAATTATATAAATATATAATATAATTGTTTATCAGGTTTTTACTGTTTGTAACTCTAACTTTTTATATATAACTATTGTATTTATAAAAGCAAGTAACTTATTCAGGGTGGCCACTCCACCTAAAAAATCCCAAAATATCTTAGTATTTGAAAAAAATCCTAAAAAGACCTAGTTTCTCCTAATGTATAGATGACTTTCTCAAATACTCCTAAATTCTCCTAATTTATTTGTCTTGAGTATAATGCATAAACTATTATAAGCCAAACAACAATAAAATTAATGAAATGGTTCAGACTTGGAGTTAGGGATTGTCCATAATCGGAAAGGAAGAGGAGGTCTGCAAATGGCGTTTCTAAGATAAGGGGGCATTAAGTCAATTATAAAAGTATGGTGACACTAAATTTAAAAAAATATCATAAAATGTTGGGTTAGTAAAAAGCGTAGGTACTTTTAGGGAGGTAGAGAGTTCTCAAAAAAGCGTAGGGGAAATTGCGGGGAGGGGGGGAAGAGTTGACGAAAAAAAGCGTACGTACTTTATAGGCAACCCCTTAGTACTGTTGTATACTGAGAGAAATTAAGTTGCTCAAGTGTTTTTCAATATTTTTGTGTTACTTTAATAACTTAAAAATTTATTTTGATAAAACTTAAGCTTTTTTTTCTTATTTCTGTCTAAGTTTTGAGCATAAAAATTATTTTTATTAAAATTTTATTTTTATTAAGTTGACTTAAAATAATTTTGAATGTTCAGAATAGAAAATGTCAGTTAAATATAAAGCTAAATTTTAAAAGTTAAAATCTAAAATTTATATACTTTTTTTTTTCATATATCCCGGCAAATCTCCTTAAAAATCTCCTAAATTATCCTCGTTTTGTCAGACAAAAAAAATGTGACCACCCTGTTATTGTCATTATTATCTTATTGTTTTAAAATGTTTTTCAAAAATTGTTAAAACTTTCAAAAATTTGTTTTTCAAAAATTGTTAAAACCAGAAAATTACTGATTAAGAAAATCTGACAATATATATCTTTCAAATGACTGTGAGAATCAAATGACTGTGAGAAATCTGTGAAAAATATTTTTACAAATAATCTTAAAATTTCAAGCGAAGTTATTGTGGAACGAGCACATCGAATTGGGTCGTATAAAGAAGACAAAACACCAAGAACTATCGTCGTGAAACTATTGAACTACCAAGATAAAAGTAAAATCTTAAGTTCACTTAAAAATCTAAAAGGAAGTGGAATATATATAAATGAAGATTTTGCTAAAGAGACAATGGAAGAGCGAAAGAGACTTTGGGAAGAAGTTAAAAATCTTCGCAATCAAGGTAAATACGCAACGATTAAATTTAATAAAATTTATTGTCGCGAATTTAGAAAATAAGAAAATAAGTTTTGCGTAAGTTAAAGCGATCGAAGCAAAGTTAATTCTTTTTACTTATGGCTAAACAAACAAAAGATTTCGAAACGCAACACTTTAATGTTTTCAAATTCAATAACGCTTTACTTGATAACTTTTACGACCCAGATTTGCATTTTTTTAATGAAAATAATTTTAACTCGCGGTTTTTTGATTTAAAAACTTTTAAAAATGAATTAAAATCATTAAATAATAACTTTACGGTTATACACATAAACATAAGAAGTATAATTAACAATATTGACAAGCTAAAACATTTTCTTGTAGAATGTAATTTTTTGTTCAGTATGATTTGCTTAACAGAAACCTGGTGTTCTGACGAATCATCCAGAATAAATTCAAACTTATTAATTCCGAACTTCAAACTAATATCTTACGAGCGAAAAGCTCAAAAACGAGGTGGTGGAATTATGACATATATTCATAATGATCTGACAACTAAAGTTAGAGACGATCTTTCTGTTTCTGATGCCGATGGTGAGGTCTTTACAATTGAAATAATAAACCAAAAGTTAAAAAATATACTGGTGCCCACCTGTTACAGACCACCTGAAGGTGATATAAAAAAATTTTCTAATCATCTAAAACAAATATTTCTAAAAAACAATAAAGAGCACAAAATATTATTCTGTATTGGAGACATTAACATAAACTGTTTACAGTACAATGAAGATGCTGTTACCAAAATTTTTTTTGATGATATGTTTCAACACTACATCTTCCCTATAATAAACAAACCCACCCGGGTAACATCAACTTCAATCACTGCAATAGATAACATATTGACTAATTCATTTTATGATTCTTCATTAAAAGCAGGTGTAATCAAAACGGATATATCCGATCACTTTCCGATATACTTTTCTTTGTTTCAAGATACAAAAACAAACAACTCAAAAACCAAAGTCTATAAACGAAAAATTAATAAATTTACTATTCAACAGTTTAAAAACTCTCTATCGACAGTGAGATGGGATAAGATTTACCAAAAATGCAACCTTGGGCACACCAACTCTGCTTATAATGAGTTTTTAGAAATATTCTTAAAGCATTATAATAATCACTTCCCAATTATAGAACAACAATTAAAAGTAAAATACTTACAATGTCCATGGATTACTAGAGGTATAAAAAAATCTTCAAAAAAAAAGCAAAAACTTTACATCAAATATTTAAAAAATAGAAATGAAAAAAACCTAAATACCTACAAGCAATACAAAAATTTATTTGAAAAAATTAAAAAAAATTCAAAAAAAAACTACTACTCGAAGCAAATAAAAAATGCAACTGGTGACATTAAAAAAACATGGAACATTATAAAAGAAATAATTGGGAACAAAAAAACTAAATCAAATAATTTGCCTGCTCGAATTATCATAGACAATATAGAGTACAGTGACAAAAATAAAATTGCTGAAAAATTCAATGAATTTTTTGTTAACATTGGCCCTAATCTTGCCTCAAAAATTGAATATCCTAATAACTCGTTTGAATCATATCTAAATGATCCCCAGAGCGAACTAAAATACAAAGAACTAAGCTATCAAGAGCTTAACGTTGCACTAAACTCCTTAAAATTAAATAAAACTCCAGGAATAGACGATATCTGTAGTAGGATAGTGGCAAATGTCTTTACAGTGATAAATAAACCTATATTTGAAATCTTCAAGTCTTCGATTAAAACAGGAGTTGTACCAGACAAGTTAAAAGTAGCTAAAGTAGTACCAATATTTAAAACAGGTGAATCATACTTAATTAATAACTATAGACCTATCTCGGTACTCCCTACCTTCTCTAAGCTTCTCGAACGAGTAATCTACAACAGATTGTACGAGTATTTAATCCAAAATAAAATCCTAAATAAAAAACAATTTGGCTTCCAAAAACAATATTCGACTGAACACGCAATCCTAGATCTAATTAATAGTATAAGTGATTCTTTTGATAAAAAACAATATGTTCTGGGGATCTTTATAGACCTGTCAAAAGCCTTTGACACAGTAAATCATAATATCTTACTTAAAAAAATGGAAAGCTATGGAGTAAAAAACATCACTCTTGACTGGTTCAAAAACTACCTAAGCAATAGGCAACAATGTGTTATTTCAGACAATTATAAACGCTCAAAACTACTAAGAATAGAGTGCGGTGTCCCCCAAGGTTCCATTCTTGGACCCCTTCTGTTTCTTCTATATATTAACGACCTTACAAAAACCTCGAAAAAACTTGATGTTATAATGTTTGCCGACGACACAAATTTATTTTATTCCTCGAACTCAATCAAAAACCTTTATGAATGTATGAACAAAGAGCTTGAAAAATTAAACATCTGATTGAAATTAAATAAGTTATCACTAAATACAGAAAAAACAAAATATATATTGTTTCATTCCAAAAAAAAAAAAAATAATATACCAACTATACTTCCCCCACTAAAAATAGATAAGGTAAACATTAAAAGAACAGAAACAACAAAATTTCTTAGGATACTTATTGACGAAAATATAACTTGGAGAGCCCATATTAGTACAATAAACACCAAAATTTCAAAAAATATTGGGATACTTTACAAAGTTAAACCTATGTTGTCCCAAGATAATCTTAAATCTCTTTATTTTTCTTACATCCAAAGTTATCTTACGTACGCTAATATTGCATGGGCAAGTACACACAAATCCAAGTTAAATACTCTTTATTTAAGTCAAAAACATGCATCAAGATTAGTTTATAATAAATATAAACTCACCCATGCTGAACCTTTACTAAAAACCCTAAATGCACTGAATGTTTACCAAATCAACATCTATCAAAATATTCTTTTCATGCTTAAATACAATCTTGGACTAGTCCCATCGCATTTTTTAGATAACTTTTTTCAAATTAACTCTAATAGATATACCACAAGAGCAACAGGGAACTTCACATTACCAAAAAAAACAACAAAGTTCTCACGATTCTCTATTTCCTACCGGGGTCCGTACCTATATAACAAAATAATATCCGAAAATATAGAACTTACAACATTAAATAATTCTGCCACCTTGAAAAAAAAATTAAAACACCCCATACTTAATATCAAAAATTTTATTGACATGTATTAAACTTAACAACAAGATTTATACTAAAATGTTTATGTGTATCACTGACTGTGTATTGTTTAACCACTTTTAACTATATATAAAAATTAATTAAATTTATTTAACCATTTGAAAAGGTACTTGATGATAAGACTTCATAGTCTTCTGCGAGTCTCCTTTACAACAACATGTTTATATTTGAAGAAACAATAGTTTTTATTTAAAAAAAAAAAACAGTGTTTATTAATCTAACGTTATATTTTATTATAATTGTTAAATTACGTATTCTTATGTTATGTTATATATTTTACTCTTTGCATTAAATTATATGATAGAATTGTAACGTAATGAAGTGTATATTGAAGTTGTAAAAAAAAAAAAAAAAAAAAAAAAAAAAAAAAAAAAAAAAAAATTATTTTGTGGTAATTTTCGATTCAATATTCACGTTTTTACTTATAGTGTGAACTTAATATTGAATTTAACATGTCCTTGTGTGAAAATTGTACGAATAAATTGCTAAATGCAAACAAGGAATAGTATATAACTTAGGTTAAAATTCATTTTTGAATTAACAAACACGGAACTAATTTGGTTGTACATAATTTTGACAATTTTAGTTTGATTATTTGTTAATAACACTGAGTTTCTGATTGCTTTAATAGTTAGTCTAACTGGTTTTTGCGAAGTCACAAATTTATATAATAACTTTAAATTTTTTTTTAATTTTTTAACTAATTCTCGTTTAAATAAATTCCTAACCATTAGCGAAGTTACCTCTTTTATAATCCATTTTTCTAAATTGGTTGCACATTTTCAAAAATGATAAATTTAAAATTAAGTAACAAATGACCTTTGAATACGTTGCCTAAAATGAATTTTGATTCAAGCTCAATATTATTATCAAAATTCGATGTTAAAATAAAATCTAATAAAACTGTATGAGTTATTTTTGTTTAATTGAAATGTTGGTATAACCACATGTTGTATCAAAAATTGTTTCTCGAAATAGGAACTCAATGCTATTACTACTAGATAAAATTACCCATTAAATCATATAATATTTAGGACATTGAAGTCTCTCATTATTCCTTAATGCTAAATGTTCCGATATAAGCCTTAGCAACTTTAAATACATTACGCTGATCTATAATATCTACCATATAATATAGCCTATATATATATATATATATATATATATATATATATATATATATATATATATATATATATATATATATAACTAAATATTTGGATCATACATATTCATTATATCATACAATTGTCTTAACTTGATCAACCATACGTTAAGTAAAACAAATATCTTCGAATAAATACAAATTTGTTTCATTGTCTATAGACAATATATATATATATATATATATATATATATATATATATATATATATATATATATATATATATATATATATATATATATATATATATATATATATATATATATAGACATTGTCTATTTATAGACGTTGTCTATATACCAACGCAACTGATTATAATTTTTACTAAAATGATAGAAGAAATGAAAGAAAGGAGGTGGCGTAGCGTTACATATATATATAACGCTACGCCACCTCCCTTCTTTCATTGCTTCTATCTAGTGCTTCCAATACCGGTAGTACCGGTACCGGAATACCGGTATTACCGGACATTTTTAAGTACCGAAATACCGGTATTGATTTGGCTCAATACCGGTATTAAAAATATATGTGGAAGGCTTATGATATAGCAGGTGCTATCGCCCTCTTTACGTGAAACACTAAAGTAAATGAAATACTTAAAACTTTCAACAACGCTTCCGGTAGGAAAAAGATAGCTAGATGAGAAAAGACGTGTTTAAATTGTCTAAAACAAGTATTCTACGTACTTTATACTTAATATCTAGTTGCCAGCTCATTTCCCACTAGGTTTGGTAGGAAATGAGCTAGCAACTAGCCAGCGAACAGCTAGCGTTTAAGACGTATAAAATACGTAGAATACTTGTTTTGAGACGATTTAAACACGTCTTTTGTCATCTAGCTATCTTTTTCTTACCGGAAGCGTTGTTTGATCGTGACTGGAAGTTTTAAGTATTCCATTTACTTTCGTGTTATCATTAAATAATGAAGCACCAATTTAAAATATTATCATTACGTCACTCGCTTTAATGTAGAACGCATGTTTGAATTATGCACTAACGTAAATATGAAAAGTTTCGGTAATGTAGAAAGTGGGGCGTTTAAGTAACTGTGATCAACAGTTGTGCATTAGGCATGGGATTCAACTAGGTATTCAAGATATTTTGTACAAAAAAATCGTCAATTTCTGCAAAAAAAACTTGAAAGTAATATGCCATAACAGAGAAAGTGACGAGGATATACTGATGACACAAACATAACCAATAATGATGAAGACTTTTCCGGCGGGTTTCAAGTTGTAATGAGTGAAGAGAATGACTCTATTGAACTGACTGATGATTTGCAGCCGTTAATCAAAAAGGTGCGCACCGTTGTGAAATTTTTATTTCGCCGTTCTCCGACAAAAAATGATCAAAGTTCAAAAACACACGTTAGAAAAATTTGATAAAGATATTCCACTAATACTTGGATCCAAAACTAGCTGGATTAGCTTGCACACAGTACTCGAACGTTTTGTATAATTGAAGAAATGCATTCACGAGTCACTTTTTGCCCTTGAGTCCAAAGTTGAGGTAACTAATAATGAGTCCGATGCAATATTAGCTGTTAACTTATGTCTTGCGCCAGTAAAACTGGCTGTGGAAACATTGTGTCAAAATCATGCAACTCTGTTGTGTGCCGATACAACATTTTCATGATAGATAACCTTTGAGAAATCGATTTAGCTGTAAAGTTATGTTGGGGCAACAATTCAATGAGCAACGTACTCTTTTTCCAGCATACAACATTTTTTTCACAAGGGACATCAACGTTACAAGAATTTGAATCTAGCTCTATCTTTTAAGCACCATAGCAAATTAGCCATTGTAAATACCATTACTCGACTGAAAGATCGGCTTAATCAGAAAGGGTATAGTCCTCTCCCTTTCACCAGCGTTTTTTCCGATAGGGATTCTGTGGACAACGCTGTAAACTTGTTATTGAAAAAAAAGCTTGACTTTGCAATTTTGAAAAATAAGAAATGTAACAACAAGGGAAAATTGAATGTTTCGAATAATTCATCAAAAACTATATGTATTGAAATAGGAATTTTTGAAGAAGGAGGAAATCGTTGTATATATTTGCAAAATTCTTACCATTACTTGAAAACTGTCAAGCCAACAAAATTAGATGATCTTTTGAAGATGATGTTCTGAACGCCCTATGTTTTTTACGGGCTCATTTTACAAAGCAGAAAAAAGCAAAAAATGAAAAAGTCAATAGTTTTGATATAAAATAAATAAGCTGATTGAATCAATGAAATTTTTACTATTAACTTGAGATTTTATTTAGATTATGATAAATTTAAAAATAAAGTTTAATACCGGTATTATACCGGTATTACCGGTATTGTAATTATTTAGTACCAATACACCGGTATTGAAAAATGGTATCGGTATTGGAAGCACTACTTCTATCTTTTTAGTAAAAATTATAATCAGTTGCGTTAGTATTTGAAAAATCATTAAATGACGTCTCTATAACCCCAAGTATGTTGGTTTTATTTAAGGAGCTTTAATGTGTAAGAATCTTAAAAAACCATCATAAAATTTATCGCTGAACTCGAGTTTGAAAACCATTTCTTAAAGTAAGATTTAGTTCTTGAGAATAAATCAATTCTTTCGGCTGGGTTAATTTAATCTGCCTAACAACATAGTAACTAACGCATAGTAACAGATTTTTAATCAGAATTGACAAGCTGTTTTGTTATTTTTTTGTTGTTTCATTAACTTTTTTAACAATAGGTAAATCATATAGAATCAAACTAGGTAGTTAAAGTAAAAAATCCAAAAAATTAGTTATGAAAACGACCATATATATTATAACACTTCTTTAAATTTATCTATATCTTCAAAAAAAAATTGAGATAATTGAGGCAACTCAGCCTAATAAAAACAAAACTGTTAGTTATCGAATTGTTGATACTGAAATTTTGTCTAATGTAATTATACAACTATGTTTAAAAAAATTTTCACAATCAAAAATAAATTTTTCAGAATGTTTTCCCAAAAAAAAAAAAAAGGTTTCAGCTCAATGTGCTCTAACTGTAATGAAAAGATTTAATTTTATGCTACATAGACATGTTATAGGAAAAAAACTTTTGATGTAAATACCAGCCGTGGTGCAGTGGTAAGCAGCCGTGGCGCAGTGGTAGCGCACTTGCCTACATAACGTAAGTTCCGTGGTTCAAACCACACCTCTGGGCAAGTTTTGCGACATCGGTTGGGAAGGAGGCGTGAACTTCCTATTAAATGCTCTTCCGCGGTGCTCTGTGACAAGGACTTCTTGGGGCACCTAAATCAACGTAAAAAAAAAAAAAAAAAAAAAAAATAGAATAGTTTATTCAATGCGTGCATGTGGTCAAGGTTTTTCAGGATTACAAAAATTCATACTTATAATGTACCCTATGACTAAAAATAACTGGAGCAAAATAAATAATTCTGTCTCTGACAATTTGTATACAATTTTCACCATATGTTTATTACATCTAGTTGTACAATTGGAACTAAAAGTTTTACAATACTGTTAATTTATAAAAGATTTTGTTCAAAAAACTGCATTTCTTTGAAATACGCCATTTTCAAAAGTTCTGTATAGTGTAATATAAAGTCTTTAAAACTCTTATAAATACTTTGTTTTTTAGAACAATTTTAGTATACTTTGTAGATTACTATATTGTTAATCATATGCCTAAAAAACTTATATGTTTTTGGTTACTGAGATAGAATGGCCGGGCTGGCCTAAATATTTTTGGATATCTGCTATCTTACTCGGTAACCATGGCAACTAATAAACTTATTTTGCATTATTTAAAATTCTGTTAAATAGTTATTTTTCAAAATATACATGGTTTTTTGTTAAAATAATTTTTTTGATAAAAAAAAATTTGAGTGGTTTTTAATAAGTAATTTGAGCTAAGGAAGATTAAATGAAACTTTTAATAATCTAGTTAACCTTGTTATTGATTGTTTTTATATATTTATTTCATTATTTATTTATTTTTGTCAAGCAACCATTTACAATTAAAGATAATTTCCAATTAAATATTTAAAAATATTAAATAAAAGTATATTTTATTATTTATAACAGTTACGAGACCGCAGAACCTGAAGAAAATGAAATCTTATCATCAGTAACCTTATGTAATAAAAATTGGAAACAAAAGTGTGTTATTAGAAAAAATCATATAAAGAATCTTGATTAACAACAAGTTTGATTATGTTCTTTTTAAATTTTTTAAAGGTATTCGCTTCTTTAAGTTTACCACTCGGGCTTATAAAATGGTTCCATAGCATTGGGCCACGATAGGAAATGGCAAAGCTCGTTAGTAATGATGTACGGAAAGGTTTTTTAAATCTTCCGGTAGATCGCGTGTTGTATCGGTTTAATGTTTTAGGGAAAATATTTTTGAAAACCTTCGGCGTTTTTTTTGAATGATGTTGAAACATAAATTGTGTAATTTTGAAAATATTTAGCTCATAAATATCAAGTGCCCTCATGCTTTTTAGAAGAGGTTAAAGCATTTGTGAAGCGATTTTGAAAATGAATAATGCGTGCTGCATGATTCTGTTGTTTAAGGTCGAGTTTAGATTTATTTGTACTACCCCAAACAATATTGCCATAAGATAAATAACTATTTATGAATGCAAAATATAGTTAAGTTAGTGTAGATTTGTCTAAGATTTGTCTGGTTTTATATAAAATGTCAATACTTTTTGAGATTTTATTGCTAATATTTTAAAAATAATCTCTCCAGGATTAATTTTCGTTAAAATACTAAGTAATTTATTTGTGAATGAGCGCTCAATTTTGGTGTTATTTATATATGGCATTAGTAAAGATTTTTGAATTTATTGAAACTTTTGTTTAGAATGGAATAAAGAAAACTTAGTTTTATCAATGTTTGAAGATAGGCTGTTAGCAATAAGCCAGTTTGATACTGGTTCTAGTTTATTATTTGCTACTTGAAATAGAAAGATAATTTTACTATGAGAATAGAATAAAGTGGTGTCGGTTGCAAACATAATAGTAGACATAGTATTTGATGCTTTGTATAGATCGTTAACATAGATTAAGAACAGTAGCGGACCTAAGATTGAGCCTTTTGGAACCTAACATGATATTTTAAGTTTGTTTGTCTGAAAGCCATCATTTAGAGAAATAAACTGCTTTCGATCAATTAAGTAACTGGTAAACCATTTATAGTTTTCGTGGCTTATTCCATAATATTTTAGTTTTTCTAATAAAATCTGATGGTTAATGGTGTCAAATGCTTTTGACAAGTCAATGAATATACCTAAGGTGAATTTTTTATGAGAAGATGTTCTCTTGATAACTTCAACAAGATGCATAAATGCATGTTACGTAGAGTAATTTGATCTAAAACCATATTGTTTATAATAAAATTTTTAAAGTAACACAAGTGGATAATGTTTCTCCATTACTGTGCAAGGGCTAGAGCTACTCCAAGGAGGGGATTCATTTTTTTTTTGTTAATTTTTTTAGATGCCCCAAGAAGTCCGTACGTTCTTATCACAGTGCACTGCGGATGAGCATTTAATAGGAAGTTCACGCCTCTTATAAAAATATTTATAAACGTGAGTTTTAATCATATTAATCTAAAAAGAGCACAGTTAGCGTCACTTATTTTTTTACAAATAAAAAATACAATTTTACATATAAAAAACATTTACATTTTTACAAATAAAAAATCTCGATACGTCGAAAATTTTGATTTATTTCTCACCTAAGTTTAAAACTTACAACACCATATTAAATTTTATTGAAATTTTGGTAAAACAGCTGTTAGAAAATGCGCATTTGACCTTATGCCACGTAATAATTAAATAATTTTATGCGTGTTTTGTAAAAATTAATGAATTATGAACTGAAATTAAAAAAAAAAATACTTATTTTGTAAAATGGCGTCCGATCAAAAGTTTTCATGAAGTGACTGAGAAAAAAATAGTTCAAAAGAAAAAACAATTCACACCGCCTTATATTCCTTGACCAGGCATCGAACCTAGGACCTCTCAGTTATAAGCCAGCGCTCCACGGCTGATTAAATTCAAATTAACAACAAATAAAATACATACCGGAAAAAACGTAGTTATAAAGTCGATCGAAAAAACAGTAGGTCGAAAATAAAGTAGGTTGAAAATTGAGTAGGTTGAAAATTTAGTAGATTGAAAACGCAGTAGGATTAAAAATTAGTAGTTCATGTTTTAATTAGTAGTAAGTATAAAAAATCAAAAGTTGTAGGTTGAAAATCAAAATTGTCATATTCTATTATTTTAAAAATTTCAAAATTAGGTCAAGTTATAGGCCACCGTTTTTCAAGATTTAAATTTTGTTATCCCACAGAAAACAGCATTTACTTAGACAAAGTTCAATTAATTTATGGATGTCAGTTAAAGATAAATTAGTGCGCAGCTGACGATCGTTATTTAAAATTTCAATAATAGCTATAATTGCTTTATCGAGTGCTGACGGATGGTACTGACGGATGGTACTGACGGATTTTATAATATTACGCAGCACACGGTCGTTCAGACTTATTAAATAAGTGGAAAGTTATTATACGCAAGCGCAGTAAAGTTTGCATATTTTAAAAGTTTTAAAAATGGCTACGGATAACGAATATAAAAAAAATTCTCATTGACAACGAGCTATATTTCTAATTTTTAGCAATTAAATATGGATTTAGCCGTTTATTAAAAGAAAATTATAATAAAAGTAACTTCTAGTACACGATAAAATGTTTCAAATTAAATATAAAACCTCAAAAAACGAATAAAATGTAATTACAGCAATAGCTTTTTTAGTGTGTTTTGTTTATCGTTTTCAAATTGTTTTTAAAAAAATTTTGAGCGTAGAAATTTTTAAATTTTAACTTTTTCAGATAAATGAACTGTTGATCTTTCTTAGAATGTTTACTGATATTAGTATTCAATTTTTTTTCGAGATTAAAAGATATTTTTTTAACATTAACTTTTAGTAAGCTGTTGCTAGGCCACCCTAAAATCACAATACATAATTACATTAATGTGAGTATATATATATATATATATATATATATATATATATATATATATATATATATATATATATATATATATATATATATATATAAAGTTAAAATATACTATTGTTAATCTATTTTTACATCTAAATATATTTTAAAATGGTTATACGCTATCTTTTTATTATAATCAATTTTTACATATATATATATATATATATATATATATATATATATATATATATATATATATATATATATATATATATATATATATATATATATATATATATATTTATATAAATATATATATACATAAATATATATATATATATATATATATATATATATATATATATATATATATATATATATATATATATATTGTATAACAAGAAATGACTTTTAAGGATATATGTATATATATATATATATATATATATATATATATATATATATATATATATATATATATATACATATATATATATATATATATATATATATATCGTATAACAAGAAATGACTTTTAAAAATATATGTGTGTATATATATATATATGTATATATATATATATATATATATATATATATATATATATATACATATATATTTATAAATTACCATAAAATTTCATTTGTATCCCTAATTATATGTAACTTTATAACATCGACTATATTTTTTAAAATTTTTTTTGTTTGTTAAAAATTAATGCTTACTTAAAATTAATGTAATATTTTTTTTAATAATTGAATTTGATTTTCATTAGCATTTATTAACTCTAAATTTCTAATTTTGAAATAGTACTGATGAAAACACAAAGAAATTAGATATTGAAAAAGCCTCATAACGAGTGAAGTAATACAGCATGAAACTCCAAAATCATGGTTGAGATTCTCTGAAAAAACATGTTACAAATCTATTTTTATTTAAAACCAAGTATTATCTCCTCGTCAAATAGCCAATAAGTTAAATATTGAATATTCACATATTTGAAAACCTTATACTGAAACAGATGACATTATGGATCTGGATAATCTGGTGAGCAACACAATGAGATAAACGTTTTTAATTAATAAAATTAATTTGCTTGATGAAATACGACAGCAAGTGGTGAAATGTTATATTCTCAGACAAAATGAATGTTGAGGTAGATATGCAAAAATATGTTATTGCTTCGTGTTCTGCTATGGCGATCACCTCAAGAGTAATTTGATTTGAATTGTTTTAATATATTATTTGAAATATATACTTAACTTTAGTCCGATTGTTTTTTTAAATTAAGATAAAATGTTTAATTATTATTTTTTTTTTTTGGTATCTAAATCAATATGTTTAGATCTTTTTTTGAATTTTCATAATGCATATAGATTTTACTTGTATTAAAAAAATAAAAATAAAAGCATTTTAGTTTTCGATTTAGTTGATTTTGAATTTAATGTTTTATAAAAAAATCGTGACAAAAACAATGTGTGCTCTAATTTAAAGCCTAAAAAATCTTACCTACCTCAAAAAACTAATTTAATATCATGTCGTGGATATATATATATATATATATATATATATATATATATATATATATATATATATATATATACATATATATATATATATATATATATATATATATATATATATATATATATATATACATATATATATATAATATATATGTATACATATATGTATACATATATATATATATATATATATATATATATATATATATATATATATATATATATATATATATATATATATATATATATATATATATATATATATTAGCTATATACCTTAATATAAATGTATCATACATCTACGAAAGTAGTGTTGGGTGAATTCTATTTTTGTTCAGAAAAAAATTGAATACTCAGATCTGAAAACAATTTCAAATCAAGATAAGACTATTCGAAATAAAAAAGTAAAAATTATTAAATTCTATCGCTCAGATTTTTAGAAAAACAGTTTTGAAAATGTAAACAAATCACGCTTTTAACAGTCAGATAAATGTAGCAGAGAATCACAGTTTTTTATATATTTAAACATCTTTATATTGTTTTTATCATTTTTGAATCAACAATTCAATTATCTTTATTATTATTTCATTCTATCAAAAATATGCAATTAATAACTACTAAGTAAAACTTTAAAAATATTGTTGCTACTCAGAAAAAATTTTGGTATCTAAAGGCCGTCACCATCTTTAAAATTATAATATTTGAATTTGACACTGCGCTTGCGTATAATAACTTTCCACATCTAAACGACCGTGAGCAATGACATCATTTTAGTAAATAACGAACTTTTTGTAGCGTATATATATATATATATATATATATATATATATATATATATATATATATATATATATATATATATATATATATATATATATATTTCGTCAATAAACAATCATTTTACAATATTTTTTGTAACTATAAATTGAGCTATGACATCAAAACAGAATCCATAGGATTTTTACATTTAAACATGAAACATAAAATATTATAAACATTTAGCTCGTATACGTTTATGGCTTTCATTTCTCTCAGAAGTGGTTTTGAATTTGAAAAACGATTTACAAAATTAATTATGCGAGCTGCGTGTTTCTGATGCTGATAAAGAGATTTAAGTTTAGTTTTGTGCGCGCTTCCCTATACAATATTTGTATAATTTAAATGGCAGTTGATAAATGAATAATATAGTTGTTTTATTTGTTGTTTATTTAATATATGTCGAACTTTATATATATTTCCAATACTTTTAGCAACTTTCAAGGAGATATTATCGATTTGTTGTTTCCAGGATAAGTTTTCGTCTACAAGAACTCCGAGAGGTTTGTAACTTTTTTCCTTTTTAGTATTGTATTATCAATAAAGAGGTCGGGCAGTGTATTTGGTAAACATTTTTTTCTTGATATTGGGTAAAAAAAGTGTCCATTTTGTTTTATTAATATTGAGGAACAATTTGTTTTTCTTAAACCAATATGAAATTTTAAAGTGACTATAAGACTTATAGTGGTTAAGCTAGAGGCTTTGTTGAGGTCATTTATATATGTTAAAAATAATAGGGGCCCAGTTATGGATCTCTGTGGGGCACCACATGTTATATTCATTAGTAAAGGCAAAGAAGAGTCTTGGATATTAACAAACTGCTTACGATTACTAAGATTTTACGATTACTAAGCTTTTGAACCAGCTTAGAGATTTATCTTTAATTCCATAGTTTTAATTTTTTTAATAGAATGTCGTGATCGACAGTATCAAAAGCTTTAGATAAATCGATGAATACTCCTAGGGTATAATGAGAATTTTTAAAAGAATCAGAAATGTTGCGTGTTAGTTGGAGCATGGCGTGTTAAGTAGAATAGTTTCTTTGTAAGCCAAATTGATTATTATATAAAATTTTAGTATCAACAAAATAATTGTAGACCAATATAACTAGATGTCTAACTTCGGGATTTTTATAAATAAAAGTGAAGCCGATTTATTTGTTAACTATTTTAATCAGCCATTATTATATCGGGCAGAAAACATTAAATATCATATATAATATAGAGAGTAAATTCGCGACATTATTTCTTTTACCTTGCTGAAGTATTTATTTAATTCAACTATTTTCATCACAAAATGGTAAATTCTTGTGCTGCATATGGATGTTCTAATAGATACATAAAAGGTGGCAAGAAATCCTTTCATAAATTTCCTTTTCAAAATTCTGAATTATGTAAAAAATGGATTATTGCTTTGAAACGTGAAAATTTTCTTCCATCCAAACACACCTGTATCTGCAGCGACCATTTTTTAGAATCAGACTACAATTACTGTATCCCAGACAAAAAAAATCTAATTCTTGATCATTATCATAAGCCTATTTTAAAATGTAATGCTGTGCCATCAGTTTTTGTATTTTCTACAAATATTCAAAAGACTAAAAGGAAAATTCCCATCAATACGAACATCAGTAAATTCGTTATCTAAATTTGATTCTTTTTCGAAAAAAACAAAGTTTGATGTTTGCCTTGTTATAGACAAACCAAGCAAAGAAATTAATTCAACACACAATGATCAGCCAGAAAGCACTATTGATCAAAATGACCACACTAGTCAATCTCCAACGCAATCTATAAAATCTTTATCACCAGCAAAAGAAAAATTAAAAAAAAAAGTTAAGGTTTTACAACGAAAATTAAGAAGAAAAGAAAAGAAAATCTGCCTTTACAAGACATGGTTTCCCTTTTAAAATCTAAAAATTATTTGACTACTGATGCTGGAACTGTTTTAAGCGAAAATTTTTCTGGACTCTCATATGAAATTATAAAGAACCAATTTTCCAATCAAAATATTAACCCAAAAGGTCACAGATACAATGATGAAGTAAAAAAATTCGCTTTAACTCTTCATTTTAATTCTCCACGTGCATATAACTTTCTTCGGCCAATGTTATGTCTTCCTGCTGCCAGTTCAATGTCACATTGGACATCATCTGTAAATTGTAATCCCGGTTTATTCCTTGATGTTTTTTCATATCTTGGTGATAAACAGAAAACAGATATTAATTTTAAGCATTGTGCTCTTATTATTGATGCTATGGCAATCAAAAACAGTATAATTTATGACAAAAGTTCAGGTCACTATATTGGTTTTTGTGATTTTGGTAAAGATATTTCTGTATGTGAACCTGATACTCCAGCTACAGAGGCATTAATTTTCATGTTAGTTGGTTTGCGAGGACATTGGAAAACACCCATTGGTTATGTTTTATCAAATAAAGTTAAAGCAAGTGATTTAACATGTTTTATCAAAAATATTTTAGATGTGGCTTTGACATATGAACTTTGTATCAAAAGTATTACATTTGATGGTACTAGTACAAATTTAAATTCTGTTGTCCCATTTGGATGTAAGTTTGGCAATGTCATAGACAATATAGTTAGTACTTTTTTATATAACAACCAACTGCTCCACATTTTCCTAGACCCATGCCATATGCTTAAATTAGCTAGAAATTCTCTAAATGATTTGGGTGTTTTTATTGATGATAAAGGCTGCTATATTAAATGGAGTTATATTAAAGCTTTGTTTGAGTTACAAGAGCTTGAAGGTTTAAAATTTGCAAACAAAATTTCAAGAAAACATATTGAATTTCATCGCCACAAAATGAATGTCAAGATAGCTGGCCAAACACTTAGCAGCTCTGTTGCTGATGCAATTGAATTTTTAATGGTATCGCAGCATCCATCTTTCTTAGGAGCAAGTAGTACAATCCATTTTATAAGAGTTATTGATAAATTATTTGACATGCTCAATTCCAGAAATCCAAACGGTAAACACTTTAAGAAACCTCTATATCTAAATAATCAGCTTTATTGGAAAGATTTTTTAAACACTACGATTACTTATCTGAGCAAGTTGACTGATATTAATGGCATTCCATTGCTTTTACATCGAAGAAAGACATTTGTTTTAGGTTTAATTGTAGATGCTAAAAGCACTCTAAAATTATCCTTCGATCTGTTAACACTTCATGAGAAACCATTTAAGTATGTTCTAACTTACAAATATTCCCAAGATCATCTTGAACTACTATTTGCTTGCATTCGTGGAAAAAATGGTTACAACAACAATCCTGATGTAGTGCAGTTAAAATCATTGTTAAAACGGATTCTTCTGCGAAACTCTATTGTTGGATCGAGTCATGCTAACTGCCTAATGTTTGAGCCATATTCTAATGGCTCTATTTTTTCTCTTAGTTGGAAAAAAAGGTTGTGTTCTGTTGATAATTTTGACCAAGAGGATATTGACTTAGAAGAAGTGTTTTTGTACTGCGATGAACTTCAAATGTCTAGCTACAAAGAAGCAATATTGGGATATATTTCTGGTTTTATAGTCAGAAACTTGATAAATACTATTTCATGTAATGTTTGTGCTCAATCATTAACTGATATTTTCTCATACGAACATTCCTATGCGAAATCTCATTCTTCGTTAAATAATGTGAAAAATCGTGGTGGTTTGTTTTCGCCATCAAGGATGTTATTTTTGTTGTAGAGATGTGTGAGAAAGTATTTAACTTCTTTATTAGTGGTAAAGATTTTAAAAATCCGAAAATAACCTCAGATAAAAATATAAAGCATAAGATGATCCATTGTGTTAACAAATTAATTATTAAAAAAAAAGTCTTTAAAGGACTTGATAGTCACGACATAGAATTGTGGACTGAAAATGAAGATTTGCATTCCAGCCAGCTTGTTAGAAAGATATGTGAATATTACTTTCAAATTCGAATGTTCAGATATGCCCAGGACTATACCACTAAAGTTCTAAGAAAGTCGTCAATTGGTTTAAGACAACAAACAAATAAATTAATATTGTTCAAGGGTTTATGAATATTTCATTTTATTGTATAAAACTTTTATTAAAATAATAAAATATGTTATACGATGTTTTAGTTTAATGTTCTAAATGCAAATATGTTTTTAAATATATATTTTTGTGGCTATAAAAATAGCCGTTTGTTTTAGTTTGTTATAACAAACTTAACATGCTAACGCTAGCATGTCCAATCTTTGACCAACAAATATGTATGTATTGACTGTATGCTCACTAAATTGATCGTTTGTGATTCTAATCATCTTTAATTCCAAGAATAAGGACGTTAAAATTGCCGATATCTTTTTATAAGAATGTGATCGCTAAAAGCTTTTTGCCCGATATAATAATGGCTTCCAACGCATTAAATTGGCTTCACTAAAAACGGCGAAGTTAGATATCTAGTTATTTATTTACATCATTGTTGTAGACTCTGTTATACATTATTCTTTCTATTATTTTAGAGAAAATTGGAAGAACTTAAATAGGACGATAATTTGTAATGTTACAATGGTTACCTGATTTATGAATAGGAGTAAATTTTGCTAATTTTAGAGACTCTGGAAAGGATCCTTGAGCAATATAGGCTTTACAAATTTTAAAGAGTATATCTTTTAAAACGTCAAAGGAATCTATTATAACATTTCCATTGATGCAATCAGCCCCAATTGCCTGGCTAGTTACTTCTCTTAAAGAACGAACGATTTATGAAACTAGAAAATTATAGAATATCAAATAGTTAGATGTAACGACCAATAACAAAAAATGTCGAGTTCGTTAAAACCAATATCAACGAAGTTTTAAAGTTTTGTAGATGTTGCGGAACTAGAAGGAGGATGTACTAATTAAGAGCAAAAAACTTTCAATATATTGAATTCATATATCGAAATACAATAAGTCGTTTATTGATTGTTATTTTTTTAAATCTTGAACCATTCATTTCTTTGCTTTTTAATAAGATTAAAAGTTACTTGAAGTTACTATATTGCACAGTTGCTTTAAATGTTGTTCAGGTTAATAGTTTGAGTTACTCGAAAAAAAAGGCGCCTAATTTTTTTGGCACCTTTAATTAGACAGATTAAGATTACAAGCTAAAAGTCGATTTACAAATATGATTTTAAAAAAGCCTTATGAAACTGTCGAGTTAGCATTTACTATAATAAAAAAAAAAAGATAAAACAAAAAGTTTTTACATGCTGATTTTATTCTCATTAATTCCTCTTATATCAGCATCAAAAGCGTTTTATTAGTTATCCTGAGAGCAATAAGTTTTTGAAATCGATATGAGAGGAGAGCAGTCTTTATATTTATGAAGCTTAATTTCACTTAATGTTTCAAAAGTATTGAATACTTTTGATGTTACAAAAAGTATTCTTCCTTGATAAATACTTCCTAATTTATTACAAGCAATGCAAGCAAAATAAAAGGAAAACAAGTTAGATAATATAGAAACATTTTAGCCTATTCTTTTTTTTAATATTCTAAAATACAAAATTTTTTCTTTCAAATTTTTTTTTTTTTTAATACATTATAAATTAAAAAGAAAATTTAGTTGCTAAATAATAAGGTTAATTTATAGGAAGAAGAAACAGCACAACAATCACAAGTTTTCTTCTGAATTTTTTTTATTTAAAATATTGCTTTATGAAAGTTAAATTTTCTTTGTGACTCTAATTTGGTATAATTTATTATTGATTGTATATTCAATTTCGGAAAGAAATAATTAAACTTGAAAAGTGACTTTTTTGAGTGTATCAAAGTTTTAAGTCTTCCAATTTGTTTGATAATTTCTGAAAAAGTTCACTGTTGATTGGTACTAAATCTAAATAAAAGAAATGCTTCAATAAAATACAGAATATATAATAAATTGTGTTTAATTTATATATACCTAATATATACATAATATAATATATGATATATATATATATATATATATATATATATATATATATATATATATATATATATATATATATACCTATTTTATTCAAATTTAATTCGGACAAGGCTGCAAGCAATGAACAATAAGTTGGAAGTTACTGAAAAACAAAGAATAGAGTTAGAAAGCAAGAAAAATGGTTGACAGAAGACTTGAAAAATTTTGTGCAAGAGAGTTCTAAAGGATAAAAGTCCGAAGAAAAAAATAAACAAATAGTTTATATAGTTTTTTAAGCATGCAGGAACAGATACAGTAAAATGCAACTTTGCTGAATGGCGATTCAATCGAGAATGAGTTTTGGTAAATATTATCATGGATGCTGCTCCTTTGAGCAGCATCCATGATAATATTTGTAGAAAATAGAAAGAGATACAAATTTACCACAATTGTAGTTAGGATGAAGTAAACAACTTAGTTTTGTTAAAGTTAAAATTCAAAAGGGACTGCAAGCCCCAAACTGTTACAAAAGTGAGATCAGACTTATATTTAGACAAGGGTTTTAAAATTTATTTATCAACAAATAGAGCCACTTTAGATGTAAGATTGTCAGGAAGATCATTAATATAGATAAAAAATAACACAGGACCAAGGATAACTCTTTTAGGTACTCCAGAAAGTACTGGAAACTAAGAAGAGTGTTAGCCTTTGAGGATGACATTAATAAAGCAATTAGAAAGAAATAATTTGATAATCTCAAAAACTTTCTCAAATACGCTAATGGAGAAGACCAGCATGCCATTACAGTTAGCCAGTCAGCCTTAAAACAAGAAGTTCAAAAACCATAACGATTGTCAGGGAGTAAAATATTAGACTCAAGTTGGAATGTTAGAAATTTGTTGATCAATTATCAAAGACTTTGCTTATAATAGAGAGAAGACTGTTCGGATAGCAGTTGGAAGGGACAAGGTGTCAAAATTAAGATTCAGTCGAGCACTTATTAAATAGTTTAGTGAAAATTAAAGAGATTTATAAAGAACACTTTCCTTTTTGAACAGAATTCCAAAGTGGAGAATAATATGTTCTACCTAGATCAGAAATTAGAGAAACATGTATAATAGTAAAGAAACATGTATATTACAGAAAAGAAAAACCAATGATTCTAGAAATCAGTAGAAAATAAGCATAAGCTCGTTTAGGAGGATGGAGAATATTTGGATAAGAATAAACATATTTGGTTTAGGAGGAGGGAGAAGATAATAATAAACATAAGTGCTGGTTTTACTGCTTTGCTTTCTGCTTCATACAGTATAGGTATTCGCCTACAAACTTCATTAGTAGCTGCAATCTACAATTGAAGATTGGGATACTTAAAGACAACATCAGACAAAAAATAATAAATTCTCTGAAAGTTAAAATACTCTGTATTTATTTTAATGGAAAGTGGGTGAAACAGATTGAAAAAGACTTTAACAAACTGTTTTTTTAGAAGTGATAGCAGTCAGTGTTACATCAACTGATATAGATGGCATTGATGACAAAAGCTGGGTGTTGTTAAGTCAGAAAGGCTTCAAAAGTAGTGACCATACAAGTCTGATAACATGCAACAAAATGTAATGCTGGTGGCCAGGAAGAACAAGAAGAAACCTAAAAAATGAATACTATCCTTATAAATATCTTAGAATACTATCCTAATAAATCTCTTCTCATAATAAAATTAAGAAGTATAATGCATATTATAGTATTACGTTTAGAATAACACATCTCCTATGTATATTGTTTATAAATGTCATAGTTAGTCATATTTGCTGCTTAGAATATTACACTACTTAAGTTTAACTAAAATTTATATCACAAACTATCAGTATGCTTAGAATGTCATACTACTAATATTATATATGTTATATAAATAAAATATAACAATTCCAATGTATATTATTTATAAATTTCATAGTTTGTCTTATTTGCTGCTTTGAATCTTAGATGTAATTAAGAAATCTATTGTACACTAACAGTTTTATATTACTTAAAATATCACACTCCTTTATGTATATTGTTTATATATGTCATAACAATTAGTTGTATTTTCTGCTATAAACCTTAAAATATCACATCCAACAAATTAATTAAAAAATAAATCACTATCACTATATGTTTAGAATTTCACATCCCCCGTGTATTTTTTTTATAAATATCATACTAATTAGTTGCACTTTTTGATTAATATCTTAGAATATGATATTTCCTTATTATAATTAGGAAATATATTGCACACTATAGAAAACAAATAGTTAGAATATCACATTCACCATGTATACTGTTCATTAATGTTATAAAAAATACTTGTATTTGCTGCTTAGAACCTTAGAATATTACATCGCCTTAATGGAACTATAAAATATATGGCACGCTACCAGTACTATTGTTTAGAATATCACATCGCCCATGTACTTTGTTAAAAAACAACATACTAGATGGTGCTTAGAATGTTAGAATATTACATCCCCTTAATAAAAACTAGAAATATACTATTATGTTTAGAATATCACATCACCCGTGTATTTTGTTTAAAAACAACAAACTAGATAGTGCTTAGAATGTTAGAATATCACATCCCTTCAATAATATTAAGAAAGTTATGGCATGCTTCTATTATATGCTTAGAATATCACATCACCCATATACTTTGGTTAAAAACATAATACTAGATAGTGCTTAGAATGTTAGAATATCACATCCCCTAATAAAATTAAGAAATATACTACTAAATGTTTAGAATATCACATCATCCATGTATTTTGTTTAAAAATAACAAACTAAATAGTGCATAGAATGTTAGAATATTGCATCTCCTTAATAAAAACTAGAAATATACTATTACATGTTTAGAATATCACATCACCAATGTACTTTTTTAAAAAACAACATACTAAATAGTGTTTAGAATGTTAGAATATCACATCCCCTCAATAAAATTAAGAAAGTTATGGCATGGTTCTATTATATGTTCAGAATATCACATCACCTATGTACTTTGGTAAAAAACAACATAGTTGATAGTGCATAGAATGTTAGAATATCACATGCCCTTAATGAAGTTAAGTAATATACTATTATATTTTCAGAATATCACATCGCCCATGTATTTTATTAAAAAATAACAAACAAAATAGTGCTTAGAATGTTACATCCAATTTTAAATTTTAAATTGATCAAATTTTAAATTGATCAAAGGCTAGATTGTTATATATCATTGAAAAGTGCTTTAATACAGTATTTCAAAGGTGAAAAATTATTAAAGTTGAACTATTCTACAAAAAGTTATGACGTTTTTAGTCGCAAATTTTTGATATATGGATTTGTTGAAGAAACTGTGGTCAAAATTTAATTTTTCTTCACTTAAATTGTTATAACTTTGTCAATTCTTATCTAAATACCTATTACTTAGTATCAAAAGATAGGTGTAACAGTGTGCTACAAATTTATAACATCATCCACCTAATGGGCATTTCCTGGGGGCTAGAGGGGGTGCCGAACCACCACCTTCACCCTAAAGATAAGCATATTTCTTTCAATAAATAGTGTTTTTTTTTTCAGCAAACGGTTTATTTTTTTATACAAAAAGTTGCTATAATATTATTCCAGATCATTAACAATGATTGATGTATATTAAAGTTGGTGGTGGATATGGTGCTGATGGTTTAACACACCCTAATTTCAAAAATATTTAATTCTCTAATTATAGATAAATATTTCTGTATTTAATAAAATAAGTGAAACTATTAGACAGTATAAAAAACATTAAATTTTTTTTACAAGAATTTCATTTATTGGCGGTGTGGTTATTGACTTGTGGGAGGAGCGTGTACCCCCCCCCCAACCTAAAAAAATAAGTAAAATTGATAAATCTTTATTAATAAAATAAATAAAATTAATAAATCTTTATTAATAAAATAAATAAAATTAATAAATCTTTAAGTTGAGAAGTTTGTTGAATAGGGTGGTAATGGTTACCCACAACCTACAATCAAAAAATGTTGAATTCTTAAAAATAATTGTATCTTTAACAAACAAAATAAATTAGTATATTTCAATTTTTGATATTTCATTAAATATATTTATTTCATTACCAAAAAAATGTGTTGTATCCTATAAAAAAAATGTAAAAATCAATTTTTTATTGTTATGTATTAAAACATTTAGATATCCTAAGTTTAAATAGTTGTCTTGGCTTTTAGTAAATAATTAAAATAATCAATTTCATAAATGGAACACTATAATAATCACTTGTAACGATAGACACCACGCGATAATTAGCCAGAGCCGCCTATCAAAATATTTTGCAAGTCACAACACTTGTGCAAAGGTCATTCCAAGTCAAATACTTTTATTTTTCTCTAAAAACATTTATAAAAAAAAGTAAAATAAAAACATATGGTTTACTACCTGGTATACTTGATATGACTATCTTTTCAAGTGTTATGACTTGTGATACCTTTATGCAAGTTTCATCATATGCTGTATCTGTTTTGCAAGTTTCATTACTTGCGGTATCTATTTTGAAAGCTTCATTACAAGTAATATTATAATAATTTGTTACATATTACACTTCAAAAAAAGATCAACTCTCCTGGTTCAACATCAGTGGAAGCTGTAATTTTTTCATGTTATAGTCAACAGCTTCAGTATCAATATTATCTTTATTCCAGTAAGAAATTGTGTAAACTTTGTCTTGTTTTTTTTTCAAGTTTTTCTTCTCTAGCATTATACATGACATACTTCAAATTCTCACTATCGTACCAATTGTTTGATAGACAATGTATTTAAACTCTTTATTTCATTGTAAGAGAGTTCATGCAACTGTCATTTTAACTTTCTTTTGTCTTTTTCATTCATTTTTTGGCATTTGCATGCATGTTTTTTTGAAATATCTGCTCATATATCATTATGCTTCATTTGATTTATCATCCTCTTTTTATGGGTTTCTAAATAGACCACATAACTACATTTGCTCTAGATAATTGATCTAAACTATCTAGGTAATTTTAATTTGTATGAAATATAACAAATTGTTGCATCAAGTGATCTTTATTCAGCCTCACTAAACATTCCTATTAACTCTTTACTATTTATATTGTGAAGCCTTGCACATGCTACCTCCTCTTTGAGAGTCTGGTTAATAGAAAGGAAAAAATATCTCTTACATTGATGAGTTATGATGTCTCCCACTGCAATAAGACAAGCAAAAGTCATATTGATAAAGTGTTCATCAATCAAGCAAAACATTTTTTATTGGATCTAAAATATTTGGTTTAAGGTCATTTTAAAAAGTGAACCCGGATTTGATTTAGAATCTGCAATTTCAAAAAAAAAAAACATTTTTTAATACCCGGATTCCACTAAAATAGTCAAAATTTACCTCCTCAACAGTCACACAAAACTTTGTCATCCAGGCTGGAAACTGGATGACAAAGTTTTATGTGACTTTGAGGAGGTGGTTTTCCAAATAATGCAAGCACACACTTTTGCTTTAGAACTGTGTTGTTACAAAATGCTGCTTTAAGAACTGTTTGTAGAGTTTTGCATTTTACTGTTCCAATGGATAAAAAATGCTCAAACTCATTAAATGTTTTATAAAAATAAAACAAGTATGAAAAAAAATATGAAGATGATTTCCTCGATACCTTGGAAGGATACCTCGTAGTAGTTTTTGATAATTTAAAAACTAACAAATCTTTTTGGATCACCTTTGCCATGTGTAAACCTCAACTTTTTCATAGCTAAAACTATTTTAAATGGCATACAATCATACCCAGCTATGAGGTAGCAATTATATCAAGAGCGTGTAAATGACAGTTTAGCTCATTCAAACTTTCCCCTTAAGTGTCACACTGTTTGCTTATGGTAAGATAGTTAACTGCAACTTTGTCTGACATTGTGTTTGATATATTTGAGATGATCCATCGATGACTATCATTAAAAGAAGCTAAGTGAAAATTTAAATAAAAGTTGATGATCAACTGCTTTACATATATGCAGGGAAATAAAAGAAAAGAAGAAATTAAAAAAAGAAAATTAAACACTCAGTACTTTCAAAAGTTTTTAATTTTAACTAATGAAATTT
>NC_061164.1:41286128-41318628 GCF_022113875.1 Hydra vulgaris
GTGTCATGCTAGAATTTTTGTATCCATAATACAAGTTCCTTTAGTTTTTTCATAAAAAAATTGTTGTTTATTATTGTATCTGTTTGAGATACAAATCTTCTTGTTTATATATATATATATATATATATATATATATATATATATATATATATATATATATATATATATATATATATAATACATGTACATATACATAATACATACATACATATAATACATGTACATATACATAATACATACATACATATAATACATGTACATATACATAATACATACATACATACATACATACATATAATACATATATATACATGTATATATGTGTATATACAGTATTGGACAAAACATTTGCAATCAACATCGAACAATGCTAAAAAGTGTTCCTAATTTTATATGTCTTAAAAATGAAACGAACTATACTACCACAGCAAACAGTTCAGGAGTCTGGAGTCATACCATGCCATGAAACGAGCAATCAGCTGACAGGTGACAGCACACAGGCAGAATTTCGTTGACAAGTGCCATTTTGCAGCATACATATATATACTGTGAAGCAAGGTGGAGGCAATGTAATGGTCTGGGGGTGTTTTTCTGCTAATGGTCTAGGTCCAATACATCGAATCGATGGAATAATGGACCGTTTCATGTATAAAAATATCCTGAAAGATGTTATGTTACCTCATGCTGAATGGAATATACCAATAAAATGGGTTTTTCAGCAAGACAACGATCCCAAACACACTGCAAAAGTAGTCAAGCAGGTGGTTTCAAGACAACCATCTATTGGTGATGGATTGGCCGCCTCAATCTCCGGATCTCAACCCTATCGAGAACCTGTGGGAGATCGTCAACCGCAGAGTTAATCATGAATGTGTTCTTAATAAGGATCAACTGTTTGAACAAATCCAAAAGGCCTAGGCAGCGATTCCACAAAGTTTCATTGATCACCTGATCGAATCAATGCCTTAAAGATGCAAGGCTGTGATCGACAACAAAGGATTCACCACAAAATATTGATATGAATACAGCTTGGTCAACATTTTGTGGAGTTGCACTTGTTTTGTCCAGAAGTAAATCAACTTTTTTTAATACTTTTGATTAATTTTTTAATTTTCGTGTACAAATAATGAACTTTGTGATGAATAAAATTTGAAGAACGTTGTCTCTAAACAGTTACATAGTTATTTCTCTAAATTGAAAAAATGCAGCAATTTTATACAAAGAAACTAAATTAGCATCATTTGGTTGCACTGGTTTTGTCCGATACTGTATGTGTGTGTATATATATATAAATATATATATATATATATATATATATATATATTATATATATATATATATATATATATATATATATATATATATATATATATATATAATATTTCATAAAAATAGATTCAGAATTCTACATGTCTTTTAAAGTCATTAAAATGTCATTAATGTATATATTTTAGATATCGGCGACGTGGAAGAAAATGTTGACGGCAATGCAGAAATATAGTTTCTTATGTATATTTTTGTGAAATAAAAATTAAGTAATGTTAGTTAAAATGTTTATTTACTTATTTAATTTAATCCTTTTTTATGACTAATTTAACCGCTGTAACACCTATGTATCAAACAAGTCCCAGCAAAGATAGAAATATCTAAAATGCATCTAATATGCATATAAAAACTGGTCTAAAAGACGTCTAAATTCACGTCGTGAACGGGACATAAATAGATGTCTATCTTATAGATGTCTTTTAGATGCATTTTATTCGACACAAATAAATGCCTTAGATGCATAAAAGATGTGAAATATACATTTAAAGATGTATATTAGATGTATATTAGATGCATAAAAGAGCTATTATTAACTAAAAAATTATCTATTATCTATCTTTTTTAAACGCGCCTTAGACATCTATTTAAGAGACGTATTTTATACATCTAATATGCATCTGTAAGATGTATATTTCACATCTTTTATGCATCTAAGGCAATTATTTGTGTCGAATAAAATGCATCTAAAAGACGTCTATAAGATAGACGTCTATTTATGTCCCGTTCTAGACCTGAATTTAAACATCTTTTAGATCAGTTTTTAGATGCATTTTAGATATCTTTTTGTTTGCTGGGCACAAACACAAATATAAAGATATATACTAGGTATGTGAGTAAAGATTTGAAATTGTTTAAATTATCTACTGTTATAAATCATTAGAAAGAGGACCAATACAGTATTTTAAAGGTGAAAAAATTATCAAAAACGAACAATTGGTTCAAAAGTTATGACAGTTTGAGTACCGATTTTTCGATATATGGAATTGTTGAAGAAACTGTGGTCAAAATTAAGTTTTTCTTCACTTAAATTGTCATAACTTTATTAATTCTTATCGAAATACAAATATCTTGGTGTCAAAAGATAGGTGTAAGAGTGGGCTACAAAGTTTTGTTAAATTCTAACCACCGGTTGTATCGGATGGACAGAGGGGGCACCAAACCACCACCTTACCCGTATAAAACTAAACTTTTTTTTCACAAAAATAGTCTTTTTTCAAGACATAAGTATTTTAAATATACAAAAACATTGTTATAAAATTATATTTAACCACCAGAGTATATGAGAGGCGTATGTTAACGTTGGAGGTGGGTGTGGTGGCGATGGTTTGATACACCCTAGTATCAAATAAGACTTGTTTTCATAAATATTTTTGTCTTAAATAAAATGAATTCAATTAGTATACAGTATAAATTTATGTTCTACAAGAATTTACGAGGTGGTACTATTACGAATTTAAGTCGTGTTTACATCGATGTATGGGAGGGGCGAATAACCCCCCTTCCCCCAACCTAAAAAATTAAAAATTAAAAAAATTAAAATGACGCAACTACTGTTCCTAAAGTCCCAAAACAAAGTTTTTTTCCGTAAAAAAAAGGTTCTATAAATTAATACTGGACAACCACCAAACATTGAAGGTAAGTGTAAAACTCATGTTAAATGTGTTGACCATGTTTTAACACACCCTAATATCGCAAAAAAAACTTAATTATGAAATATTTGACTGATTATTTAAAGAACAACAACAAAGAAGTAAAAAATATATCTTACCCGGTAAAAGTTACATCAATTTTGCATCCATTGTCAAAAGAGAGGGGCTATCCCCCCCCCCCTTTTTTTTCCCTGACTAAACATTTTTTTTTAAAAAAAAAGCATTTTTGATTAATTGGAGAATTTTTGGTAAAAATATTCTAATACAGAGTGACTTCTATTATCAGTCAAGAGTGGTAAAAAGGTAATCAAAACAAGGTATTTACCAACCTTTATAAAACTTCAAATCTTTCATATAGTGCTTGATACTAGTTAAAGTTAGGCTGTTTTAAACTAAAAAACTAAAAAATAAAAAAAATGATATTAACACTAAATAATGTTTGATTATTTTAATGATTTTTTATTTCATAAAGTTTTTTCTTGGCTTTTAGTGAATGATTACAATGATAAATTATACTAATGAAATTATTTTATAATCATTTTTAACAATAGACACCACGTAACGGTAAGCCAGAGTCGTCTATCAAAAATACATAGCAAGTTACAACACTTCCAGTACTTTTGTTTAGCAAGTCACAACACTTGCAGTACTATTTTTAGCAAGTCACAACACATGCAGTACTTTTTTTGACCAAGTCACAACACTTGCGCTACTTTTTTTTAGCAAGTCACAACACTAGCAGTACTTTTTTTTTTTCAACAAGTCACAGCACTTGCAGTTTTTTAATCTATAAATTTCAAATTTATATATTTGCAGTGTTTTAACAAGATAATATCTAATCAACTCTCTTAAAACAATATCTGCAACAAGCTGAAACTTTTTCATGCAATGTTCTACAGCTTTGATATCCATTTTATTAACCAACCTTTAATAATTTTTAAATCTTTCAAATAGCGCTTTGGCTGTTTCAAACTAAAAAACAAATAAAATATTATTAAAAAGAAATAATAATGATTTGTTTGTTTTTTATCTCATATAGTTTTGTCTTGGCTTTTAGTGAATGATTACAATAATAAATTTCTTTTAGCTAGTAACAACACTGGTAGTATTTTTCAGCAATTCATTTGTAGTACTTTTTTAGCTTAAATTTCAAACTTGTACTTTCACAGTGTTTTATTAATATAATTAAAATTAATAAAATTGCAACTCTTCTGAAATAACATCTGCAACAAGTTGGATCTTTTTCATGCAATGGTCAACAGCTTCCATATACGTTTCATCATCTTTCCAGTAATAAATAGTGTAAACTAAGTCATTTTTTCAACAAAATACTTTTTCTACTCTGCCATTATACAAAACAGGCTTGGATGTTTAGGATCATATCATTCATGGTATAGTTTTTTGCCTACAATTCTTCTATACATGACATCTTCTAAATTATAAAGTTGGTCATTAGACAAATTTTTGTATGAATCTATAATTTCATCATAACTCAGTTTGAATAGCTAACGCTCTAACATTTTTTGCTCTAACTTTTTTCTTTTTCATCGATTTTTTGGCTCTTGGATGCCTGTCTTTGGGAAATATTGGCTCTAATTTTAGCTTGATGCAATCGATTGCTAACTCTATTTATACGCGCTACATGAACTGACCATTTAACAACTTTATCTCTCAAATTAATAATATAGAAACCTTACCAGCTGCAACAGATGGCAAAGATATTAAAGATCAAATAATACAATGACACAAAAGATTTAAAGGTAGTATTACATATTAAATATACATATATAGTACATATTAAATATACAATAACATAGTACATATTAAATAGTACAATACTGCATAATACACAAAATCAGACTATATTTCTTAATAAATACACATAAAAATACACATTAATCTCTTACCAATTAATGAAGTAAGTGTTGCTAAAGAATTAAAAAGAAATAAGTTATAACAATAGTAATATAATGTTGAAAGATTAACAGTTAATCATTAAAAAAAAAAGTCTAGTTTTTACCTAGACTTTTTTAAAAAAAGATGCATGATACAATAAGTAGTAGCATATTGCAATTGTTATTGGAGAGACTTACAATGTAAGATAAAATATGTTATAATAAAAATTTTATTTAATCTAAATCAAATATTATTTAACCCCTCTGTCTCCCACGACTACTTCAGCAAAATGAAAATTAGGTACCAAAAGTGCGACAAAAAATAGACACCCTGCTACAACTTTTTTTTCAATGAAATTTTCCACGTGCATAGATAAATGAAAAACTTAAAAAAAAGAATAGTATAGAAAAAAAAAAAAGCATATCTTTTACATTAATTTCATGCCCAAAGCACAACAAAGTTTTAGACATCAAAAAACTCAATAAAAAAGCCATCTAGTAAAATAATAAACCTCACATTAATAAAGTTTAACTATTCTAGTTTATAAAAATAATCTATATTGATATCAAATTCTAAAAAGTTTTTTAACTAAACACGTCTTCTCTACGCTGGTTAAAAAAAAACCTATAAAGCGTGGCACAGTTTTTTAGCACAATATTCGGTTCCGTAAAACGGTTATTTCCACGTACCTATAAATACACATACTTATACGTATACATATACAGCTTTAAAAATACATACATTTTTTTAAATATCTAACAAACATAAAATTAAAAACATTTAAATTAAAAAACATACGATGCAAACAAAATGAATTATACTCTTTAAAAAATAAATTTAAAAAATATTCTTTTACGTTTCTTCAAAAACGGAGCAATTTCTATATTTTATTTTAATTGCTTTTAATTACTTTTCATTTTCGAATGTTTTTTCTTTTAACTTTGGATTTTTGTCTTTTCTTTTTCTTTTTTCGTTTCTTCTTATTTTTATTTTTTTTGTTAGTTTGATTTGATTTGGTTTTTTGTTTGTTTTTTGCTTTTTCATTTCCTTTTTTTTCTTTTCTCCACTTTCTTCATATTTATTTTTCTTATTTTCTTATTTTTTCTTTGTCTTTCTTTCTTTCTTTTTTTTTTTATTTTTTTTTTATTTTGTTTTTCTTTAATTTATTTATAAAATCGTTATAAAAAAGCGTCCGCCATTGCGGAAGTCTCTGCACTGTCCCTATATATATATATATATATATATATATATATATATATATATATATATATATATATATATATATATATATATATATATATATATATATATATATATATATATATATATATATATATATATATATATAGGGTAGATTAGGGTAATATGAGCACCTTGGTAATATGAGCATACATAAAGATTTATTAGATGTAAGCAGTGAAGTTAAAGTTGCTTTATGTTTTTCGAATCGACTTTATGTGGTGATAACAGGAATCAGTACAATTAGCGTAAATTTATACGCAGTAATTAGCGGATATCATTTAATTAAAACGCTTTTAAATTTTTTGCTTTGTTAAAAAAAATCATCACGCGTGAATAATTCTGTGGCGCAATATTTTGGTGCTAAAATAATGAAAATAATTTTTTCATAAAGAAAAATATATTAGCTAAAAATCCAATTCATTTTTGTTTGAAAAATAATGCATAGAAACATTTATTTTTGACTTTATTTAAAGATACCATTTTTGTGTAATATGAACATGCTCAAATTACCCAGTGCTTTTTATTGAAATTGCTTAGTTTAAAGTCCTAAAATATCAGTGGTTTTTAATTACTTCTTGAATAAAAACAAAACATAGTAAAAAATTTTGATATATTAACAATACTAAATGTTTTTCTGTAAAAAATTTTAAATTTTATTGTTCAAAGGTTTGAGTTAACAAAATTGAAAAAACAATGTATTAATTTTTTTTTTTTTTTGGCGGAAAACATAGTAGTATTGTTTCAACAAAATGTAGCTTAAATATTGATCTTTTAATGATATGTTTTGTTAATCACGAATCCTTATATTCCAACAATTAGTTCTATTAAGCAGGTTGGTCTTTTTTTACTTAATTAATGCTATTTTTTTGAGCTAATTTAAAGTGCTCATATTACCAAGGGGTCAGGGTAATACGAGCACTTTTGCTACTTTTTTAAAACCTCTGTGTTTTTAAGAAAAAATATCAAGTTCCCAAATATTTACATAGATTATGAATAGGGATCCCTAAAAATTGTTTATTTGCAAAAATTTTGGATCCAGCATATTTATTTTTGAAAATATTCCAATTTTTGCTTAAGGTGCTCATATTACCCTAATCTACCCTATATATATATAAATATAAATATATATATTTATGGTTGCTCCTCAAATTACAAATCAAAAGTAAAAGATAATGTTTATGTCACAATGTATAGATTCCCCTTAAAATCCGAGGATCGCGAGTTATGGATTAAAAAACTTCCAAATGCAAACTTTGTGTTTACAGATTATAAGCGAATTTGTGCTCAGCACTGGCCTAAAGATGCAGGATTAAAAAAAGTCAAAGGTGGTAGTTTTGTTCCAGTGCATCCTCCATCAGTCTTTAAAGGTATGCCAGTGTCTTGTATTCCAATAGTGTCTAGAAAACGAGATGTCACTGGGTTAATATGCTCTGAAAGAAATATTTTACCTGATAAGTTCGAAAACTTCAAAAAAATAGACGTTATTCAATTTAATTCAATTGTAAAAAATTTGAAGTCAATAATAAATAACTGTGAAGAAAAATTTTATTTTGTTGAAAAAGAAAAAAATATATCTTTAATATCATATGAACATTGTGGACCAGTACCTAAGTTTTCAATATATATAACTTTAGAAGATTCTGGAGATATTTATTTTACTGGATATAGCCAACTTTTACAAATTAAACTGTCTTTTTTAAACAAAGGAGTTATTAAATATTATTCTCAACTGGAGAATGCTGTTAGTTATGTTATTGATAATGAAACAGATTCTAAGCAAGCAAGTTATATTAGGCATCAAGTAGCTTTATTAAATAAAAGAAACAATACACCATTTTCTTTAGAAGACATTTCTGATGCATTGCATCTTTATTCAAAATCTCGTTCAGTATATTTTGATCTCGTTGAGAAGCTTGTTTTGCCAAGTGTACGAGAGTTACAACGAATGACAAACAAATTAAATAAACTTGAAGATACTGAATATTTAAAGATGATATTTAAAGAACTTGAGGAATTTCAAAAATACTGCTTTATCTTGGCTGATGAGGTGTACATAAAACCTGGGCTACAGTACTCTGGTGGTAAGTTATTTTTAACTAATCAACTGATGAGGTGTACATAAAACCTGGGCTACAGTACTCTGGTGGTCTCTGGTGGTAAGTTATTTTTAACTAATCAACTGGAAAGTCAAGATTTTTGTTTTTAGTTTTTTTTTTAAACTATTGTTTGAAAAGCTTAAATAATTGTAGAACTCTCAATTAGTTAAAATAAATCATTGAAAAAAATTATTTTTTAAGATGTTAATTTTGTTTATTGATAATAGGTATTGTGTAAGGTGAAGCAGAAAATATCCAAGAAAAAGCAAAAACAGTTTTAACACTAATGCTTCTTTGTCTTTTTGGTGGCCCACGACTTGTTATAAAAGTTTTTCCAGTTTGTAAAGTTACAACAAATTTTCAAACAAGTGTGATAGAAGAATTAAATCAACAAATCATAATTGCAGGTGGAAAGCCTCTTGGGTTAATAATGGATAACTGTCGGTAAAACCAAAAAACATTTCAATATTTTAATGCAAAAAAAGTTCCAGCATACTATCTTTTAAATGACACTGTGCATATTTTAAAATGTATTCGAAATAATTGGATCACTGAAAAATTACAATGTTTAAAATATAGATTGCTAAATGATAACGATACTGTGCGACTTGCAGAATGGAAATTTATAATTCAACTTCATGCTGCAGATAGTCGAATAGTTAAGTTGTCACCCTTAACACAAAAAGCTGTGTCACCAAAACCAATTGAAAGACAAAATGTTGGATTAGTTCTTAAAGTTTTTTGTGATGAAACAGTTGCAGCATTACGTGTAAAATTTCCTGAAGCTGAAGATACTGCACTTTTTATTGAAACAGTTGTTAAGTGGTGGCTTATTGTCAACAGTAAAGCAAAAGGTCTAGATATTAGATTAAATGATATTCGAAAAAAGTCAATGATTGGCAAATAGATTTCTTAGAGAACTATATTTCGTATTTTGCTGAAAATTTGAAATGCGTAAATTCAAAATTAAGAGAGAAAAAGTTAACAATGGATACTGCAAGTGCTTTGCAAAAAACTTCTAAAAGATTAGCAAGCTGTGCCAAGTATTTGTTGAATTGCGGTGTATCTTATGTATTGTTAGGACATATGCAATCAGATGCACTAGAAAAACAGTTTGGGAAATATCGGCAAGGGTCAGGTGGCACATATCTGATAACTGTGCAAAATGTTATTCAAAAATTTAGAATTAACAAAACTAGAAAGTTGCTAGACAAGCATACAGATTTTACAATATTTCCTCCTGCTCACCACCACTGTGATAAGTGTGAACTTGATGTGGAGTTTAATATGTCAATATGTGAAAATTGTGAGGATCAGTTGCTAAATGAATGCAAACAAGGGCTTTTATATATTGCAGGTTTTATTGCTTACAAACTTCCAGAATTACATTCAATTTTAGAAGAAACAGACACCTTTGATATGTTTCAAAAATATGGAACTTTGATCAGTTCTTTGAACAGGGGAAGACTAAGAGAACCTTCTGACAATTTAGTCTACTTTATTTTTTATTGTTTTTTTATATTTGAAGTGACACTTGTGAATAAAGTTTCACCATTGCTGTGCAAGAAAGGATTAATTGACATTTTTATTAACTGCAATAGTAAATTTCAATTGCTTGTTCAAAGTGTTAAAAAAGTTTGCTGCATTTTGGCAAACATTTTTTTAAACAATTATTGTAAAAAATATTCTGAAGATTTTGGAAAGGAATGTTTAATAAAACAAGCAAAACTTTCAACTTCAAAATAAAATACTTTGAGTCAAAAAAGTCAAAATAATTTCAATAAAATAAAGTTAATATATTTGTTTGTTTTTATCAAAAAATTTATTATTTGGATTACAAGTGTTAAACAGCTAAAATAAACATATAGTTATAAAAACGAGATTTAGTCATTTTTAGCTAAACTCCTTAAATTTTTATTGTAATAACTTATTTCTAAACGTAAAAAAAATTCCAACAACATTTGCTTTCGAAATTCAATTAAAATGTTTTGTCCTAAAGCTCTTTATTTGTTTCTGAAGTTTGTTTACAAAAGCAAAGATAAAAAATAATTTTAACCGTAAAAAAGTCGGCCTTCGCTAATTTTACGGAAAATGAGCTGTCACGGCCTGTTTAAGAAGGCCTTGGTCTCCCCATTAACGTAGAAAAACAAAACGCAATTAAAATTTTCCAAGATTTCCGTAAAAACGGGGGTGAGTTAAGACGTTAATAATAACAATTCAAGATTATTATTTATAAACACTGATATATTTGTACTTTAAATAGAGAATTATTATATTGTACGTTTATATAATTTTTTATGAAGTCAACAAAATTATAGTTTTTAATAATTAAAGAAAAACACATTGCTGTTATACGCCATTTAAATAATTTGCGGAGGTTGAAAATCAGGTAATGTTATACCGTTTATTATATTTTATAGTATATTTGGCCACCTGTTTTATTATTATTTTTTTTTCCGTTTGCTCGAAAAAGTATACTCCGTAAAGTTGTTCGGCAAACTCAAAGTTTGCGCAAAGGTCTATTAGCTTTTTTCCTTTGCTCCCCCCCCCCCCCGTCTTATATAAAAGTATACAATATATATTATTATAATAATAATAATAATTATTATTATTATCACCTTACCCTCCCAGGCTTATATATAAGTATACAATATATATTATAAAATTTATAAAAAACTGTAAATGTTTATAATTTTGTAATAAAAAAATAAATAAAAATAAAAATGTTTGAGCGGTTTTGTAATGAATATATTAGAGAATTGTTGTTCTAAACAAACTTTCCATAAGGTTTGTAAATCAGAGTTATACTTAACGAATACAAATTTATAGTTATACTTAAACAACGTTATATTTTAAAATCTGGAGCAACGAAAATAAAATGAATATAAAAATGAACAACAATCTTTTTTTAAACTGAAACGCCCAGATTATTTTTTTCGAATTCTTTTTTTACTTTTTCGTTTTTTTCTTCGTTTTTTTTCTTTCTCATGTAGTCTCTAGAAATTATGTCTTTTTTTTACCTAGTAGTGGAACAGTAGACCACCTTGTAAATATAATTACTGTATTCTTTATTAAAACTCTGCACGGCAAATGCCTGAGGAGAATAAACTTCAATATATATTGCGATTTAATATATTTGTAAATTTAGTATGTTTGTTTTTGTTATATTCCTTATAATAGTTTTGTATTTTACAGTGTATTTCCTTGGTTACGTATAGGGCAAACTGATAAAATATAATAGTTTAACAGATCATACACTGAAAAAATAAATGCAATCGAAGTGTGGCGTTTGCTCTTATTTTATGTGTTTTTAGTGGGATAAACATTATTGCCACGCATGAAACGCACCAACGCCATCTCATAAATGAGAGTGGTAAATATATGGCTAATATGTGCTTCCCGCACGTGGGCCACATGAAACTTTCACGCACAAATGAAGCGTGGCGTTCATTCTTATTTAGTATGGTTTTTGTGGGATAAACATTACAGCCGCATATGGGACGCATCAACGCCATCCCAAAAACAAGAGTGGTAAGCATATGGTTAGCATGCAAATGCCATACATGGCCCATATAAAAATTTCTTGTCGGGTTATTTAAAATATACTTAGTTTTATGCATAATCCCAATGCTTTTAGATATTTTATTTTCTAACAACTTGATATGCTCTTTCCAGTTAATATGTTTATCTAGAATGATTCTTAAAAGCTTCACAGAAAAAGCTTTAATTTTGTTTTGTCAACTAAAATATCTGGGAGTTTTAATGGTAACGTCTATGACTTTGATGGTTTTGTGAAAAGAATGTATTTGCTTTTTTCAATATTTAAGGAAAGTTTGTTGGCTTTCAACCAATCGCTTAGCTCTTCAAGTTCCTGATTCACTGTGTTAAAAATAGTTTTAATATTTGAGTGGATGTTGAAAGCTTGGATGTCATCAGCAAAAAGGATAAAATTTAGTAAACGAGAAGATAAAAATATGTCGTTAATATAGACAAGAAAAAGCAAAGGACCTAGAATAGATCCCTAGCGAACGCCGCAAGTAATGATTTCAAGGAAAGTGTAAGTTTTATTGTAATATAAAGCTTGTTTCCGATTGTTTAGATAGCATCTAAACCATTTTAGATTTTTATTTTTTATACTATAATTGCTAAGTTTGTATAGAAAAATTTCGTAATCTTTGACAAATCGATAAATACTCCAAGCGTATATTAATTTTTGTCAAACCCATTCAAAATTTCGTTAACTAACTTTATTATTGCATATTAAATAGAATGGGCTTTTTTAAATCTGTATCGGTTATTAAAAAAGATATTGTTATTTTGGAGGTACTTAGAATTTGAAAAGCTGCTGATACATATAGCATATTTAACTTTGCTCTACATTGGCATATTGCTAATAAGCCAGCTCATCAAAAATAATACCAAATAGTTTGAGGATATTCTTTGTGTGATTTATGTAATCCATAATATTTGTTTTATATTTTTAGATTTAGTAGTAGTTACCAATTTAATAATTTATGCTAGTTCAACTTACCGGAATTTAACTGTAATAGTTGTGTGAAGTTTCAAACAAAGGTTAAAAGCGTTCATTTTGTTTATTGATAAGTGATTTTGTCAATCGATCAGTTCTACATAATTTTTTTAAATAATGTTCATATAAAACGAAATCGCTTCTTTATTGATTTAAAAAAATTTTTTAAATTTTCAAAAAAAACTTTCAAAATGCAACCAAACACATTCTGCCGCCAAACACATTTTGCTGCAAAACATTTTATGGGAAATCTCATAATAGGAAGTAAAAATTTAACATGAGATCTTTACTGAGTAAAAATTTAGTATGAGAATTTTACAGTACCGCCGAGAGGTAGGGTCGCGAGGGACAGTTTGATATCCAATGAGCGCCAAATGTAATGTAGATACCTAAAAAAAAAAAGAAAAAAAAAAGGTCCTTCTTATATAATATTAGGAAAATTTGATAAATAAGGGCGCCAATCAGGATTGCTGTCCCAGGCGGCGTGATAGCTATCAGCGGCCCTGGAATTTTACAATGAGTAAAAAAAATACGCGGGAGCAAAAATCTCATACTTCACCGGTACATTGCTGTATGCACCCGGTACGTACACCCGGTACATACACTTGAATTAACACCCGGTACATACACTTGAATTTATATACTTGGGTAAGGGGTCGTCCATAAATTACGTCACGCTATTAGGGGAGAGGGGTTGGTAGTTTAGTAACGACTCATCTTTAATGTGACGAGGGGGAGGGGAGAAGGTCAAAATATGTCAAAAAATGCGTGACGTAATTTATGAACGATCCCTAAACCGGAACTATTCAGGAATTTGCTTCTCGGAAATAACGTTGTAACAGTTGTTCTGGGAAAATGTGGCATTATTTTCCCAGAATCTTGAAACGTTAATTCAAAAAATGGTTGTGATATAATTAAAGTTTATGATTCTTAATTATATTTTTGAATGTATTTGATTTGGATTCAATTTCATTTAAAAAGATAAACAGACAAAAAAAAAATTTATAATAAAAAGCAATACAAAAGTAAAGAAGGTAATTTAATTATTTTAAATAAAACTACTACCCGGTTTTAATGCGTTTTTTAGTTTAAATAAAATAATGTGAATTATTTTAAATATCAATTAAAGTTCTAAAATATACATTTTAAAAAAATTCGTAATAATTGGATTTTAGTTATTTGGATTTAAATACTGTATGATGAAAACTGTTGAAGACTTGAAAAAGCGTCTTCTGAAGATCTTTGATAAAAATGGATGTAGTTTAAAGTTCTCAACAATTAACGATGAATATAATTTAAAATGGCATGAATCACTAAACGATACTTGGAAAAAAATTACAAATACAAAAGAAAAGCAGAATTTTCAAAAGCTTGTTGTTACTATATTGGGTAACGATGCAAAGATTATTGGGAATATGGTTCATATATCCAAGAATTTATCAAAAATGAGAAAAACATCAGAATCTGTATTAGAATCATTAAATTTTACTAACTCTGCTACTTCTTTGACTAACAGTAATTCTAACAATTGTATGATTTCTTCAGAAAAATCTGCCAAAACATTAAAAGATAATTTTTCTTCTGCAAGTAAACCTGATACTTTTTCACCATCCAATATTAGCATAAAAAGTGTTGAAAATGATAATGTTCAAAGTAATTCAATTAAACCAGATGAAACTTTTGTAAAAAACACAAGCAATTATAATAATGGCAATAGACGTTGCAGTATAATAACTATTGGAGATATAAAAAAGCGTCTTTTAGAGATCTTCGAAGAATATGGATGTAAATTAAAGTTCTCAATAATTAATGATGAATATATATTCAGATGGCATGAATCATTAGCTGATTCATGGAGAAAACTTACGAATACAAAAGAAAAGCAAAATTTTCAAAACCTTGTTATAAGTATATTGGGTAGTGAAGCAAAAATAGTTGGAAATGAGGTTCATATATCCAACAGTTTATTTAAAAAGATAATAAAGTCAGAGACTGTTTCGGAATTGTTGAGTTTTTCTAACTCTGTTTCTTCTTTGACTAACATTAGTAATTCTAACACCTGTATGATTTCTTCAGAAAAATCTGCAAAATCATTTAATGATAATTTTTCTTCTGCAAGTAAACCTGACACTTTTTCACCATCCAATATTAGCATAAAAAGTATGGAAAATGATAATGTTAAAAGTAATTCAATTAAACCAGATGAAACTTCTGAAAAAAACACAAGCAAGCATAATAATAATGGCAATAAGCGTTGCAGTGTAATAACTATTTTAGACTTAAAAAAACGTCTTTTGCAGATCTTTGAAGAAAATGGGTATAATTTAAAGTTCTCAATGATTAACAATGAATATAGTATCAGATGGCGCGAATCACTAAATGATTCATGGAAAAAAATTGCAAATACAAATGAGAAGCAATCTTTTCAAAAGCTTGTTATAAACATATTGGGTAATGATGCAAATATTATTGGAAATGAGGTTCATATATCCAACAGTTTGTCAAAAAAGAAAATGACATCAGATTCAGTTTTAGAACCATTAGATTTCCATAATTCTGTGACATGTTTAACTTCTGTCAATAATTCAACCATAACTTCTAACATACAAAGTTGTGAAAAAAATGACATGTCAAGTTTAATGGAAGTTTTATTGGAAAGGCAAAGATTAGAGTTATTTAAAGATGCAAATAAGTCTGTTGGATATACGGTCAAAAAAACTGAAATGTTTTCAAAAATCGATTTTCCACCGTTAAGTACATCTAGCACTGTGACTTCTGCAACTTTAGGCAGTATTTCTGAAGCAAATTTAATGTATGTTACATCTGTATCAAACAATTGTTTAACTTCTACTTGTAAATTTGAAACTTTAACAACTTCTTCCTCAAAATCTTGTACAACTTCTAGTTGTGTAGTATCTGCCAATTGTGAAACTTCTGCTGTATCTTCCACTAAGTCTATCAGTTTATCAAATGGTAATAATTCGATTGAAAAGAATAAACAAATTAATATGTCTTCAGAACAAGATATGAGTAAAAATAAATCTTCTGAAATGGATCTTAGCAAATGTGAATCTACTGAACAGAGTACAAATACACTTCTTGATTCTGACTCTTCTAGGCTGTGTAACAATTTTCAAAAAGTACATATAGCCTACTGTAAAGTGCGTATTGCTGCTTTATTTTACTTTCACAAAAAAAAAAAATTAAAAGTTGAAGAGTTAAAATTATTTTTTAAAGAAATGTTTGGAGAAAATTTTTTTAAGGATAATGTTTTAAAGTATTTTGTTTTAAAAGCAAATTCTAATATACAGCTCTCAGAGCTCTTTATTCAACAATTTTGTGGTGATTTTTTAAATTTATCTAAAAAAGCTAGTACATTAACTGTTGAAGTTATAAAAACCAAGGATGTTAGTTTTCTATATATAACCTTAATGAATGAGTTGATAGGCTTACTTGAAAAACTGGATCTTCCTTATAATTATCCAATGCTAACAGAATTGAATTTGCTAGGAAATGTTACAAGAGATGTAGATGTTTATCGAGTTGGTGATAGGAATGGTTGCTTCCATTCTATGCTCTCTTTTGGTGTACCACATTCCAGAGTTTTGTCTGGTAGAGAAAGACCAACTTTAGATGAAATCAATCAAAAGGTCTCACAAATTCGAAATAAGATTTGCAGAAGAAATGAAGTTGTCAAAGTTCCTGAAATTGTAAAAGAACTTTGTGTTTTTTATAATGTTTCCTGTGTTGCAGATTTATGTCCATTTGAAAGCAAAAAAATAAGACAAGAAACTGATATTACTGCTATAAATGATATTATTAGATTACAAGGAAAGGTAAAATTAATTTTTGGACTTTTGTAATTATTTTTTTTTTATCAAAGGAAATTAAATATATCACTTAATATAAAATCAGTACTGAAAATAACCACTGATCAACAATCAATTATTGTCTACTTTTAGAAAAAATAATGTTTTGATCTCTTTATATCAATTCTGGCCTATCAGATTTGATTGGATAAACTTGCAAACTAAAATAAATATTTAAACACGTTAAAAAACACGATTAAAATTATTAAGTTAGTAACTAAATGTTTTTGATTATTGGAATAAAAATAATTTTGAGACCTTAACAATTTTTGGTTTACAATATAAAAAAATTATTATTGAATAAGCAAAAATACAGCATGATAAAAAATACCAAATATTTTAGATTGGTGAAATAAATTAGTTAGAGATCACATTTTTTTGTTTTTTGACTTTAAAGTAAAAAAAAAAAAAAAAAAAAAAGAAATAATTTTAATGAAAAAAAAAAAATAGAAATTAAATTTTAATGAATTTTTATGAATAAATTGAATCTTATTAATAAAATGAGGTTAAAATAATAACTAGAAATGTTAATATTTCTTTAAAAATTCAAATAATAAATATAGCGATTATTTAATTTAAGCAAAATGACTAAATAAATAAGATAATATTTTCTTTTGCTCACTCATAGGTACTCAATAGACAAGAGGGTGGGTGGGGGAGGGTGTTTATTAATTTTCGGTTATTTTTCCCCAACCACCCTGAACATATTGAGACCCACCTGTTTATAAATTTTTATTTGTTATCAGCAAAAAAACATATTGAAACTAAAAAAAAATTCAGTTTATATATATATATATATATATATATATATATATATATATATATATATATTATATATATATATATATATCAGGGCCTATTCTAAGAAAAAAATTTAGGCAGCGGTTCCCCCTCATTCTGACAAACTTTAGCGGAAAATTGGCGGTTTTTTCGCCAAAATAACAATATTTGCCATAAAAAACGTATAAAATAAAAGGTCCTCAAATTTTAATTTAGGCAGCGCCAAAATCGCCGCCTAAATACGGTTGACGCTGTCGAAAAGGGTCTGGAATAGCCCCTGTATATATATATATATATATATATATATATATATATATATATATATATATTAGCCTACAAAATTCTAGGTCTATTCTATTCTTATCTATACTTATTCCTGACTTCAATATTTTTTAGTTAGCGGTAGAAAAACTATACATATTGCCTACCTTTTAAAGTTATGATTAAAAATATGTGGAATGATGAACTTATCATGACCCAGTATTATACGGGTCATGGTGAGTCTATTCCACACCGAACATTTCTATACTTATTCTTTATATAATTGTTTTATTTCAATAATTTTTAGCAAGTAGTAGAAAATAAAAATTTGTCAAATCTTTGTTTTGAGTTAATGATTAAGGTTAACTTTACAACTTCTTATTGTAAAATTACAAAACTCCTATAAAAAAAAAACAGGTACATACTTAATAGTTTTTTTCTTTACTAAGTTTCTTTTAATGTGTGTTAAAGGTGCAGACTTAACTAATTACTTAAGCATATTGATAATTTTAAAAACTTTCCCCCTTTTGTTTTTTGTAGTGTATAATTACTTTTTTATATGTTATGTATATTAGGGTGTCCCAAAAATGTATAGAAAAACCTTTTTTTTTCTAAACTTCCCTTGTACACCCAAAATTCCTTGTCTATATAAAGGTAGAAGATAAATACATAGTAAAAAATTGCTTACTATAAAATTCCTAAATCTTTGTTTTTTAGCTAGAAAAGATCAAAATTAAATAACTGACAGTATAATTCTTTTATTCATAATTATATCTCATTATTATCATAAACTGATAGTATAATTCTATTAATTCACAAATATATCTAATTATATAGAATATAATTAGATATATCTAATATCTAATATCATATAGAAAGCTTTCAATCTTCATAAGTTCGTTAAATTTTTATAAGTTTGAGTTACTTTCTTTGTTACTTTTTTTCTCTCCTCTCTTGCTATCTATAATATATTTTGAGGCTGTTCTTCTTTTTGAGAATATTTAAAAAAATCATTTATTAATCCGATGTTTCTTTCAGCGCAGTTATTAGTTACACTAAGTCCTTTGACAAAATTTTCAAAAACACTATATGATTCAGTTTTTGAGAAGTTGGGATGAGAATGAATCCAATCTTTGACTTGATTTACAATTCCTATGCGAATATATATAAGCCAGCTATCAGCAGTAACAAGGTCTGAAAGCTTGCTGTTTTTTAAGATTAAAACAGGATTAGGTTTTTTCATATTTATTTTTTCTAGCTCTAGAACTGGAAAGGAAATTAATGACTTCAAAATCTCGTACTTGACAAACATTTCCAAGTGAGAGTCAACTAGTGAAAAAAACAACTACTGCTGGAGAAAGATACCACGAATGTTTATGAAAACCTTTAGTCAAAGCATTGCCAACATTGGCATTAAATTCATCCTTGATAACATGCTGCTTTAAATGCATTAAAATCATTAAGTACAACATGTTGAGCGCTTCTAGACTTGAGGTACCATGGAGCATGACAAACAGCAACAATAAAGGCACATGTTTCAATTTCATTTTTATTTTCAGTTTCCCAGTGTCTTTGGAAAGCTAAGTACATAAACTTGCTTGGACCCTTAGATTTAACTTTTGTGATAGCCTGTACTGCATGAGTTATATGGAGTTCATATATGTGGTGACAACACATAAACCAAAACAAATACTTGTTAAGAATTCTACTAATAATTATTATAGCTCCATTTAGTCTACCTGTATTACTTGATTTAGTATCAGTACAGACTCCAATTATATTATCAGCTATTTCAAAATACTCTAAAATGTTTTGAATAACAATAGTGTGATCTTTTCCTTTATTGCTCTCCACAGCTATAATTCCAAGTAGACAATCATCTTTTGTATTAAGTTCAGGACTGGTAACAGATACTGTAACCCTTTCCTTTTTAACTGTATTTTTTAACTTTTCCTATATTTCTTTTACCAACTTACTGTCAAAGTGCAAGATCATAATCTTTCCCAACATTTCTTCATAATGGCTTGATCTGATGGTGGCTCCTAGATTAAAAAGATTTTTTTTCTTTTTATAATCATTATTTTTTATTTTATTATAAGTATTTTGAATGTAAAAAAAATTTACCTAAATCTTCAATATACTTGAATCTACTTCTAGCTATTGAGCTTCTAGATATATTTAAATCATGAACTTTCCCCTAAAACTTTAATAACTAAAACTTTAACAGCTCCTAAAAATATTAATTGTAAGCGAATGCTAATTCCGCATCTAACACTAACAGGTGTTGTAGCTAATAGAAACTTGTCTCTGTCGAACTCTATTGCTATTTCTGAACAGCCAGACTTAGTTGTTTTTTGATGCTTTAACTTTGTGTGTGTTGGAAGCTGACTTTCCCCTAAAGCTTTAATAACAGCTCCTAGAAACATTGTTTGTGAGCGAATGCTAATTCGGCATCTAATACTAACAGGTGCTGTTAGTGTTAGATGCGAAATCTAATAGAAGCTTTTCTCTATCGAACTCTATTGCTATTTCTGAACAACCAGACTTAAATGTTTTTTGACGCTATAACTTTGTGTGTGTTGGAAGCTAATTTTTATTGCTTTCTGGAAAATCAAAATCACTATCACTAGCAATTGCGGTAGTGGTGTAGTGGTAAAACACTTGCTTCATAAGCAAGAGGTTCCGAGTTCGATCCCCACCATGTCCCTGGTAGTAACGCACTCAACTTGTTTCTCCGCGCAGTGGCCTTGTTCATCAAGGTTCGTGTTTCGGAGTTATAGAGTTGAGAGAGGGTTATAACCACTATTAAGTAGCCTCCTCGTCTGTAGTGGCCTTCTTGCCCTTGAGGAGGTGAATAACAAAAAAAACAAAAAACTGAAGACTGGTGAGTCGCAGAACCTAAGTAACAAAAAGCGTTAATGACTTAATAAAGTGAATAAAAGTTTTATCTTTTTTTTTTATAAAAATATTTTGGAATAAAAGGTTAGGATATAATTTACCTGATGCATCGATTTCATTTGATTCATGAGAGATCACTTCTTCCATATCTAAATCAATTTTGCAATCAAATTTAAAATTTCATTAGCTCTTCATTAGCTCTTCATTTTTCTTCATAAGATCTCATTCTTTCATACCTTTTAGTTTTCCTTTCAACCCTTTGTTTCAAATCAATGTCATACTTTTCACTCATCACACCTCTCCTCAATGTTCTTTGATCTTGAAGAAAAGCCAAATCTTCTATCACTGCATCAATCAATCTTGGAATATCTTTATCTGATTTTATTTTTGCTTCTATGTTTTTTTGAGAAATATCAAACAAATTTTCAAGAAATTCTTAAAACTGATTTTCGTGTTTTTTTTTTGGTTACTGTGTTCCAGGCTAAATAACTTGTATTTTGCATTGAAATGTAAAATTTATTTAGTTTAATAAACTTTTGCACAATTTGTACTTAAGAAGTTATATAGTTTCCAAAGCCAGCATATTTCCATATATTAACAATTTTTCTTAGGCAGCATATCTCCATATTTTCATAACAGAATTCTTTGTCAAGGTAAACCATATCCCTACTCCTGCTTATTTTTTTGCATGAAAAATTTTCTTGAGTAGACTTGAATCTTTCACTTTTTTCTGTAATAATATACTGATGATATTGTAGAACTGTTCCATTTATTGAAAGTTGATGTTGAGGAAAAACAGAAATCGGACTTCGGAGAAGGTAAAGCAGTCGTCGTGGGTTTAAATTAACATTGTAGTTTGACTTTTTTGTTTTAGTGATCTTTCTTTTCCCCATTTGTGATAAGAATTTATTTTAAGTATTCTTTTTTTTATATTTTTTAAAAACTATCTTATGCAAAAGATTCTTTTGTCAAGAATAACAATTTGATTAGTTGTTTTTTATAAGAAAAAAATGATTGGTTTAAGTTTGTTTACGTCTTCTAAAAAAGTAATCAAGGTTGCTGCTTTCAAAGTTTAAATAATTTAAAAGTCGATATTTTAAGTCAAATGAGATAAAGTTGGTATATTGGTATATAATAGTTTAAAAATACCTGTTAGTCAAAAAAAAAAAAATGCGTACCCAAATTATCAATGTTTTAAAAACACAGTAATATATATTGTTTTTAAAATTTCCTAATATTTGGAAAAGTGATCAAAAAAAGTTTGTTAATATACTACCAGTTAATCATTTACCACCCATATCCTAAAAAAAAAAGATTACAGATGTTTTTTAAATTATGAAAAACAACAGCTATTAGAATTGTTAAAAGAGTATATTATGCCACCAGTACTTGATGGGAACCATCAGCTGTTCGTCCGCCAACTACAAACATATATAACTGTGATGGGCGTACCCAAATCTGAAAGAAAAACAGTAATATTAACATGTTTGCCACCACAAATTTATTCTGCACTGAAAGATCTATGCTTGCCTGCATACCCAGAAGATGACTCAGTTACCTACATAGACATCGAGAAAAACATCATAAAGCTTTTTAAACCAAAGTCATCATTAATACTATGCTTTGAATTTGCAGCTATAAAAAAAGCAAGTAACGAAGGATGCAAATTTATGGATAGAGATAATCGAATGCGCGACCAATTCATCACAGGTTTTAACGATGGTGCTACAATCAAACGGTTATTACTGGAATCTGAAGAACTAACATTTGCAAAGGCTCTGGAAATTGCTGTTACCCTTGAATGAGTAACCCAGGAAACTTAGACGACAATTAGATGCGGTAGTGGTGTAGTGGTAGAGCGCTCGCTTCATAAACGAGTGGTTCCGAGTTCGATCCCCACCACGTCCCTGGTAGTACCGCGCTCAACTCGTTTCTCCGCGCAGCGGCCTTGTTCGTCAATGTTTGTGTTTCGGAGTTATAGAGTTAAGAGAGAGGGTTATAGCCACAAAATAAGTAGCCTCCTTGTCTGTAGTGGCCTTCTTAGCCTTGAGGAGGTGAAGTGTAATAAAAAAAAAAAGATGGTTCCGATGATGTAATGATTGCGGTAACATCGTTATTTCCGCAAACATCTGGTGTGTTCGACACAAACAAAATATTTCAATTGTGAACATTTTGCACAGGACTGCAAAGCAAAATGCAAGACTTGTTCACACGATCATCAAGCTAAAGACTGTTTTAAACGATTGCAAGTTTTAAAAATCTAAAAGGAAATGGAAGAATATGAAAGTAATAGCATCCAGTATTCCCCCAGATATGACGTTGCCATCATTACAAGTGAAAATAAACAGAATGCTCCGAACACCATTAATTGATTCTGAATGCTCCATCACTATGGTTCATGCTGAAACTACACATGGTCTTGTTTAAAAAAATCAAAAAATTATCATAACTTTAGGAGGAACTGCGCAAGTGCTGGGTGAAATTGTAATCAAATTCAAAATTGATGGAATACACAGGATGGTTATTTCTCTGGTCTGGTAAAACAAAAACCATTCGGATTTGAATTGATTTTTAAAATGAATGCAATTGAAAAATTTGGAGGAGTTATCATTTATGGGAATAAAAATTGTACTGTCCGAATGTTAGCATGTGAAACAGCAAAATGTAATGCTATTACTACGACGAGAAAAAGCAAAAACCAAAGAAATGAATTAAAATTTGGAGTTATTGATACGACAAGAAATAAAGATAACGAGATAAACAAAATAAAATACTACAACAAGAAAGAACGAAAACAAAGTAAACTGAAAAAAATTGATGTCGAAAATACAACAAGGAATACAAAGAAAAACAAAGAGAAAGAAACAAAATAAAACATCAGGACTTCACAGCAAAGTTCAACGGAAAAAAGTGGATAGCACCATGGAACTGAAATAAAGAGCCTGTAATTGGTAATACCATTTGTGAATACAAGATAAACCAAGAGCATGAACATACTTAGTGAGCCGATCCTTTGACTTACATTGATATGATTGACTGGACTACAGTTGACCACACAACCACCATAGGTACTAGCTATTGAGAATGAAAATCTTCAACACCGTTTGTTTGGTTTCATTTTTGGTATACCTTGTCACTCTCAAGCAGTTGAGCGTGCTATTAAAGATATTTCTGCAGCAAGCTCAGCCATTTTTGAACATGATTGTGACATGGGATGATTTTACAGTGTACTGCATCCAGAACAGACCTAACTAGTACTAGCTGTAAATCAGACTTTTTGTAAAGCATCTTTCATTACATTGTTTCATTGAACTATCAATATCTAGAACTTCAATATTTATGTTCAATTTCTTTGCCTGGGGGAAATTTTTTTTCTCAATCATGCCAATTTTTTAAATACAAAAACAATATAGTTTAAGCAAAAAAGACATTAAAAATTAAAATTTTTTTTTTATATACACATTACATACACAATCTTTACATAAATTATTCAAAAACATAACATAAATTACGTAAACTCTTGAAAATCTTCAACACCATTAATAAAATTTTTTTTTTATATATACATATACATACACAATCTTTACATAAACTATTCAGATACTCAACTAGGCTTACAGACATTTTTATACAGTGTTATATAAAAGGAATGTTTACATTTACATAATTTTAAATTTATATAAGTTACATATTTACATTTCTGTATATAAATTTCTTATGTTTTCTTATAAAAAAAGTGCTTAAAAATGGATGCTGTCAGCTCCATGTCAAGCACAAATAAGTAGCAGCATTTAGTTCCTAAAAGTTAAAAATAAAAAGTTATTTGCAAAAAAAAATGCAATAATATAAAAAAAAAATCTTACAACTAACTTACCTGACATTATAGTTAAAGAAAACTATAAAAAGGCTTGGTTATAAACTGTACTACATAATAGCATTGTAGAAATTGTTGCTATTTCCAATTTGATGCATATCTAAATTAAAACTTTAATAACTTTAAAAAGTTTAATTTTTAAAACATTTAGATAAATGCTTTCATCCAATCTTTTATGACTTTTCGAAACATTTGTACATTGTTTGAACTTAATCAAGAGATTTGCAAAATGGAGTCAAAAAGTTCTTTTTTGGATCTCAAACTTGGTCCGCTGCAGAAACAACTATTGATTCATGATAACTTCAAATTCCCACCAAATCAAAATGACATTCCTCATATAACAACATCTGATATTTTTCGACTTATATGGAAAATGCATATTGATTACAAAAAAAAGCAATGTACAGATGAAGAACTCTCAGAAAACTCTAGAACTGGGTTAAAATCTAAGAAACAGCCAAGAGAAAGAGAAAATGTCGTATTTTCATTATCCGAGTTTATGGAGTTTCTTATCAAGCAACATGGGTTTACACAACCATATGAAAGCGGAGTCAAAATATCAAGTATTGCACTAGCAGTTTCTGTAAGTTTTTATTTATTTATTTATATACATATATATATATATATATATATATATATATATATATATATATATATATATATATATACATATATATATATATTATTTTTTATTATCTATTTTTTTAATTATAATTATATTGTGTTAAATGTAACTTAAAAGTTTTTAAAAAATGATTTTGAAATTATATTTAACTTTTTAAGGTGTGAGTTTTAAAAATATAAAAACAAAGCTGAGTTAAGTAAAATTTATGATATTAAATTAATGTGCTTTTCTCTTATGCGTCAAAGTTTTGCAACTATGTCTGTTTAAATTATACTTAAAATTCTTATTATAAAGAATCCTTAAGGATTGGCGTTGATGTTAATTTATGTTGATGCTTATTGTAAGTCCCACAATTTTAATCTAAGTGAAGAACTCAAAACATGTATTTACATATTTTGATGAGGGTTTGAAGAGTTATTCAGCATTAAAAATATTAATTACTTTCAAAATGTTTTCAAGAATTTTTTAGTTATATAATTTTTTTCTCAAACACCAAGTAAAATAAATATGCCCATATCTAAGTACACAACAACCTTATATATTTTGTGCACTTTAATTCTTAAAATGTGCTATTTAATATTTCAAAAAAAAAAAGAAAAAAAAAGAATTATGAAAAAAAATGATTGCTGGCCCACACCAAACCCTCAGTCAATATAAATTTAAATACATAGGAAAAGATGTCTCTGATGGGATAGTGCCTATGATAGCATACCAATCATATTTCCATAAAAATTGATTTTGGTGATTAGTGATTAGACCAACATGACTATACAGACTTTACATTAGTTTTAGTGAAAATATGTCACTTGATTTATCAAAGAGTATATATAACAGTATTCCATACAAAGACAGATTTGAGATTTATAGAGATAAAGAATAAAATCCGGAGTAAGAAAGTGTTGAGCTTGATGCTTTACCTTAGCAGATGCTAATTTTTCAATGTATTTAATATATGGTTTCCAAGAAAGATCGGAAGTAAGAGTTAATCCTAGAAGATAAAGGACATTTTTTATACTATGATTGGAAAAGAAGGACTCAATAATCTTAAAGATGTTACCAGATACACCGTAAGAAGAAAACTTATGGAGAAGACCAGCATGCCAAACTTTATCAAAAGTTTTAGAAATGTCAAGAGTGATAGCCTCAATCTCTGCACTTCATCTAATGGAAGATAAAACCTATTGGTTATTACTGTTAAAAAATCGGCTGTAGAATGAGATGATTGAAATCTATATTGATGATCAGAAAGTAAGTTATTAGACTCAAGATGAGAGATAAAGTGTTTGTTACTTAAAGATTCAAAAACCTTGCTTGTAATAGGAAGAAGACTAATGGGACGGTAGTTAGACAAATAAGGTTGCTCTCCAGATTTGAAAATAGGAATAAAATGACGCTTTCCAGCAGGCTGGAAAACAAGACTCTGATAAGCACTTGATAAGTAGTTTTAAAAGTATAAATGGAAGCTCCAGAGAACACTTTTGCAAAACTATAACAGATAAGTTGTCCCGACCACAAGCTGTAGAAGAGTCTAATCAGGAAGTCACTTTAGTTACAGAAGCTAGAGTGATACAAATGTCAAGCAATGGATCAACCTGTTTGACAGCTATATCAGGTAGAACACAACTAGTAAAATCAAGAGATTATATTGATGAAAAGTCCTTAACAAACAATCCGGCTTTGTCTTTAGGTGAGGTGACAAAGTCTGAACCATACAAGAGAGGTGGGGTAATAGATTTTCCCATGTTGTAGATACTATTAAAGATTCTCCAGAAGTCATGAGAGCCTTATTTTTGAGATGAAGTATGAGGTTTCGTGACCTGAGAATTGGGACAAAACCTTTTTACAATGGTTTCTAGGAGTGATAAACAGGCATCTGTTTTCTGGAAAATTGTTTTGCTAATATATACAGAAGTAACAGTTTCGATTGGAAATTGCTGTAGCACAATGTTAAGAAAACCATGGAAAAGAGTGAGGCTTGACCTAAAATCATCGTGAGGGAATAAAAGATTCCATACCAGCCTGAATCCACAAAGCTATGTAAGAAGCACATTTGTCAGCAGGAAGACGAAAGATTTCTATGCAAGGGCCATCAAAAAGAAAATCAAGGAAAGAGTCACAATTACCTCTAAGGTAGTTGTAAGAGGTGCGATGATAGGGGGATTCTGATGATGAAGAAGTATGACTGTTTTAGAGAGATCAAACTGTGATCAGAAGCACTGAAGAGTGAATGTGGAGAAACTGAGCACTGACTAGGATCAGAAACAAGTCGAGTAGAAAAAGTAAATGATTGGGGTTGTCTGGAAAGCAAGTTGGAAAGTTGGTTATTTTAGTTAGGAAATGAGAAAGGCTAAAGTTGTCGGCTTTAATGCCTTCAGAGTCACTGACACTAGAGCCAAGCCATTCAGTGTTATGAGCATTATAGTCACCACCAACAACAATATTGGCTGATATATAAATAGAGAAGGCTTAGTCAATTTGATTAGAAATAACATCAAGAAGAGTGCAGTCTTGAGATGAAGGAGAGCGGTATAGAACAAAGAGAAAGGCGATATGGTGAAGTGGTGCTAAACAAAAGCACATGAAAGAATATTCTGTAGATTCAAACCTAGTTTCCCAATTGGTTGAATTCTTACAAATGTAAATGCCCAAGCCAAGCTTGTGACTATTGGAGTCTTTACAAATTAAGGGAATATAACCATCAACACTAAATTCATAAGATGAGTCAGCTGAACTCAAAGTAGTCTCAGAGAGCAAGACACTCTGGTTGAGTCTTATCACAAGAGATAAGACTTAGATTAAAAGTTACTTCGAAGACCATGAATATTATTAAATGATAGGTTTAGTGAACTTGGTGATGGCGATGGTTTTTTGTGTTTTATAGTTTTTGGTACTTTATTCTTTTTTAAATTTCTTAAAGAACTTGACTTAAAGCTTAGACAGTACTCAGTATACTATTTAATAGCCCAAGCAGTTAATATATATATATTGCATACTGCGCTCAACTCGTTTCTCCCTGCAGCAGCGCTGTTCGTCAAGGTTCGTGTTTCGGAGTTATAGAGTTGAGAGAGGGTTATAACCACTAGTAAGTAGCCTTTTCGCCTATGTATATATATGTATATATATATATACAGTACCGACAGAAAGTTTCCAGGCCACTGTGTATTTACAGCGTAAGGCAGCAAAAATAAGATGTACAACATTATGTTGAATATAATTTACAATTATTATTATCAAAAACATTGTAGTTAGAGACAATAAAATAATTTCATGAGTATTTTAAATAATTTCATCAGTATTTGGAATATTCACTCCTGGCTTTCAACGCCTCAGCAATGCGCTTTGGTATTGACTGAACAAGACCCACTTAATACTCAACAGAAATATTATTCCATTCAGTTTCAAGCCAAAGAATGCTACAGAGCTGATTATATTAGAAATATAATCAGTTCTGTAGCATTCTTTGGCTTCTTTCATTTAATTTTCTGAAATAAAATTTCCCACAAATGTTCTATAGGATTCATATCAAGAGACTGAGGAGGCCAGTTCATTACATCAACTTTATTCCCCTGAAATTAGTCTATCACAGTCTTTGCCTTATGGCAAGGCACATTGTCCTGCTGGATATACCAGTCATTTGCACCAAAAGTTATTTCAACATCAGCCCCATCTTAAGAATAAAAATATTAGCTATAATTGGCACATTTAGATAAAATATTGAAGTGGCCTGGAAACTTTATGTTGGTAATATATATATATATATATAAATATATATATATATATATATATATATATATATATATATATATATATATATATATATATATATATATATATATATATATATGTATATATATATATATATATATATATATTATATATATATGTATATATATATATATATTTATATATATATGTATATATATGTATATATATATGTATATATATATATGTATATATATATATATATATATATATATATATATATATTATATATATATATATATATTTATATATATATATATATATATATGTATATATATATATGTACAGTAGCGACAGAAAGTTGCCAGGTCACTTCAATATTTTATCTAAATGTTTATGCTTTACCCTGCGATTTATGCCTACTCCATACTGCAGTAAAAAAGGACTTCACTACAAAATAGCCAAAACCCTTACCTCACCCAAATTTGTAAAGCACTAATATTTTTGAAGAAATAATATGGGTAGTGAGAGTAGTGAATACAATAGCTAATAATATAACAAATTTAAAATAAAATAAATTATATACAAGATAATAAGATAAATATATAAAATAAAATATAAAGTTTTTAAGCAGAAATAACAAAAAACAATAAACTAAAATGTAAATGATAATATAAAATTATAAAAAAAATAATACTAATAGAAAACCAATATAACCACAAAATACTTAACTACACTACTGATGTGATAATGGTTGTTAGATAAAAATAAAAAAAAAATTTACAAGTGGCTGAAATTGATACTTTTAGGATAAATAAACTCAAGCTGATAGAGCCTAGAAATTTATATGAAATAATAAAAACAAAATCATATAAGGTTAAACGCCACCATAGATACCTAGAGCGAATGTTGCTAACCAATTAAAAAACAGGTTTTAAATAAAACATAGTGATAGCGAAGAAAACAGTAAAAGAAACCATTGCAACGTAAAATGTCAAAAATTATGTAGGTGGTAAAAAAACAAATATAGATATTAAAAATGACTACCCAAAAACCAACACTTTTACCTATATATAGACACACACGCATACACGCATATATGTAAAGAATGCCAAAGTAACAATGCAGTCATAAATCTCTAGTCTACCACTAATTATTATCGCATAATATTTTCAACAAAAATATAATATGATACTTATATACATACTTATTTATAGATACAAACATATACCAGTGGTTGTCAAAAAAAGTATTTAATGTCTGAGGACAATTAGCTGAGGACAAGTTAGCTCAGATATGTACCACAAACAAAAGCACTCTCCTGCGGAAACAGCAATTATCTATGTGATAGTATCGGTTTGTTATAGTTATATTACTAGAAATCAGCGTGAAAACTTCTAATCCCGAAACACATCTAGCTAACCCAGCCACACTACAAATGACCTTTGATGGATGTAGCATCCATACATAGGATTTATATTATCTTCTGGTTCTAAACGCTAGCTCAGATATGTACCAGAAATAAAAGCACTCTCCCGCGGAAACAGCAATTATATATGCAACCGTATTTATGTTTTTTAGTCATAGTTGTATTTAATAGTGATAATTAAACTAATACTCAAATAGAGATAAAAATTGCATGGGTGGTGCACTATAATGATATTAAAAGCAACATGCAATCTAGATAAGTAAAGATTATAATATAAATATAAAATATGAAGAAAATACAAAAAGTGTCAAGCCAAAAAAATTAAAACCGTAAAGGCTGTGTATATAAGTCCAGTGTGGAAAGTAGTCATAGTTTCCTAGTCCCAATTAGGATTAGCGTTAACAATTATGGTAGTAACAATTCGCTGCTAATGAATTTTTTACATTAAAATATTAATGTAAAAATAATAAATATTTTTCTTTCATCTTTAAATTAAAAAATTATCGATTAAAGTTAATATACTTGAAAGATAACAAATTTATTTTGCAAGAATGCAAGTTAAAAAAAATATATAAATATATTTTTATTTTTATAATTTTTATGATTTTTTTCTTTAGTCTTTTATTTAATTTAGTCTTTTGTTTAATTTAAAAATTAAATTATTAACAAATTAAATCAAATTATCAATTAAAGGAATAGTTATGCTCATTTTTTTTTGTTTGTTTTCTTTTTCACTTTTCCTCATTTGCTTTCTGATATTGGATTTCTGACAAAAGAAAAGATTTAATTATTTTTCTTTTGTTTACATTACTACAAAGAATTGTGAAGTTTTTTTGTTGTTGTCATCTTTTAAATGCGCGTATTTATTAAAAAACCATTGGAAGTTGTTACTTTGTTTAAAAGGGCTATGTCCAAATAATAAAGAAAAAACTTTTTTAAATTGCTATGTCCAAATAATAAAGAAAAAACATGTTCTTTTTGTTCATAAGTCAGTTGTCATTTTTGTGAAACCTGTCTCCTCCCCTTCCCCTCCAAAAAAAAAAAAAGCAAAGCGTCATTAAAAAAAGTTTCCTCCTAAAGCTTAATCATTTATTTAAAAGATACCACTAAAGCGCGATAAAATTTTTTATAAAAATAAAAGTGCTTATTTATATTTTTTTGTCGATTAGTACTATTTATTAATATTATTTTTTTACTAATATAATTTTAAATGGTGCGGTAACAAAGCAGGCGGGACACTACTAGTTTTACTTTAGAAAAACATTAGTAAAGATTTAAAGCTATTTATTTCAAACGTAATTATCTTATTGTTTATTATTTATTAGTTAAGTTTTGTTTTTATTTTTTTTAATTTTGTTTTTCTTATTTATTACTAAGCTATTTTTATTTTATTTTTCGTTATTTTTTTAAGAAGATTTTTTTTCTTTTTTCAAAACAAGTTTGTTTTTTTAGTTTCTTTATAACTAAGTAAAGTTTTCAGCGCTTTATTAAAATGTTAAAACTGTGGTCAAATCGTCAAAACAAAATATTTGCGTGGTCATATAAAGCCGTGAAATTGCACGCGTTCCTTACCAAGCCTGTATATATGTATGTATATATATATATATATATATATATATATATATATATATATATATATATATATATATATATATATATATATACATATATATATATATATATATATATATATATATATATATATATATATATATATATATATATATATATATATATATATATATATATATATATATATATATATATATATATATATATATATATGTATGTGTATATATTTATATGTGGCTACATCAATTAAGTTAGTGATTGATGTAGCCTTATATGTAGTACATGTGATTTTAAACCATATATGTACTACATGTAATTTTAGTATGTATATAGAGCATATAGCTTGATCAAGTCTTGTTTTCCTGCCTGCTGGTCTTCTTCATAAGTTTGTTTCATATGGTGTATCTGGGAAAGTTTTTGAGATTCTCAAATGGTTCCTTTGTAACCGCTTTAATAAAGTCATCCTCCAAGGCCAACACTTTTCTACATTTCCAGTAACTCCTGGGGTACCTTAAGGTTCTATCCTTGGTCCTGTTTTGTTTCTTATCTACATTGATGATCTTTCTGATAACCTTACATCTAAAGTAGCTCTTTTTGCTGATGACTCAACATTACACTCCTGTCTTCTCTTTTTAATCGCTTAGAGCAAGCAGTCTTGAATCTGATCTTACTTCTGTAACAGATTGGAGTTAGCAGTGGCTTGTAAATTTTAACTCCTACAAAGCTCAGTTATAAACTGCAAATAGCTCTTAG
>NC_061164.1:41323628-41333740 GCF_022113875.1 Hydra vulgaris
CCTTATATATATGTATATATATATATATATATATATATATATATATATATATATATATATATATATATATATATATATATATATATATATATATATATATATATACATATATATATATATATACACATTATTTTATTTACAAATTGGTTACATTTTGTTCAGTAATGGAGACCTTGGAAACAAACTAGTGATTCTATGTAGTTTTAAGTTCTGATTTATTCTTCATTTTTACTATTTATATAAACTAGCAGTAAGCAACCCGTAATATGGGTTGTTAGTAATTAAATAATTGCTTACAGTTAACAACAAAAAAGACTACGCTATCATCAGTTAAGTTCTTTTTAAAATCTGTTACAACACAGCAGGTACCATAAAAAAAAAGTCAAGTAAAGCCTTCCAATGCCTAAAACAAGGAACAAAAAATAATTACAAATTTTAATTACAAAGTATTATTTGCATTTTATTGTTGGTAGAATGAAGATATAAAGACTTAAAAAATTGCTGTAATAGCCCAGTTCTATCAACACAAAACACATTAACAATAGCGCATAGCATAAGATATTTGTAAGCACACATTACTGTCTCTCCAAAATGATTAAAAAAGAAAATATTATATAAAGGCTAGACAACTTAACGTAGTACATAACGTAATTAAGTATAACACCACAAATTAAGATATTTTATCAACTAAAATACTTGAGCTAAAAAGATTTTATTGATTACAATATTGAACAATTTTATCATAAAATACCAAGCAGCTCATAAAATTTTTTATATACATGGTCATTATCAATTGTGGCATTAATAAAACTTATATAATTACTTTTTTTTAACTAAAAAGTAATTATATAAGTTTTATTGATGCTCCATGTACTAATTCTCTTTTAACTCTTATCTAAGAGTAAACAAAATTATTTTTACCTTTATTATGTAAAGTTCCAGCTTTTCTTTAACTGTCAACTAATGATTGATAGAGTAAATTTCATATCATTAAATTTACAAAATTAAAACCAAGTTTCAACAGTAAGCAAACTAATAATACAAGTGATAACAAAGGCAACTAAAAAAAAAAGAACATAATTACAATTGAATTTATAAAAAAATTTAAAATCATTTAAATTTAAAACTATTTGATTTAAATTGTTTTAAAGTGTTTAAAATAAAATCAAATAAACACACATTAACACAGTTTGACACTGAATTCTGGCAAGTAAGTTTTCTGCTCGCTGAGCAGCATTTCTTATATTTCAACAACTTTTTTTTTAATTTTATTTTAGGTGCTCCAAGAAGTCCTCAAGGTCTTATCACAGAGCACCGTGGATAAGCATTTAATAGGAAGTTCAAGCCTTCTTATTGATGTAAATAAATTTTTATTTTTCGATAAAAGTTGTCTATCAAAAAATAAAAATAAAAATTTATTTACATCAATAAATTGTAATTTAACAAAGAATCTAGACAACAATACATAATCTAAAAGTGTAAAAAATGAAGTAATATCACTTAATATATTTTACTCCAAAGTAATTTAAAAAAACTTATGAAACCTATTAAATCTAATGAAAATATTAAATAAAAAAATATAGCAAACTTACTAAAATCAGTACCAGTTCTACTGCCTAAAAACTTTTATTATTAACCCTTCTAATAGTAATAAAAAGAAAACAACAAAATGATCTGAAGTTACTAAAAATCACTTCACCTATTTTTTTTGTTTAGGTTAATTGTCCAACTTAAACAATTTTAAATTTTTTTTATAAATTCAAACGTAATTATGTTCTTTTTTTTTATAGTTTCTATAACTATAATACTGAAATAATGTAACATGATTTCTAATCAATGTAGCACGTTCAGGGTTGTGAACCAATTTGATCGTAGCACGTTCAGGGTTGTGAACCAATTGATTATGCCAACCAGCATCACCCCTTAGAAAAAATAGAGAACAAACCATAGGCTCTAATTTGCCAGACATACTTGATATATTTTAGGAGGATGACCTCTTGGGAAAATAACAACTTCACTGGAAGTAGGTGGAGCACCATCTTCACCAAAAAATTTAACTGCAACTTCATTATGTGAAGGGGATTATAGTGATGTCTATCATGCCCTTTTTTCTCCCTATTTCAGTTCAAAGTATTTGCTGCTTGCCGAGCAGGATATCTAGCATTTTGTTGATTATTAATTTCATCCCGCCTCAGCCTATTTCTTGCATTTCTGCGACGACTATTTTCAACTTGCCTAATCACACTGTCCTCATTTTAATTCAAATTATTTGCAGCTTGTCGTGCAGCATATCTAGCATTTTGTTGATTATTAATTTCATCCTGCCTCAGCCTATTTCTTGCATTTCTGCGACGACTATTTTCAACTTGCCTAATCACACTGTCCTCATTTTAATTCAAATTATTTGCAGCTTGTCGTGCAGCATATCTAGCATTTTGTTGATTATTAATTTCATCTCGCCTCAGCCAATTTTGCATTTCTGCGACGATTATTTTCAACTTGCTTATTAACATTTCCATCATTTTCTAAACTAATAGCCACTTCTAGCCTTATATCATCCATTTAAACTTCACTTTTAATTGATAGTAGTAACAAAAAATTTGGAAAGAATCTTGAAGATTGTGATTTTTTTTTTTTTACTTCTCTCAATTGCACACACACAAAGAGTAATTTTCAAAACATTACATAGGAAATTTTCATTTAAAATAAACCAAATTATACAACAATATTGTGAGTTTTTTATAAAAACATTTTTATAAATATATCCGTTAAAAGATGTTTAAACAAAAAATAAATTTATAAATATAATGTAAATAAAAAAATTAACCAATAGTAATTAAAAAAAAGATAATAATAATAAAAATTTTAATGGTAAAGGGTACTGTTAATAGACAAAAAATAAAAAGTAAAGTATTTGTAAACCCCTTTTAGTAAACTTTAATATTATTTCTATAAAAAAATTGTATAAAAAACATGCAAATAATTTAACCTTCACAAACAATGACTGTTCAAAAGTTGTAGTTTAATTCATTTTTCTAAATTCTAAAGAAAAGAAAGAAATTTAACAGCATCACTGAAATGCCAATAATATAATAAGCAACATGACAAAGTTTATCAAAGACTACTTATCTGTTTTTTTTTATTACTTAATCTTTTTTCCAATATTTTATATTATTTATTACACATTAAAATCAGAAGACTAAATTTATTAAAGCTTTACATAAGTTAAAGGCAGCTATAAACACTAAATTATTAAATTCAAAACAAAAGTAATAAAATCTGCTGGAAATCAACAAATTAGTTTAAAATTATAACTTAAAAATATTACAAATTTAAATGTGATTTTTGTTATAGTTAATAAATTGCTGCAGTACATTTTTTCAAAACTGACTAACTGATATGGTATATATTCGATAGCTACAGACTATATTGCTGGGAGCAATATAGTCTGTAGCTGCTCCAATTTAGATCTAAAGAAAAAATAATAATATAATAAAAAATAGATATTTGCATTAAAAATAATAAAATAAAAACTCCTAATATAGAAAAATTGAAAAAAAAACATAGTAAAAGCCTTTTAAGCAAACTTCAATATTATTTATTTGAAAAAAATATTAGTAAAAATTTTTTAAAAATTCACAAAACTTAACAATATTTTGTTCTTCTATACCACATAAATACATCATTTGATAAATAAAAAATGTAACAAATAAGTAAATAAGAAAAAAATTACATACAAAAAAAAGAAATCATTGTACCTGATAAAGCTGATGTGATTTACCAGAGTAGTAGTAGTAGGCTTTTAGTGAATCTAAATATTAATTTTAGTGAATGATTAAATGCAGTGAGGTCTAATAATGAAATTAACTATGATCATTTTTAACAGTAGACAACAACTTGAAGGTAAACCAAATGTATATCAACTCAAAAGATTACAAAAAAACAACATCACAACAACAAGAGCATTCATCATAAGTTCATATAACATAAGTTCATATATGCATATAACATAACTTAAGAAACATAACATTCATATATAACAGAACATCAGTAACAATATTACGCAAAATGTTATTAAAATACATTATGTATTTTCAGAGTAATTATTAATAAAGGCTTGAAAACACCTAGACCTAAAGCAGTAACAGTTTGACACGAAACACTGCTTTGTAACCCTTTGCAGTAAGTGACTTGGCTGGCAAGGTTGAAAAATCTTGCTTTACACGTTTACCAATTCACAGCACTTTGAATAGAAACCTCTACAATTTCAACTGTTCAACAACTGAATTATGATTTATCGCAACTCTGGAAAATTTTCTTTTAATTTAAGTCTAAATAAATAAACAAATTATAAATAGAAATGGTAGGAAGTGCTTACTGCTAGTATTTTTAGCATCTAAATAACTAAACAAAATAAACATGAATAAAAATGTAAGCAAATGTTTGCTGCAAATAAACAAACTACAATATCATAAAATAAAATAAACAAACATACAATATCAAATTTATATTTATGAACAAAATTCATTTATATCCTGTAAGTTACATTAAATAAAACATTTATTGAAAAGCCATAAAAGTTTGCGTGAAACCAAAGTCAATAAATAAAACAAATAGTAAATAAAAATAAAAAATCGTTAGGGCATCAACACACAACAAATCTGATACAAACGTTTAAAAAATAAAAAATACAGCTTAATCTCCTTATTAAATATAAAAGCTTGCCTCGTGTGATTTCAAAAGTTACAAAACTGTTTTCATTAGAGTATTTTACAGAATACAGAACCGTTACTAATATCGAACAATAGCAACTAATGGCATTGAACATTGAACATTGACTTCTAGCAATTATATTGTAGATATAAAAAAACACTTTACTTTAAAGTTAAAAAAAAAAAAAATAAATAAACAAAACTTTTGCTAAAGCATAGGTTAAATGTTAGCATTAAAATTAGTTAACTTTGACTAAAAAAATGGTCTTTAAATTCTCTAATTCGCTATTTTATTTATAAAGTGCCGCCACCATGATTGTATTTGCAGAAAAGAGAAAGCCACTTTGATTGTATTTGCAGAAAAGCTAGGTCTTCTTATTATGCTAAAGCTGGTGTTGAGGCTGACAATCTTAACTGAGGCGTAAACTTCTCAGTTAAGATTGTAAGGACTTCTGGGACTAGCCAGAACGCTAACCACTGCGTCATGGCTGTATAATTAGAGAACAGAATAAGTAGTAATGAAATGGCAAGCAAAATAAAGAGAGGCAACATTAACAGATACTAACTTTGCATCACAGGTTTTATATATGGTTTTCATATATACATGATGCAAATTTTCCTCTAACTCAACTGCAGTTTGTGGAGTTAGAGGAAAATACCATATATAAACCCATATATAGTTGCCATTTATTAAAAAAAATATCAATAGCTTTGTAATATTTCTTAGCAGTAAACAACTGGGTTTTGCTTGAATTAAACTTTACCCCTCATTTCAAGCCTGTCACAGAAGAGAGATCACACTTAAGGTCAACTGTTCTTAATCCTTATTAAAAAGTGATGACATACAAAAACAATGTCTTTTAAATTCATGTAACGGTCTTGTTAATAAATATAAATAACTAACCTATATATTTTTAGATAATATAAGCAGTATAACTTGTTAAAAAAAAAGAATATTATTTTATGTTTTGAAAAACTTATGTTTTGAAAAAATCTTACAAAAGTGTTTTGAAGAACATTTTTGCAATACTGTTACTTGACTGTAACAAGAATGTTGTCTGGTCCACAAACTGCAGTGGAGTTTTAAGACTTTTTTTTTTTAATGTTTGTCCTTATCCTTGGGAGAAGTAGTCAGATGTGTATTAGAGATGAAATGTTCAACTTGCCTTTTGTTAATGACTCAGGTAAAAAAAAATTTAAAGTTTGTAGAACCAATCTTAAATATAAAATTATTTAAATTAAAATAGCAGCTGCAAAAGAAGGTGAAAACTAACCTGCTTGATTTTTATCTTCAGCAGATGCCAAAAAAACTTCCATGCTTGTTGTGAATCAAATCACAGGCTTGTTATGATTCAAATTACAGGCTTGTTGTGAATCAAATCACAGGCTTGTTATTATTATGACTTTACTGAGAGTATATTAATCAACTCCGAGTTACAAAGTATATTCTGTTAGAGTATTTATTTTGCCAAGTTTTTTAAAGGCATCAGCACTAAAAATGCTGTTTAATTGTTTATTGTTGTTTAATTGATTTTGAATAATAGTTAATCTTTTTTTTGTTTCTTTAAACAGTTTGTTTCCATAGTTTCACATTGTCTATGCTATTATGTCAAATTTTATATGAGTTTCAGATGCAAGTTTAATGGCACTAGTTAAAGGTTTCTAAAACAAATTTGCATTAAAACCATTTTACAAAATTAAGGTTATAGTTAATTTATAATTTTTTTTTAGAATTGTATTGAAGTTCTCTAATAATGGCAACTACTTTGAAGTTGTTTACTTTTTTGTTCATTTTTTTTTACTTTAGTTCATTTTTAATAAAGATATTATAATAACATTTTTTTTAAATAATATTTATTGTTAAGATTTTTTTTAATGAAGTAAAATATTTTTTATTTTGTTTTAGATTTGTATTTAACTTAAGATTAAATAAAATTAAGATTAAGATTATAGTAAATAAAAATAAGTATTCTACATTATCTGACTTGTTTTTGTTGTTTAATGTATTTTTTAAACAACACTAATCTGTAATTTTCTATTGATGGAAGATATTTAAATGCCATTTTTCTCACCTCAATCAGCCCTTACAATTAACCCAACACAAAAAAATGGACTCTATTTAATTTCTAAGAGGAAAACATCAAAAATTGTTTATTTCTTGAACAATTTTATCCTTCAATTTTCTTGACTTCTTATTATGTGAGTTTGAACTTGAATCCCATTTCTGATTCAAGACAATCATATTTTTCCAAGTTCTTTCAACCTAGTAACATTGTCATGTGCATGTTGATATAGTAATTAATATCTAGGATTCAGCATATGCTGACATAAAATTTATCAAGATTTTTTTTGAAGTTTGTTTTTGCCTGCCTCATTTTAAATTTGTCAAGATTTCAAATAGAGTTTTAACATCATTGGATGTAAGTTCATTATTATTGCATTTTGGTGTAATAACATAAGATGTTAAAAAAACTTTTTATTCTTCAAAATTCTTTTTAAATTGTACATGAAACTTTTAAATTGTATGAAACAACTTCATTTTAAATGAGCTTGTTTTATTTTGTGAGGTATTTAATGGCAGATAAGTTGATTTTGCATATTTTAATTAATAATTAAAATGAGTTTGTTATTCTTTGGCATAAAGTTAATATACATGGATTTTTAATTCAATATGGAGTCATGAATATAAAGTTGCAAGGTATGAAGAGAGAATGGAATTGATTTCAGCGTATTTTATTTTAGCTTTAATATTAATTACATCATTTTTAAACAATAAGATAAGTTTTATATTATTTGTATTGTCTAAACAAGAAGATAAGTTTAATATTATTTGTGTTGTCTAAACAATAAGATAAGTTTAATATTATTTGTATTGTCTAAACAATAAGATAAGTTTAATATTGTTTGTATTGTCTAAACAATAAGTTTTGCTTGAAGAGATTTCAAGTCCCCAAACTTTTTATAAATATAATTCATAAATATATTTAAATATATATTTTTTTATAATTATAATTCACTAATATGATTACTTTCAAAAAAAAGAATAGCAGTTTCTTATATAAATCTTGTTTGGTTTATTCTGTGCCCAGTAATGCTTGAGAATATGATTTTTATGATAGCAGCTGTCAAAAAATATTTAATCAGTTCAATATACATGCTAGGACTTGGGTTTGGTTAAAATAAATTCTATGAGGTAATTTATGATTGGGGTAAGCATCTTATATCAGTTTATTGAATTTTCAGCAATAGAATTAACATCCAATGTGACCAGTTTTCCCAATATTTTATGGAGTCGAACAGATTAGTGGTCTTGCCCTTTTTTCTCAGAAGCTTGAATAATTTTAATTTATAATGTATTATTGCTGGTAGAAGTATATGGAGCTTCAGAAGTAGTGTAAGATATTTATTTCTTAATGTTAAAACTTTTCTTTGTGCTTTAGTTGCAAATGTTTTACTTTAATCTCATTTAATTTTAATGATTTTCCTCATCTTTTAACAAACCTTTTGCACAATATACACATACCAGGAAAAGTGAATGTAAAATGAATACAAAGTTGATTTAAGGTGAATACAAAGGGGATAGAAGTAATGGTTATTACAAAAAACATTTATTTCATACTTTTTGACTCTATACTTTTAAAAGTTTTTCTTTTAAATAAAATTTTTATAAAAATAATGAAAGTTGAGTGGTAAAGAAGAAATGTGAGAAAGAAAAGTGATTTAAATATGAAAAATAAAGGAAATCTGCTTATATAAATTAATATACTATTAAATAATTATATTGCTATCAAAACTGAAAATTTTTTCAATTGTGTATTGCTAATTACAATTAGTTGCTCATTTTAGGATGATAAAGTCCAAGGATTGAAAATACAGTTTAATGTAAAAGATCCATCCTTGTTTTCTGGTTTGTTCAATGGAATTCCAACAGATTGTGTCTTTATCTATCAACATGCTGTTTTGTGTGGGACTGAGTATCAAAAAGAACTTATTTCCAAAACTCACTCAGACGATTCTTTGATTAAAGTTGCTGTTTCAAAAATTAATTCACTGCCTTATTTGGAGGAGATATCACAATTGACCAATTGGGATGAAATGTTTCAGAATAAATTGGGAAACTTAAAGGTGTTTTTACAATCAAATTTTTCTTTTAAGGATGTTCAATACTTTTTTTTAGAGATTCAATCTGGAAAATTTGTAAAAATTTTAAAAGACTGTTCAATTGAACTATTCGCAGAAGCATTGGCTTCTACAGATCCTAAAAGGATATCTTTGTGTCTAACCTCTATATTATGTTTGAATGGCCAAATTGATCATGCACCTTTGACTTTGCTCTCAAATCGCATGGAAATGTTTATGCAATCAACTTTTCAAACTTTAAGCAATACTGATCATTTTTTATTAGACATCATTTTAAAGTGCATTCATTGGATTCCATTTCATATTCTCTGTTGTGTGTTTAGAAAGGTAATTAATGTTATTTTCGTGTATTGTATTCTATTATTTATATTAACACATTTGAAACTTAAATTTTTTTATAAATTCTACTTTAATATTTTATTATTTATACTCTACATCAAAAGGTTTCTTTTAAATTATATTATAAATTAAATTGGTTTGTTTATAAATAGAGTTTGAGTGTTTATTTTTTTTATTTATTATGACAGCAAATGTCATTGGCGGAAATAAAAAATAATTTGGGCAAAAGGCTGCCATCTCGAGAAATTTGCTTGGCTCGCCATGTTTGTTTTTTATCAGCTTTTATCTGTTAGTGCCTAAAATTATCTGTTAACCTAAAAAACCAAATTTTAATTTGAAAGTCACGATTAACAGTTTACAGAGTGGGAGATTTTGCTTAATTATTTATGTTTTTAAATATTTAACGGTATTCACCTCCTAAAGGCCAATATGTTTAAAGAGGTTGTTTTTTTTTAAATTGTTAGAACTCTATCTTACCCCTAAACATTGCAACAGAAGCTTTAAAGAACACAGGGAAAGCAACACAGAGAAGCAGACTATATATAATCTTCCTTACATTAGATATAGATTACATCTCCATTATCTACAATATACTTGATTGTTTCTTTTTTTATTAGATGTTTTTGACTTCATTAGATAGAATATAATTGATTTTTTCCCTAATGTTAGATGTTTTTGTCTCCATTATCTACAATATATGGCAGCCAAAATGTGCCTCACTTACTCTTAAAAGTTTGTACTAATAACTCAACTTTCAGAAGTAGAATTCATGCTCTTGGTTTTCAACTACATGTTGCTGAGTGGATTGAAGATTACAATAAGCAGTTGAATAATATCCAAGTTGATACACCAACTATTTTAGGTATGATTTTAAAAATGAAAGTTTTTATGTCTTAGATTTTTACATTTAAGAGGTTTTCA
>NC_061164.1:41334739-41364739 GCF_022113875.1 Hydra vulgaris
TTGCTTTTAAATTGACAGATTCCAAGTTAGATATGAAGCTGTTAACTGTTATAGATAAAACAACTTCTGCTGGTAGACTATTCCCTCCATTAACAACCTTATTGCTGAAAAAATATTGCTTTTTCATACAATTTCTGACAAATTCAGGTTTTATTTAATGTTTTGCTCCTCTAATATTAGATGCTGGACATAATGTGCAAATAGAGTTCAATGTTTGATTTTGTTTAATATCAATGATTTCAATACTTTTAAATATCTTGAATTGCTGGATCAAGTCGTCTCTTAGCCATTTAGTTTCCAAAGTTGTCAAACTTTGGAGACCAGTTTGTTAAAATTTTGATACTTTTTTTGTATTCAAGATGTGTTAGTTTCGGTTTCATTTTGGTTGTTCTGCGTTGAATTTTTTTGTTTATTACAATGTTAGTTATTATTAACTATTATTATTAATAATAATAATAATAATAATAATAATAATAATAATAATAATAATAATTTAACTCTTTTATACTTATTGAAATATGCTGATTTCAAATTTGAAATTTGTTAATCTCCATTACTTACTAAATTGTAATTTGTTTTTAGATTTTTGAAATTTTTTTGAGGATATTTTTTCAAAAACTTTATAAAATATTTTTCTTCTAAAGCACACATCAGCGTTTTCAATAAACTATAATAAACAATTACAGGTTTATTAATATAATATGAATTAATACCACCTGGCACTAATGGTGCCAAATAATACCAAATTGTTGTAACACCACTTGACTGAAATAGATAAGAAAGAATAAATCTTGCTTTACACACTGCTAAGTAACGCTGCGTATGAAACATAGAAAAACAAAATATAAAAATATACAAACTTTGAGCATATTATATAAACTACTAATATTTATTTTATTATGCGTGTAAACATACTTATCATAAACTATCAATTAACAACATTTGAAAATAAGTTTGCATATTATTTTTTTCTCACACCAATAATAATAGTAATACCAGTAATATAAAGATCTGATTAACCATACATTTTAGTTATAGCGATAGCATCTTCAAAGTTTTTTAAAGACCCTTAAGTAAAAAGAATACTTTAACCCACCCCATTAACATTTAGTTGTTACCAAGGTTGTTTACATCTGCAAGGCATCATACTGCATGTTTTTTAGTATGCTCTGGTTATTTCTATGAAAGCAAGACACAACTCTTAATTTGAACATATGCATCAGCATGGCCTACTATATAACAAGACAGAGTTAGTTGCCTTGAAGGCAAAAAATTATATGGTTTTATGACTCAAAAATAAAACCTAAACGTTTTTATTAAAGACTATTGAAATTTAAATAATTTACTTGATTAGCCCTAATAATCTAATTAATAATAACAGTAAAATTCTCAACCTTGAATTATTTAAACAATTTTATATACAATACATATATATATATATATATATATATATATATATATATATATATATATATATATATATATATATATATATACACATTAACTCTCTTATACTTATTCAAATATGCTGATTTCGAATTTGAAATTTGTTTATCTCCATTACTTACCAAATTGTAATTATGTTTTTTAGATGACACTATCAAGACCAATCTTAAAGTTCTTCAGATTCAAAATACTGATTCTGTTTTTCAGGTAAAGTGTTGAGATTATACACAAACAACAGTTTTAAATGTTTTAGTATAAAATTTAAATAAATTTAACAAGAGAAGTCTAGAATCTAGCTATATTTTCTAAATATAGAAAAATAAAGAAGAGATCTAGAAAATGTTTTAAAAAAAGCTAAAAAAAAGTCTTAAAAAAGCTATTAATTTTATGTATTAGAAAAACACTTTTTATTCTAGGTATTTTTTTTCGATAAAGAAGTTACTGAAAAAAGTTATTGGTAATGATTTGAAGATTGTCTGAATCAGTTTCAATGTAGTTTTCTCACTACCATCTTTGTTCAGTATTAACCACTTTTTCTTTAAATGTATTAACCATTTTTATTATTACCAACTTTTCTTTAAATGTGTTGAATACTCAAATATTTTTCTGTTTCGATCATATTTTTCTGCATTTTTCTGCATTTATTATTTTTTGAAAAATTAATTCTATTTGGAACCAAAGAGCTTACTCAAAGTAAAGGAGAGTAATTTCCATCAAGCACAATGTTGTTACTGCGATTATTTTAAAAAAATTTAGGAAGATTCCAGGCTATAAGAAAAGAGCTTTGAAAAAGACTAGCATGCTAGACTTTATCAAAAGCTTTTGATATGTGAAAAGCTTTTTTATTTGCCTCATCACAAAAAGTTAAATAGTTCTGGAGAAGACTTTTGTAAGACAGATATGTACAGCAGGCTGTAGAAGTGTTTGAATAAGAATTGAGCAATAGAGACCAGAATAAGAATTGAGCAATAGAGACCAAAATGTTATTGATGTCTAACAATCTACTATAGAGTATATACATAATTCTTTTGGCTAATAATAATTCAATTTTAATTCGATAATAATTATCTGAAATTTTTAAAACACTTTAATTGTTGAAATATGCAATCAGCTGTGATCAAGTTGTCTAAAAAAGTTATTCTATGCAAGGACAAACAAGGCATATGACTGCACGTGCTTCCTTTAACAGCCTGGTATATACGTATTTTTACTACAACATATATATCAGCATTTGCTTACTCTTTTTACTTTTTACTTATCTTTATAGCATACAGCTTTTTCAGAAAAAGAAGAAAAAAGTGGAGAATAATAAAAAAAAACAATTGCTGCCCTTGCCCAAACTCTGAGTTGATGTATTGGCACTCTTTTCCTGCAGCATGTTATAAGATAGTCAGTGTATGTATTGAAACCCTTGGCAGCAGTTATTTCAGTATGATTTCACACTGCTTAAATAAATGCGCATTTATTGCGCATTTATTATATGCGCATATTATTATTCTGTCTTAAAAAGTAAAAAGTAAGATCTTTTTTATTTTTTGAAACAGGAAATATCTTTAGAGATGCTTAGATAATAATTTGATGGAGCTTGAAATCTAAAAAAAAAAATTAAAAAAATTCCTATAAATAATTAAAATGAAATGTATAATTGAGTTTTTACAAATTAGTTTGATAACAATTAATATTATTTTGTTTTAACATACATATATGTACATATTTTTTTATTGATATTTTTTGTTTTAACATACATATATGTACATTTTTTATTAATATTTTTTGTTTTAACAAACAAATGTACATTTTTTTTTATTGATATTTTTTGTTTTAACATACATATATGTACATAAATTTATATTGATATTTTTTGTTTTAACATACATATATGTACACATTTATTCATATTTTTTGTTTTAACATACATATATGGACATATTTATTTATTCATATTTTTTGTTTTAACATATTTTTAACATATAATTGTATAAACTCCATTACTTTATTGATATATATATATATATATATATATATATATTATATATATATATATATATATATATATATTTTAATATAAATATAGAACTAATTTTCTTTAATTTTTATCATTTTTAAATTTGTTTTATCCTAGGATGTTTCAACCGTTTCATTGATGGTAGATTCTTTGGATTCGACTGCAATATTAAAAACAGGTCAAATGTTATGTATACTCAAACTCTATAACATCTTTTTAAAATGGAAAAACAAGCTATTTAGATAAGACTACTATTTTAACTTCCCATAAATAATTCTTATTCATTGTTTTAACGCTTTATATCAATTAAGTTTAAACAAGGTTTTATAAAAATTCAAATGGACTTGGCAATAAGACTTAGGGACTTAGGGATAAGCCTATTTTGTCTATTTCTTGCCCTTGCTATTATTATATTTTCCATATACAAAAATTGTAATTACTTTTAACGCAAATAAATAAATAAATGGTTTTAAAAAAAATAGCTAGAATGTCTTTTAAAATGTTTATTATTTTAATATTTTAGATTTAAGTTTTACATTAGATTAAAATAAGTTTTATTTTTATAGTATGAACAGTAAATATTTAAAACATTTCCATCAGTACATCAGTATCTATTATTCATCTTATATAATAATCATCTATTATCTAATTTTTTATTTTTTAAACAAAACTATAAAGCTATGAAAATATTTTTAAATAATTAAAATATTGTAAAGGTCAAGAAGAAGTTTTACATGAATGGCTTACAAGTGATGTTCAAAATGACCATTGTCATAAAATTATTAATGTTATTCGTCGCGAACAGTTTGGAATTGGACTTGAGCTTGGAGAACAGGAGAAAAAACTAATTGAAATTCACAGAGAAAGAGAAGGAAGATCATTACAGCGTCTTTCAAATGAGTTGTATTCAAAAGATTCTCATTTTGTGTTAGAGTTAATCCAAAATGCTGACGATAACCAATATATTGAAAACAGCAATAATGAAAAGCCTACTGTAGCCTTTATAGTAGAGCATGATCAGATTATAATATTGAACAATGAAAAAGGTTTTTCTGAAAGTAATATAAAAGCTTTATGTGATGTTGGAAAAAGTACAAAAGGAATTCATCGTAAAGGTTATATAGGTAATTATTTTATACTAGTGTTTAAAAATAGTATTATTAATATCGTATTAATGTAGTTCATAAAATTTATTATGTTATACTTTTGCCACCAAGATCTTATATTGCCATATTTTGGCATTTTAGGATTTTTTTTAATGCAATTAAACTACTTTGTTCAATAAAAAAAATTATTTTGAATAGAAAAAATTGTCATCATTAGATAGTATAAGTTAAAAAAGGAAAAAATAAATTATGGCTGTTGTTGCCAATTGGCTTCCTAATTGTGCGTTCTTAGGTTTTTTTATTGTTATTCAAATACCCATAAAAAGCCTAAAAATAATTATTTTATCATAACTTCTTGAGTAGATTTAGAAATCATTTTTTGACTTTTCATTCAGTAAGCAATGTTTTTCTAAATGTAAAAACATGTGGCGATAGTTAGAAAAAACTTTATAACTACTTGTAATTATAAAGTAATTTTAAACCATCATTTATATAACAAAGGAAAGATGCATATACTAAATTATTTTGTTGTATTTTTTTTGTAATGATTTTAACCAGCGTTGTTATCAAATTATTTTATATGGTTGTTTCAAAAGAAAACTTAGGAAGCTTAGTATATTATTAGGATAAAATAAACAAAATTTTCAAAACAACTTTTTAAATATATTTAAATTTATTAGTTTAATAGATTTAAATCTATTTTTAGAATTCTGTTTCTAAATTGTGTTTATTAAAATTTATTTACATTTTACACTGTAAAATATGGTTACTACTAGAGCGCAGCACACTTGTCCCGTTTATGGCATAGTATGTGAACTTATCGCAAACTTTCAACTATTAAGGAAGTTATGCAGCGGTATTCTTTTCTTCAATTTAAACTTCCTAGAACTATAAAGTTGAGCATAATAGTTTCTCAAGTTTCTGCAAATGTTACAGACATTTAGTCAAAATCTGATATTCCTCCTGCAACAATAAGATGAGTGCAGCAAAAAGTAGAATCTTTGCGCAACATTTTTAAAAAGATTCTTAAACAAAAAGGTGAGCTGAAGACTTCAGCAGTATCAATTGCTAAGCAGAAAAGTTTAGTCTTGTGTGACATTGCAGTATGTTGTCTTAATCTGAATAACTGCACATGCCGGAGAAAATTAAAGTTGCAAGTACTTGAGCATGAATTTTTAGTGGATCAAAGAAATCAAAGAAATGGTTATTGGTTCTTTGGATAAGGAAATTACTTTTAAATTGAATAAAGCATTTGAGAGAACCACAAAAAAAAAATTTTTTTTTCACATAACAAAAGGACTATGAAAGCATCAGTTTGTATCAGTTCGAATATAGATGCAGATATTGTGTCTGGTGACAAGGAGGTTATTAATGACACACAGAGCAATGTTGATGAGGATGAGTTATCAGAACTTAGTGAAACACCAAGTGAATCTGGTAGAAATATGATCAATTTTCCAATAATAGCCATAGAATGTGACAGATATGGTGCTGCTGATGCTGCTATTGCTACTGATGCGCTTTCAGATAATGAAATTGTAAAGAAAAATGACAGAGAATCATAGACAAGTTAAGGCGCCAAAGACAGCTTCTTAAAGGAACCTTATCACAAGAAGCAAAATTAGCTATGTGTTTAGCAGGCCCAAAATCAATTTTCTTTGATGGCTGAAAAGATAAAACTCTTAGTGTATTAGCAATTACCAGTAAAACCTTAATCATTGAGGAACTTTTTTCTTGGTCAGATTTTTCCTTCAAGTTGATCATCGGCAAATATCAAAGACCCTGTTGTAGATTTTTTTCACAAAAATAAAATATCCCTTGATAATGTGTTAGCCGTGAGCTAACATAAATACTGGCATGAACAAAGGTGGAATAGGTTACTGGAACTGCATTTAGGACATCAAGTTCGATGGTTAGTATGTATGTTTCTATTTTAATGAACTACTGTTGAGGCATTTAGTGTTCCATTTAGATAGCACCACTTCTAGACCTACTGCCTTCAGTGGCATTATTGGAAAGCAGTTGCAAAGTGTAATAAATTGTAAATTGTTAAATTTGAACCAAGGTGGAATAATTTACCAAATGCTTTAAATGTTGTGACAAATAACATTAGCAAAGACAAACAGTATCTTTATAAAATGTCTAAGGGAATAGAGTTAGGTAAGGTGACAAAAAGCCTGGAAAAAAAAGAGCCTGGTCCTTAGTTCGTTCTTGATGGCTGACAACAGCAAATTGTATACTTTGCTTTTATGTTGCAAGCACTCTTCCACCTAAGGAGCTTGTCATCCTTACTGATTACATTCTTCGATTTTATGCTCCAGTGTGGTTTTTCATAAAATTAGAACCCCATTGCTATTTAGGAGCAAAACACTTATGGCGTCTAATTCAGTTCTTTTGTTTTCTTTCTGAAAATGATAGACTAGTAGTTGATAAATGTATTCAGAGAAATGCTTATATTGGTCACCCGGAAAGTATTTTGCTATCAATGTTGGTTGATGATTGCATAGAAATTAGAGATCTCGCAGCTAAAAGAATTAAACTTGCAAGACAAAATACTGCTACGAATTCTTCAAAAGTAAGGAAGTTCAAAATTCCTCATCTAAACTTTGATGTAGTTGACTATAACTGTCTTGTAAATTGGGAAGAACATCCAAGGACTTTACCACCTATGTTGAAAGATTTAAGCGATGATTTAATTGATAGTGCTATAAAAAATATGCCAAAATTGATACTAGATGACTTTCCATGCCATTATCAAAGTGTAGAAAAACATGTTAAATTGGTTACAGAATTAGCAGTATCCGTATATAGAGAGATGATAAGAGCCGAATATATATGAGCAAAACTTTTTTCTAGAAAGTATATTTCATTTCAAAAAAAATTGGAATACTGACTCATACAAATAAACTAGATTATTCTATGACAAGATTTTTTTTATAAAATGGTCGACCGTAGTATTTGAGCTTTCTTACCTAGTGTTCATTTTATTTAATTTTTAGTTTATATAGAGTTAAAATATTGCATTTTTTGTATAGTACATAATTTTAAATAGCATTAACGAGCTATTTTCATACTCTAGAGTCCTTAACAGAAGTGGGAGGAGGACTTTTATTAATTTTTAGGAAATTTTTCCACACACTCTAAGCTTATTAAGACCCCCGCCCCTCCTTCCTTTTTATTAATTTTTACTTGGTATCATCAAAAAATTTATATCTATGAACTAAAAATAAAATTCAGGGAAAATCAGCCTTAAAAATTAAAAAATATAAACTAGTAGGCGATAAATAATAAAATTTTCAGTCTAAATTCCCTCCTTTTATTCCAACCCCCCTCGCCTTGTTAATTAGATCTGGAATAAAATTCCCACCCACCCTTTTAGTATCCCCTCCCCACCCCCACCCCCATCCTTCCTTCCCTTGTATTAAGGAGTAATTATACATAGCAATAACAAGAAAGACCTATTTTCGATTAGATGGCGAAAAAGGAAGGAGAAATAAATTTTGATTTTTTTAAAAATATTTTTTAGATGATATAGCAACATTTTGTTTCCATCCATCGATGATGCATCCTAATCATCGATGGATGGAAGCAGCATCGATGATCTACCCTAATATATATATATATATATATATATATATATATATATATATATATATATATATATATACATATATATATGTATAATGCTAAACTTAACAATAGAAGTAGTAATGCTCACTCATGCATGACATGGAAACTCTTGGCAGCCATTAAATCCGAGAAAAAGTGTTTTATACAAAATGTAAAATGTTTAATGTCATTTACATTTAATGTAAAAATTCCATTTGTATTGTTTTACATACAAACATATGTAAGTTAAGTTTGCGGGTCATTATGGAATGATGGTGTATAGTAAATGTATAATATAAGATAACTTTAGAAAATTTCCTAAAAATTTTATTTTCCTAAAATGCTTTTGTTTTGTGTTTAAAAAAACAGCAAGATTGAAAAACCAAAAAAATGTTTTTATGCTAGCTGTGGATTTTAAACCCATGAAATTGTCCCATGAAATTGTCAGGTTTTCGATACGGAGAATTGAATTTTACTTAAAGAGATTTAAAAAACACCATTTTGAGTTTTTTTTTTTATCTCTTTACTGATATATTTTTAAAATGGTATATAAATGCATACATATAAACATGTAAACATAAAATCATATAAATATAAAGATATAAATAATTCTTTTTATGTGAATCATTTAATGCAAATAGCAATTTTTGTTTTTGTATTTTGGCAGTTACATCATCAGATAAAAAGAAAAATTATTTTTGCACAAAGATTTTTTTATGTAAAAGAAGACGTAGACATCAGATTTGAGTGAAATCCATTTTGTTGGTATAAAGTCACTAACTTATTTGATGCAAATATAACTTTAGTAGCATTATAGTTTTTTTTCACTTGTTTACTTCCTAGTTTATACTCATAAAGTTTTTTTGTGATATTTCAAAAGCATATGATTGTAAATGGGGTTATTCTGAGATGCCATATCACAAAAAAAGTTGGGTATCATATATATATTATATATAACTATGTATGATATCATATAAATATATATTTTACAATATTATTTTGTTTTGAATATTTTGACGATAATGATGATTTTAAGAAATAAACTTTTCATCAAATTGTCATACATATTAAAAAAGAAATCTGAACTTCTGAAACAATTTTTTAAAAAACAAATTAGTGATTCAAAAACTTTTATTAGTTTATTTTTAAAAACATCAGGGAAAGTAAATAATAACTTTCAATATATAAATAGAATCTTTTTATAAGTATAAATATCAACTTTCCCTAAAAATATTTAAATTTTTTACATATTTTTAAGTAAAGTATTCAAAATATTTTAAAAATATTTTTATCAATTTTCTTGTTCAGAGTTTATAACCATTTTTAAGATGAATCAAAATTTTTTTAAACTTTTTTGTTCTAAAGAAATCATTTTTTTTTTTTATAGTTAGATTATGACTAAGAGGTAGAAACAATTTCACTTTACATTTGTACATAAACAGAGAATATTGTTATAAGTTGATAATTTTAGGTTATTAAAGAGTTTTCATGGGTGCTAAAATATAATCATTTTCCATTAACCAGTTGTTTCCATAACCAGTTATAACCAATTGTTCTATCGGTACCTATGCATCATTAAAAGTTGATACCTATACCAAAACATTTAAAAGTTCATTTAAAATTAAAAATTACTGCTTTTTAAATTACTAATTACTTTATATATTTTAAATTCCTGAATTCTGTTTTTTCTTATTTTCTTTTCGATTTATAAAGTGCTACAATAATTTTAAAGATTTTTTAACAAAAATTTTTAAAATGATATTTTTGTTATATATATATATATATATATATATATATATATATATATATATATATATATATATATATATATATATATATATATATATATATATATATATTATGGTATTGCCGTATATGATATAATATCTCACACATAGTCACAAGACAATTTCATAAGTTAATCAAATTTATAAAATTATTTACTGAAGATTATTTTTTTATTAATTATTAGTTAAAATTAGTTAATTATTTTATAAAGCATCTTAGTATAGTATAGAAATTGTTATAAAACTTTTAGAGTTTAACTTTAAAAATGATTGTTTTCAAGAAAAGTATGAGACTTTTTCTTAATAGTATTATAATTGTTTTTCTTATTATTGTTAATCATTCTAGGTTAACAATCCACCCTGTGAAATTTATTCAACTTTAATTGATAGTTAAATTATACGTTTTCAATAACTAAGCAATATCTTTTATTTACTTATTAGTGTTAACATTTTTAATATAAAATAATACAAATGTCATTTAAATTAATATAACACAACAACTAAACTAATTATTTTAGTTATTGTGTTTAAAATAAATTTAAAAACAATAGCAGCAAAAAAAACCGGAAATCGTTACAGGAATGCTTCCCTAATTTTATTGAACGAAATATATGCTTCATACAGTCTTTTCTGAAAGCAAATTAAAATGTATTATGATATCTATAATATGAATTGTATAATATGCAGACTATGCTAAAATCATAGACATTGTCAATATATATCAAATATAAGTCATGAAATTCAACAAATGAGAAAAAAGTATTTCGGAATTTACAGAATAATTATTTTAATTTAATGTAGGAAGCCTTTGAGGTCATCCATAAATAATGTCAGTAATTAGGATTGGGGGAAAGGGAAGGGGTAGAAGATGGTTTTTAAAAGTTTTACAATAATTAATAATGAAGAGGGGTTTTGAAACCAATATGATTTAAATTTTAAAAAGCCTTTTTTTTTAAGTTTATATATATGCCAACTATAAGCAGGTTTTAAAAAAAATAAAAAAACACTTTAAAAAAACTGTTAAATTATTAATTTTATTTTAGGGTTTTTTTTATAAACATTTTTTTTTCAAAATCTATAAATCTATATATCTATAAATCATAAAATTCAACAAAAGAGAAAAAATTATTTTGGATTTTACGTAATAAATTTTTTAATCCAAAGTAGGGAGCCTTAGAGACCTTTCATAACTGATGTTAGTAAACAAGATGGGCTGAGGGGGGATGGAGTTAGTACTGAAAAGTTTGGCGATAATTAATAATAGGGTGGGGTTATGAAACCAAAATGATGTCAATTTCAAAAAAATTATTTTTCAAGTTTATATTTATGCCATCTATAAGCAGGTTTTATAAAAATTGACTACTCATTTATTAATTAAAAAATGAGTAGTCAATCATCAGTTTTTTTATTTATTATTATTTTTTTTTATCAATTTTTATAAAATTCCCCCATCTTGTTTACTGACATCAGTTATTAATTAAAGGATTTTTTTTAAAATTTTTGTTACAAAATCTATAAATGAGCTATAAAAAACATACTACAGCTAGTTAATACCTGATGATGAAAAATGCTTAAGAAGATTCAAAAGCTGTGTTTAAAAGTTATAATTATACTGATAAAGGGAAAAAGTTAGCACTGTAGGATCCAATTGAATAAAGCAGTGGATTAGTAATTAAGTAGGTGGGTTAATGAAACTCAATGGTTATGGCCAAATATATTACCAAATAATGTTTAGCAACAGTAACCAGTATTTCTCATAAGGAATGTGTTAAATTTATTTTTTATTTTTAGTTTTATTTTGTTATTTTTTATTTAAAGACCTCTTTTTTTAAAGACCCACTTTTATTTATTTTGTTTTTGCTTTTAGGTCAAAAAGGGATTGGTTTCAAGTCAGTTTTTCGTGTCACTGATATGCCTGAGATACACTCAAATGGTTATCATATCAAGTTTGATGCTTCTAGTGGTTCAAACGGTTATATTCTTCCAAATTGGATTTATGATTGGAATTCAGATCAAAGATCTACTTATCAACCTTGCGAATCTAGAAATTAGTATGTTGATATATTTTATTTATTTAAATTTGTATAATTGTATATTATGTTTATTAAAATCATTGGATAAATATATTTATATTAAATTTTAAATAATACATAAATTTTTAATTTTTTTTTTAATTTTAAAGTTTTTGTGTATATGTTTGTTGTATTAATGCTATATTTTATGTACAAATTTATTTGATATTTGTTTATATTCAGTTTTTTTAATTTCATTCTTTATATTAAAAACTACTTTTAAATGCTTTTCATTTTTTAAGTTTTAAGTTTATGTTTTTCAATTGATTTTAATTTTGTGGCTATCAAATTAGCTATTTTTTTCTGTTTGTCAATTAGTACAATCCTTTTGGACCAAAACAAATTCATATTGGCTGTATAACTCACTAAATTTATCATCTCTGAATTGATAAAATGATTTTCAATCTATTTAGTACTTTATTTAGTAGCTAGACTTTTCAAGATTTAAAATTAGTAAACTTTTTAGTTTGATGAAATTAATTTGAATATTAATTAGTTTAAATATATATTTATTTTAATTATAATTATTAATTAGCTTAAACTTTTTAGTTAAACTCAAATTAGTTAACTATATGTTAAGTTAGTTAACTTACATAAGTTATTATTATTTTTCCTTTGGTAAGTTGTTATTTTTCTACTTTTTAATTTGATTGAAATAACTCAAGTTATTCTAATAATCAAAACAATATAATTATTTTTATTAGTTGTATATTAGTTAAAAATAACAAAAAATAATAAATTATTAATGGTGTATATATTATATAATATATTAATATCATAAATGATATTTTTTAATATTTATAGTTAAATTACATATAATATAGTTATATTAAATGTAAAGTTGTTAAAATTAACTCCAGGTGCCCCATAAGTCATTTTCTATCACCTGCTATACTTGATAAGACTGAGGTTGAAATTGTCCCCAGCTACAAGTACCTTGGTATCATGTTAAATGAAAATCTCGATTGGGACAAACAATGGTAAAAGTGCACAACACTATTAAATCAATTCCATTTCTACTCGAGTGCCTTAAGCAAATTGGTCACACGCAATCTAACCTCCTGCAAGTCTACGGGTCTTACGCTATTAGCCACATGATATATAGTGTTTCAGTTCTTATGTCATGCAGTATTGCGGCAACTTCATTTTGAATTTTATTCCAATTATTTCTAATCATTAACCAACAAAAAAAATTTTTTAATTTAAAAAAAAAAGAGGATAGAGCAAAAGTGTCAAAATGTTTTTGTTATAGCAGAAATTTTCAAAAGTTTAGAACAGAGCATTCATGAACTTACACTAAATACAGACTTGATTTGCCAAAAAAGAACTAAACACATAGTCCAGAGATTTACTAACAAAAAAGCAAAGTTTTGTGAAAACATTCATCTTGAAAGTGCTGTCTAGTGGGATGAAAAACTGATTCCTGGAAACATTATTTGAAATAAGAATATCGATTATCATCAAGTGTTGATATCAGGGATATTAACACTTCTCAACTACTTTCAGTTTTTCAACTAATTACAATTGCTAAACTTTCATCAGGAGCAGGAGAAACTCTGGCTTTACCTAGGGTATAGCCATCATTATGACTATAGCTAAGCTTGGCAGTCGTAAGTAGTTGGGAAACTCCGATCCCTGATACTTTTCAATAGTTTTCCTATTCCTATGCTTTTCAACACTTTGATGCTGACATTAGCATCAAAGCTATGTGTTATAACAAGACCAGCTTAAGCACTTGTCAGCTTGCTTGTGCCTGTGTCCTACCAGAACAGCACCTTGAAAAGGACCTCTTATCACTGGATTACAAGTATCAAACTATGAAACTGATTAATGTTGGAGTATTATAATTGTGTATAGAAGCCACAGCTTCTTCCAGCATTCCACTTTTCTAATGCTTTTACAAACAATTGGCCCTCATAGATGAAGGTAATTATGAACCAGGGATTGCAGATGATGAAATGATACCTCTAGTAGAAGAGGCAAAGCAACTCATCATCAATTATGCTAACATGCATCTTGATTAAAGCCAATAGGGAGATGGTTATAAATAAATTTTTGATTATATTTCTTGGTTTTGATCCTGCCAGTGGATAACAATTCATGTCACCCAGAGTAATGTACCATGCCCACTGGATGTTCAAAATCATATACTTTCTCAAAATCTGAATGTATAACAAACAATTTAAACTGACTTCAAAAGAAGTTAGCAGACTACAGGATGTATGTGTGTTTACAGTACATGTCTACCTGGAAGTGTATATTTATGCCTGGATATGTTCTACCATTTGGAATACATACATTCAGGAATACAATGAGTTTTTAACCTGAACCAAAATTTAACTATAATTCCTTCTGTAAATGAGGACTATCACAAAGTGCACCCTGATAGCAGTAAATAGACTCTGTCTATACTGCCATGAATTAAAACTATAAACTCTGTTAGAAACTGAACAATGGATTCATAATTAAAGTGTTTAAAAGTATATAAAGTGTGTTATTAAATTTATTTAAAAAAGTTTAAAGAATAAAGAAAAAATATAAAAAGATTAAATTTTTTAGTCTTTTGTATTTATATGCCAAGTTTAAATTAAAACATTAAGCTATCTTAATGCTCTTTATATTTTTGAAATCTTTATTAACTTCTAGATTAGGTATCTTAATACTCTTTATATTTTCGAAATCTTTATTAACCTTTAAATCTTTTATAAAAATTATTTTTAAGACTTTTATAAAAAATATTTTTAATTTAATAATTTTAAAGTTAATTAATTAATTTGTTATAAGCTTAATCCTATTATAATATATATACATCGAACACAAAAAATAAATGCATTAAACATAATATATAATTATATATGTTTATTAGAGTTTTTTAATTGTAGTGGCTGGAAAACACAGATTGTCTTGCCTTTAAAGAAAGAAATGCAGCATTCAAAACTTATTTCACGGTTTCATGACATTCATTCTTCTTTGTTGCTGTTTCTTAATCGTTTACATACAATAATCATTGATGACAAGGTTTCAATTTTTTTTTTTTTTTTTTTTTTTGCGATCTCTATCTTTAATCTTGATTTAACTTTTTTTTTTTTTTAATTTAATTTAATTTTTTTATTATTTTTTATTTAATTTTTTTTTTAATTTAAAATTAGGTATCAAACATTATGAAAGTAATGGAAAGAGAACATGTAGAAAAAAATATTGTTCGGCTCTCTAATAACAATGATTCTCGTTTATGGTTTGTGGTTGAAAAAGAAATACCTATAGATGTTTGTTTTTTTATTTTTAATGTTACATCATTTTTGACATGCTTCATTGCTTTAAAGAAAACATAAAACAGTTTTTTTAATAATTTCTTTTTAAGACATTAAGTTTTATTTTTAGGTCCGTGAAGATGTTAAATCAACAAATATTGCATTTGCATTTCCATTTAACAACAAATTGAAAACTGAGGTATACATTTATGTAATAAAAAAAAAAAACTACAAGAATTATAAGAAAAAAATGTTTTTGTTCTTTTAAAATTCTCCAAACATTTGAAATACAATATTCTTACAGTAAATTGTATAGATGTATAAAAAAAAAACGTAAAGAGATTTGATAAAAAAAGAATAAAGTTCCATTTTAGAAAAATTGCATTTTTCTGTAGTTAATTGTAATAAAATTTTTTTGAGAAATTATTAGGGAATAAGACATAAAAAATTTAAAAATTAAAATAAATATACTGTCTGGTCATACCAAAATCCTCGGTAAGTGTATGTACACTCCAATGCACCAAATAAATCTGTTCTGTAGTAATTTTTTCATCAGTAACAAATTCCATTTTTGTACTATAATGGAACAACTTTTTAAAGGTAAAGAGTGTCTGGAAAATGGTTACCAATGGTTACCACTATGTTAAGTGTCTAGTAATGGATATGATTTCTAATGCTATTCTAAAAAAAACACAAGAAAATTACGTTTTATAATTTGATAAAACTGATACTTGCCACACTCACCATGACACATTGTTGACCATTATTCTTACTTGTGTTGGAAACATGTTGTGTTGGAAACCTATTGTGTTGGAAACGTGTTGTGTTAAAAACATATCCTGAAAATATTTTAGCATTTATAAAATAACACTAGCAGTCTAGCCTGTGGCTACTAGACTTTAGCACTGCTAAAGTCTATAGCCACAGGCTTATAAAATGATATGCTAGTATATTAGTTGCGTATATGCTAGCCTGTTGGTTGAGTATATATTAGTGTATTGATTGAGTATATTCTAGTGTGTTGATGGAATATATGCTATTGTGTTGATTGATTTTACTCTAGTGTGTTGTATGTCTATATGCTAATATGTTAATTGAATTTATGCTATTATATTGACTGATGCTAGTGATGCTAGATGCTTATATTGACTGATGCTAGATTAGCTTAGTGTTTGTGATAACAGTGTGAAAGGTTTTTAAATGGCTTCTTTTTTGTTTGAAAATTTAAAGTAGATTTGATCAAGATTAAATTGATAAAATTATTGAAAATCTCAAAATTCAGAAATAAATGACTACATTTTCAACTTACAGTTGAAATTGTAGAACAGCTCTCTTTTGAATTAACTTAATGAAATTTTAACACTTGATCAAAGCTTGGTTCAAGCTGTGATTTTTAATATTTATTTTTGGGTTTAATAATGGTTGCATAGAAACCAAAAATTTTATTAAATAATATTTGTGTAGTTTTTTTTTTTATTCATGCAATCAAACTTGTATTAAAGCTTTTATTTTTATATTTTGTATTAATTTAGATTTAAAATTAGTATAATTTATTAATCATGCTCAGAAAATATAGTTTTATTTTGATAAATTTATTTAAATAGATTTCAATTGCCACACATGCAAGGATATGGAGTCCTAAAATAGAACATCAGATTTGAAAGTCACAAAATGATTATTTATTCCTGGTTTTTGGTACCCATTAACTCCAAAAATGTAATGGCTTTAGAAAAAAATTTAGAAATTTTTTTCTAAAGTCATTACATTTCACAACAAATCTTTTGTAGAAAAAACATGTTTCAATTATAAAAGTGTTTTGTTTTTTTTGTCATCATTTATTTTTGTTCCTACTTCTGTGATTTGTTATGTAACAACTACAAAACTATAAAAAACTATGCATCATATTGAGCAGCTGTGGCACAGTGATTAAAATTTTAGTTCAGAATGGTAAGGTTTCCGACCTACTTTGGCTAGGTAACTGGCATTAAGTAAAAGAAGAATGTATGAACTTCCTGGTTAAATGCTCTTTTGAAATAATCTATAATGAAACCATTGTGTGATGAAACCATTGTGTGATGAAATCATTGTGTGATGAAACCATTGTGTGATAAAACTATTGTGTGATGAAACCATTGTGTGATAAAACCATTGTGTGATGAAACCATTGTGTGATGAAACCATTATTAGATCTCCTTAGAGCACCTTAATAACTAAAAAAATATATATATATATATACTTTGTAAAGAAACAGTTTACCTTTTTTTCAATTTAACTCAGTGATCTTTTCTAAAAGCTTATTCCTACTTATTGAGTTACTCTTTAGTTATCTCATTTACATTTTGTGCAATTGTAACTGATTAAATTTATTAATTTCATTCAAGGTGTTGTTTAATATAGAAGAATTAATTGCAATCTACAATTTATTTGGAGGCTTTTTTTTTATCTGTAAAGTGGAAAATGTGTTTGTTTTATTGCATGTTGTTGTTGTTTTTAAACTGACAACTTTAAAAAATTTTAAAATTTTAAAAATTTGTAAAAATTTACAATTTTAATTAGTTATTATTTATAATAAATAACTAAATTAAATATAAGTAATAAATAAAAGTATAACTTTATTAGTTTTTATTTTTTTTATTAATTTCTTTATTAAATTTATTTTATTTATATTTTTTTATATGGTATATAAAAGTAAATTGTAGTATGTATTTTTTTTTTTTTTTGTACATATTTTCCATTAGGCACTTCCTGCTCAACAAGTCTTTGCATTTTTACCATTGAGAAGCTACGGATTTAAGTTTATTATACAAGCTGATTTCGAAGTACCATCTTCTCGGGAAGATATTAACAAAGATAGTGCATGGAATCAGTATATTTTACAACAACTCCCAAAATTAACTGTTGAAGCTTTTCATTCTTTTAAAGTAAAATTTTTTCTCAATTTTTTTTATTTATTATAAACTGTTCTTCAACTGATTTTTTTTGTAAGTAAAAAAGGAAAATGTTTTATATAGTTTGGCACCCAAAACTTCCCAATAATTATCTAAAGAAAAAATTTAATATTTAAAATTTAATTTTACTCATATGATTTTGAACTTTAAAAGATTTTTAAAAAGTTGTGGAAAATTTATTGTACCATATTTTAAATACTATATTATGTTATTAATAACAAATATATTGAGAAATAAAATATTTGTTAATAGAAAAAATTTTGGTTAACAAAACAACAATAATTAACATTGAACTTAAAATTAAATTAACATTAAAATTAAACTTAAATTTTTTTTTTTTTTGTATTTTTTTAATAATAAGTGTAATTTTCTTTGAACAAATAAACTTCCAGTGTACAACACTACAAACTACCTAGAACAAACTTCCAGCTACTAACTACCTAGTACACTACAAACTACCAAGTACAAACTTCCAGTGGTGAAATAAATTTTTTTGAATTTTACAAAACCACAAGTAGTATATACCATCAGTAGTGAAAAAATTTTCCAAAAAATTTTGGATGCAATAGTTCAATTGCAACCAAATTTAAAAATTCAAAAACAAATCAAATGCAACCAAATTTAAAAAGCATTTTTTAAGTTAAAATGAAGAGAAATTTTTTTTTATTGGTTTAAGATCATTTTTGACAACTTTAATTTGTTTTTAAAAAATTCTTCGTTGAAATTTGGTATTAGATCAAAAGGATAACTTTGTTATCCTAATATCAAAATGTTAAAATAACTTTGTTTATAGGATTAGGAAGAAATTTTTTATTATTTTTTTATAGGGGAGACATTACAGTGCTCTTTTTTTTACAAATTGTTTTAGAACGTTCTTTTAAAATAACAATAACAAAGCATAAACTAAAAACAAGCAAGACTACTGCATAAAGAAATAAGTAGTTTAAAATACTACAAATGAGTCCGATAGGTTTCAACAAGTGACTTTGATGGGTTTAAAATACTACAAGTGACTTCCATGGGTTTCAAACTTAGCACTTCTTGCCCAAAGGATCCAAAATCGAGAAAAAACGGAGTCGAGAGAAATCGAGAAAAAACTCCGTCGGAGTCGAGAAAAAATCGGAGTTTCGATAATATTTTGTTATAAAAATTAAACTATCTATTTGATAAAAAAATTAAACTCTCTATTTGATAATTAAACATTGTTCTTGTATTTTTATTTTTTAATTTTAAATATTTCGATTTATAATTCATAATAAAATTTTAAAAAATTTATATTTTTATATTTCTGAGTACATAAATATTTTTTTTATAACAATTTTTTAACGAACAAGTTATATCTAATAATTGGCTTTCTAACCGGCATCGGTTAGGAAGAAGGCGTGAACTTTCAGTTAAATGCCCTTCTGCGTTGCTATGCAATAAAGACTTGTTGGGGCACCTATAGTAAAAATTAAAAAAAAAAATTGAAAAAAAAAGTATTTATACTGAAGATCTTTTTAAATAATATTTTAAAAAGATCAAAACATCTATCATTTCATCAGAAAGCGAACTACGAAACTTTGTGACAAATCTGGAAGAAAAGAAAAAAAAAAGAGGAGAAAACTCTTTCTGCTTCCGAGGAAGTTGCTTGAATTCTGTGGATGGCTAGTTCAAATTTTAAAACTGTTTCTGATTTCACACCAGTTACTTCATATTCTTTCAACTGATTGGTGAAGGTCTTGACTTTTTTTGGTTTTTTAGCTGCTGATTGATTTTGAATTAGAACTTCTTGAATTTCGGAGAAAAAAGATGTCGATTGTGATGGTTCTTCTTGTTTGTTTTTAGCGTGATCATCTGATTTTGATTGGAGACTATTTTCTTTTGTTGCAAATAGTTGATCAAATAATTTTGAAGCATAAATTTGAATATCTTTTTTGGAAGCGTAAAAAAATGTGTGGTTTTTATTTTTAAAAAAATCGGGATTGTGCAAATAACGACTCAATGATACCAACATAACGTTTTTACGATCTTCATATCTGGAGATTAAGGTCTCTGCAAAATTAGAACTGATGTCAGTTTCTGCAACCTTCAATTTCCTTACTAACGTTTCCATAATAATGTCACACTCCAAAATTGTTGTATTTGGTTTTTCCAAGCGAACTGCAGCGTCAGCAACGACTTCCAATAAGTCAGACAGCGATTTTAAGAAATCCAAGTCAATTTCAGCTAACATGTTTAAGCAGTTTAGCTCTTCGAGTGTTTTTTTTACAGCTTCTAAGCAATCCAGAAATCTTTTAATCATCTTAAAAACACTGTTCCATCTTGTTCGGTTGTCGAACAACAGTCCTTTGTCATGCGAAGATCCGTATATTTCGTGTATTTTTCTTTTAAGAACTTCATATCGAAACGATGAATATTTCAAAAACTTAATTAGTATTCGAAGTTTCTGTAGATTTTTTTCGATATTTTCTTCATACTCAATCTCATTCTCCGAATATTCAATAAGAAACTCTCCTTCAGACTCTCCATCAGTTTCTGTTTCTGTTTCAATAATCGATTCAGTTTCTTTGTTCACAATTTTGCGACAATCTTTTTTAGCGTATATCAAATCACAAACACTCAAATGAATTGAATGATTCTGGCAGATCTGATGTGGAAACTTAAATATGGTACCCAATTTCACCATCCAACTACAGCCATCCGTAGTTTTACCTGCAATATCTTCACTATCTATACCAAATTCTTTTAATTTTTCCATTATCAAAATGTTTAATGTTTCAGCAGAACTAGGAGATGGCAATCTCATCATTCCTAAACAATACGTTCTGTCGTGATGAACATTTAAATTGTAGTATCTTCTACCTCTATTGCTACACCATTCGTCACCTGTTAGTCCAAATTTTTCTCCTTTTGCTTTCAATGCAGCCAATTCAGCGATCATTAAGTATTTGGCTTCAGCATGAAACATCTTAATTTTTTCTGAAATTGCGGACGCTGACTTAGGCAAACTATGCCCGTAATTTTCAAAAAGCATTCTTAGTGTTTCAGATTGAGTTATGGACCTAATCGAATACCCATCAAGAGCTGTCAACTTGGCAAGAAGATCGTTTAATGACATTTTAGTCAAAACTGGTCTGGAACTGAATGGTTTCAAATCTATTTTCTTGCAACTTTTGACGTGTCCAATAAGGTCGTTTGTGCTGCTTCCTGGACAAGCGATTCTTTTATGATATTTTTTGCAATCTCCATACTTCTTATCATTTACCACAACTTTATTAAAGTACTTCCACGCTTCCGAAACCATTTTTTTCTATGAAAGAAAAATTATCAATTTGATAATGACCTCCCATATTTGTTTTTAATTTTATTTTAATTGTGAAAAGTTATCACATTTTAAGTTATTAAGTTATTTATTCTGATAGGTAAGTATAATTAAACATTAATTATTATTATTATTTATTTTCACTGATAACATTTTATTGCACAATTTTGCCACAATGCTCAGTGGGCCGGATTTTAGACTTATTGTGGACAAAATTATTTTGATCATACAAAATACGACACTACTTGTATAAAATGAAAGTTTTATATGTTTTATATGCTAAAAACTTACCTCGTTATTTTACGACCAGTCTTTGTTTATATTATAAATAATGATCTTGACTAAACTTTTTTTTTGTAAAGGTAAACTATTGAGTAGTTAAAATATATATACTAATATCACATTCGCATAATATTTTAAAAGTTACTGTTTATTATATCTCTGCTTAAAAATTAAAAAATTCTTGATTTTAATTATGCATTACATTTTATTATACCGCAATTGATTTTTGTGGATTTAAAAAAATACTAATGCTAAAAAGATACTCATATACACAAAAGAGTTTTTGAAATAGTACAATGGAAAAGTATGAGCATGTTTTAATATATGGTTTTGAATAGAATAAACTTTTTTTGAGGTTTTTTTCACCATCATCACCTGGCCCACTGTACATTACCAATTGCTTTGCGATGTATATTAGTGTTGTTATTAAACAAAGAGAACACTTACATTTGAAACAATTTTTAAAATTACATTTTACAATTGTAAAAACCACGTAGAAATAAAATAAGAATTCAATTATTTTACGAATAAAAAATTGATATTTTCTAAAAACTTCGTCGAAGTTTCGTCGAAGTTTCTCGATTTGTCTCGAACTCCGAAACTCCGAAAAACCGAGAAAAATCCGTCGAGACGGAGTTCCGAATGGATCCACTGTTTTTGCCTAAAAAATAATTTTAAAGCAAGAAGTGCAGAACTTGAAACTCACTACCATATTGCAAATACAAAATTTATAAAATAGATAAGGATATTTTTATTTATAGAAAAGATAATTTATTATTATTATTTTTTTTTTGATTATTTAAAATTATAAAAAATATAAAATTACTTACAAGTGTTTTGTTATTAGGTTCATCAATACTTCAAAGGTTTAGAAGGTGTTATTGAGTATTTGAAATTTATGGATCTTGAGGACAACGTGTTTGGTGTGTTTAAGCAAGTCAGTCAGCAAATGATAAAGTCTTTACAGCGTGAAGCATGTTTACCTGTTATACCTAGAAATATAGAGAATGACAAAGTTTTAAGTTGGGTGATTCCAAAACACATAGTCTTTTCTCAACAAGAAATTTATAAAGTGATCTCTCCTGAAATACTTCAAGAAAAACTTGGTCTTTATTATTTGAATAATGATATTGACTGTACTGCATTAAAGCGGGTGTTAACCTCTTTAGGTGTATGTGAGCTTAATTTTGAACAGCTAATAGAAGTTTGCAAACTGGTAGTACAAGAGTTTAGCTCATCTTCGCAACAAATCAAGGTTTATTTTATATACAATTTATATATATATATATATATATATATATATATATATATATATATATATATATTTCATATATGGTTTAATTTATTATATTACTTTCAGAGTGTCTTGTCCAAAATGTTTGTTTTAAACAATGTTTATTTTAATTAATAAGAAATTACAGATTATAAGATTAAAGATATTGTTGTTTTACATATAATTTGTCAACTAACTTATTTTATAAGGGGTTGCACCTTAAAACATTTAAAAGGTTCCTTTTAACAAAATATGTATATATTTTATTTCAAAAGTAACTCTTATTCTCAAATGAAAGAAAAGTATATAAAAAATTATTATTAAAAGTTTTTTTTTTAAATGCACTATTTTCATTTTTTAGTTAAAAAAATGTTGTTTTTTATGCATTAAAAAAAATACTTTGTTTGTCAAATGAATATTATTTTAAAATTTCTATATAAATTTTTTATAATTTAAAACCCAACATTTCATCTTTTGAAAAATAATATGTTTTTTAAACAGATAGATTGCTTTCCCAAACCAAAACCTTTAATCGATTTATGGTTACTTAACAATGTAGCATGTTTTAGCTATTCAAGTCAGTCAATATATGTACATTTCTTACATGTTCCACCTATTTAAGTCAATTGATGTATGTACACTCCCTGCATTTTCTAACCATTGAAGTCAGTCAAAGTACAACACTCTAATAAATAATTAATAATCATTAAATAAATTAGTCATTAAAACAAAAATGAAAAAACAGATAAAACAAATAAGTTAAATAACAAAAAAAGTAAAAAAATAAAAATAAGTTTTATTCAATATTCTAGTTAATATGCATTTTTTGGTTTTTAAAAATGCTCAATTATTTAAATTGTTTTTGCATAAAGTATGATAATGCTGCTGGGGTTGACCACCATCACCTTTAAAGTACAAGTTGGACACCACTTGCTAGTTACCAGCCCTTTGAAGTAGCTGGTGAAAGAGTCAGTCTGGCGAAAGGTCAATTATGATTTAATTAGAAAATGCGGCAAAAAAATGTGTAAGTAATTAGAGTAAATCAAGCTTATACACCTTTGCACCAAAGCCTTTACACCATGGCTATTACACCATACCACAATTTTGTTATTTTTGACAAAAAATTTGAAAAAAAGAGATCTTTGCGAATAAGTGCAAAGTTTAGAAATTAGGAATGGAACATGTTACCATTTTGTGCAGGAAATTTGAGCCATAACAGAAATAATATTAAAAAGAAATACAAAAAGTATATATAGTATATATATAAATATATGTAAAAGTATATATGCTAAGTATATATATAAGTATAAAAAATTCAAGAAAAGTTTTCCAGATAAGTAAAAGTTGTTTGGAGTTTGATAAAGATATTTAAAAACAAGTTGTTAAAAAAGGCTGCATTAAAGAGTAAATAAAAAAATACTTATAAATAAAGTTAAGATAAAAACACGGTGGGTGGCTCATTTTGAAAAGTTAAAAAATAAGTTATTTTACTGAATAAAATGGGTAATATAGTTGGTATATAGAGTAAATATATAGCTGGTGTGAATGTAAGTTGATGTAAGGGGTTACTGAACCAGTTGAGCTCGTAACCTGTAGTAAAGTGAAATCAAAGAGCTCAGTTTAGAAAAGAAAGCCTGTCCTTATGGTTTATATGCTGTGATGATAAAGGCTTCAGAGAATGTGGGTTTTTAATATATGTCAGAAATAGATTTAATTAAAGTATTTGGTTTATTTGAAAAAATGTTCTACAAATAGATTTTGATCAACAATCTTTGAAAACTGCTTTCAAAATGCAGATTTATAACTTCATATTATAGAAATAATACTTTATATTGCAGATTTATAACTTCATATTATAGAAATAATACTTTACATTGCAGATTTATAACTTCATATTATAGAAATAATACTTTATATTGCAGATTTATAACTTCATATTATAGAAATAAAGATCTTCATTACAATACTTTTTAAAATTATTTTTTGATTATTATTATTTAAAATTTATAATAATGAAAAGTAAATAAATGTAAAATAATAACTTAAAATAATATATAAATAATTAATTAATAAATAATAAATAATTATTTTTTTTAAAGTTTTCACAAAATTACCATTTTAAAAATAATATTTGTTTTTGTTCAAGAATCCAGATAAAATACAGCAATGGATCGGAAAATGGCTTCACCTAGTATATAGAAGCCTTCAAAATTCTTGTGATTGTAGTCAAAAAACATTTGATATTATACGTTCTTTACATATTTTTCCTATGACAAATGGAAGTATGATGTCTCTTAAAGAAAATGTTGCTTTTTTTCCAGTTTATGACATACCAAAACATGGAAAGAAGAAGAAAGGTAATAATTTTGATATTATCATTAATTACTCTGTTATAAAACATAATGAAACATAATAGCTAAATTAAATGCTCTGTACAAATTTTATTCTATATGTTATTTTATTATGATTTGTTGTTATTTTATTTGTTTAGTTTTTTAGTTTTTTAATTATTGTATTTTCAATTTTTAGTGCTACTCTTGAACATTTTTTTTTTTAAGTAAAATTAATTTTATTTAAAACTTTTTTAATTAAGTTGTTTGACTTATTTTTATATATTTTATATTTATTTATTTTTGACTATTTCATGAACTTCTTAGCCCTTGGAATTAAGGTTGGCATTTGGATTCGCCAACCTAACTGCCAAGCTAAAACCGTTTGAGGATGACAAAAAATTGCTGATCTCGTTTCTATGTTTTATGTTAAGACCTTTGTGTCAATTTTCTTTTTGCCAACCTGTTGCTGACTTCTAACAGTTTAAGGTTGGCAACTTATTGCAAACATCATTTTTCCTAATTCCGAGGGCTGACTTTTGAGGACAAAACTACTTGTTCTGAATTTTGTATAGGGAAAATGTTTTCATTTAATAAAACAGATCAATATATTGAGAGAAGAGTTTTTTTTTGCTCTTTTTTTGTTTTTGTTTAAAATTTAATTGTGCTTAGATTTTATAGTAATCTAATTTCTTATTATTTATTTATTTTTATAAAGTTTTTATATACTATTTGTAAAAATATTTTATTACTTTTTTTATTACTATATGTTATATTTTGTTTCTAATTTTTTAAATAAAAATGATTACAGACAAAACTGTTTTAAATTTTTTTAGATAAAAGGATGTTAGATTTGATAGAAAATGATTTAAATATTTTATCTTCCAACTTAATGGAATCACTGGATCATATTGAACAAGAGCAAGTTAAAAAGCTTATGTGTGACTTGGGTGTGAAATATATTACTCCTTCTGACCTTATTCATAACCACATTATTCCTTCTTTTAAATCAGGACTTTGGAAGGTATTAATAAAAAAATTTAAATGATTATTTTCATATATATATATATATATATATATATATATATATATATATATATATATATATATATATATATATATATATATATATAAAATATATATATATATATATATATATATATATATATATATATATATATATATATATATATATATATATATATATATATATATGTATGTATGCATGTTTGTATGTATATATATATACATACAAACATGCATACATATATATATATACATGCATTGAAATTTTCAAAAAATATATATTTCATCCCAACCTATTATGTATGTATGTATATGTAAGTTGTGTTAGTATATTCTATGAAAAGATTGCGTATTGTCATCTTTATCTTCTTTGAGCTTTTGTCTATCTAATACTTTATTTAATAAAGATCATTGTTAAAATGAAAAGTTATAATTTGTATACAAAAATGGTACTTAGTGACATGTTTACACTGTCTTCATTGTTTTATGGATATATATATTTTTTATTTATGGATATATTTATTTTTATATTTATCTATCTTGATTTTTACTAGTTAAGCAGCAAAATAAATGTAATCAAAGAATGTCTAAGTCTTAAAAAAGAAAAACATTTAAATGACAGAAAAAGATTCACTTTTGAGTATTTTTTGTGTTTAAAAGAGTGTTGGTGGTTAGCATAACATTTTTTCCATTCAACCTCGGTTAGTTGAACATAATTTTTATCCAAGTTATTTTGTGAAATGACGCATTTTTCAAAAACATTTTTGAAAGCATTTTCCAATGATAGGGCTTTTTTTTTAATTTCAAAGTTCATTTCTTTATTTAATGCATTGTTGTGATCTCTCATAATTCTTTCTTCTTTTGATTTTGTAAAGTTGTTAATTAATTATAAATAGTATTTCTATTAAAAATGTAAATTTATTATTTTATAAAGTCTAATAATTTATGAAATTAAATAATAAAATTATAAGATGAGATTTCTACTATATCTGACTTGTGGAAAAAATATTTAAAGATTGTTTTTACAAACATTAAAATTCCTTCTTTTGTAAAATTATAGCTAATTTCCTCCAAATTTTCTAGATTTGTATGGGAAAATGAAAAAAAAGGTTTAAACCCTATCTTTTTATGGAAAACACTAGACCAGGCAAACCATTTAAGCATAGTAATAAATCATGCAGTTTATGTTTGAAATAAATAATTTTATCACCCTTGACTTAATTAAAAAAATGAAATAAACTTGCATATTTTTATAAAACTACAGATAAAAACTTTCTATATAAATAAAGTTTAACTATTTTCTTACATAAGATACACAAAATAAAAATAAAAATGTGTTTATTAACATGAATTTGTATATATTTTGCTGATCCTCCCTTTTTTTTGATAACTGCGCAAAGATGATTTGGCTATAAATGCAATTTAAAGCCATTTCTTTTAAATGTGCATTATGGTTCCAATGCAAAATAACTTTTTTAATTATGGTATTATGTATGAATTATGTTAGGTAGCTATTAAAGAGAGAAGTTTCTCTTTTCAATAACTCCCATACATTTTCTACATCTTTTTAATATTGTGAGAAACCAATGCAAAAATTTTGTCTTTTACATCAGTTATTTAATTTTGTTATTCTTGACTCTTTAATACTGTCATTAATAAATTTAATTATTTAAGTTTAGCATTCATGTCGCAGAATTATTTGTAAAGAACATTTCCTCATTGTTTGAATTTTTCCTCTGATTCATCTCTTGAATTTTATACCTGAAATTATTTTATTAACTGAAACACTTGGGCTCAAGTTTGTCATGGATCTTGCTTTTCTGTCTGCTGGAAAATAGTAAAAACAGACTACTGTTATATTTTTACTTTTTTTTTTAAACTTAGGATTGCACTCTCCCTTCTCTCTCTCTCTCTTATATATATATGTATACACACACACATATATATGCATATATATATATATATGCATATTATATATATATATATATATATATATATATATATATATATATATATATATATATGTATATATATATGTATATATATATTAATGTGTGTATGTATATATATATATATATATATATATATATATATATATATATATATATATATATATATATATATATATATATATATATATATATATATATATATATATATATATATATATATATATATATATATATATGTATATATATATATATATATATATATATATATATATATATATATATATATTATATATATATATATATATATATATATATATCAGTTAAGAACCCAGACTTGCTTTAGTACCGTTTTACTGGTATGGGCGCCCGAAAAAAAGCCCCAAAAAATTGTTTTTGATTTTGATTTTTTATAAAAAATAGAAAAAAAAAATAGTTTTAAATGCAGTAGTATATAAATAATTTTCAGTTTAATTTAGTTACCTCATTTTTTTTTCAGAAAAATAAATAGAATTAAAAAGAAATTGCTTTTATACATAACTACGTGACGTAATTTGCCTTCGGTTATTAACAGGACATAATTTTAAAAAAATGAAATTTGTTCAGAAATTTCAAATTAATTTTAAAACCACGTTGCAAAATTTTATAACAATAGAATGTATAAAAGATTTGTTTTTTTGAGAGTTAAGCGTTTTTAAATATTCATTCAGGGTAAGGTTAATTTTTCTTTTTGGCAATTAAGAGTAAATAGCTTTTGATAATAAATGAACTAAAGTAAAAAATATCAGTCCTTGTAATTATCACGCAAGTTTAATTTTTAAATGAATTGACTTTTAATCTTTAGCTTGCTATTTTGGTTTACATGAGGAAAACAAAAAAATGAAGTATAAACTTTTTCAGAATTTTTTTTTCCTTTCAATATTCTTTTTAAAATAATAAAAAAAAGGTTTCAATAACTTAGTAAAAATTTTATTTAGATCTGTATAAAATAACCCATAGTAAATGTAATTTATTTATCCAAATGTAGTTTTTTAAATTATTCTTAATAATTAAATAAATATATATTTTTTTAAATATAAGTTTAAAAAAATATAATATGGTTTTTAATCAAAATGATAAAATATTTTTGAAATTATTTACTGTAATTATCTCTTTAATTATCTTTAATTTAAAAGGCGCCTTAAAATCACTTTAAAAATTATAACCTTTAGTAAAAGTTAAATCAACATATGTACTAATATTTAAATCGAAATTTTAAATTTAAAATAATAGAAAATAAGTTTATTAAATGCTTATGTTTTTATTCGAATAGTTTATGAAATATGTTTATTAAATGCTTATCAAATTTTTTTTTTTAATTCAAATACGAGATGTAAAACTATTTTTTTAATTTTACAAATATTATTCGATATTAATATATGTAAGTATTATGTAAATATTGATTAAAAAATGTAAATATTGATTAAAAATTGTTTAAAATATTTTTAATTATTATTTTAAATTAAATTTACTAAAATATAGTTAATGACCGTTTAAAATACTTTAAACAATTTTCAATAATTATTTACTGATAGCGTGATATATGCAACAAAAGCGTTTATTAAAATCTTAG
>NC_061164.1:41369739-41502239 GCF_022113875.1 Hydra vulgaris
GTATGAAAGTCCTTTTTTGTTGATATCAAATAGCTATGAAAACTGTTTACACTTTTAATCTCCTGATACATTTGACAACTTAAGTGTTCCAAAATTTATTTAACAATAAGAAATAATTTATTTTTTGTTGTTATGTTATTTTTTTCTTACAAATTTTATTACAATTAAATGAATATTATTGATTGTATTAGTTATTTCCATACGGCAATATACTATCTGAATTATTTACTAATTAATCACAAGAAAAGAATTATTATTAAACAGATGTTAAGTATGTGCTCTTAAACATTTATTGATAAAAAAATGTTCTTTTGATATGTAGATTACTATGGTCAGCTACACAATATAATAACAATATTGTGTAGTTGACTCATAATACATATCAAATCACTTGGTTCTAAAGTGTTGTGTCAATGATGCAGAGGTAATCACAGTTACCTCTACATCCAGTGATGCAACACTTCAGAACCAATTTTAATTAATCTTACTAAATTTGTTTTAAGTAAATTTAGTGTACATTAAATATAATTTAAGTTTGTCACATTAAATTAAAATTGATCAAATTTTCTTTTTAATGCTTCCTTTTACAAATCAATTTTAAAAAAACTTACCTACAGTTTTTTTGAAACCTGTATGATTACTTGGCATGTCAGTATTGTAGGCCATAATGTTAAATCAATTTTTTTTTTTTTTTTGTTATAATTTATATGGAAAAAAAATTTGTAGGTTTCAAAATTTTATCAACATTTTTTGATAAAATTTGCAAATAACAAACTGTTTTTCTTACAGCTGGTGATTGGACGTTAATTGATGATTGCTATATTTCTGGTTGTTCACAAAAAGAAAAAGATGCCATGCTAAGCTTTATGTTGTCATTGTCTTTAAAAAAAAGTTTTTTTATTCGAAAATCAATTAAAAGTTTACATGTGTCAGATTTGGTGAGAAACATTTTAAATTTTTGTCACTATTTTAAATATGAAAAAATATTATCAACTTACTATATACTTGTTTTAAAACTAGAATAAAAGCATTGCTACAAATGTTGCAAAAAGGTAGTATTTACTACACATATAACTATTTGATCATTCCTAATGTAAGTTCGAAATGTCTTAAATTATCTCAAAATATTTGATTATTTATAAGTTTTTATCTTGACAAATTAATTTATATTATTAGATCATTTATAATAAGACAATGAAGAAGGTCCTAAATTCTATGTATTCTCAAATTTTTTGAATCTTTAAATGGTAAATTCTGAACTCTTTAAATGGTAAATTCTATAAACTCTTTAAATTTTTAAATTCTGCATTGTTTATTATCATTATTTCTAGATTGTTGAAACACTTTTAAATTAATTATGATTAGCAACAAGATAATTGAGGTTTCTAGGTAACCAATTATATTAATTTCAATAAAACTTTAAAATAAGTGAAATGTTTTCATATTAATTTTACTTGTTTGAATTGATGATACCTGCTACCTGTTGACACCTGCTGCTACCTGTTGTTATTATTTAAAACTCAAAATTTTCTAAACTTGTTTAATGAGTTTTTTTTTTCTTGGGATCAGAATAGAAGTAATACACAGAATAGAAGTAAAACGCAGCTGCTGCAAACAAATTTCAATAATTTTACTAGGCATTTAAAACTTTAAGATTGATATCTTATGTCTGTAAGTAGACTAAAAAAATGCCAAATAATTTTTGTACTTTTAAATTTACATAAATTTAAAAAATTATTATAAATTATATTTATGCTACTGCACCGATTGAACCAAGATTTTTCTGTTTTGACTAAAATATTTTACTATTTGTTTTTAGTAAATAACTTTAAAAAAAGAACTTATAATTATGATGCGCTTTGATTGGATTATTAATATTATTTCTCCACCTGTTGTTTTAATAATTTAGTTTTATAGATTATTAGATTATGTAATCTTCTATTTTTATTGGTCTACCAATCGTCTATTTGCTTGTAATTATTCAATAGTGAATAAATATTCAGATAATATTTTTCAAATGTGTAAAAAAAATTTGTCTAAAAGTTATAAATTAATTTGTCAAGATAAAAAGTTATAAATAATTAAATATTTTGAGATAATTTAAAATAAAAAATTGTTGTAAATTGTATGCCAATGATATAAAAATAATATTTTGGTGATTTCAAATAACAAGTAAACTGTGTATTGCAAGAAAATTTATTAAACTACATGAAGTGAAAAATGGTTATTACACTTTAACAAAGAAAAATGTAAAATTATGCATACATAGTTATGTATATAGGAAAAAAAAATCCATTCTATAATTGTTATTATAGTCAACTAATAGGCAATGAAAATTAGTATACTAAATAAAAAACATATTTGGAACAATATTTTGATGGCAAAACCATGAAAATAGGATTTAGATGGTTTTGCAAAAAAAGCAAACAGAATATTAGGTCAAATAAAGTATTGCTTTAAAAAGGGTAGGGTGTGGTAATGTTGTTCTATGTAGTAGTGTGGGTCTAATCAACATTGATCAGTTTTTCAGAAGAAAGGCTTTAGGTAAAAGCTTTTTTTTCTGTATGTTAAAGGTGGTTAAAACAGCACTCTAATTTTAATTATCAGCTTATTACGCAAATTCTTAGGTATATTTTTTATTCAAAATGGAGCATACATTTAAACAAAGATTTTCATCGAAAACAATAAACTTCATAAAAAAGGGTCTAACACATTAGTTTTAAGACGGAATTGTTTTTTGTATTTCTAATTAAGCGCTTTGAACAAGTAAATTTCTTTTTTAAAATATCGAAGTTTTATTAAATTTTATTAGGTTTAAAATTTTGATCAAATAATTTAAATTTAATATTCAATGACTTCACTCATATTTTGCTATAAATTCAATGACTTCACTCATATTTTGCTATAAATTCAATGACTTCACTCATATTTTGCTATAAATTCAATGACTTCCCAAGCAGCGCAACTTAGTTGGCCCAACGTATTTCTGATTGTTGGGCCAACGAGGCATTTTGGTAGGCAGTAAGTTGGCGTCGTACTGGCATATGATTGGCTGCCCATCGTGCCTACGTTGGCGTAACATACACTTAATATTGTTGGTGCAACGTTGGCCCACTTATGGTTTTAAGTTGTTGGTGCAACGCTGGCCGAACCAAGTAAAACAGTTGGCGACACGTTGGCATAACGCATTTCGTATAATGTTGACTTTACATTGGCGCACCGTTGGTATGGGTTTGTAGGGGCTATGTTGTGTATACTCAATGTTGGCACACTGTTAGTTTTATATTGTATTCGCATTTGTGCATTTTATTAACGTTGGCCTAAGACTTCAAGCATTGTTTCCAACAATATTAGCAACGCGTTGTGTGATGACTGGGATGATTTGATACTCATTGAACTAACGTTATTATGAAAGTTGAAAATGTAAAAGTATTTAAAGTTACATAAAAGTATTAAAGATAATAAATTTGTTGGTTTCTAGTTAAGTTTTTATTCGTTACAAAATAATTTAAACTATTACACACATACAAAAAAATCATAAATTATATATAAAAGTATATAACTAAAATCGTTAAAATGATGTTTCTTCTCATCCCTCCACACGAATTTCGCGAATCGAAGCCATGCTTTACTGGCACAAGCAACCTTGCATCCGTACCGCGACATGTTATAGGATTACGCCGAACAGCATCTAAATAAAATAAATATGTATTATGCATACACACTTATAAGTATTAACTATTAACTCATTTACTTTCATTTATATAAAACGATGAAAATTATAAGTAAATATTTTTTAATAAAAAAAACATCAATAGTAAGATAAAATAATGACATTTTAAAACAAAAAAATTACACTATTGACAAAGCTTGCTATTGCTAAAGGCATATTTCCCCTCCCAATTACTAACTACTTCTATGTTGTTTGATATTAACCGCCTAATAACATTTTTAGTTGATTCAGTGTTTTTCCACCACACCAAGGTTGGCAAAAACCCAGATTTTTAAAAAAAAAACTGGTTTAGTGGGGTTTTTTTTGGGTAACTTAGGGTTTTATTGGGTAAACTTGGGTTTTTTTGGGTTTTATTTTTATTTCGTCTGTGTAAAAATTTTTTTTCAATGATATTGAAAAAAAAAAAAAAAAACTAATTGAAATTTTCTACTTTAATTTTATTTAAAGTATATTTATATGTTATTTAATAGTTCATAAGAACTTTTCAAATTAATTTGAAAAAGATTTTTAAATACAATTTAAAACTATAATAGAAAAAAAAATACTTTGCGTTAAATCTATATGTATTGGTTTAATTTAAATTTAAAAGTATTATTCTATGTAATTAAAAATGTCAATGAGAAATGGGAAAAAGAAGGCTATAGAATAGGAGGTAGTAACTAAAGTTTCAATTAAAATTTGAACTTGAAATTTAAATGAACAAACTTGTTTCTTTGCGCAATGGCCTTGTTTATAAAAAATTGTGTTGAGGAGTTAAAGAGTTGAAAGAGGATTGTAACCACAAGGTAGCTTCCTCGACTGTAGTGGCTTTCTCTGGCCACTAATACTCATTTAAATTCACCTAGGGAGGTGAATAACATAAAAGATTAAAAAATCTCAACTGATAAAAATATTTTAATAAAAATTGTTATAATGTATTTCCAAGTAATGATTCAAATATTATTCTGATAGCTGTTATTGTTGGTTTTAATAGTTAATAATATTAGTTAATAATAATTTAGTTAATAATAATAACTAATAATTATGTTAGTTAATAATATTATAGTTAATAATGTTAAAGTTGGTTATAACAGTTCATAAACTTATTAAATATCTTTAAAAAACTTAATAACACTCAGATTTATCCGGGTTTTATTGGGTTTTTTTAGGCGGGTTTTTTTGGGCGAGTTTTTTAAGCAGTTTTTTTAATGCCAAACCTGCGCCACACTGACCTAAATAACTAAAGGGACTAAAAAAGGTCTAAAAAGAAAAAAACAATTTTAAAAGATATTATTTACTATGTAATAAATTTAAAGTAACTTGAATAAGGTAACTAAACAATTATAACAAATATCTTACAAACTATCCTTGGTGGTCATTGTTAAGGCAATCTGTTTCTAGTTTTTGTAAATGTTCCATTGATGAAACAGGAAGCCCAAACTCATCAAAACTTGTTTCTAAATTACCACACTGCTGTTGTGCTGATAATTGTTGCAGAAGAAAAATTATAGTTTGATTTTTTTGTTTAATCTCTTCTAATAATATTAGTTTTTGATGATCATTTCCTAAATGCGAAGAAAAATAAAATAAATATATATATTTTAAACACGCATAATAATACTTTAATAAAAATAATAGTAATAATAGTATGAAAATATTTTCTATATATATTAAGTTCATATGAACAAACAAATTCATCATTTGCTAATGCATAAATAAATGTAACACACCTCCAACATGACAATTGACCAAATCAGGTGATAACTGCTCTACTTGCAGTGCTATAGTAACTGCTCTACTTGCAGTGCTATATATTAACTGGCGTTAATATTGATAATGGTAGTGCAGTTTGGTTGTCTATTTAAATATTTAAGCTTATTTTTACAAGCACACATATACAAACAGACAGTTTGCAAACCATAATTTAAACTTTAAAAATTGTCATTAAAAACCATAATTTAAAAGTTAAAAAAAAAAGTGTTGACCAACCTTTTTTACTAAAAGATAAATCGTTTAAAAATAATGGCGAGAGAGAGAGCAGATAGTAGATGATGCATTTTGAATTTCTATGAATAATAATGCATTATAAACATATTTGTAACATCAAATATTTTTCAAAACAAAATATAGTATAATATAAAAACATATTTTATTTTTTTAAATGTCATTAATGGCCAATTATAATCATTAATGTTAAGAATGTTGATAGATCATTAATGATCTGTAAAATATTTATTAAAATGCAAAAATCTAACCGGATTGCAACTGAGGAGGAGTAGGAAACTTCAGGTTTGAGGTTGAAATTGATACCGAAAACTTCTTTCCATTTTCAGATTTTGTATAAAATCTGTATAATTTTGTATAATTAGAATCTGAATCACACAATTCATTCCATAAAACTGGTAATGACCTAAATTAATTTATAACCCTTTTTATTTTCAGAGACTACTGTTGTGTTATAGGGTTATTATGTTTTGGTATTTATTTTATCTATTGATAAAATAAACTTTTATATTACCAATAGATAAATTTTATATTACCAATAGTTAAAATGAACACCATAACATAGAATATTGTTACACATAGCATAATTTTAAACATGATGTTAACAATTAACTGAAATAATCAAATAAATTGAAGTTAGAATAAAAAAATTAACCTTTTCGCTTTCCTTTTTTTTGCGTCAATATCTGATTCTGTTGGAAGTTCTGAGCAGTCCTCTGCATTATCCAACTTGGAATTAGCAATTTCACATGTGCTTTGAAGATAATAAAAATTAAAACTGATTTTTTTTTGAACAAATAAGCTAAGTTTTAAACCATTAAAAGTAAAATAAGCTTACTGTAAGAAAAAACAAAACAACAAAAAACAGTTTCCAAATAGATTTGGGAGGTTCAGCAGATTTTACCGCTTTATTGATTTTAAGGTCAGAAGGTTTTAAGGTTTCATCTTCATATTGCAGCCAGTTAATAGGTTAAATATATATATATACATTTATATATATATATATATATATATATATATATATATATATATATATATATATATATATATATATATATATATATACATACTTAACCTATTAACTGGCTGCAATATGTAACCAATTAACTGGTTTCAAAATATATATATATATATTATTATTATTATTATTATTATTATTGAGTTGTGTTGTATTCTGTTGGATTTAATACAGCTCTTTGTCAGTTTAAGAGTGATCGATACTTATTACATTGAAGTCCCATAAAAAAGTTGTATTTTTTGCATTTTAATCTCTCTCTCTCTCTATATATATATATATATATATATATATATATATATATATATATATATATATATATATATAGATATTAAATATATATATATATATATATATATATATATATATATATATATATATATATATATATATATATTAAATATTTAAATGAAAAAAATACGACTTTTTTATGGGACTTCAAGTTTCATGCCATTCGGCAATCATTCAGCCATATATTTAAAAATCATTAAAATAAAAACCGTTATAAAAGTACAAAATTGCGTTGCAACGAGATCAAACGTCAGTTTTCACGCCAAACGGGAATTTATTTAACCGGTGTCGAAATTCGATAGTAAAAACTTTTTTCTGTGCCTACATGCTGAAACCAATTCACTTTTTTTATTTAACAAAGGTTCTTTATTGTATGTTGAAATAAAATATTTCTCATTTATGCAAAGATTACATCTTTTTGAGGATGGGTTATAGGGTTGACATTTTTTAACAATACTCCACCTGATTATTGGTTTAATGCCTGCTTCCTTAAGTTTCCAGATCTCTTTAGAAAGTTCAGTGTCATTTTTATACCTGACCAAGTTGAATGATTTTATGTGGTTTGCAAACCTGATTTTGAAGGAGTTTTCGCTAATACCAATATAAAATTTCTTAGCGTGGTTGACGTTCGCTGGTGTTACGGTAGCTTTGTAAACAATATTTTTAGTTAGACATTGATTTTCTAAAGGACACGCAGCTCTGTCTATACAGTTGCATTTTCTAAGGTTTTCGGTATTTTGGTTACGCAAAATGTGTTGGTTGTGAGACTTAATAATAGTACTAATATTTGGCATGCAGCTGTAGCTTATTTTGACGGTGTTTCTGTTAAAAATCTTGTGTAGCCTGTGGTGTGCTGGGAAATGTAAGTCGATTAAGTTCAAGAAAAGGTTTCCTAATTTGGTGACAACATTCTTACTAAAAGGGGGATTAAACCATATGATGCTTCGTTTGCGTTTATTAGTATGATGATTAGTTTTTTGAAAATTTAAATTAGGACGATATTGGATATTGCTGCTATGTCCAGACTTTATAAGGGCTTATAAAACTAGAAAAAACCAAAATATTAATTAAAAGAATGAGATGGAAAGCTTTTTTCTACATGAACAAACAACCTAATGGTATGTGCAATACTAATGATAATAATAATAATATTAATGAAAATTTTATATTTTATGGTTTTAACACACCGCATTGCCCTCAACAAATTAAAGACATGTGTGCATTTGAAAACGATTTATTTGAAATAATTAAAAATATACAGTTTAGGAAGATCCAATGCAACTTTCAAAATAAATTATAAAATGATGTTTCCTCTATTCAAAATTTGAAATTTATCTATGCATACGCAGATAAGACGTCAAACTTATACAAGCTGCCTAAAGATGAATACAATAAATTGATGACAAACGCTGCCACAACTAAGTATAAAAAAACCAATCCAATAATAAAAGATCAGATTAATAAAGAAGGAAAAATTATTTTAAAAAACCACGATGTTTTCAACAAAATTCATATTAATGGATCTTCAAACTGTTTCATCACATTGATAGATCATAAACCTAATTTTTTAAATGATCCTTTAGTTCGTCTCATAAACCCAGCAAAGAACGAAGTAGGAAGAATAAGTAAACATATTTTATCCGAAATAAACAACCAGCTAAGAAATATTTTATGTATTAACCAGTGGAGTAACACACAGGAGGTAATTAAATGGTTCAAGAACATCAATGACAAACATTTTTATAAATTCCTCATTTTTGATATTGTTGACTTTTATCCTTCTATTACCGAGAAACTTCTTATCGACTCTATTTGCTTTGCTGAACAGTATGTTACCATTACAAACGAGCACAAATCTTTGATTCAACACGCACAGAAATCCTTGTTATTTAACAATAAAGAAGTTTGGATAAAAAAATCAGGTGATTTATTTGACGTCGCCATGGGAGTGTTTGACGGTGCCGAGGTATGTGAGTTGGTTGGAATTTTCCTTTCTTTCCAAATTTCTCAATTTTATAACAAGTTTGACTTTGGGCTGTATAGAGATGATGGGTTGGCTGTAATTAAAAACGCCAGCGGTCCACAAATGGAAAAAGTTAAAAAACATATAACTCAGATATTTAAAAGTAACAGCCTTAATATTTCTATTCAATGCAACATAAAAATTGTGAATTATCTTGATATTACATTAAATCTTAATGACTGCAGCTTCAAACCTTACCATAAACCTGAAAGTTTGTTAAACTATATCCATGCCAGCTCTAACCACCCACCAAGTATTTTAAAACAGCTGCCGACCTCTATTGAACAAAGATTATCATCAAACTCCTCCAGCAAAATAATTTTCGAAAACTCTTCTTCTATTTACAAAGAAGCCCTTATAAAGTCTGGACATAGCAGCAATATCCAATATCGTCCTAATTTAAATTTTCAAAAAACTAATCATCATACTAATAAACGCAAACGAAGCATCATATGGTTTAATCCCCCTTTTAGTAAGAATGTTGTCACCAAATTAGGAAACCTTTTCTTGAACTTAATCGACTTACATTTCCCAGCACACCACAGGCTACACAAGATTTTTAACAGAAACACCGTCAAAATAAGCTACAGCTGCATGCCAAATATTAGTACTATTATTAAGTCTCACAACCAACACATTTTGCGTAACCAAAATACCGAAAACGTTAGAAAATGCAACTGTATAGACAGAGCTGCGTGTCCTTTAGAAAATCAATGTCTAACTAAAAATATTGTTTACAAAGCTACCGTAACACTAGCGAACGTCAACCACGCTAAGAAATCTTATATTGGTATTAGCGAAAACTCCTTCAAGATCAGGTTTGCAAACCACATAAAATCATTCAACTTGGTCAGGTATAAAAATGACACTGAACTTTCTAAAGAGATCTGGAAACTTAAGGAAGCAGGCATTAAACCAATAATCAAGTGGAGTATTGTTAAAAAATGTCAACCCTATAACCCATCCTCAAAAAGATGTAATCTTTGCATAAATGAGAAATATTTTATTTCAACATACAATAAAGAACCTTTGTTAAATAAAAAAAGTGAATTGGTTTCAGCATGTAGGCACAGAAAAAAATTTTTGCTATCGAATTTCGACACCGGTTAAATAAATTCCCGTTTGGCGTGAAAACTGACGTTTGATCTCGTTGCAACGCAATTTTGTATTTTTATAACGGTTTTTATTTTAATGATTTTTAAATATATGGCTGAATGATTGCCGAATGGCATGAAACTTGAAGTCCCATAAAAAAGTCGTATTTTTTTGATTTAGATGTTTAATATATTTTGATCTATTTTATAAATATCGATCACTCTTAAACCGACAAAGAGCTGTATTAAATCCAACAGAATACAACACAACTCAATAATATATATATATATATATATATATATATATATATATATATATATATATATATATATATATATATATATATATATATATATATATATATATATACATATACTATATATATATATATATATATATATATATATATATATATATATATATATATATATATATATATTAAATATTTAAATAAAAAAAATACGACTTTTTTATAGGATTTTTTTATGGGATATATATTCATATATATATATATATATATATATATATATATATATATATATATATATATATATATATATATATATATATATATATATATATATATTTATATATATATATATATATATATATATATATATATATATATATATATATATATATATATATATATATATATATATATTTATATATATATATATATATATATATATATATATATATATATATATATATATATATATATATATATATATATATTGACATTTCAGAAACATTAAAGTACCTTGTTAATACTTAGCATTTCCTTGCGCACCAAGTATGGCGTAAAAAGTATGCTCCATTTTATCTTACTTATACTCTGAAAATTTTTTTCCTGGATGATGCAAAATGATGTCAACTAACCCAAAACAACGTTGGTCCAACAGCAAATATAACGTAGTTGCGCCAACAAACGCAGAACAATGATGGTCCGACAGCAAATACAACGTAGTTGTGCCAGCTAACACAAAACAATGTTGGTCCAACAGCAAATACAACTTAGTTGCGTCAACTAACACAAAACAACGTTGGCCCAACGATACAGGCTGCTCGGGTTCACTCATATTTTGCTATAAATTTAATATTCAATGACTTCACTCATATTTTGCTATAAATTCAATGACTTCACTCATATTTTGCTATAAATTTAATATTCAATGACTTCACTTATATTTTGCTATAAGTTGTTATACTTCATTGAAAAAAGATAAAAAATATAACTTAAAAAATGTAACTAAATGGGGGTAATGTGGGTTTATTGAGCACAACTCAAAACCGGTGTTCCTTAGACAACTTTAAAAATTACATATAAAAATTTGTTGATGTAGTTTACTAAAAGCAATGTCTAATCATGATTTTAAGTTTTCTTCAAAAAACAAATTGCTTTGCTATATATATTTTTTTGCTCAATATCAAGCTGGAAAATGGCTTAGATTACTACCCTACCCTACTTAGATAAAAACCTAATGAGACTGCTGTACTGTTTGTTAGTTTAACCCCGTTTGGAAATTGTTTCACCAATTCGAAATCCTCATTATAAAAAAAGACAACAACAAAATAAAACGAGTACAACAAATAGCAAGAAAAATTAAATGTTTAAAGGGTATGTGTTATGAAGAGCAATTAAAAGAATTTGGATTTACACCATTAGAAAAATGAAGAGCTAGAGGGAGTATAATAGAATATTTGAAATAGAATAATATAATCATAAAGTAAACTAGAGAAACATAAACAAACTTTATTACAAAATAACAAACTTATATCCAAAAATAAGAAGTCATATTCAAGGGTTATATCCTTATTTTTGTACCCTTTTTAAAGTATTACTTTATTTGACCTAATACTCTGTTTGCTTTTTTTGCAAATTATTTAATCAGAAAGTATTTGAATTAATTATTATTTTTAATTCTATCATTTTATAAATAAAAGCAATTAAATGATGTGTAAAAAGCAGAATGACAAATGACAGAGTTGAGAAAATGGAGTTGTGAAAATTAGCAAATTGATGTTTAATGGTACAACTAGCTGTTGGGTTTTTTTTTTTTTTTATTTATCAATTTTGTTATTATTAAAATTTTTGAACATTGATGCTTTATAATTCTCTCCTGTCTTCATGTTTTCCTGACTCATAAAGATTATAGTTTTTAAGTGTTCTGTCAGGTGTGTTCTGTCAAGTGTTCTGTCAACTTCATTTTTGCTCTTTACCTCTTTTGTTTACTTTCTGTTACTGACTTTAATAGTTGTTGCTTGCAGCCATATTGGTTGTGAATTTGTTAAACAAATATTTATATTGTGAATATTTATATTTATTATATTATATTTATTTTACAAATATTTATATTGTGAAGAGAGAAAATTTAGTTTGAATGATCAACTGGAAAAAAGTTTTGGTCAGATCAAAAAAAATATTTAATAATTCTTTTAATGCTTGTAAATCATTTTGTTTAATGTTTTACATTATTGCCATTTTTTTTAAATAATGCTTTTATATGCTTTAATATATGCTAAGCTCCACCATTGAATCTTACAATCATAACTCATAAAATCATTTAAAATTAATTTAATTTATTAAATTAATTTCTCAAACTGGATATTATTTGACTCCTATAATACCCAGTTTTTGTCAACTGCTGATGTTAGGAGTGAAACAAAATAAAAAAAAAAGTATTGATCCATAGAAATTTCATATAGGTAAACTAAAATTTAAATTTTTTTTTATTATTTTTATTAACTGGTTATATATTGTTAGAATAAGGTTAAAAAAGTTATGATCTTTGAAAAAAATGTATTTGATTTTTTGAATAGCATAACTAATTATTTAATTGTATTTAAAAAGTTATTTAAAAAATTATTCAAAAATTATTTAAAAAAATTAGCAAAATCATATTTCATTTCTTTTCCAAGCTTTAACTTGATAGTTGGCTTTTTATTTTATTTTATGAATTATATATATATATATATATATACATATATATATATATATATATATATATATATATATATATATATATATATATATATATATATATATATATATATATATATATATATATATATATATATATATATATATTAATTTTATCCTTGCAATTCTATTCCTCTTTTTTTTGATGTTGTATTGTATTTCATGTTATTGTTATTTTTGTTTTGTTTTTTATCTATTTTAATATTTAATTAGTTTGCTTTGATTTCCAAAAGAGCTAAACAAGTTTTTTAAAAGTTGAAGTTTTACATATGTTTAAATTTTTTAACAAACTTTGCTTCATAAAAACATATATTATGAGAACCTTCAAGTGTGACTGATGTTGACTTAGGAAGTGGGGGCAAGAAAGGTTTATGCCCTAGTATTGACTAATAACTGATATATATTGATTACTTTATTCATATCTTGACTAATAACTGATATATATATATATATATATATATATATATATATATATATATATATATATATATATATATATATATATATATATATATATATATGTATATATATATATATATGTATATATATATATATATATATATATATATATATATATATATATATATATATTTTATTTTACTGTTATAACCTCCTTTGTCTTGCTGGAGAAGGGAATGTGAATAATAAAAATAAATAGTATGCAAAAGAGACTTTTATGGTAAAAAGTATTGGTTCTTTTTTAAAAAATGATAAAGCATAACAACTAACAAGGCAAAAAAAAATTTTTTAAAATATGAAACATGAAATATCAAAGCTATTTAAAATTTTAAGTAAATAAAAAATTATTTTAAGTAATTAGCATAACAATTTTTAATTTTTTTTATTTTATATATAACAAAATAATTATTTAACTAAAATCCCTTTTAATTTGGTTTTTATTGATTTTTAATAAATTCTTTTTATCAGATTGGAAGTTGTTGGAATTCATATTTTCAAACATGGGATAAAACACCAGATGAGACCTACGTTCTTCATGATCTTGAATGTCCTGAGTTAAACCAAATTATTGATGCCCAAGTTTTGAATGAAATCCAAAAATTTTTACTCATTTTAGATCAGCATTGGAATGCAGAGTTTTCAAAGTATGACTTATCAAGACCATCTTGTCTTGTTGAAAGCACTTCTGGACATTTTGTTGCCACAACATATTCTTCGTTACTCCTTAAGGTTTGTCTTTTTTAATAACTTACTAATTTATTTATGTATTATAAATTAAGAAGTTTTATTTTAAAGAAAAATTATTTTCAGCTAAATCTTGCATCAAGTTACTGATGATTATATACTGATTTAATCAGGTTAAAACATACAAATACATTTCAATATATATAAATTATTGCCATAAATAAAGCTAAATTAGCTAAAAGGTAGCATGTTGAGCAATATGGTAGTGGTGTAGTGATAGATCTTGCTTCATATGTAAGAAGTTCTAATTTTAATTGCAAACACATCTTTTGTAGCTCCATATTCAACTTGTTTCCTTGAGCAGAAGCCTAGTAATAGTTGTTAAAGTAACCAGTAGCCTTGTTGTCAAGGTAGCCTGTAGCCTTGTTGTCAAGGTTTGTATTTTGGAGTCAAAGGGTTTAGAAAGGATTGAAACTGCATTATTAAAAAAAAAAAAAAAGTAGCCTCCTTGACTGTAATAGCTCATTTGGCTTTGAGGAGGTGAAGTAAGGGCTGTAACTATTAGGTTAAAGCAAAAGTAACTTTTATAAGTCAAATTTAATAGACATTCTATATGAAAATACAGACAACATATATAGTATTTGAAAAAGTAATATTTTTTATGCATTAAAAATTAAAACTCGAAACTTTTTATTGTATTTTTATGTCAATTGATAATTTAGAAAACGCCCTTTGAAAATATTCATTTTAGACATTGCATGCTTTACACATTTTGGCAAGGTAAAAATATAACAAATGTAACTACTTGTTTGAGTTTATCAAAATTGATTTGCTAGGTTTAGCAGAGGTAAATTCTGTTGTTTGAAAAAAAAAAAGTTTGGCAGTCATTTTATCAGTTGTATATCTGGTCTTCCTTTTCAGTACAAAAGGCTGCAAGCAAATACTATTAGAGTTAAAAGTTACTGGAAATGAAGTTTATAGAGCAAAATAAAAATTAACTGATGACTTAAAAGATTGCAAATTATATTAATCAGGTGAACAAGATGAAGGAAGCAAATTCCAAAGGACTGAAAGGAAAAAAACTAGATGAATAAGAATTTTTGGAGCACTTAAGAACAGTCACAGTAAAAGGATGAGACTTGATTGAATGACAAGTAACACAATTATGAATTTTAGTAGGTGGAATAAGAGATACTAGCTCTTTAGAGCTGTGCCTATTATAGAAATTTATAAAAAAAGGAAAGAGAAGCAACATTATGATAATGTGATAATGGTTGGAGGTTGGCTGCAAGAGCAGGTCTAACTATGTTTACAATGCGTTTTTGCACCTTGTCTATAAAAGAAAGGGCATTATTGGAAGATGTGCCTCAGATATAACAACAGTATTCCATACAAGGCCAGATATGAGATTTATAGAGATAAAAAATCGAATCTTGAGTAAGGCTCGGCAAAAACCAGAAAATTTTAAATTGTTAAACCGGATTTTTTATTATAAAAGCTTATTTTTATTATTGCAGTATAAACAAATGTAACCTACAAAGTTGATATGGAATTAGATCTGTAAATTAAAAGAGTGTTTTTCATACTTGATGAATAATAAAAAATATAATTTTATCATCAATTAAACATTAGTTTTTATCAATGTTCATTAACACTTATCTTTTTTTATTCATTGTTAATATAGTTCAAATCTAATGAACTTTTCTGATGAAGTTTTTTCCTTTAAGCCTCTTTTTTCTTTCCAATCCGCTTTTTTTTTGAGGCAACTTAATAACCTATTTTTCATTTTTTTTCTATTCATAACTGAATATACTATTTTTAACTAAAAATTATGCATGAGATCTGTTTTACAAAAGTATAATGTAAAAATATACTACAATTTATAATACTTAAAGTAATATAAAAGTCAAAATTACAAAAAACAAATTTGTAAACAAAAAACTTGTTTTTGTTTAACTATTTTTTTTCAATTTGTTGCAATACATGATAATATAAGTTGTGGTTCATAATAATATAAAAGACTTAAAAATATATAATTCAGCGTACTAACAATATAAAGCTAGATTTCCGATCATAAGGATCTTATCATCAGAAGATCATAAGGATCTTATCATCAGAACCTTGAAAATTAAAATATTTATTTATAATATATAGATATATTGAAGATTTAACATAATGCAAAGATACATCATACTAACATTTAAAAATATAATATGCTGAAGATTTAATAAATACGTTATACATACTTTTTTTAATAGAATTTTAGAATGTCCATAGAGAAATTTTTTTTAACTTATTTTTAAAAACAGGAAGAGTAAAAGAAGGATCAAAATTTGGTAATATTATGTTTTTTCAAAGATAGAGTGCTCGATTTTAAGATTTTTGTTTAACGATCTCAAATTAAAATAATTAAACAACAATAACAAAAACTTTAACATCAAACGAAATGTAACAACAAACTAAAATATCAAAAAGTTGACAAAATACTTTAAGTTAGTGTTACTTCTTTTTTCTGGATTGTTTTGATTATTATAAGTATTTTAAAATTTAAATATTGTTGAAAGATTCTGTCAGTATTTAATCTAATAATAATTGGTAAAAAATATTGAAATAAAAAAAACTAAATGCAATATCAAAGTGCTTTTTAAAACTGTATATATTTTCATGACATTTGTGCTTTCCATGTTACTTCTTAGCTTGTCAAAACAAGAAATCTTCAAACTATTTATCTATTTAGTAATGTATAATTATTGAATTTTTTTCTAAAAAAAACAGTTTTTTGTTTTGAGAAAACGAAACAAAAAACCTGTTATCCGGTTCCGTTTCCACTAGTTACCAAGCCCTAATCCTGAGTAAGTGGCAAGTACAATAAAGAGATGTAACCTTAGCAGATGCTAATTTTTTAATTAATTTGATATATGGTTTTCAAGAAAAATCAAAAGTAAGAGTTAATCCTAAAAGATAAAGTGTAGATGACTCATCGAGTCTATTACCGTTCATTTATATAGGAAGATCTAGATTATTGCAATACCAATTAGCTAGAAAATATTGAGTTTTATCTAAATTAAAGTTCACCAGCCACTCTGACCCCCATGCTGTAGCAGAAGTGAGATCCTTTTCAAGCTCAAATTCCCCCTCCAAGCAATTAGAGAGTGTTGGCTTCTAATCAAGACAAGAAAAAATGGTAGTATCGTCAGCGAACAATTCCACCTTAGATGTGAGAATTTCTGGGAGAATGTTAACGTAAATTAAAAAGAGTATAGGGCAAAGGAAAGAAATCTTTTTGTTTGCCCTATTCGAGGAACCCCTGAAGTTACAGGATATGAAGAAAGGAGCTCTCCATTGAGGACAACTTTTATACTATGATTGGTAAGGAAGGATTCGATCTTTTTGTTTTTGTTTTTTGTTAATCTTGAGGCTGATAGCCTTAGCCTCTCCACCTCTATCTAATGCATGATAAAACCTATCAGTTTACCGTATTACCGTTAAAAAATTAACAGTAGAATGAGAAGATTGAAATCTATATACATGATCAGAAATTTATTAGATTCAAGATGAGAGATTAAGTATTAGTTCATTAAATACTAAAAAACTTTGCCTATGAGTAAGAGGACTGGGGTCAGCTCTGATCGCTCTCCAGAATTTTTGAAAATAGGGATAACAGACGCCGCTTTCCAGCAGGATGGAAAACAAGACTCTGTTAAGCACTTGTTAAATAGTTTTGAAAGTATAGATGACAGCTCAGGGAACACTTCTGCAAGAATATAAGAGGTATGTTGTCTGGACCACAAGCTGTAGAACAGTTTACACAGGAAATCACTTTAGATACAGAAGCTGGAGTGATATGAACATCAGACAAAGGATTAACCTATTTGTCAGCTATATCAGGTAGAACGCGACTGGAATCAAGAGATGATATTGATGAGAAGCTCTTAGCAAACAATTCGGCTTTGTCTTTAAGCGAGGTGACAAAATCTGAACTTTACAAGAGAGGTGGAGTATCTCTCTCTCTTTCTTTCTCTCTCTCTCTCTATATATATCTATATATGTATATATATATATATATATATATATATATATATATATATATATATATATATATATTTATATATATATATATATATATATATATATATATATATATATATATATATATATATATATATATATATATATATATATATATATATATATATATAGAGAGAGAGAGAGAGAGAGAGAGAGAGAGAGAGAATGATTGCAAAATTACCAACTTTTTTAATTACCGGTAATTTGGTAAAAAAGTATTTAATTTTAGGAGTGGCTATAAAGTTGAAGGTACATGTACTCTTATAACTCCATCAACATTGTTAACACAATCATCATTATCACTGAAAACATTTTTATTTTGATTGTTAGAAATATGTTCAATTAACTCAATAATTGATTTAGTTATGGCAGTTTTTATTAAACATTCCATGATCATCAACATTATTGCTATTCAAATTGGTTGGGTCATGAGTTAGTTCATTTATTATAAATTTTTATGTTATATTAGCTGTGTAAATGCTACCATCTTCGCAACACAAAAAAAACTTTAAAAGTTGTCTACAGCATATTTTAAATGCTTTTAAAGTTTGATAAAAAGCCAATATCGTTATTATCAAATGTAATTGTTGAATCTATATCAATTAAATTTGTTTGTATATGATTTCTAACTTTATAAAAAAGCTCAAATTTGTTAGTAAGCTACTCCAAAGGGTTCAAGTATCAAAAACTAATGAAAGTTCCTCAATTACCCATTTGATATTTTTTTGTAATATTTCAATTTTCATCAACAAAAGGCAAACTTATTTCTTGTTCTAAATAAGTTGATTTTTCCTCCTCTCTCAGTTATTATTTTAATCATAAAGATCATTGATAATTGCCAATTGAATGCCATGACAACATAATTGATGATTAGCACTAATTAACTTTCCCACTTTTATCATCGCTGATGCACCGTCTGTTGTAATTCAAACTTCATTATCTAATGAAATACCAAATGTTTTAAGTTTTTTGTCTAATAGAGCAATAAATTTAGCTGCTGGCATTGATCCATGACCTCTACCAAGACCGAGACTCCAAAACTTGTCAAATACATGTAATGTTTATTTACATTCATATAATTTGTACAAGTCCACTCATCTAATGTGATGCTCAATCCTTCACAGATCTGGCACAATGCTTTGAATCATTATCTTGTAAAATCCATTTGTGACATTCTTCATAGTCTCTAAATATGCTCTCTGATCCATAATACCTTCTGTGCAAGGAATAGGACCATCATTGTAACAACTAAAACACCCCTAAACCATAACGTTTCCTCCTCCATGTTTAAAAGTAGATAACTGATATTTTTGATTGAGTCTGCCTACTATAGGATGCCTGACCTACCTAATTCTGTCACTTCTGAATAGAATAAACTGATTCATCAGAGAAAATTTGATCAGTTATTAACTAACTAAATGATCTTTTGCAAATTTTATTCTGGACTTTGAATTTCTTGCAGATATCAGCAGTTTTTTTTGATTTCTTGCAGATATCAGCAGACTGGATGTTTTCCATACAAATTGTTTTGTTTTAATTGATGTTTAGTTGATGTTTAGATGCTACAGTTTTTGCTATGAAACTGAATTGAATTCGGTTCAATAGCAGTCTTGCAAAGGAATTCTTAAAAAAGCAAATATTTATATAAATATTTATCAGTCTTTTCAGTTGTAACTTTAGGTCTTCTAAAGCAAGGCTTACTTTCAATAGTTTTGTGCTATCAAAATCTTTTCATAATGTGACTAATTTACAACCTGGTTTTATTCTCAATCTGTTTTAGAAGCATAGTAAAGTTCAGAAATCTTTTTATGAGTCATTTTTTTCATGCAACTTTCAACATTTCTTTATTTCATTTGTAACTTCCTTAGTTTTTCCCATGCTTTTAAAATATCACTTAAATGTAACTGAAACAAAAAATTTTGCATTTTGTTTTATGGAATCACTTCACTGCTTTGGAAATATTTCAAAGTGAATTATTAAATTTCAAAAATGTTTTGTTCTTTAGTTTTGCATTTATTTGTAAAAACCTGATTTAGTTGCAGAAGATAATATTGTTTTAAAATTTTTTCACAGAAGCCTTTTCAACAAAAAAAAAAATAATTTCAAATAACCGTTAAATTTTACAATTTTTGTAGTTTGTATTTTAAAGTGAAATAATATAATGCACATTTAGTAAAAAGTTCAGTTTCTTTGAGAAAGTTTGTGAAAGGTTATGCCTTAAAAACCAAAAAAAAAACGTTTCTAAACATTTGCACGCTACTGTGCAATTATTTGTTATCTAATTGTTATATTTATACATTTTTGTTATATTTGTTTTTTCATATTTTGAATATTCTACTTTAATTATTTTAGATGAGATTATCAAAATGGTTACCAGACAACCTAGAAATACCAAAATTACATCAACCAATAAATCTCTATATTAGTAATGATAAAATACTTTCTTTAATGGGAAAAAAAGTGAATTACTTATCAAATCAAGTGAAGTGCAAAGATCTCATTCTTAGTCTTGGTGTACAAACTGATATAAAGTTTGAATCTTTTGTCAAAGAATTCCAGTCTTGGAGAGAAGAATCATTGTTTTCTACAAGCTATGATCATTCAATAAATATTTACAAATATTTTGAGAAGCAGCAGTTAGGTTATTCTAACATAATTAATGAACTTAAGCAATATCCTTTAGTATTTTTACCACACGATCAAAAAGCTCAAACATTTTCAAATAGCACTTCTGTTTTAGAGGGAAAATTTTGCTTAGTTAATAATTTGTGCTGGGAGGATCCTTCAGGAATACTCAGTAATTTCAAAGATGAAATTGCTATTAGGCGCACTCTTAACAGTTATTATCCTAAGGATTTGCTCAACTTTTTTGTCAACAAGTTAGGAGTTAATAGATATCCTAGCATCCAAGAGTATATCAATCTTGCAAGTTCCATTGCTAGCAAAACGGTTTTACCTGATAAAGTTGCATGTGAAAAGCTATTCAATTTGTTTTCTGTTCTTGGTCACATGTTTATTATAAACAGTAAACTTAAAGAGTTGAATGAATTGAGTTTTTCAGAATCGGCTGAAGAACGTAAGCAACAATACGAAGATCTTGCATTATTTATTGATCCACAGTTGATGCATGTTCATGGCAAGGATATTATGGAGGAACATATATTTCCAACGTCTAACAACACTTTCTGTTGTGTATCTGAACTTCCTCTTCTGGCTGAATATAATAGCCTTTCAAAGGTTTTTCAAGAAAGTAGACAAGTGCCATTAATTTTCTTTGATTCTGTTTTAAACATGATAAATATAAGCAACACAAAACGCATAACAGATTCTTGTCTCTTGAAATTTTTTAAGATTATGATTTTTTTCAAAGCTTGTGGTATTAGACTCCTTTCAGATGTTTTTATGGAGCCTGAAATTACTACAACATTTATAGAAAGAGGTTGCTCAAAGTGGGAAAAGACTCTTCACGACATCTCTCCGATAGTTCAACGTTATTTAAAAGCAAAGATACCTTTAGTTTATAAACAACTTTGCTCGAAGGATTTTCATACGTACTTGCAAAATTCGACCATATTTACTGTAGAAAAACTTGAAGTTGTTTACCGACTCTCCGACCGAAACAGTGTAAATATTTCTCAAGTAAAAATAGCTTTAGTATTAGATGCTGAAGCAAAACATGCAACCGTCTATATTACTTCAGAGTATGCTGAAGAAAAATCAAAGTTCGAAAATATACTTGATGAAATTTTAAGTTTATTTGTAGGTAGTAATGAGAAATATAAGGAAGAGTTGCTTGATTTTGTTCTCACGTATTTAACGGTAAAAAATAAAGACGAATGTCTAAAGCGCAAGAATATACCTGAGATTTCTCCTCCTGAGAAAATATGGCATTACTCTGAGCCTAAATTAATCAAATTTAGTCATCAAATAGTTCCAGTAGTAAAAGAGTTACCAATTGAAAATGCTTCGTTATCTGTCGAAAATAAAGGGTTAACATGTTGGCCTCCACGTAATCCTGCTGGTTCAGGTTTCGTTGCGAAGCCAGAATCTTTAAAAAATGCTGAAAAAGAAGTTCATGAGAAATGGAAGGCTCCTGTGTACCCTGAATGTGCTGAAAATAATCATTTGGTAGAACCTATGGCTAATCAATCACTGGAAAGAAATTATAATACTCTTTCGGAGAAAACAAAGACTGAATCAGATAATTTAGTAGTTAATCAAAATTTTAATTTTAAGAACGAAACATTAAACAACTTGCAACAAATAAATTCTTTAGGTGGTCAATCATGTTTACCACCCAACTCTGACAAAGTTTGCAATTTACCTTCTAACCGAGTTCCAGTTTATAGTGTAATCTGCGATGAAAAATTAAATCAATGGAAAAAATGGAATCAAGTAAACCAAACAATGAAACCACATAATGAGCAATTGGCTTTTAGAAATAAAAATAACTTTAGCTGTGGCAAACTAAACGCATGCAATTTTGAAAAGTTTGAAAATCCTGTCATAGAAGACCAGTATGAAGACCTGCCTATAATCATTCAAGATAATTTAAAAGATTTTGAAAAATCAAAGTTTGATAAAGAAAAATCTGATAGAAGCGGATATTTTGGCGAGTTTATTGTTTATCGCCATATTGAGGAAACTTATAAAGATGACATTACAAAAGGCAAGGTAAAAATATTCTGGCTTAATGAAAAAGAAGAGACAGGCGATCCTTATGATATTAAAATAGAGTTTACTGACCAGAATGTAGAATCAGAAAGTTCAAATATAAAGTGTATATATATTGAAGTAAAAACGAGCTATTTGGATGGAAAAAAGGAGTTTGAGATCTCAGCTAACCAGCTTCGGTTTGCTTTTGACCAACAAGCAAGTTTTCATCTGTATCGTGTAACAGGTTTAAACGAAAATCTTAGAATAAGACGTTTAGTTAATTTGTCAATGTACATGGATAGCAAGTCTGTTCAACTTTTTATGGTACTATAACGTTTTTAATGTGATTGCAATTTTGAACAGTTATGTACTTTCAAACTATTGCATTTTAACGAGTTTCAAATATCATTTTTAACGAATATGTATTGTAGCTACAATACTATTTTTTATTTTTTTATAACCTCTTTACTTATTGATTTATTTTTTAACGCCTAAAAAAGTTTTAAATTTAAATCTTCAGTTATAAACTTTTTTTGTGCTTGTTAGTTCTCAACTGACGATATTTCATTTATTGGCAGCTAAAGCTGTTTTTATAATATTTTAAATTTTATTATTTCTTTTCGCGTAATAACTAGTTTAAAGAAATATATCGTCGAAGAAATTTTTATATTATATATTACAGATTTTTAATTTTATTTGTAACCTTTTTATTAGTTTATTGCAAATAGCTGATAAAATTTGATGAATAACATTCAGTTTTATGTAACATGCGTAGTTTTAGTATTATGGATTATCCTCCTCCGGCTCTCATTTAGTGGCCACATACCAAGGTCCGCAATAACAAGTTTAGCTTAGAGCATTATAACTCGCTTTGTTGGACCAAGAGCAAGTATGTTTAGGAAGAACAGAAGAAGTAAATAATATTAAAACTCAGAAGTTTATGTTTAAATTTCTTAATAATAATTCTCAGTCAATAAAGCATTTTTAGTTTAATTTAATAGTGATACAAAATTATTATTGCTGTAATATTTTTTTACAAACAATGTGATTTTTAACTCATGTACCAACGCAACTCAAAACATATTTGTTTTATTGGGCCAAATAATACAAAGTGTAATCGGTTCACCTGCAGCTCCTATACAGTTGCGCCATGTAACGCAAATTATATTGCATATTCCTTGGGTTATGTGTAGGTGGATGTAGATTTTCAAAAAAGTTCTGTTAAAATCTTTTTTATATAAATATATTGTTGATTTGTTGTTTGTTTTTGAATTTGTTGAATTGATTGTTGAAATGTTGATTTCAGCAAATATTTTAAGAGAATATGAACTTTTGGTTAAATTTTTTTTTTCCAATTATTTAAAGTAACTAAAAAGTAATAAAAAATTTTATATGGTCGCCAAAAGTATGTAATTTTGTTACACTTTATAATATGTAGCATTATTATAAAGTGTAACAAAAGTTAAAATTATTTAGTTTAATTTATTTTCGAAATAGATATGGTAATTTTAAATAATTTAATTCAATTTGTTTTCAAAAACTATCGTTATCGCAATAATTTAGAACTTCCTATATTTATGAGCGGTAATGTACTCGATGGGTTATCTACCCTTTTCTTCTAGGATTAACTCTTACTTCCTTCCTTGGAAACCATATATCTTCCTTTTTTGGAAACCATATATTAAATCCGTTGCAAAATTAGCACCTGCTAAGGTTTCATCTTTTTATCGAGATTGACACTTTATTACTTCGAATTCTATTCTTTTTCTTTATAAATCTCATATCCGTCCTTGTATGGGATCCTGTTGCCATACCTGGGGCGGATCTTCCAATGATGTTCTTTCTCATTTAGACAAGGTACAAAAACGCATTGAAGACATAGTTGGAGATGCTCTTGCAGCCAACCATTATCCCATATCTCCAACCATTATCACATCGCCGTAATGTCGCTTCTCTTTCCTTTTTCTACAAATACTACAATTGGCACTAATCTGTTATAATATATGTAGAAATTTTATTTAGTAGATAGCACAAGAGATGAGCTAGCCTCACTTGTGCCATCTATTAAAAATAAACTCTTGTGTTACCCTTTATTCAATTAAGTCTCATTTTTCTGTGGCTATTTCTAAGTGCTCCATAAACTCTTATTCGCCTAGTCTTTTCCCTCGAACATCAGTTCTTTGGAATTCGCCTTCTTCACCTTGCTTTCCTGATTTATATAATTTGCAATCTTTTAAGCCGTCTATTAATCGTTATCTTGCTATATAAATTTCATCTTTTATCTTTCAGTAACTTCCAACTCTGCTTTATAAATTTCATCTTTTCTCTTCCAGTAACTTTCAACTTATTGTGGTTGCTTGCAGCCTTGTTGGAAGCAAATATGTTAAAAGAAAAAAAAACTTTATATTTTATTTAGTTTGAAATCTATCAAACAAAAATTAATATAGTAAAATACAGCTATTCACGAAAGTTTAAACGAGGGTGTAATTTTGATCAAGTAGGTTTAGTTTTTTCTTAATAAAAAAAAAATTAAAAATGATGTCGACTTAATTTTTTTTTATTTATTAAAGGAAAATTAATTAGGTTTACAATAAATGTGAACTTGTTATGAAATTATTTATATTAATTAAAAAAAAGTTAATTATAAAAATACATATGTGAAAAATGAGTAGCACAAAAGTTTAAACGAATTTTTACAAACAAACAAAAAATGGAAAAAAAAAGCAAAATAAATATTTAAAATGTCCGCCTTTGTTTTTATAGCAAGACAAACTCGTTTCTGCATTGATTCAACTAATTTCATGCACATCTCTCGAGGTACCTTCAAGCAGTACTCATTCAAAAGTTGCTTTAAGTGCTCAGTTGATTGTATTTGGTGATAAGTAAGTTGATTATCGATTCGAGACCAAATATTTTCAATTGGGTTGAGATCTGGTGATCTAGAGCACCAAGGGATCACATTAATCTTTTTTTGCAAAAAATATTCTTTGATTGATTTAGCTGTATGAGCTGAAGCCCTGTCTTGTTGAACGATTAATTGCTTGCTTCGACCATACAACTGTCTGATTGATGGAATTAAACACGTTTCCAATGTGTTTTTGTAGGTGTACTGATTTATTCGGCCTTCGTACAGCTCACACATACCAATAGCTTCGTGAGAAAAACATCCCCAATTACCAATTAAACCTCCACAGCCTTGTCAACATGGTTGCAAAAACCGTTCTGAATTATTCTCCGTTGCAAATCTTTTGATATATATTCTTCCTCTGACGGTTTACAACTTAAAAATTAGCTTCATCACTCCAAATGGCTTTTAACCAGTCTTCAACAGTTCAGCTCAATCTTTCTTTTAACCATATTCGCCGTTTACATTGATCCATTATTGATAAAATAGATTTTCTTGCTGTAATATACGTTCCAATAGCTTTTTGCAGCAATGTTCGCCTAACGAGCTCTCTGCTTACATTATGATTATTTTTCGACTTGTTGAAGATTTGTACTAGCTTTTTGTAGCTGTGCTTAGGATTCTCTCTGCAGATTCTGAATATTCTACTTTTTTCCTGATCACTGAGCATCGATGGTCTCCTGAAATGCGGCATGTCAACGACGTCCACAGTAAGTTCCCAGGTTTTGACTGTTTTTCGTACGCAAGATTCAGAAACCCCAAGTATTTTGTCTATTTGAACTTTGCTGTGAATTTTTGACTCAGACATACCAATAATTTGCCATTTAATCTCACTTGAAACTGGTTTTCGACCCATTTGCACGTAATTTGAAATTGTTTGAAATTTGCAATGATTTTAATTGATTTTTGTTGAAATGAAGCTTTTGGATAATGTTGTGAAGATATTTTTGACTGAAAACCACTCAATCTACTTAAGTTTATGTTTTAAAACAATTTTCGCACCGGATTAATTAATTAATTAACAAATAATTGAATTTGAATAAATTTGTTTAAACTTTCTCACATGTGTAGTTTATATTTAACTTTTTTTAAATTAATATAAATAATTTCATAACAAGTTCCCATTTATTTTTAACATAACTACTTTTTCTTAAATAAAAAAAATTAGGTTGACATCGTTTTTACCTTTTTTTTATTTAGAAAAACCTAAACCTAATTGATCAAAATTACACCCACGTTTAAACTTTCGTGAATAACTGTATGTTCATTATGCTAATCCATTACAACAACATTACGTATACGTCGTATTACGTATGCGTACGTATTGCGTAATGTTATGACGTTACTTATAATGCTGTATTATGTGTAATAATATGGCTTTATACTTTATTAAAAACTAGAATGATTAAACTTTAATAGTTAAACCAACCACCAATTTGTGTTCTTAATAAATTTATATTATAGTTAGTGATTTAATTCATTTATATTTATGTCATAAATAGTGACCTTAGGTACGCGAAAATCGTCGTTTTACGGAACTGAATTTTCTGCTAAACTTTTGTGTCATTATATATTAAATAAAATATTGCGTGTTTTACAAAGCAAATGTCATAATTACAATGGCGTTGCTGGGGTTGGTGTCACGCAGTGGGTAAAATTTTTGTGTGACTCCTCTAGACTTTCACAATTAAGACCGACAACATGGGTTTCGAATTTCTAAATTCGAAATCCATCTTGTCGGTCATTTCTAAAAATAAAAAAGGCCTTTAAAAGTAGTTGGATGTATACTGTCATATTTGCATTATTAATTTTTGCGTCACCCCTTTGTGTCAGGTCATAATGGTGTCACCCGTTGCGGTCCACGCCCCCAAGTGACTCCACTGCATAATTTACTTATATACGAGTTATTTATTAGCTAACAAAAATAAAAGCTTTTGCCTTAAAAAAATTCAAGAAAATGTTCATTTGAAAAATGTTAGTTTTATAAATATACATGGTCAAACGACTTAAATTTAAAAATTAAACAAATGCTATTTAAATTTGTAAAAAAGCTGTCCAGTCTGCCCGAGATGGTTTTCACCTTGTGTTCATATGAAGAACTTTCATCCCGCCTAACAGGAATCTTGGCAGTTCATAGGCGATATCTCGCCTAGGCGGGGTGTAAATTTTACATAAGAATGCAATGTTGAAAATTTATGAGTTTTAAAAGAGAGCAGAGATCTATGTAGTTTTTTTTCTCGGTTAGGCGGGATAAGTTTTATCTATATGAACAGCTATAAACCCCTATGTTTTACAATAGATTTTTAAAAAATTAATAAGGAGATATCCAAAATAGGGTTATTAAAAAAAAATTAAGAGAATTGCATATGGACCTTCGTTCTCATGAGACATTTAGCTTCTATTTGATATTTATAGCTATCTCTGGTGAACTAAATGTGAAATCGTAAAAGTTTGCAAAAGTAAATGCATCCTAAGTTTTTCGGCATTTCGTTCATTTACTTGCTTCATCAAAGTTATAGACGGTCGACCTATAGCAAAGGAGATTTTTTTTTTTCGTTTGAGAAAATCTAAAATAACTTAGATGTTTAACACAAATAAAAAAATCAAGAGAAAAGCTTTAAATAAATTTTTTGTGTTTTTTTTTTCAGCATTTTTTTAAAAAAGCCACAAAAAATAACATTACAGAATTAATTTAAGTTAAAAAAAAAATTAATTATGCTAAATTATCCTTGTATTACAATTTTTACGCGGCTAGATTTTTTTTTAAATATGCTAATTAAGGTGTGTTCTTAAATTTTTTGAAGATTTATTACTTTTTACAAAATTAGTTTTTTTGTTGCAGTTTATTTTGTCTCTGCGTATGCTTAATATACACAAACCAGAGAGACGGTTGTTTGACATTGTTGACCTTTTTTTTTACACAAAGTAATGTGCTAAACGATCGCTTCAATGTGCATGTTGTTGCTGGTAAAATTTCAAACAAATAAGGCATACCATTACTTAGATAAAATTCAAGTGTTCCAAAAATTAGACAAACTCAGGGCCTCAGTTCAAAGTTCTCCATGTTTTATAGATTATTAGTCGTTGAAATATCATCTTTAAAATGTTATGTTCAGTTTGCACAATCTAGATTGTTGTCGAAATACTAAGCTAAATTGAGATTTAGCTTAGTATTTCGACAAACCAATTAGAGAAACTAAGTATTGCACGTAAATTGTTTGTCTGTAGAAAAACTTTAACACCTATGTTACTATGGCTACTTCGATCCCTTTTTTTTAAAAATTGTTAGTTCAATATTATCTTCTACGCAGGTTGTACTTTTTTCACAAAAATATCCCTAAAATAGTTACTCTTTTTTGTAGTTTTTCCTACACTGATTAGTTTTTGAACTTGCAGTTGGAATTCTGGAAGATCACCTTAATCAATTTAAAGAGCCTCACCAATTAGTTTAATTATCATGAGTACTGCAAATTAAAGCTAATGTGCTTTTGTCGTAATTCTATTTGCATGCAATGAAAATTAATTTCTTTAGATTTACGACAAAAAAATTCAAATACATTTATATCTGTTTTTCATTCTCGTCTCACATAAAAGAGGAATATTTGTAACAGAACATCTTATTCAGATTCAATTCGAAGGATTTACCCCAAAGCGTTTGTTACAAAAACGGCTTAGGGATAAATTCTTCGAATTTTTGCCTCAATACTATTTTGTTTACCAACCATTGTGGAACTCCCATTCTAACCTTGACAGAGCAAATTATTATGGAGAAGGTCAAAATGTTTTGCAATTTTGAATGACATAATCAGATATTGTGGCAACATCTATATCTTTCAGCGGTACAAATTCTTGAAATTCCTTACGAATCATAGCCTTCTCTCTAAACGCATTAACAAATCGCACTGTCAGTTATAACTTCTTAGTTCCTAAAATATCTTTTATATTTTAGGAACTAACCAGTTATTACTGACAGTGCGATTTGAATGATATAATCATATCATAATCAATAATTTTTTTTCCAAACTAGTAACGAAACTTCATCAAGAAATAATATTTTATTGAAGCCGTACCACTAAAAAATCAAAATATTTTTTTAACAAAACTGTTGTACAATAGTAACAAATTTTATGGCAATCAGATCGGTAAGATTTTACATTATTTCTACAATTATTGAATACCAAGCTTAAGTAATTTTAATAACCGGAAAATAATTTGCCGAAGCCGATGATTCGGTAAACATAACCCCTGTCGAAGCCAGGGGTTATGTTTGTCGTTATGAAGCACTAGAAGAGATTTTAAAAAGACAGTTATGCAAATTCAAATAAACGGATAAAAGAAAAAAAAGATTTTTTTATCTTTGATCCGTTTTTAAAAAAATTTAGAATTAATATCAATTGCCTATCATATTTAAATCATCAAGTAATTTAGAAAACTCTGCCATTAGGTATATAAATAGTATTCTCATATAGGAGATATCATATATCTCCAATATATGATAACTCCTATATATGAATGCTCAGGAGATATATATCTCCGATATATGATATCTCCTATCAAAAAACTTTATATATAAAAAAAGAAGAGTTCAATCCTTTTTTAAACAATTTAAATTATTCCTTGTCAAAAGCCAAATTCAAGTTTTGTTTTTGAAGCTAGTAAAACTTTTTTGGATTTGAAATTTTTGTTTTTTATTTTTTTGAGGTTATATATGGAGGTGGGGGGGGGGGGGGGGTAAAGATATCGTAAACACAACCTCTAATAAGTTGATGTATATCCCCTCTCGAGTCAAATAACTTACTATAAGACAATCAATACGGTTTTTATTCCTCTCGTTCTAGGGCTGACTTGCTAACTTCTGTGAATGAAAGATTTTATTGTGCATTAGATGGAGACGGAAAGTCTAGGGCTATTGCTCTTTACATATAAACGGCTTTCGACAAAGTTTGGTATGGTGGTTTTCTCCATAAGCTTGTTTCATATGGTGTATCTGGGAAAGTTCTTGAGATTATCAATTTATCTTGTTTTTAACCGTTTTATTAAAGTCATCCTTGAAGGCCAACACTCTTCTTTATTTCCAACACTCTTCTTTATTTCTGGGGTACCCAAAGGTTCTATCCTTGTTCCTATTTTATTCTTATCTACATTCATAATCTTCCCGATACCTTACATCTGAAGTAGCTCTTTTTGCAGACAACTCAACTTTGTACTCCTTGAAAAAAAATCTTCTCTTTGACACTTCTGTAACAGATTGGGGCTCGCAGTGGTTTTTAAATTTTAACTCCAAAAAACTCAATTATTTAATTTTAATTAATAAATTATCGTTTACTACTGACCATTTATGGTGATCATATATACAATCGGTTGCTAAATTAACATCTGCTACGGCTACTTCTCTTAATCGTGTTCGCCATTTTCTCTCTCCTGATTCCATTCTCTACCTCTACAAATCTCTTATTCTTCAATGTAGGGTAAGGTTGCCGATATTGTACCCTCTAAGAGTAAAGTCAAAAATAGAGAAAAAATACAAAGTAGAAACAATGAGACTTTATTTTATTTTATAATTTGGGGATAAACTGTTCTAAAAAAGTTGAAATATTCAAATATTTAAACGTTGTTATTTGATCGGGAATTAAATTTTAAAAACACGCTATCGGTACAATTAAGGAAAAAAGATCCTAAATCGTACCATTATAATCCAATATTGTACCTGTATCTTGATTTTACAAATACTATATTAATTTACAGTACATTTTGAATGATTTTTATACAGATATTTTTCTGTGCCAAGCAATGTAAAAAAGTTCCTAGAATAGTCTGAAAACATCTCAATAAGGTATAACTTTTATATTAAATGTGTAACTTACTTATGTGGTTTCTAGAATTTTGGTAAGAAAATGATGGATATTACTGCACATTATATTAATAATACAAAACAGAAAATCTTTATTCTTGACAAAAGTTACAAATATAACGTTTTTGTTTTTGATTAACACCTGCACAGTCAATATGGCACCAACCTTGACATGTAAGGCATTGTATCATACTCTTTTTTATATTTTCTTCACAGAGGTAGCAAAACCAGCTTTCATTTTGAAGAGATTTATTCGCTTGCTCACACTCTTTCAAACATTGTCTGTCCTGCTTTATTTTTTTATTTGGTTGCAGTAAAGCTCTTCCAGAGAGTGCATCTTTGTAAGAACTACTCGTCAATACAGTTGTATTAGAATTATTTTTTTTCTTTTGAGAGGAGAAGTTCTAACTGGAAGTGGAGATAATGCTTTTATTGGTATGTCAAGACACTGCAACCTAAAAAATAACCAATAACAATTCTAACAAATTTTCTTCAGCCTAAAAATTTTCTGCTAGTAAAAATTAGCTTTAAATTTTCATTTTAATTAAGAAAATAATAATATTATGGATAACCTTCGGAGATAAACATGTGTCTGTGTGTATTGTGTGTGTGTTTTGAGTGTGTGTAACCATTAATGTAAAATTGCAACAAACAAAAAAAAAGACTTACTGTTCTGTTTTTTTCATTGATGATAATAAAGTTACGTTAGAGAGTAGGTCATTATGTGCATTATGTTTCTCTAGATTTTTTTGGATTTCGCTCGAGTGAAGAAGTTTGCACTGGATGTGCAGAAATTGTTTCTAAAATAAGTTCATTCTAAATAAATGAAACTTTAAACAAAAAATATATAATTAGAACAACAGTAACAATTATGGTATTTGAATAAGTTGAGAAAGAAAAAAATGTGACTAAAGGTAAACTATGACTAAACTTACTGTTTGGGAAGCTTTTGCATTTGAACTCGTCTATCCACTGAGTATTTCACAAGGTACAAAGTCCTCTTCCCGGAAAACTGAGCTGTCTACCGGCCATATCCCAGTGTCTCTAAATCCATTAATAGCAATTTCCATACCAACAACTTTTGAGTAAGTTTCGCCAAACAGTTGAGACACTTGATATTGAGTAATACATCTGCCTGGATGGGTTCGCATCCATTTATCACAAGCAGTATTATATTTAGAATTTAAAGCTTGGAAAAAAGATCTATCTAAAGGTTGTAGCCTATGAGTAGTATGCGATGGCAAAGAAAGCATTACTACTCCGTGATCTCGACTTAGAACTAAAGTTTCAAGGTTTTTTGTATGTGTTGAATGCCCGTCAAGTATAAGAAGAACTTTTTTTTGTTCTGGATTTTCTGCAAAAGGTTTAAGACAAAATGAGCTTATAAAATGACTTATCCACAAAGTAAATAAATCTTTAGTTATCCAACCAGTATCAGAACATCCAAAAACTGTCAATGGTGGTGTGCTGTGATAGATTATTACATCCGCCTGAATTATTACATCCCCCCATTGAAAACTCAAAACGAGGTTGCGCTTTCAGGTTATAGCTGTTAGAGGTGTATCTAAAACGTCCGTATTGATATAACATAAACAGTTATATAGTTTCTATTATTATCAATTTTTCTTATATAACCTTTCTTATATTACCTATCAAAAATATAAAGTTTAAATATCACAAGAGACCAAGCAAACTTTAGTTCTCGAATTCTTGTCCTCAGAGCGTCTTTCTCGTTGTTTATGTTTATGTTATGTCAATACGGACGTTTTAGGTACACCTCTAACAGCTATAACCTGAAAGCGCAACCTCGTTTTGAGTTTTCAATGGGGGGATGTAATAATTCAGGTGGATGTAATAATTTATCACAGTACCATCTTTAAGCTCATTTTTAAATCTTTTACGTTTAAATATAAGCATAGGAGGTACAAAAGATCCAACAGCATTCATACAACATATGGCAGTGGTATTCACACCCCTTTCACCACTTGTAATACCTCCTACTTGGTGTTTACCTTTCAGAGCTAAAACTTTCCTTGGTTTGTGAACCGTACTTATTCCAGTTTCATCTACATTGTAAAGCAAATCTGCAGTAATATTGTGGTTATCAACAAGTTCAGTAAGTTTAATGAAAAATAATACAAACTTTTCCTTACAAAAACCTGTGGCTCTTGCCATAGAAGTTGGTTCAGGTAATCTCAAACTAAAGCTTGGATTGCGTTTCATGAATTGGTAATACCACCTCTTTCCAGCCATACCAACATCTTTGTTGAATTGATGAGGTATTTTGTTTTTTTTCAGCAATTTCAAATGCTAATCGTCTAAGATCTATTGTATTTATTCCAAACATACAACATTCCAGTTTCAAAACATTTTCAACTAATTCTTTCTCAACTTCAGGAGGTAAGATACTACACCTACCTAACTGTTTATTTGATTCATTTGTAAATATATTTTGATGATTCATATGTCTTTTTAATGTTGGTTTAGGAATTCCATATTTTGCACATACAGCGTTAAGTCCAATTTTACCATTTCGATAAGCAAAAATACCTTCTTTCATATCTTCTTTTGTCCACAAACCATATCTCCGTTTCGACATTTTAAAATTCATATTATTTTCATATACTTCACGCGTATTTTGAGCATTCAAAATGGTAGCCTTGGTACAATTTAAGACCTTAAGTGAGGTACGAATTACGCGACTAGACTCACTTTGAGTTTATAACGAAATTAGACAACAAATGCTAATGTATTTTAATTTCTGGGAATTTAATTTGAATTCATATAACTAGTGCTTTCACATAAATATGATAAAAAAAGACATATTTAACATGTTTAAAGTCTAACAAATCTAAACATTGAACCCCAAAAATAAGAAAACTTTGGCATCTTATCAACTCGAGGTAACTGCTGCCAGAATCTAGTTTCATCTCACGAAAAAACAATCGATTCGTTAGTTCAACATAGGAAAGAAAAATTTTAAGTCAAAAGATATTTTCTGGGTTGTAAAAATAACTAGATACAGCAAAAGTACAATTTAGGCGCCGGTACAATATCGGCAACCTTACCCTATAAAATACTCTTGTCATATTTGGACTGGTTTATCTAATGATGCTGTTTCTCTTCTAAACAAGGTCCAAAAATTGTAAACGTAGTTGATTCCGCTCTATTTGCTATGCTTAAATCTTTTTCCTATGCTCTTAAAGTTGTATCTTTTCCTCGTTTTTACAAATACTATCATGGTCGCTGCTCTAAGGAGCGACCATGATAGTATTATAAAAAAAATAGTACAAAAATGGTATAATAAAAAAAATTTATTTTATATATACAAATATAAATTTTTTTTTTTCTAAATTTTAAAAGTTAATAAAGTTAGTTAGCATAACAGGTAATTTCCTGTTATGTTTACTAATGCGGTAATGTTGTAGTTGTGTAGTAGTGGTAGAGCAATCGCTTCATAAGCGAGATTTTCCGATTTCGATCCCCACAACGTCCTTGGTAGTACCACGCTCATCTTATTCGTCAATATTCATGTTTCGGAGGTATAGAGTTGGAGGAGGGATGTAACCACAACTAAAATAGCCTCTTCAACTTTAGTGGCCTTCATGGCCTTGAGGCGGTGGATTTAAATTAAAAAAATCAAGTTTTTAAACATAACGCTTACATAACGCTAACATAACGTCAGATTTCGTGTTTTTTAACTGGTTATGTTCAATGTATAATTCTGTTATGTTCAATGTATAATGTTCAACGTATAAAAAAACATAACGGTATTTGCCGTTATGTTTTTTTCATACGAATTATACATTGAACATAACGGTAATTACCCGTTTAAAACACGAAATTTAGCGTTATGTCTTTTAAAAATGTGACAGGTATTTTTTTTTACAGTGTATAAAACTTAACGAATTTATTTTAAATAATAAAGTGCAATAAGGCTTTGTTACGTTATTACAAAATAGTAATTTTCAGTTTTTGACTTTTGGCCAGCTTTTTAAAAACTCGCCCACTATGTACCTTGACACTTCTAAAAGAAGAAATGCGATCACATATTATTTTTTTCTAGTTAAGGAGTAAAATTATTATACTGGTTCTTGTATTTTTTTTCTTCGATCATGGAGAAAGTAACCTATATAGCAAGAAAATTTTTTTAAAATATAATTAGTTGTATATAAAAGCTTGCATTAAAAAACTTGCATAAGAAGTGTTTATTTTTAATGAAAAGATATAATTTACCTTAAATAAAGTCTTCTTCAAATGGTTTCTCTAATCTGCTCTTCTTTATTCTTAAAGCAAGCATGAATTAACAAACTTTATTACCTTGCGATTTGAAATAAAAAATCAATATTTGTAACTGCTAATACAACCATTTAAATTATTTTTTTTATAGTCTACTTCTTAAAAGAAGTTATTAGGCTAGCAAGATTTTGAGCATCTTGGCAGACTTTAAAACAACGCACCCATAACTCGGTGAAAAACGAAGATTTTTTGTTTTACTGCTTAAATTTCATTGGCTAAATAAATAAATAAAAATCAATCAAGTTTTCAAGGTTCACTTTTTTAAAAAATAAAAAGAATTGGTTGAATATTAAATGATAAACGAGTTTTGGGTGCGCCGTTTTAAAGTCCGTCAGCATCCTTGCTAAATAAAGAGTTAAAATACCTCAATAAAAAATCTTCTCCTTTAACAATTTCGAAACTTTTTAACCTTTTACACCTAAGTCTTGTTTTATGCAATGCTTGTTTTTGTTTTTATATACTTTTATGCATGTTTTTTTTTCCTTTACTTACTTTTCTTGAATTTCATTGGCATTTCCAATAGTTTTTTCAAGTGAAGCTATTTTTATTATTTAATTTACATTAAACAAATCATCTACAATTATTTTGAAAAACAAGAACTTAAAGCCTTTAATATGAGTCTAAATAATAACTTAAAAAAAAGTAAAATAAACTTGGTTTACACTCTTACGGAGAGTGTGGAGTTTTCCTCCACACCGGTGTGTTGCTATTACTCCTAGACACAAGTGTGAAGTTATTTTGGACACTTTTGAGGAAATTAACTTTTTCTAACTCGATTTCTGCACAGATGTATGGAGTTATTTGCACAAAATTGTGCAAATAACTCCACACTTGTGTCAAAGAGTGATAGCTACACACCGGTGTAGAGGAAAACTCCACACATTCCGCGATTGTGTAGTCCACACATTCCGCGATTGTGTAGTCCACACATTCCGCGATTGTGTAGTCCACACATTCCGCGATTGTGTAGTCCACACATTCCGCGATTGTGTAGTCCACACATTCCGCGATTGTGTAGTCCACACATTCCGCGATTGTGTAGTCCACACATTCCGCGATTGTGTAGAGAGTGAGTATTAAAACAATAATAAGAAAGTTGCGAAAACATGTCTTTTTGGAGAAGTACGTTTTGCTCAGGGTAGGATAGGGCATGATGCCCTTTAACAAATTTAATCGTACAAAACAAACACTTTTACATTTTCTAGTGTGTTTTTTTTTTTATAAATATCAACGTTTACAAAAGAGAGAAATCATTGGTAAGACAAAAAACTAATTAATTATATTTTCCGTAAAAATTCACGGAAAAATAGCTTAATTTTCGCTATTTTCCGTGAAAATGAGGTAACTTAAATCTCACGTGACGTTGTAAGTAATAATATTAAATATATTTCTGTGTTGTTCAATTTTTGTTGTGTTGTGGATATTGCGTTTGTGTTTTGGATGATAGGGTTCGCTTCCCAATTTTTTTTCTATTTTTTTTTTATTATGTTTTACCTTGAAGTAAAGGTTGTTTTATGTGTAGATTATCATTATCATTATGTTTTATATTATTTATATTTATTGTTTTTATTCTTCAAAGTCTAATAGAAGAAGCTTAGATTTATCGCCTAATTTAAATAGAGGTTGGAGCAGTGGAGTGTACACACATTGACCGATTTAACTTGTCATAGATGTAGTGAAGTGTACAATATACCCACCACTACACCTATGACTAGTTAAATCGTTCGATGTGTGTACCCTGTACATACTGAATTAAGTACTCACAGGCGCTGTGGAGTGGACATACATCGACTTAGGGTTTTAGTTTGGGAAGACAATTTAGTCCTTAATTTCTGTGAGTTTTCCCAGAAAATAACACCAAGTTTTTATTACTTGTGATAACCTATAAAAAAGCAATTATTAATATTAAATAAGTCCTTAAAAATAAAAATTTGTTATTTAAAAAAACTCTTTTTCACTTAATATATAACAATATTTAACAAACTTAATCGTACTTTGTATTACTTATCCTAAAACTTTGTATTACTTATCCTGCGGCTAAATTTTTTTTTAAGTTCTATTATAAATTAGACCAAAATTTATCAACAGATTTCAAGTTTCTACAAAAAATTTCTTTTCGTTTAAGATTGATGACCATGAGAAGTTTAAAAACTCCTCAAATTTACCCCTTGAAATAACTTTGAATGGTCGCAACTTTTAAACTACACTCTAAAGCCGAATGGTTTTTCAAAGAACCCTTAAGGGTTCTTCGCGTTGACGCTGGTGGAGCACCCGTAGAAGTTCTTCAAAGAACCCTTTAAGAGGGTTCTTCGGAAGAACCTTTAAGTAAGATTCTTTAAAGAACTTTTAAGGGTTCTTCACGTTGACGCTAGTGGAGCACCCGTAGAGGTTCTTCAAAGAACCATTTGAATGGGTTCTTTGGAAGAACTTTAAAATACGGGACTTTAAAGAGCCCGTTATAGTCCTTCATCGAACCGCTCATTGTTTTTGCAATATTGTTAACGTTGCACGGATACTTTTTTGAATTCTTGAACATTTTTTATTATCAAATATTTATATAATATATAATTATGTAATAGATTTTCAATATTTAATTATTCTTATTTAAGATATTTAAGCAAGTTGCTAAAATTAAAATGTAAACAACGACTTTCCAAAAAATTCAATTTATATTGCAATATATGGCAATAAAGAAAAGAGAAACTATTTTTAAACAATTAATATAAATATTATATTTTCAAACAATTAAAAAAAATTTTATTCTACAATCCCATATGTCTATGTTTATAAAAATATGTCATCAATTATAAAAAAAGTATTTTAGTGACAAATCCATATATATATATATATATATAATACAATAGATATTATTGTACATTATTTGTAATGCTAGTCAATTTTCTTAATAAGAAAACGACGGACTTGTACCCTTTATGAAATATTAATAATCGTGACCTAAACTGTCCCAATTTTTACGGTCAATTAAAGAATGTATATTTTGTTGAGTTAATCCCTATTTATTAGTCAAAGCATTTACATTTAATTCTATTCATCACTTATGATCAATTGAGGTAATTACACTTTAATTAATTTAATTAATTAATTTTACTAGGTCAGTAAAATATCATTTTCGATAAAACGTGTTTTGAATGTAAGGGGGTGCGTCGTGTACAAGTCCGCCAAGAAAACTGCTCGAAAATAAAAAAAAAAAACACGTTGCTTTTATAATCGCTTTTGATGTTAACAACGGTAATAAAAACAACTCAAATGTTAAAGGCACAAATTAAATACTGTCATGATAATCATTTGTTATTGTTATTATATCATTCTTTTTAAATTCATACTAGTCTACCTATATAACGACCGATTAGAAAAATAAAATGGCGTTTACAAAAGATTTGAAGAACCCTAAATAAAGGTTCTTCGAAGTTTTCCGTAAAACGATTTGAAGAACCTTGTGGGTTCTTTGCATTTCTTTGTAAATAAGCCGCCGGTTCTTCAGAAAACCATTAGAGAATATTAAGAACCCGTAGGTTCTTTAAAGAACCTTAAATTTTCTCCAAGAACCTTTCGTTTCTTCAAAGAACCGGCAAAGAACCGCAAAGAACCTTTTAGATTTACAGTGTAGGAATTTTTTTTTTAATGAAGTTTGAAATCTGTCGATAAATTTTAATTTAGTTTAATAAAACAAATAAAAAGAATTAAAAAATTTGTTTTATAAACCATACCTTAGGAGTGGGAGTGAAGGTGGGGGTGGTTTGGGATTGCAGATTTACTCTAACACCACAAAATTGCATAAAAAAACATGCCCGCGAGCATTTATTTCGAGTTTCGAAAAAAAAAAGGCAAACTGAACTATTAATTATATTAATTACTTACTTACTATTTCATTGTGCATAATGCTATTTCAGTTATAACTGTTATTAGAATTTAATTATTAGAGTTACTATTTTAAATATTAACAATTAGCAACGGCCAGCCGTCGCTAATTCTTAATAATAAAATAATAATTCCTTGCACGCGTTGAAGTTTGAACTTAAAACATGATTTTGGTCATTAAATTGAAACTTAATTAATTAGACCGATATATCATGTCAATGTTATAAATACACATCAGAAGTTTTTATTTCAAGCATTTATTTAAAATGTCTAATCATGCGAAAAACCACGTTGATTTTGTTAAAATGTCTTGCATTTGCAACTTTAGAAAACGCGAAACCTATTTAAGTCCTATAAATAATGACGAAAAAACATATATAAACTTAAACAAAAAGAAAAAAGAGTATTAAACCTTATCAAAACAATATTCTGTAAAGATTATTCAGCTAATAACTTAAACCTTCCTACCATGTTTTTCTCAAAATGTAGAAAAAAGTTTGTTGAGACTGACTCTTACTTCGCTAAGCGACCGTGTTATGAAGGTAAAATATACATATTTATATATAATGTACTTTAGTTAAAATTTAGTTACGTTATTATGGGAACAATAGTTACTAGACATACGCTATGAAATTTAGACCTGAATACCAGAGTTATCAGAGGCATAAATGTGAATGTTTTATAAATGAAAATGGGCGCAAATCAAAAATGGAAAAAATATTGGCCTTTATGGTTGAATGTGTTTCGGGAAAACCTGTTTATAAAGGTGCTGAAGACGTTTCAAATAAACCTGCAAAAAGACATATTTGTCCGGACTATGTTTAAGTGTCACAAGGAATTCTAAGTCCTTATTAAAAAGAACGAAAGAATTTAACGGCCATTGTAAGATCAACATCTCCTACAACGCAAGGAAAAGTTCTGTCCAGTTCTATTAAAGGTTTCACCACAAATGAATCAGGGAACGCTTTAGCTTTAAAAACCTTTGGTTCAAAGCAACTTGTTGTCTCTGTTGGAAAGACTGAGGTTAAAAAAACTTTTTTTTTTGTGGATAAATTGAACAAACTTTAACTAAAACTACATACCAGGTTGTCTCACCAGGTAAGGTTTTAATTCTTTAATTTTTTTTCAATAACTTAATTATGAATTTAAAGCAACTTTTAAACAATTTTGTTATGACTTCTAAGTAATCGCAATATGATTGAGTTGCACACTTTCTGAGAAGTTGCACACTTTCTGAGAAGTGAAGGAGGACGGAAAAGTGTGGAATTTGATTTCCATATTAAACTTACTGAGAGCAAAAGGTTCAAAAGATACCCCTATAGGAGTATCTTTTGGTAGAGTATCTTTAATGAAAATTGCAATACATCATATATGATGTATTGCAATCTTCTTCATTAAGCTTCTTTACGGTGCTGAGCATATTGGTAATTTATATCCATCTATCTTCAAAAAAAGAAACCGGCCAACTAAAAAATTCGTGAGCATATCTTTCTGCTGTTTTGCCTCTTGTAGTACCAAACTTTTAATATTACTTTTTTCTAAAGAAATGTCAAATTTGCGAGTCATTTCACCATTTAAAGAGACAAAAGCAGGAGAAGAGAAAAATGCTAACGGTAAAGAATTTGAAACCACCATTTCGATAATGCAACTCTTGAATTTTTCTGCAGTCATAACAGTAATATATTCAGACTTAAAAAAATTGGTTACAGGTGTTTGATATGAAGAACTTGGTGTACGTTCAACTTCACGTTCTCACGTCTGCTTATCCTTTTCAATAACAGTTTTGAAAACATTTGGATGATAACCTTGTCGCTTTAAATTCGATACTCGGGATGGAGCACTGCTACCTTCTTCAGAATATGCGTTGATATTGACACATCTTTCTTCCTCACCGTTTTGGTCACTTGGCGTATGTAAAACTTATCTTCAACAGTGACTGAAAAATATTCAAAAACTGACGATCTCTGCTTTTGCTGACTTTTATCTATGGTCAAGTTGTTAACCGCTGTTTAAAATAAATAAATTTATTGGTTTATGAAAAAGTGTACATTGGGAAACGAATTTGAAAAAAAAATTTAAATTAGTTATTTGTATGAAAAAAGATACTCAGATGAAACTGAAAGTCCACTGTAACTTTAATAATTTGTTTTTAAATAGGAAATCAACTGAAACACCTGACTTATATAATATAATAGTGAAACATTTTTTATAGTAACAATCTGTTTTAAATTTTATTCTGAATATTGTTCAAATTTAAATTAACCACAAACTTTTTTTGTTAACTGTTCAATAACCACTATTGACGTACAAAATAATTTAAATTATGGCACACATTTATTATTTATTTCATTTACACTTGTCTTGTGCGAACAACTTACACTCATCAAATGAATTGAAATCAACTTATTGATCTAGTAATTTGTAATTTGTTAATTTGTATTGCATCGCCAATTTCGAAGAATTTTTTTTTTAAAAGAATTTGATTTTTAGCGTAACATTTTTTAAAAATTCTTTGAATTCTTTAAAAAATGTTACGCTATAATTAAAACTTTTTTTTTTTGCAAAATATATTAAAAATTCTTTGAAGGTTGAATATTTTGTACATGCACGTGTAAAACCGACAAGTTTTACTATTAGAGTTGGAGTCGCGATTTTTTTTTAACGACTCCGCTACAAATGTCGCGACTCCACGACTTCGACTCCGACTCCACAGCCCTGAATTACACAGTATCTGAAGATCTAAAGTTTTTGCTTCAAATAGAAAACAAACAGCAACAACAAAACACCCTTGTCCGTTTTGCATGACCAACTTTCAACTCCCAACTTTCAAAAAACTGATCATTATTCTTTAGAATCTTTATGCAGATTATCTGATATGATGGTGCAAAATTATAAAAAGCAAAAATTTTCGCAGTGTTGTTCAACCTCCTTTATTAACAGGGGAAAAAAATAAAAAATAATAGAGCTTGTAAATATTCCCAGTCTACATATACTTTTAGGTATTATAGAAATTAAAAATTTAAAGGAGATTGAAAAAAACTTGTTTGAAAACAAGGAGTGTGAGTTACAGTTACAAGAAGAAGAAGAAATGTGAAATCATCACTAGAAAATTTTTTTATAGTGTTTAGAATGATGGCGCATTCATTAAATGTTCCAACGACGACCTTAATATTTTGGAAAGTAAAAGTAAAAAATTGACACGGCAAGTATTCTTCTGGATAAGTCCATACCCAGTGGACACGGAATTTTTATGTTTTTAAGTAAATTTTCTTCTTGAAGAATATTTACTTAAAAACAAATATTCTATAAATAATCTTCACCTCGCCCCTCCTTTTATACTTTTGTCTTTACTGCCACGCATTACACTTTAGTTTGATCATATGTGATATATTAATATATAACTTCAGGGGTAGATACTGGTATTTTTGGAATTTAGTTTGAGTAAATTTGAGCAATTTTGCACTCCTGATTCTATTAAGCGCAATTTTTTGACAAAATATTAGTTAGAACCTCTTTAACTTAAATACCAAAAAAAAAAAATTTGATCTTCAATAGAGCCCAAAGCCTGAATTTATTTCCTAAACATTATAATAAAATCTCTATAATACAAATATATTGAAACTTATATTTATAGCTATATAAAGTAAAGTTTATATAACAAGCTTTAATATTATGCATTACAAAAATCTTCATTGAAACTATCTAATTAAATATAGCCTTTTCTATAAAAATCGCTAAAACTAAAATTTATGCTTGTTAATAAATTTCCAGAGAATAATTGATTAGTAAGTTGTAAATAGTTATATAATTTATATATAATATGACGTAGTTTATAAAAGTTCATTATTTTAAAATAACAAATCAACAAAGCGTTTAATTGGCAGGATTTGGTTTCGTTTTTAAAAGCGGGCTTAACCGCCTCCTACACAATATCTTGACCTAGCCTTAAACACCTCCTAATTGTTTGTATACATTTAGAAATTCTTTTGATTATACTAAGCAAAGCAATTAAAAAATAGAAGTTATAGTCAAAATGTTTGAATGTTGATGGTTTTTACAAAACCGGTGAAATGCATTAGAAAGATTTGCATATTTTGTAAGGCGTTCAGCTTATTACATTTTTTTTCCCTTTTATAAATGAATTTATATTTGGATTAAATTGAATTTCCAAATTTAAATTGAATTTCCAAATACTTTAAAAATTTGTAATTGAAATAATAAGTATGTAATTAATTTTATTAAGATTGCTTTATTTAAAATATGGAAGTTCAACAGCAGCTGTTCGAAAATCCAGTTGAACTTTTAAGTGCTGAAGAACATCAGGTTTGAAATATTTATAAGTTAAGAAATATATAAATTATTTATTAATTTTTAAATGCATTATGTTTTTATGTCTGTGTATTGTAGTAAAATAATTATCATTATATTTGACTAAGCAATTATTGTTTATGATGAGGATGAAGATAAATATAATAATAATAATAATAATAATAACAACAACAACAACAATAATAATAATAATAATACACCTAAAAACTAATGGTTTAAAGTATTGTAATGTTGCAACATATTCGGTTCACAGAAGAAGGGGTGCTCAAGCAAATTTAGATTTACCCCTTGCTCATTATTTACCAAAATGTTTCCAAATCGCTTATTTTTGATTTAATTGTTGAAAAGTACTTTACCTAGAATAATTTGTTGTAAACTTTTTTAAAATTAACTGTTGCTCAGAAATAAATTTTTATTAAATTTAGTGTCATCTAAGTTTTTTTATTATTTTTTTCTTTAAAAAATAAAAGTTTATTTAATTAATTTACTTAAAAATATTACTAAAGAACAGAAGTTAGGTTATTTATAAGTTTTCATTTCTTTAAATACATGAAGGTATATACTAAGAAAAACTATTTTAAGATTTTAATTAACGCTCAAGTTGCAAATTCTATGCTATTGTTAGTATTTATTGAAAGTTGTTTAAAGTTTTTTAAACATTTAGTAACTTTATTTTATTAGTTTTAATTTTGGTAGTTATTAAATGTTTTAAATACTTTTAATATTTTTAATCAATTTACAAATTTTTGCAAAATTAACATAATAATAATTACGCTTATGTTTTGTATTCAAATTGCTTTAAAGCTTCTTTTAATTTAAACAGATAATTGCGATAAACTTAATGATTAAAAAATATATACATATTTTTTTTGTTAAAAAAATATATTACATTTTTTTAATCATTATATGTAATTAAAAAAAAAATTGTGTTTAATGAATAAGTTACATTTACTATGAACATTGAAGACATTGAAGTCTTAATATAACTATAAGAGAATTCTGGAGATAACTATGAGAGAGTTTTGGAAACACTTTTGTAAAAATATGATTAAAATGTTGTCAAAACCACAAGTTGTATAAAAATTGAATTGAAAATTGACCTTAAGTTCACAATCTGAAGTGATTTTGATGTCTAACACTTTGTTAATCTGTTCAACTAGAATGGCAGGAAGAGTATGACCATTAGATTCAAGAGTAAAATAGAAAAAATTCTTTGCAAAGAATTTTGTCTTATTCTAGGGTGAAGTTATTAGATGGGTCATTCCATATCAAATCAACTAAAAAAAAAAATTATCGGCACCATACCATCTCGGACTTTGCTGATTTATAAATTGTAAAAATTATTATAATTAAATATTAAATATTATAATTATAAAATTAAAATTTATAAAAAAAATATTTATAACTCAAAAATCATGGCTAAAATGTTAAAAAATTTAAGCTTCTATATAAATATTCAATTTCAAAATGGTGTAACACTTTTTGTTAGATTTTTTTGATGCCTCGTACAAAAAAAAGTTTATCTTGAGATGCCTAAATTATATGATTTTGAAATGTTCTATATGCAACAAATTCCATAATACAAAAAATCTGGAAAGGTTTTCTTTTTTAAATCAAATTTATTTGCAGTCAAAGTCTTATAATAATAAATCAAAAAAATATTGAAGTTACACTAAAACCATGAAAATACTTAAATTGCAATAAGAAAAATTAAAACTAAAAGGTAATAAGAATTAACAATCTTCAACATTGAAAATAAGAATTAAAAATCTTTGACAGATAACAAATTAGTTTTCTGGTTTAAAGTTTGCCCAGCAATCTTCATATGCTCTGGTGATCGATTTCACTGATTTTCTATTGTCTTCCTGTAACAGTTGTTGGAATATTAATCATTAACAATAAGTTTGTTGATGGAGCCCAGCAAACATCATATCTAGAAGGCCAATAATATGACCTTGAAGGGTAACATGGATGCATGAAACTAACTTGAAAGTCTTTATTTTCAACATTAATTTCCTAAACTAGATCCATGGATTATCATCTATCAAACATCCAAACACACCAATGCTTATATTAGGCGAAAATTCTTTAATAATCTCATCAGTTTGAAAATTAAAAAGTTTTTGCAGTTGTAAATCTTTTCTCCATTTGACTTCGAATTATCGTGTTTGACTCCTTGGATATGTAATAAAAATTAATTCCTATGATTTCATTTTGACAAAAATTAAACATTGCAGATGTTGTAAGAATATGATTTGTTGTTGTTCAATGAATGCTAGCAATTGAAGTTAGTCTTTTTACAGTCCCACCAATACCATCACAGGGTGATTTACTGTGACTTTTTGCAAAGAAAGACCAGGTACATTTCATAGCAAAATCTTGTTCGTGGTGGCATATATTTACGAAGTGTTCACAGTTCTTGTACTGGCCAGCACACCCATCTGAAAAGTAATGGACCTTTTTATTTGATGAGAAATATTGCTTTTAATATGTTTAATTGTTATCTTTATCACATGAAATACCATATCAACATCATGCAGTAAATCATCTGAGATAAAACTTATTGAATCACATTTGAGGACATTATTTTCTTTATAATAAATTACTGTTGGATGCAATATTGCTTGAATTTTTTTCCAGTGAAAACCTTGTATTTTGTTTTGTACAACAAACTCGTAATTTTCTGAGAAATCACAAAGGACAATGACCTCAGTACTACTTAACTCATTTTTTAATTTTCTTAAAGAAGCAGCTTGACTTTTTGCAATAAACTTACTGTAAGAATGAACAGTAAGTTTTTGTTAATTATTTTGTTAATTAGCTTTATTAATAATTTAAAAAACTTATTTTTTAAATTATTAATAAAGCTACTTGTCATTTCTGTTAGACTTAATAGCTCAGATCGGTCTGTTGTTTTCCATTGTTTGTAATCTATACAATAATCATCATCTTCATCAATATTGTCTTGAGAGTACAACTCATATTCAAGATAATGTACTAATGTATGATCTTCTAGGCACAATGGGCATTGATGTATCATGCAAGTCTTGTTCGCCTTCCTACAAACAAGCATATCAATAAGCTAGTGATAATCCTATGATTTAACTGCACTAATCATTAACTTAACATTTTGATGGTAGATGCACACACCGTATGCGTACCAGATGCTCCAACTGTAATGCACCATTTTGGATGATGTGAGCAAAAGTTAGAAAAACAGCTCTTTTTATCTGGATAACAGGTTTTAAACTTTGCATATAGCTCTTTTAGATTTGAAAGAATCAAACACTTTTGCATTTTCTTTACCAGACATTAGCCTGCTTTTTTCATCATTACAATAAAATTCAATAATTTTATCTACTGTTTCTTGAGCTATTTCCTTTTTCTGCAGCAGTTTGCATGATATCTGCACCATATAATTAGTAACATTAAATTCTTTTTCTATATCTTTGTGAGACCAAGAAATTGGAACCAGGGTTGGTAGTTGAATTTTTTGATTACGATTAGAAATTAACATTTTATCTTTGATTTTTCTAATAAGTATATCCACGCCATTTGCTTTACCTTTAACTTCCTTAGATAATTTATTGAAGGAATTTTCTTTATTTAACTGTTCAGGATCTATATTTAAAGTCCTTGCAATACCTAACTTTACTGTTTTTTGAACATGTTACAATTTATTTTTGCCAAGAGCAACTCTTGAGTGACTATTTACAGCATGCATTTTGAGAGGACTTATGTTCATAGTCGTCAAAGAATAATTAAGATTTTTTTTAACAATTCATTTGTATTAAGTTCATTATCTTCATCTTTATAAATCTGGCTTCAAGTTGGTTTTCTTTGCCCGCCATCCTTAAACGATATCAATTTAATCATATATGAAGGACATATCTTTTCTCTAGGGATTACATTAATACCAATATTATTTAATTTCCCAGCAAGTTGCATATTAATTTCTTTACATCCTCCTAAAAACATGAGTGATAATTACTGCTTCAGTGAGTATTTTGAAAAAATATATATAATTTATAAATAATTACAATAAAGTTTAAAAAAAGTTTCATGGTTAAGTAAAAGTACCTTTTCTTCTTTTTCCATTGTGTGAATTAAATGGATCGTAGCAAGTTATATGGATTGTGGAGTAACATTTTAAATAAACATACTCATGGTGTAGGCAAACCATTGCATTTTCATCAAATTGAATGCCAGAACGAATAATTATCAAGTCTTTTTCCATATCACTAAGATTTGAAACTTTTTTGATATCATGGGATTTTACATATGTTTGTTTGTTACAAATTTCTTTATTTACTATTTTAATTGAACATCTTTCTTTATCATTCATATTGTTATATTATTTTTTAATTCTGTAAGAAACAATTTTAAAATAATTATTGTTTGAAGATTTGAAAATAGAAAATCTTTTAGCCATTAAACATAATGATTGCATAAAATAAAGATCTTTTATGTGAAATGCAAACAAGTTTATATATTAGAACTGTACCTTAGACAGCAAGGTTCTAAAAAGCTTTTTAAAAAATGCAAAAAATTTATGCAAATTATTTTTTTTCATTATTAAGTAACAGTTTTTCTTAATTTTTTAAATAAAACTTTAAATGCAAAAAAGTCTAATTAAAAAAAAAAAAAACCCTTCCAGATTTTTTTGTATTATGGAGTTTGATACATATAGAACATTAGGAAAAAATTTCAGAATTTTATCTTTTAGGCATCTTGAGATAAACATTTTTTTGTACAGGGCATCAAAAAATTTACAAAAAGTGTTACACCATTTTGAAATTTAATTTTTGTATAGAAGCTTGAATTTTTGTGTGTTTTAGCCATCATTTTTAAGTTCCTCACCCTAAAAAGTAGTTAGGTAGAAATTTTGACCACTATTAAACAATTATTTCATAAGTTAAAGCAAATTGTGTCGTGCAATCAGCCTAAAAAATAAATGGCGCTGAAAAAAAAAGTCAAAAAAGAGATTGGGACCAAGTATCAATATCTCTGAAACCGCAAGGAGTCAGACACTAAATTTCGGAAGTTTTTTTTTATTAATTCAAACTTGTATTTTAAAAATCAGCAAAATCTGAGATGGCATGGTGCCAAGCATAAATTGAATTGAGCTGTAATGACCCAGATTAGATCCATGAATTAAAGATGGAATGTTAGGCTAGTTAATGAGGCTGTTATGTTTTCCGAGATTTTTCAAAAGTCTCTGAACCCTAACAGCTGAGATAAAATACTAGGTTTAAGTAACTAAGAATTAGGGAGCATAGCATCATACAGGACCTTTTTACATTGACTAATTACAATAATAAAAGTACATTTGTGCTCAAGGGAGATGTTTAAAATTAATGAAAAAAATCGTTACAGTTTAATATAGCAACTGCACAAGAAGGTGAAAAACATGGATATGTATGAAAATAAAACATATGTTTATATTCATATTTATTCATATTATGCATACATAATATGGATATATATGTATAGATATATATCCATACTTATATTACATAGGTATTAGTGGTGGCTTATGGGTAGCTCTTAAAATAACATTTTTTGAAAATACCTGCTGACACCCCCTAAATGTGTTCTATTTAATAAAATAATTCTGGATTTGAAAAATTTTTGAATAAAAAATGTTTTTAAGGGTGCCACAAAACCCTTAAACATCAAACAGGGCCCTAATATTATCAAAAAAAATAGTTTTTTAAAAGTATGTCTCACTGGGTCTCAAAAGAAGTTAAATTATACAAAAAAGTCAAAAATAATTATCATTTTATAAAAAAATTATTATTTTACATTTTAGTGAACTGAAAATGACGTTTTTTTTAACTAAAAACAAAAAATAGAGACCTTAACAAGATTTTTTAATTCTTTTTTTTTTTTTAATGTTTTTTTATAAAATAATATTTATTTTCAAAATATTTATATAATTTCCCTTCTTGTATGTATGTATGTATGTATGTATGTATGTATGTATGTATGTATGTATGTATGTATGTATGTATGTATGTATGTATGTATGTATGTATGTATGTATGTATGCATGTATGTATGTATGTATGTATGTATGTATGTATGTATGTATGTATGTATGTATGTATGTATGTATGTATGTATGTATGTATGTATGTATGTATGTATGTATGTATGTATGTATTTATGTATGTATGTATGTATGTATATATGTATGTATGTATGTATGTATGTATGTATGTATGTATGTATGTATGTATGTATGTATGTATGTATGTATGTATGTATGTGTGTGTGTATATATTGTAACATTCAGTTATTTTAAGCATAGCAAAGTAAAATAGTTAATTGTTTATTTTTAAGGCTGTTGAGGCATTTTTTGCTAAAGTTGGTAATGTAGATGGTTATGGGGAAAGATTTTCTATAACAAAAGAAGAAGCTATTAAGTATCTGATGGCACGCAAATTTGATGTTGACCGTGCTCTTTCCTTATTTTTTTCATCAAGGGTAATGTTATTTTAATTTTTTAAATAGGAATTTATGTAAGTTGTTATAAAATCTTATAATGGTTTTAAAAATAAAAAGTTTTAGGTTTAAAATAAATTAAAATTAATCATGTTCTGTATATAAAAAGAGTTGTTTTATATAGTTTTTTTATATAATTTTATATACTTTATATAAAATATGAATGAGTAAGGAATTAATTAGTTAATATAAAAATAAAGTTTATAGAGGATATTAAAAAGTTTTAGTTAAGTAAATTATAAAAATAAGTTATTAAAAAACTACTTAATTTTTTTTATTTTAATTTAATTTTAATTAATAAAATTATTAATTAAAAAAAGTATTGCTATAACTCATCTTTGTTGTTTTATTTTTATTAAAAGTTTTTAAAATGGTAGTAATAGCATGAAATATATAACAAATTGTTTAAAAATAAGAACATCAAGTTCCAGTTTTAAATAATTAAATTTATATATAATATTAGATAAATAAATTTTAGTGAAAAATATAAATAGTCTAGTTTAGATATATTTATTCCATCTTATATTTTTGTTTCATAAAAAGAATGCAAATCAATATCACTTTGTTATTATTGTTTTTGTAAATTACTTTATCATTTATTAAAAAAAAAAAATGGCTGAATAAAAGTTGCTCAAAAAATATTTGTACAAGAAAGTTCTTTTGTTACACATTATCTCAAACGTGGCATCCTTGTATCATGTTGTTGTATAATGTTTTTAAAATACAAAATTATTTTTTCAGTTTGTTTCTTGAACAACAAGTAACAAAAAACATCTTGATTATAATGCATCCTCCTTTTTGCCTAATAACTTAGTCAGGAGTTTTATGTGAATTTAAGAAAAGAAAATAACCAAGTTTTTAACCGTGTTTTTAAACAAGTTTATCTTTAAGTTATTTTTGAGTATCGTTAAATATTTATATTTTTATAATTAATATTGTTGAATATTTAAATATTTTGATTTTTTTTTTCTTCAGTTTTTTGATTTATTAATAAAATAATTAAAAATTATGGTAATTGCAAAAATTAGAATATAAATAAAATAGAAAACTAAAAACTAAATAAAAAAATAAATTTGAAAATTCAAAAAAATATTTTTTAATTTAAAATATTTTTGTGCTTTAGTTAATGCAAATTTTAATGGCACAATTTAATAACAAAAAATGTTCATGTTTTTACATATCCTTTTTTTCTTTTTCGATCATATAACTATGTAGCTTAAATCTTGACATGTAATGAGAAACAAGTTTGTAAACGAAAGTTCTGTGATAATGTGCCCAACCAATGATAATGTGCCCAAGCAATTATTTCGCTTCCTTCATCTTGCTTTCTGATTCATATAATTTGCAATCTTTTAAGTCATCTGTCAATCGTTATCTTGCTCTACAACCTTCATCTTTTCACTTCCAGTAACTTTTAACACTAATTAGTGGTTGCTTGCAGCCTTGTTGGAAGCAAAGATGTTAAAAAAAAAATTTGCTTGGGCTAAAAATATACATCAATATAATAATTAATATAATATAATAATTTTGCATGAGAAGACTACAACTCTCTCTAAACCTCTCTTAATGCTGAACTGATATTTTTCTGAACAAAAAACACAAATCAAATTCAAATGTGTGTAATACACATCTGCTGGTCATGAGTATGTTATTTTTGAGATTTAAAATAAATTATCTTAATTTTTTTTTTGCATTTTCAGCATCTTATTTTTCTAGACTCTTCGACAACAATTTGAACTAGAGAATTTTGATATTAATAAAGATCCATTAAATAAGGAGCTATTATCAGGAAAGTTTACTGTGTTGGTAAGTTTATTATTGTTTTTTATTTCTAATTCTAAAATGTAACTTTTCACTTGAACTTTTTTTTCCTGCGTAAAAATACTCTAATTTTATTAATTTTTAATACTCTAATTTTATTAATTTTTAATACTCTAATTTTATTAATTTTTAATACTCTAATTTTATTAATTTTTAATACTCTAATTTTATTAATTTTTAATACTCTAATTTTATTAATTTTTAATACTCTAATTTTATTAATTTTTAATACTCTAATTTTATTAATTTTTAATACTCTAATTTTATTAATTAATATCTGGTACTCTGATTAATTTTTCTTTTATTTTTCTTACTTCTACAATTTACAGCTTTTTAAGTCATTTGCCAATTGTTTTTTAATTATCATCTTTATTTGTTTGTAAATTTGAACTTAAATAGCAGTTAAAGCCTTGTTGGAAAGGTTTTTATTGTTGGAAAGGTTTTTATTGGAGAAAAAGTAGGGCAAATTGTTGAAAAGGTCTTTTGAACAAATAAAAAAGTAACAAGTTGATTTTAATGTTTCTATTATTTTGCAGAATGGCAGATGTGCTGATAACTCTAAAGTTTGCTTGTTTTATGCTCATAAGCATTTCCCAAAACTAGTTGACCATATTACTGTGATAAGATCAATTGTATTTCAGCTTGACTGTATTCTAAAAAGGTAATTTTTTATTAATTTTTTTTTAATAATGGTGAAAATTTTAACTGAAGGAGTTGGAAAGCAAAAATGTTAAAATTTTTTGTGTATTTTAAGGTACCAATATTATTGTTTTTCCAGATATTTGAGAAATAAAATGATTAACTACAGTACTCTTATTTTTTTAGCTTATAATTTATTAATTTAAATGAAAATAAGTTGAAAGTGTAGCATGAGTTATTTATTATTAAACAAAAACAAAAAAGAATTAATAATGCACAGATAAAATTTTAAAATAAATTAATAATGGAAGAACATGCAGCTAAAAGTCTTAATCAATAATGCAAGTGTTAAGCTATCCCTAGCAATGGAATCAAACATCCAGTCTGCAAAATTGAAATAACACCTAATTAATACATCTTTAAATCTAGCCCATTTTAAAAATGGTCAGGTATAAATTTTTAATCATTTCCTTCCACTAAAACTTAATAGAAAAATGAGCCAAAATAGAGAATTTTTAGTTTAAATTTAAAAATGGCATAAATGGCATTCATTATGCTTTAAAAAATCTAAAAACACATTTTCATTAAAATTGCCTAACACCTCATCTTTCATTTTAAGATATTTTTGAATTCATAAGACAACTCTGAGAGTTATTAAAACTGTAACTCACAGTAACAAAAAATTTGTCTATTTTTATAATATTATATTTCTATAATGATATTATCAAAAAATTTGAATATTAAAAATTTAAAAATGAACATAAAAAATTTTGGATTATGTTTGCAAAAATAAGGGAATAGGTACTATTGGTTAAACTTTGAAGAAAATCTTATTAGATGGGTTAAATAGGTGTTCTTTTTTTTACCTGGAGTTACCCATACATATAGTTTAGTCATTTGCGATAAATTGAACCTTTCTGGATGAAAGGCTCAATTTATCATATTGGGAAAATTTATGGAAAAACAAGGCTATAAATTTAAGACTGCAAAAATAGTAATAGTCAAAACTTAACCTGTTACATCATTTTTAAGCAATTTTCTAAAACAAAAAATTATCTTTTACAAAGTAGGTGAAGAATTAGTTGACTAATTTAATAGCCAATTTTTGACAGAAATTTTGATAGAAATGACTGAAAATGGGTGTCCTTTTTTTTACCTGGAGTTACCCATACATATAGTTTAGTGCAGACAAAACTTATATGTGACAGCATTGTTTCAAATTAAAATTACCTAATTCTTGTTGCTATCTTTTTTCTTCTAATTTTTTAAAATATAAAATTTTTTTTTTTTTAATTATCGTCGCTTCCAACAAGGCTGCAAGCAACCACTAATTAGTGTTGGAAGTTACTGGAAGAGAAAAGATGAAGATTGTAGAGCAAGATAACGATTGACAGGCGACTTGAAAGATTGCAAATTATATGAATCAGGAAAGCAAGATAAAGGAAGCGAATTCCAAAGAACTGATGGTCGAGGAAAAAAAACTAGACGAATAAGAGTTTTTGAAGCACTTAGGAACAGTAACAGAAAATGGATGAGACTTAATTGAATGACGAGTAACACGAGAATGAATTTTAGTAGATGGCACAAGAGACGCTAGCTCTTTCGAGCAGTGCCTATTATAGTATTTGTAGAAAAGAGAAAGAGAAGCAACATTACGACCATGTGACAGAGGTTAAAGTTTGGCTGCAAGAGCAGGTCCAACTATGTTTACAATGCGTTTTTGCACCTTGTCTAAAAGAGAAAAGGGCAACATTTGAAGATCCGTCCCAGATATGGCAACAATATTCCATACAAAGCTGGATTTGAGATTTATAGAAATAGAGAATAGAATGCAGAGTAAGAAAGTGGCGAGCTTAATAAAGAGAAGCAACTTTCGTTTACTGTATCTGTCCCTGCATCCTTAAAACTTTTATTCATCTAGTTTTTTTCCTCGCACTTCAATCCTTTGGAACTCTCTCCCATCTTCATGTTTTCCTGACTCATACAACCTTCAACTTTTCAAGTCTTCTGTCAACCGTTTCCTTGCTCTATAACTCTGTTCTTTTTTTTCCTAGTAACTCCCAACTTAATAGTGGTTGCTTGCAGCCTTGTTGGGAGTGAATGCAAATAAAATAAAAATAAAAAAAAAACTTTAGCAGATGCTAATTTTGCAACGGATATGATATAAGGTTTCCAAGAAATATCAGAAGTAAGAGTTAATCCTAGAAGATGAAGGGTAGGAGACTCATCGAGTACATTACCGTTCAAAAATATAGGAAAGTCTAAACTATTGCGATAATGATTGGCCGAAAAAAATTGAGTTTTATCTGAATTAAAATTCAGCAGCCACTGTGAGCCCCATGCTGTAGCAGAAGTGAGATCCTTTTCAAGCTCAGATGCCCCCTGCAAGCAATCGGAGGGAATTGGCTTCTTATCGTGACAAGAATAAATGGTAGTATCATCAGCGAACAATGCCACCTTAGATGTGAGAATATCTGGAAGATCGTTAATGTAAATTAAAAAGAGTATAGGGCCAAGGATTGAACCTTGGGGAACCCCTGAGGTTACAGAATAAGAAGAAGAGTGCTGTCCATCAAGGACAACTTTTATACTACGAATGGAAAGGAAGGGTTCAATAATCTTAAAGGTGTTTCCAGATACACCATAAGAAGAAAGCTTATGGAGGAGACCAGCATGCCAAACTTTATCAAACGCTTTAGAAATGTCAAGAGCAATGGCCTTAACCTCTCCACCTTTATCTAATGCGCGATAAAACCTATCGGTTATTACTGATAGCAAATCAGCAGTAGAACGAGAAGATCGAAATCCATATTGATGATCAGAAAGTAGGTGATGAGATTCGAGATGAGAGATTAAGTGTTAGTTAATTAAAGATTCAAAAACTTTGCTTATGATAGGAAGAAGACTAATGGGACGGTAGTTAGACGAATCGGATCGCTCTCCAGAATTTTTAACAATAGGGATAACAGAAGCTGCTTTCCAGCAGGCCGCAAAACAAGACTTCGATAAGCACTTGCTAAATAGTTTCGAAAGGATACACAACAGCTCCGGGGAACACTTCTGCAAGACTATAACAGGTATGTTGTCCGGGCCGCCTTCATTTACCTTCTCTACTCAACATAAGTTGAGAAGAGAAGGTAAATGATTCGGGTTGTCTGGAAAGCGAGTTGGAAAGTTGACTATTTGAGTTAGGGATTGAGAAAGACAACAGTTGTCGGCCTTAATGCCTGCAGAGTCACTGACACTAGAGCCAAGCCATTCAGTGTGATGAACATTAAAGCCACCGACAACAACAATATTGGCTGATGGATAAAGAATGAGGGCTTGGTCAATATAATCAGAAATAATATCAAGAAGAATGCAGTCTTGAGATGAGGGAGAGCGATATAGAACAAAGAGAAAGGTAATAGAGTGAAGTGGTGCTAAACGAAAGCACATAAAAGAGTAGTCTGTGGATTCAAACCTAGTTTCCTGACAAATGGGTAAATTCTTACGAATGTAAATGCCCAGGCCAAGCTTGTGACTATTGGAGTCTTTATGAATTAAAGGAAGATAACCATCAACACTAAGATCACAAGATGAGACAGCTGAACTCAAATTAGTCTCACAAAGAGCAAGTAGGTCTGGTGAACTTTGCATAAGTTCACCAGACCTACTTGAGATAAGACTCAATAGAAGATAAGTTACTTCGAAGACCACGAATATTAGTGAATGATAGGTTTAGCAAACTTGGTGATGACTGCGGTTTTTTGTGTTTTATAGTTTTTGTTACTTTTTTTTTAAATTTGTTAAAGAACTTGACTCGAAACATAGATAGTACTCAGTACACTGCTTTATAGCTCAAGCAATTGCCTCATTTCCACTAATAAACCCTAAGCCGTAACAAAGGGCTACAATGTGGCCTTGGCAATGCACACCAAAAGTACAAACAGGGACACCATCCATGCGCAACATGGCATTGTTAGTACTCTAATAGTTTTCAGCTGTTGATGGAATCAGCCTCTCTGAGAGCTACCACAGAGTTTGGGAAACCTGACTACCAGCCGACCTCAGAACCATAAAACTGAGTTTTAGAGCTGTACCCTCATTTAGAGATAATAGAATGAGTTGCCTAAACAGAGAATATATGAAGTTTTTTTGTGGTCGCTTATTTGTGGTAGTATATTAGTTTGATTTTGCTTTAATCAACATAAAAACGTTAAAATTATCAGTTATATCTGTTTTTTAAAGTTGTCACTAGTATTTTAGCAATTGTTTTACTTAGTTGTTCCATTTTTTTCATTGTTTCTAACTAAAATATTAGAAACAGGTAGAAAAAAAACCTTTTTTGTTTTGTTAACAGCTTTTATTGATGTTGTAGTCAAAATGTTGTTCCTGGGTGTGTTTCTAAGTAGTACATTCTTAGTTTAATTTAGTATTTTTTTAGTTTAATTCAAGTATATGGAAAAATATTTCTAAACAGTTTAAGTGTCTATTTTCCTTTTGTTTTTTCTTTTTTTTTGTTATTCTTTTAATTTATTAGTTATGATGTTCAAAGAAATGGAATTTCATTTGTTTATAATATGGAATCTTCGACTTTTCAAAATTTTGATTTGGAACTCGCTAGGAAAGTCCTTCATCTGTTAAAGGTAATTTCAATATTATGTCTCAGTAGTTTTCTTTGTATTCAGTAAAAATAATGAAATTAAAATAAGTATATAAAAAAATGAAATGTTTATATGTTCATTATACAACATGGTATTTAATAAATTTGTTATATACACATCCTAGTCATGCATTAAACTGATCTTATATTAGGGCACGTGAAATTATTCAAGTGTGGTGTAGGCAAATAATCTAGGAGAATTTTTATAATTCAGTTACAAAATCAAATTCAATTGTGGTTTTGGGTAAAAGGAGCTCTTAAACCTTGGGTAAAAGGAGTTCTTAAAGCTTGGATCTTTCAAGTAGTAGTATTAGGAAAAAAAAATTTACAGTTCTGATTTTAAAACAGGTTAATGCCAAAAAAAAAAGGTATCTAGTTGTAAAATTTTGTTTCAATTTTATTCCATATCATATTTAAATTGGCATCCTGGAAACTCATTTAAACTACACAAGAGAGGAACCATGCTTTAAACTTAAAAAAGAAGTTTTTATCTTATGTCATATAAATCTAAAAAAAATTGAAAAAACATTTTTAATTTAAATTAATTTTTTTTTTTTCTTTATCTTATATCATATAAATCTATTTTAAAAGTATTTTGAAATTTATAGCACTTACGCTATTGTATTAATTTCGAAACAGTTGGTGTTAAAATATACCAACTAATTAATGGGTGCTTGGCAGATGAGGGTGGGTGCTTGTTGGATGCATTGGTTTTAAGTAAGGATGAAATAATGAACAAATGTGATATGATTATGGGTATAGATTTAATAAAAATGTGTGATTAAAATTGGCACTGGAAAATTGAAATTCTGAAATTCCTTGATTAAGTTATAATTGATACCCCATATTGCTACAAGCGAAATAAATTGGTGTTGAAAAGTAGATTGTAAGTTTGAAATGGGAAAACAAATCCAACATGAAAAACAAAACAAGTCAGTATAATGTACCTGATCAACATTGTGAGGATTTCAACAATGAAATAAACAAATGTATTAAGGAAGGCAGAATTTAAAACAAAAATTCATTTCAAATTTAAACTTCACAATTTAATTTTTTTCACTTTTTAACAATTTACTTCAAATTTAAAACAAAAATTCAAAACTTCAAAACAGGTATCTACAAAAAAGGCATCTACAAAATGTCGATTTGCATACGCGTTCAGCAGTTTTAAGTTATACTAAAACATAATTGTTTTGCATTATTCAAGATAATAAAAAGAAGATAAGACCTGAGCTTGATTATCACAAGTTTAATACGTGTGTAAAACCCATCACATTAGATGTAGATGTCATAAACGATGCAATAAGAGATTTGAGACTCATGAGTGAAAATAGTAATGACTAGGTGGTGGGTTTCAGACAAGCATACCTACAAATTTATGTTCATAAAAGGTAATGGCTTTATCAAGCTATCATTTATAAAAGCCAACAATATCTGCCTATATTTTTAGGCTCAGTGCAATAATATGTTCTTGCACTCTCAAAAATTCTGCACTTGCAAACTCAACAAGAGGATACATTAATGACCTTCTAGCAACTAATAGAAATGGAAGAAAGATGGTGGTACATATAAAATATGGGATCTTTACACAGAAACACCTGAATATTTTGGTGAAAATACAGTTAGTGCTTTAAGATTAGAAGTTACAGTAAATTTAATAACAAAAAAAATGTTTTGGAAGAGAACGCGCAAGATTCACATTGTTAAAACTTTGCTTACCAAAAGAGATATATTCTCATTGTGCAGTAATCTGGTTGCTAATCTACCAGTTGCTGGATGATGACACTCAGCTATGCAGCTATGTAAAAAGGTGTACAAATGATGTAGGATGGGATAAACCTATTATGAACAAGTATAGTAATAAAATGACTATATCTACAACTACAAAGTTGTAGATAAAGCTTTAAAATGCGATTCAGCAAAAGGTGTTTGGAATGTCAAATCAAATGCATCTTTAACTGTATGGTGTGATGCAAGTTTGCTAGTAAAAGGAGTAGTGATAATGCAAGGTGACTAAAAATTTGATGATGCGACATAGCACAAATTTATATTAACTTCAGTATTTTAAAATTCTTATTAATTACAGCATTGTTTCAATTTTGAAACAATGGTTTATTGTTTATTATTAATTTCCATTGCACTTGCCTATAATAATTCTTGCAAGTGATTTTAAAATAATATATAATGCCAATACAGAAAATTTATTTCATTATTTTATAGGTACATCACACAAAATTATTTGGTTTACTTCTGAAAATCAAATAGATCATAATAACATTTTGCAAAAGTTAATGAAAACTTGTTTGAAAATAAATATTTTAGGATGGATATCCAGCTCGCTTGAAGCATATTCATGTAGTGTCCTCACTTCTTTGGTTTCGTGCTTCTTTTTTATTTTTATCAAGTTGGCTCAAAGAAAAAATTCGTGACAGGGTATGTTTTTCTTTTTTTGTTTAGTTTATGATTATAAAAAAAGTTTGATGCTGATGACTGTTTGACTAATCTGTGATTTGATAATTATCTATATTTTAATTTCAAAAAAAAAAAAAAAAGGATTTTTTGTTGGTTTTATATTTATATTTTATATTTATTATTTTCTATCATCATGATCGGTTAGAGCCTGATAAACTGAAAGTTTGTAGTTCGATTCCTGCTATGACCATATTATGTTAAATCTTGTATTTTATCTCAACACCTTGCATATTAATCATGATTGTCCCTTAGAGCCTGAGTTTATCATTTCTATCTCATGCGTGATGCCTATATTATCATTATTTTATTACTATATGCTTTACTATAGTGTTTTTGTTTTGTTCTAAACATATGTTCAAAATATCTTTTTAATTTTTTTATCTTTTCTCTTTTCCTAAATTTTTATTATTTCATTTGATCTTGATAGCTCAGTCTAGTAATTTGATGCATATTTTTGCATTTTTAAAAATTATTTATGTTGGGACATAAATGATTTAAAAAGGGAAATATAACTATTTTTTGTGCTAGTCTAATATACGCATCTATTACAATTATATATATTTTTGGCTTATTATTTTTATTATTTATTCATATTTTTAAGTTAAATAATGATATTTTCTTATGATATTGTTGTAATATTTGCTTTTATTATCATTATTGTGTATCGCTTATATAATTGGTTATTTGACTTATTAATTTTAAGTTATCATTAGTTATAATGATGTTTGGTAATATTTTCAAAATACTTTAATACTAGGGTTTGAATTTTAATGTAAACAACTGTTATTTTTTGGGGAATATTGTACAAAATCTTTTTAAAAAAAATGCTTTTATATATATTTTTTATTTTCAATCTTTAAGGTGATACTTGTTAAAGATTTGAATGAACTGCATCACCATGTACCTCAATCTATTCTTCCTAAAGACATGAATGGAAATTCAGATCATAACCACGCCCAATGGATTCTGGAATGTATAAAATCATTTGCCGTTCCGTATGGAGTTATTTGGGCTTAAGTTTTTTTATTTTTTTAAATTTATTCCATTATTTTCTTAGTTAGACCATTGAATAACTAAAACATATTTGAGTTATCCAAATTTATGCTTCTTTTTTTTGTTATTTTGTTTAACTTAATGGTTTTACTAATCACATTTATAATTTTTATTACAACCCTAATTTATAATTGCTATCGAAATCCTAATTTATAATTGCAATAGGAATTCTAATTTATAATTGTAATAACAATCCTAATTCGCTACAATTTTTTATATTCAGACAATCTGTTACAATAGAAGATAAACCAGATGACATACAATCTTATGCAAAAGAAGAGTTTAATAATGCAGAAAGCAATTATACTCCTAATGAAGTTTACGGTTCTAAAAATAGTGAATATCAAATAGTAGATGTAGAACCTCCTAACAAACCTTTGCCACCTCCACCTGAAAACCCATTTACTATTGATGAACTTTTAGAACATATGGCAAATGTAGGAAGAAAAGGAATTCAAAAAGAATATGACGAGTTGCGTTCTCTTCCTCCTTGTGGTTCATTTGAATCAACTTTGTAAGTAGTTTTGTATTATTTAAAACACTGGTTTATATGCAAACACTGACATGACTGTGAACCTGTTTGCGGAAATACATAAATTATGTATATTTTACACCTATTTTTTAATCCCTATTTCAGTATGATATTTTTAGTAATGTCAATTTAAATCAGTATTAAATACATATGCATTTTATTTTACTAGCAGTGTTAATAATAAGGGTGTTAAATGAGTTAAAAGAGGGCGCCCCTGTATATATAAAACATGTATTCAAATTTATTATTTGTAGACTGTTAATCACAATACTGGTAATTACCCTTTTGCTATTGTTTACAACATGATAATGTACTCAGAGTTTTTCATGTGTTCCTACAATAATCTGGCAAACAGTATAAAGTTTTTTATTCTTTGTAATGAAGTTAATTAATTTAGAACTTTTAACTTATTTTCAATTTTGTCATAATTTTTTTAATGATTGGTTTATCAGCACGCATATCTATCAAAGTTTATGCTTTTTAAACAAAAACTTCATTTTGTTATATGTTCTTCTGTTTGTTATTACTGCATTTTGTTGCTATATTGCACTTTGTCAATCAATCAAAGTTGAGTTTGTAGCTTGTAGCAAGATGTTTTAGCAAGATTTATGAGTAATTTGATCTGGCAATTATAGCTTGCTTGCAGAAAATATTTTAATGTATATTTACTGCACATATGCATAAATATAACATAAATTGCAACAAGCAGCAGGCGAATGGGTTTAGAGATGCAACAGTTTTGTAGCAACCATACTGTTATAGATCATACAGTAATTATATGTATAACTTATATCAGTGGAACCAAAAATGTAAGATAAGTTTTATAGTTCTACAGCAGCTTGTATAAGAAAAGTAAGAACCTGTACCAATAGTTTTTCTAATTCCTGTGCCAACTCGTGACTGCAACTTTGATGTCTTTGAACACACCAAACTTATTGTTTTCTTAATAATTTTACCTTTATTGTTTCTATTCTAACTAAAAATACTTTTAGCTATTTTTTAAATTACTTTATTTTTTTTTTGCTGATGATAATATTATCTGTTTATTTTTGATTTAAAAATGATTTTATATATATATATATATATATATAAAATCAATATAGTCCTTGTGATGAATAAAAACTGCGCGACGCATAAGCACGACGTGATTTTTAACGTCTTTAAATTCTTTTTATTTGTTTTTCATATTTATCGACATCAACTGCACCAATTTACTTAATCACCGCAAAACTACTTTAAATCATTTATGTAGAAATGTTATTATTTAAAAATGTTTTGGAATGTTTCGTTTTTTAAAATGTAAAAACATTTGTTTATTTTCTCAACGTTTGACACGTTTTGTCTATACTAAACGAATAAAAAACATAACTAAACATTTAAAAAAGATTATAAATGCTAATATTTGATTTTTTTTTCTCAAATATGTAATTTAAATTTTTTCAAATAATTATTTTTTCTTTTTAAAAAGTCAGCAAGTAATAAACTGGAAATTTTAATATTGTGCGGTTAAAAACTGTGCAATAGCTAATATTTTTACCAGCGATTTTATATAATATTTATTTATTTATTTTTATTTATTTTCATAAAGCGGTTGATAAGCACAATCATTCGTATTACTAAAAAACTTTAACGACCGTTTTGAACAGATTTTTAATGTTTACAAGGAATTTTATTTCTAGTAAAATAAAATAAAATAAAATGTTAGAATAAAAATCTTTGCGCAAATAAAATATTTTTAATTGCGCTTACCAATTTTTAAAATGTTTCCTCGAAATTACTCTTAAATACTTTAAATACGTCAAACAGTTAATAAATATTTTTAATTCTATGGAATAATTTTAAAACCTAACAAACCCCCGTAAAATAATTATTTAAGTTAAAAATCTAAAACATAAAAGAAAGTATTTTTGTCCAATTTTATTGACAACTTTGCTATTGCTGAATATTTTTATTAAAATGTTAGCTTAAAAAGATTAAAACTTTTTTTTTAATCTGAATTTTTTCTACTTGTAAATAATGAGCATATTTAATTTTTTTGTAATTCAAACTTTTATATCAACTGCGTGCGGATTTTAAAATACTTTATTAAATGTTAAAATAATCGTAAATTACTTCATTAAAATTCCGCTCAAAAATATCTTTAAATATACTCAAACAAAAAATTTTTTGCTCGACATAAATAGCCATAGCTACATGCAAAATCACTCTTGGACGACGTAAAATTCACATCACCCAACGCTTTATCGCAAGGCCTGATATATATATATATATATTTATATATATATATATATATATATATATATATATATATATATATATATATATATATATATATATATATATATATATATATATATATATATATATATATATATATATATATATATATATATGTATGTATGTATAAATTGAATGAAAATAACAATGTGTAAAGCAATTATGGTTAATTGGTTAAAATTAAATGAGCATTAATAATTGTAATGAGTATTAATAATTGTAAAGAGCATTAATGGTAATGGTTATGGTAATGGTACATTGGTAATTGTACAATGGTGCAATGGTTATGGTACAATGGTACGGTATGGTATGGTAATGGTACAATGGTTATGGTAATGGTACAATTGTAATGAGCATTAGTAATTGTAAAAAACATTGTAATTAATTGTATTTATTTTAATTAATTGTAAATAATAGTATGTATGTAATTTCGTACTTATGGTAAATCATAATGTACCGTGTATACTGCATTTTGTATAGTTATAGTATATCATTACTCCAGTTTCCAATTGCTAAAGTCATTTCTCAATTAAACTCTTCTATGGATGTGGTCCAGACAATATTCTTGTCATAATCTACATAATAGTGTGCCAGACGACATTCTTGTCATAATCTACATGTTAGTGTGCCTGATGGCACTTCATAATTCTTAAAGGTTCAAAAATTTTTTAGTAAGAACCTATATCATTTAAAGTGTTATGCTAGACACTTAAAAAACATATCTAACACACGCAACAAAGAAATGAGTTGTCAACTCATTTTTGTTTATTTTTCTTTACCAACTGTTAATAAAGAACAATTTTTTTTTAATGTGAAAAATGTTTTCATTAACAAGCAAGGTAATTCATTCAAAAGTTCAAAATAAACTTTATTTTTAAATTGACATCTATCGTTTTCTAGTTTAGAATTTTATTTGCTATTATTTTGTTGTTGTTTTATTTTATTTTTGTTATTCAAAAACTCTTTATTTACGATTTAACTGCTGTTTATCTTAAGAAAGTTACAAAATTTTTACTTAATAATAAATTGATAAAAATATTTTTGGTGAACTAAATTTGTTGGCAATGTACACTGAAAATTTGTTGGCAATGTACACTGAAAATAACTGCATAAAAAAATCAAAGTAAAGCTTGCAATGAAACAAGGTTTTATTTTCGTATAACATAAAAGTGGATTATAACATTTACATAAGTTTTTTTTTTTAATTTACAAAGTTCAAAAGTTCAACAAATGTAAATATAAATTATTTTTTTTATTTATGAAATACTAAAGTTACTAGATATTTAAATTTGCCCTTTAAATTTACTTGCCACAGCACACTTGCCACTCTCTTACAATCAATTGTTGCTTATTTAAAATAATTTTAAAACAGCATATTTCAACAAAAGGTTTTTTATGTTTATTCTATTTGACAGAAATTCAGCGAGTCGAGCAAGTTGCTTATCTAAAAACTGGAAATTTGACAAAAATGAGAATAAGTTTTCAAAATATTTTTTGGTGGTAATGTATGAAAGAATTGCTGGTCCATCTTGTACACTTTTTTTTTTTGCAACTAAGGAGTGACCTTTAATCCTAAAGTACCCATTAATCAGCCCTGGAAATAACGGGCGATCAACCATCAATGATTGTCTATTTTTTTAAAAATTGATGCTTTGATCTCCCAATATCAATTCTGGCAGATCAATCTTAATTGGTAAGAATGCAAGGCAAACTTAAAAATTTAAATAACTTCAAAAACAGAAAGTTGAAATTATTAAGTTAGCAACTAAATGTTTTTGATTATTGGAATAAACATTGTTTTGAAACCATAACAATTTTCAGTTAATAGTATAAAAAAAGTACAAAAGTAATATTGAATAAGCAAAAATACCGAATGATAAAAATACAGAATGATAAAAATAGCGAATATTTTAGATTGACAGTAAAACATAGTTAGCGATCTTTTTTTTTTTTTTTTTTTTTTTGACTATAAAGTTAGAAAAAAATAAACTAATCAGTTAATTAAATGTTAATGAATTTTTATGAATTGAATTTTTTGAATTTAAAAACTAAAAAAGGATAAAAAATATATGGTTGCCAGATTGCTTGTCTAAACATCATGCTTTAAAAGTACACAAAATTTGATTTTTTGTTTATTCGATTTTTATTTTTATCCAAACCTACGGTATTTTTAAAAATTTTTCGTATTATAAATCTTTATCTAGTAAAGTACCTAAAAATGTTAATGTAATTCTTCCTCTGGTTCTGTGTGTGTGTGTGTCAAAAAAATTTGTGTTAATTATATTTATATGTGTGAATTATATTACAGTATTTTATATTTAGGCACACTGCAAATTTACAAAAGAATCGTTACAACAACATTCTTGCATTTGAAGAAACAAGAGTTTGTCTTCAACAAATAAATGGTGATCCGGTAACTTCTTAAAAACATTAATTAGACAAATAAAATAAGGGCATGCTGGGCAATTAAAATACCTTAAGACTTTCACTGTTCATATTATACTGGAGTTTTTATATGTCGTTATTTTTTGTTTAAGTTTATGAAAAGTTAAAAAAAATAAGTTGAATAAGTTTATTGAGGGATTCAATTATAACTGAAATTAATGTCTTTTTATAATTCTCAAGTTTTCCAATACACTAAAATTGCTCAGTTTACATGGAACGTTGAGTAACTAAATGTTTTATCCTGCAGTACTGTTTTCAGAATTGTTTTGTTTGTGTATTTATCAGTTTTACATTTGAACTTTAAAAAATTAAAAAAAAAAAAAAAAAAAAAAAAAAAAATTGAAATGACTGGCATATTTTCTAACCAATTTTGCAATTTTCGTCATTATTGACAAAAGTAATTTCAACAATGACAATTCAGAATAATAAAATTTATTCAGATTGTAATTGATAGGATAAATGGTTGAAGAAAATTGAAGTTAAATTTTCAAAAGTTTTTTTATTTAGCATTCTGATTACATAAATGCAAACTACTTGGACTCGCCAACTACCAAAAAGAAATTTATATGCACCCAAGGTAATTTTAACTTGTCGAAAAAATCTATTGAAAGAGTTTGAAATTTTTCTTTAAGTTCTTAAGTTCTTAGTTTAAGTTCTTACTTTATCTTTTTCTTATCTTTTTCAGGTCCAATGCCTCAAACATACTTTGATTTTTGGCGAATGATTTGGGAGCATTCAGTTTCAATTATAATTATGATTACAAGGTTTGTCGATATGCTTTATCTAAATAAAAACAGTTTTTTTTTTTTTTAGTTTTTATTTGATGTGTTCACTTCTTTTATAAAGGTGCACAGAACGGGGCCGCGGAAAATGTGGTCAGTATTGGCCAGAGCAAGAAGGTCGAGCAAACACATTTGGTTACTTAGTTGTTACAAATCTTGCTTGCGATATAAAATCGGATTTTACGACGACACTTTTTGAGTTGACCAACACTTTGGTATGCGTAAATTAGAAGATATTTTAATTTTTTTGCGTATTTTCTATACAGTTAAAATAAATTTTTGTATAATTATATATAAAATTATGTCATTTTAAAAGGTATATTGACATAATTATGCTATTCATGTTTTTGTTTGTCATTTTTTAATTAATAAAAACTTTTTAAATATTTCTATCAGACTCGATCTTCACTTCGAGTGTATCATGTACAATTTACTAGCTGGCCGGATTTTGGTGTTCTTTCATCTGCCACGCCTATCTTAGATGTGCTTGATTATGTAGAGTTGTATCAGGACGAGGCTAGTAAGTACAGAACGAACGCAGCTGAAACTGAAAAAAATAATTTGTCGAATTCTCAGTTAGAAGGATCTGGAGACTACCAGACTCTTTCACCGAGTGTTGATTTTAAAGAAAATTATAACTTAAATTGCGAAGATTCAAATACAGCTAAACGCTCACCTATCGTTGTTCATTGCTCAGCAGGCGTCGGACGCACTGGTACGTTTTGCTGTTTAAGCAACTGTATTGATCAAATTGAAAGTTTAGGAACCGTAGATGTATATAATACCGTTAAAAAAATTAGAGATCAGCGCGCATTTAGTGTACAAACGCCTGAACAGTATGAGTTTGGCTACACTTCTATAATAGAGTATTTGATAAGAAAGAAATTAAAAAACGATGAAGATGTATCGGAACTAGAAAGTTTTTTATATGATTTTAAAAATAGCCAAATAGGTAGCGACAGTGAATAATTGTTTTGTCAATGTTCATTCGATATTTATATCGGCATTGTTATCGTATTGATACACATTGAAAATCTTTTTACCATAATAATTAGTGTTTTTTAATAAAGTTGATAAGATCAAAACAAAAACTTTAGATTGTTTTTAGAATTATCAACCATCCAATTAGATAATAATGTTTATTATACCTGATTATAATAAATATAAGGAATTTACTGTTTAAAATTTAATTATAAATAATTTTTTACATCATTTTTAAAAAAGTTTTGTTTTGAATTTTGTGTAATACTTTTTTTATGGAATTAAAAAACAAAACGCTTTTTAACGAACGGAACTTTTTAATTTGAATAAATTTTGCTATTGTTTATTGTTTTTGAAGAAGTATATATTGGTTTAATTTACTGGAATATAGGTTATTTATAATAATTGCTTTGAAATAGAAATGAAGTACTTGCACTTTTGATAAAATAAAAAATTAATTTAAAGTTCCTGGTGTCATTAGTTACTGATACTATATTTTTTTTTAATTTCATTGACTTTAGTTCTTAGTTTCTATAAACAAAAGAAACGCTGCGTTTTTTAAAGTCTAATTTAAATATATTTTTGCAAAATTTTAGTTTTTTAACTTTTTCTGTGATTAAAAGAAAAGATTAAAGAAAAAATTCAAAACGTTTAAGCCATCATCATAAGGATAATAATAAAGACGGAAATAAATTCCAGATTTTTTTTTATTTTTCTGTTAACTTTTTTACGGATTTTTAAAATATGACCTGGATAATTATTGGTTAGAACATAAAAGACAATAATAGTAGACCGGAGTTCAAACTTTATATGACCATAATTTTTGAACGCTAAAAATTTTTTAACGCTAACTAATAATCAAAACTTAAATATTTGTTAACAATGTCACAAACAAGGTTATAACCTTTTCAAAAGCTATCATAAAAAAATAAAAATTGTAGTTATTAAGGGGTTATTAAGGCTTTAAAAGTATATAATATATTTTTAAATTAAAATTTTTTTACTTTAAATATGTTTACTTTTATATCTTTGTTTAAAACATGCTTTGAAAAGAAACCAGCGATTCGTCAGCATCTTTTACATCATTTACATTTATACGAAGAAAAAAAAACATAACCAATTTATATGATGTTATTACCTTATTATTTTTTACAGTTTCTTATCATTCTAACGGTATAAAAAAGTAAGTACTGAAATAATAGATTTAAACGTTAATTTATGTTTGAAAGTGACCGAAAACAGCTTTTTTTTATCATTAAAATTTTATCATTATTAAAATTTAATTTTCTCCTTAAATACAAAACCATTACTAATTTTAATTTTCATCATATAAAAAGATTAAATAAAGAAGTTAAATAATTTTATCTTAATTTAATGCATTTAACATACTAACGCGTGATTTCACTTACAATAATGCTCGACATAACTTCTTCACAAATCGTATTGTGAATGATTGGAATTATTTACCGTTGTCATGCAAAAAGGCTCCGTCAATTAACGCATTCAAAAGTAGAATTGACAAGTATTTTTTTTCCTACAGCTGCAAACAGTGCATCTTTTACTGAAGATGAGCTGCACGTTTAATTTAATTAATTCGTGCTTTAGCAGCTACAAATATTGACTTTTTAGGTATATTTGTCATAAACGTAAACTGTGATTAAATGAAAGCAAAAATAAAAAAAATAATAATAATGAAAAAAAAAATTAAAAATAATAATAATAAATAAATAAAAAAATAAAAAATGCTTTTGTTTTTTAATCTGTTTATTGGATTGTTTTTTTATTTATTTGTCATGTAATCTATAAAGACTAATTTAAATATATTACTATTACTATTAATAAAATACTTGAAATTTAAACATCTTGTTAGAAATGCAATAAATGCAATTTTAACAAGTTTAAACTGATGTTTATAGAGCCAGGACTTTTACCTTTAGAAAAAATTCATTTTTAGCTGCTTAACAATCTTTCAAAAGAGTTTTTGAAAAATTATTTAACAACTTTCAACAAAAAGTTTGTAAAGTTATACCAATATATAAATTAGGGGAAATAAGCAATTAAAAACTCCTTAAACAATTATAGAAAATCTTAACATACCCTTTATTTATTTATTATTTTTTTTTTTTTAAGTTGATTAAGGTGCCCCAAGAAGTCCTTACGGTCTTATCACAGAGCACCACGGAAGAGCATTTAATGGGAAGTTCACGCCTCTTTCCCAACCGATGTCGCAAAACTTGCCCAGAGGTGGGGTTTGAACCTCGGATCTTACGTTTCCGAGGCAAGTGCGCTACCACTGCGCCACGGCTGCTTTAACGCTACCACTTTTATTTGGAAATAATTCCAGCAATTACTTCATTAAGTGTCTAACTTAAGTTAAACACTTAATGAGGTAATTGCTTCAGTATAGTATCTAAAAACACATTCCTTATTTAACTATTAATTATATTGTCTAACTTAAGGGGCTACCCCCCTCTGTTTTTAAATCTAAGTATTAAAAAAAAAAAATGTTATGGGTTTCTAGGTTTTAGTAAAATATAAACCTTTTTAAAAAAAAAATTTTAAAAAAATTGGTGGTTTCCTTGGTAACCAAAAAATACCCCTAAAATGACCAAAAAATAACTTCACGCTGGCCAAAATATAAGAATATGTGTACATATTTACCTTTTAAAATTTTAATACAATATTATCATAAAGTAGGGCTGTGAAATGAATGGATCAGATTTTTCATAACATTTTGCCATCATCAAAATGGCGCAATCAAAGATCATGTTCAAAATTTTCATCGATTTTAGGTCATATATATATATTTTTAATAAAATAAATAAATTCCAATCCATTCATTTCACAGAGTATAATATGATAAACACTTCCTGAAAATTTCATACAAAAATGTAATACGGTTCTCCAGATAATTTGGCCGGCGTGCACAAATTTCTATTTTGAGAAAAAGACAATTTAAGTTAAAATTTTTGAAAACAATACAATTTTTTTCACAAAAACTTTAAAAGGGTTCATTCTAATTTCTGCTTTTTGTAATCTTTCATTATTTATTGATTTGCATCCTGCAATCATATGAAAGCCTGGTTCCATGTCCAGTTGCTTCAAAATATCAATAGATGCTTTTGCTCCAATATTAAAATTGGCAACAGCATCATATACACCAATTGTTAATTGGGTAAGTGATACAAATGTTTGTTTTGGTATACGCTTCCAAATCATTCCATAAAAAGACTCATTGGCATTTTGTGTCTTACCGTGCAAACATTTTTGTAACTCAATGTCTTTCCTTAAATCCTTAAATATAGTTCTTACTTTCATTATGACATCCATTGGTAAACCCGGTTCCGGCTTATAGGTTGATGTCTTATTTATTTTATTAGCATTGTATTTGCACCAGCTGTCTGCACCAGTGAGGCAGTGTGGGAAATGTAAGCTATTATTTTTTGAGGAAGCAACATGAAATAAAGATGCCAACACCAGTTGGATCAGATTTTTGAAGACTTTGAGTTAAATTACAACCTTTACAATATCTGGACATGATTTCAACATTTAAAATTTTGCCACTAGCAGTAGAGATGGCAGAAAAGACTCTGTTGAGTGATGAGTATCCTCGTTTGTGCCATGTTTCATCGCAAGATAAATAAATATCGGTTACTTTCAAAGCTGTATTTTGCAATTTTTTAGCAGCATTTAACATTGTTCGTTCTGCTACATTTTTAACAGCTTTTGAAATTACTTTTATCAGTTTTTCAAAATTGTTTTTGGTCATTGGCTTAGGTAGATTCATAATGGCACAAAATTTTTTGATGCCTGCATATCCATGACCCAATAATCGCATACAATAAATTACTTGTTTATTGATATCAAATCCTTTTATATTTGTCATAGTTAGAAGTGTAGAACTTTTGAAAATGGTTACAAGCTCTTTTCATACACTTAAGATATAGTAAGGAAGATAAACCACGTCGTTGAGTATATCTCTCACTTAGTGAGATTGTTGAACAACCACACTCTGGACACAAAACAGAACTTAAAATAGACATTAAAACAGCAACATAAATTATACGATAACCAGATATGGCAGGTTTTGAAATAATTTTATCTTTTAAGTTTTCGATTTTATGAGCTGAAGCTGATAAATTAGGTGGATTTTCAAAAATTGGTTCAGTAACACAAGTGATGTTAGGGGCACTTGGATTTATTGTCGGCAATTCGATATTAGTACTATCAGATACAATAACAGTATTAACAGAATTTTGAACATTTCCCATAAACCTTTTCCTTTTTTTATGAGTTTGTGTACATTTCTTAACTCGACAAGCTTTTCCCATTTTTACTAATTAAACTAACCTAATAAAATCTCAAGAACTGACTGAACTGAAGAATATTGTCGTACTTGATGTACCAAGGTATTGGTAAATTCTAGAAAAACGCATCAAGAAGTTGTTCAAGCTTATGCATTGCAAGTGTAACACTATTTTGGATGAAATTAAGGTAAAAGTATGGTGTATAAAATTGTTTAAGTGCGTTGCTATGGCGTTGCTAAGGAAATTACTTAAGAGGTGGTTAACTTAAATAGACAATTTAAGATAGTTAAAGATTAATCTGATACATCGAAAACAAATTTTATGATTCTGCATAGTTTGAAAGAGTTAAAATTAAAAAAAAAAAAAAAATTGAAAATTTTGAAATTTTATGGGGGGATAGCCCCTTAAGTTAAATTAAAACACTTAATTTAAATTAAAACACTCTTGTTGAGTTTACTGTGACAGAAGACTTTAAATAAGGATAAAAAAATATAAAAAATAAAACTAATTATTAATATTATATTTACTTATTGAAAAGTAATGTTTTCTTTACTTACTTTACTTTGCATGTATTTGGAACATGCAATTTATAAAAAGAAAACACACACACACACTCACACACAGATATATATATATATATATATATATATATATATATATATATATATATATATATATATATATATATATATATATATATATATATATATATATATATATATATATATATATATATATATATATATATATATATATATATATATATATATATATATATATATATATATATATATATATTAGTTACATAAAAACACAAATATTAAAGAATATAGGTCACTCTACAAAGCAAAACAATTGTTGTCACAAAATAATACAAAATTTATCTACTTAAAAATAAAATAATAAAAAACTTATCTTACATACTAATATCTTACATACATACTAATAACTAGAACCGATTTATCTACGTCAAAAAACAAGTCCTAAACCAAGCCTACAAGAAAGACAGCTCTTGCTCAACCCTTACTGGAAAAAATGAAAGCACTAAATATTTTTTAAATTAGTAAAAACCAAAACTTTTTATGTCTAACTACAAACTAGATCTGGTACCAGAACATTTTACTACATATATATTGTAAAAATGTTTTGGTAAAAAAGTAAATTTTTTTGAAAATAATCTAAACAAATTAATACAAGAGCGAAAGAAAACTTTAAGACGCCATTTTGAATTTAAAAAAACTCTTAAGATTGTTGAATATGAATTTATACAAAAAATACTTTTAAAAAATAAACCACTAATAAATATAACAAAAACAATTTAAGCAGTCATGGCGCAGTTGTTAGAGTTCTGGCTCAGAACCTAGCCGTTTGTGGTTCTACGCCGGCTCTATCCCGACAGGCGACATTTGTAATTAAGAAGCCGTGAACTTCTTGGTTAAATACTCTTCCTCGGTGCTCTGTGATAAAACCAATAGGTCTTCTCAGAGTACCTTAAAAATTTAAATGAAAAAAAAAAAAGAAAAAGTAAACAATTATCAGGAATTTTTTTAAAATACAGAAATTGCTATATATTTTTTATATAGCATACAGAAATAATAAAAGGTTTAAGGTTAACAATTTTTACAATAAAAGAAATCCGAACCTATTACAAAAAATTTTGGGAAACATGTTTTGTTGCAGAGCTAAGTTTTGCAATTTGGATTCTCGCATAACATCATGTTTGAATGTAATTTCTTCTTTTGGCTGAAGTTGTTGTAACCGGTTCTATATTTTGAGTGACTTCTTTTTCTGCAGGGTTTGCCAATGGCATTATGAGTTTGCAGATGGTTTTACGCTTTTTAGCTGGTTTTTCAGTTAATTTGAGTTGCTTGACTTTTTCTCTTTTTTTGAGATGATCTGCAACACCGTGTTCTGTAATACATTGGCCAGTAATTTTTGGAATATTAGGCTGCTTCGATTATTTTACATGAGACTGATTTTTCTTGAAAACAGCTCATTTTCCATTTCGATTTTCATTCTCTCATGTAGTGCTCTGTACTTGTCGAACCTTGAGCAACGTAGAAAAATTCTCTTTATCTAAGTTTTTGCATTTTGTGTCTTCGTAATATTTGGTAAGAACTGCCTTCCACACTTGCTTAGCATGGCAATAGACACCTCTGTCAGTGGATGAAGAATGTGAGATGAGTTGGCTGCTAGACAAATCAAAATTATATAGTTTTCTTGACATAGCAATACAGCTGCTAAACTGACGTGAGGCGTATGTCCATCAATATGAGTACCACTAATAGCTTGACATTCTGATATATACACTACCTTCAACCATTCAATAAATTTGTCATGCTCCATCCAACCAGATTTAGAAACTGAATATTTGGTGCGAGGCGGACCCACTCAGCTCTAAAGTTTCGTTTTGCTTTGTATACCACGAATGGTGGTGTAAAGTATCATCAGCATTACAGCAAATGTTCACTGTGTAATGGATTTTTTCATTGTTACCAGTGAGTTTCAAAACACGTTTTGCACCTTTTCAACATACTACAGTTGTTTTACCGTGATTAACATAGAAATCCGTTTCATCGAAATTCCAAATGTGACAACCAGGAGTTATCCCAGACAATTGATATTGTTTAGTGACAACTTCAAAATAATTATCAATTATTTCTTGCGTACAAGAAGCGGGTTTGGCAGATGTTAAAGTGTAAGTTTTTCTTGAGGAAATTTCTTTAGATGATCGGTTTATAAATGCATAAAACCAGTCTTTGCCAGACCTGCCGTTTTTAAATAGGCCTGATTGATTACGAAGAAGGTAACCGCATACGAAGTCCATGACATTGTTTCGTGTTAAACCATAATCACATAGGAACTTAAACGCATGCACCATATTTGACTCTGTTTGCTGTGAGAATATGGTTGTTGATCCTGATCCCTTAAAGCTAGGACTTTTGTTGTTTTTGCGACCTATTAGAGTTGAGAATAGAATGCCATATTTGAATGCAGCTTTTCTGATTGAAGTATTTTTTTCTTTTACATCATTTAACGCAGCTTCTAAATCTTCTTCATTAAATGACTTTTTACTTGTTGTCATCTTGAAAGTGAATAATTAATAAATATCATTGAGTCATTTTTGTAAAATAACTTTATATAGGAAGAACCCGAAACTAATACATGAGAAAATTCAATAATTTAATTGACCTAGGTACCTAATTTTAAAATTCACATACTATTTAATAAAGGAATTTAAAGTAAATATGTGAATGATTGGTTTTACCAGAAAAAAATTTATATTAGTTTTTCTTACTTTTTTGTCTAATTTTTAACTACAAAACGAAAAAAAAAATATGTAATCGGTATTAAAATTAAATTTTTTACAAGATAGAGGTAAAATTATTTTTAAATGAATTATGGTTCCCGAACTATTACGATAGCAAATAAAAGAAAAAGCATATTTTTACGACTCTCTTTTTAACTTTTATAAAAATAAAATGACTGAAAAATGACTTGGATTTTATTTTGACACATTTGAATAAAGGAGATGATTCTCTTTCTTCTGGTGTTTTTGTTTTTTTAAATATTGCTATCAGCTCCAGAAATATTTAAATTTTTTGATCAGTGATCGAAATAATAGTATGATCGGTTTGACCCGCTTTTACTCTATAAGTTAATCTTTTACGTAAAATAAAGTTTTAACTTATAAAATCAATATTTTTTTTTTTTTTGCTACTGGCAACACCGTTACTTTTGACAGCCATTTTGTATGATGTCATCTTAATAATAATCTTTTAATAGTCGCCTATACAATCTTGGTTACATTTCACGACGCCCAGCTAAGAAGCCTAAACTGACTCCAAAAATGATGCAAAAAAGGCTGGAGTGGGCAAAAAAGTATAGGAATTTAACAGAAAATGATTTGAAATTGGTAAAATTAATTTTGATGTATTTAAAATATCCACTTTCTTACACCAAAGTTTAAATATTCACTTAACAATCCTTGTATAACATTTTAAGGTATACTTTAGCAACGAGAGTACTTTCCGAGTTTTAACAAAAAAGGCTCAATATGTAAAAAGAAAAAAGGGGAAAAATACTTATTGGACTGCATCATTCAAACTGTTAAACACTCCATTTCTGTGATGGTTTGGTTAGTGATATGTGGAAGGGGAATGGAAAAGCTCTATATTGTAGAGGGAATAATGAATCAGTTACAACATCAGAAAGTCCTGGAACGAAAATTGTTGCCACAATTGGCAGAATGGTTTAGTTCAGGTGAAAAAAAAAACCTTCATGCGGACCATGTCACACGGCTAAATCAGTTAAAAAATATTTATCAGAACAAAATACTCCATTACTTGATGGGCCAGGAAACTTTCCTGACCTAAAACCTATAGAAAATGTTTGGGCGCTCCTAAAGAAGTAAATATCTAAAAAAAAAATGTTATAAACAAACTGTATTTAGTAGAAAGAATTATTCACCATTGGAACCATAATAAAGAATTGAAAGAAATGGCTGAAAAACGCGTTAAAAATATGCCATAAAGGGTTCTTGGAATTATAGAAGCAAAAGAAGAATCACCAAATACTGATCTTGAATATATTTTAGTAATATTTGAATAATAAAATTAATTAACAATTTATTAATTTTTTTTTTTATTTTTCAAAAAATACCCACTTCTTAAATAAAAATTACTTTTGAGTACATAAATCACAAAAAAAAAAAATTAAAATAATAGAAATTTGATATATATATATATATATATATATATATATATATATATATATATATATATATATATATATATATATATATATATATATATATATATATATATATATATATATATATATATATATATATATATATATATATATATATATATATATATATATATATATATATATATATGTAAATGCATAAAGCAAGCATACTTTCTAAAACTTGAGTTCAGCATAAATGGACGATGTTAAAAACATGAGTTACTATGGAAACCTAAATTCAGTATAAAGTGATCTTTTCATCTTTAAAGTATTATACTTCAATTCCAACTTTGTTGAAATTTAACTAATTTTTTTTTGTATAAATAAGATCTGACTATATTTTTTTGATACTAATTGAATTTGGTTACATGTATTATAGTTGGATGTATCTTAAAAGAAATACAATACTTATAAACCTTGTATTATTGTTAATGGTTGCGGTATTCTTGACTTTAAAACTATACAACGTCGGTGTCATTAATATTACCTTAAAAAATAGTTTTTTAGTTGTTGAAGCTACGTCACAAAACCTAAAGGTGTCCACAACTTTGGCAACACCACAAGTTCCAATTCCTTGGAGGTTTCAAATTGAAGAGGATGGTTTTTTTTTTCCTGACACAAGTGATAAAGAAAAGTATATTTCTTATGAGCGGATAAATGGTCCTATCACCAAGCAAATTACAATATTTGAAAATGCAGTTATTTTTGCTTATATTACAGGGAGAACTTTGCTTGTTCCAAAATTAAAACTTCGAAAATCTGAAAATATTATTAACCAAAACATTAATTTTAGTACTAATAACAATGGACCATACTTTAACTATTCTCCTCATGGTTCAATAAGTTACGACTATAACAAAAACTTTGTTCATAAAATAGATTTTCAAAACAATCTTTCCGTTTCTTTATTAAATGAAATATCAATGTCGGAGATTATTGATTTTGACCTATTATCAACGCAAATAAAACTAAAAGCGCTCGAAGAAAGAAATACGTCTACTTTGAGCCAATATAAAGTTTGTCAAGACCCACATCTTGGATTTTGGGTAGACTACATTCCGTCTATTGAAAATATACAAACGTGGCGAATTTTGAAGCAACAGTACTTTTACCCATTAAAACTAAAACTTACTTTTGGTAATAAAGAATATGTTTGTCCAGGAACTAAAGAATATATGAACCGATGGGGTCCACCTTTGAGAACAAAACCTTTGTACCGAGGAATTATAACAGAACTTGTTAAACGTAAAGAAGATCTTATTTTTTTTCAAGGAGATACGCTAGACACTACTCAAATTCGATTTTTTAACCAACAACGCACACAAAAAGCTCAAGAAATTTTGCTTTTTTATATTCGATTTTCTCGTTCCTTAACGCAGAAAGTCAAGGAGTTTGTAAATCTCTTAGAAAAAGGGTATTCAGCTATACTTGCTGAAGGTGATATAAAACCAGATGGTTTATCGTTGTATATATCAAACGAAGCAGATAGACTTAACTTAATCAACGTGTCCAGCACCGTTTTCATTGTTTGTAACGCAAGTTTTCGAGATGCTTTTACCCCATTGCAAGAAAAAAGATTTACTTTAATATTTGCAGACGACTTTGTTAATAATAGACTTTTGGACGGTACTACTGGTATATATTCATCTGAATATGCTCATATTATTTCATTGATGCTATGTGCCCACGCAAAACAGTTTATTAGCCTGCCAGGAACACATGATTTATATTTTGTTGAACATCTTCGTCTTCAAGATGCTACAATGCTTGATGGATTGGTTACAAATAAAATAAGCGTACGTTGGGCAAAACATACTATCAGGCACCAAGCCGATAACTTAAAAGTTTTGATGAAAATCAAAACCCAACAACAAACAACCTTTTCAACAAATACCTCTTTGAAATCATTTGAAGTAAATACCTTAAAAACCAATTCAAGTCAACAAAATAAAACTTTTCTGGTAAACATGTCGAAAAGGTCTTCGCTACTGTTGAAAAAAAGAGATAAGTTAACAAGTATGGCTTGCATATTTTGTAACTATGTTCGCTATGTAACTGGACTACATGGTTGTCCAGCTATGAAGCAGACTTGTTAAGTTGAGATTTATTATCTGAGCATTTGCATATACTAAGAAGAATTGTCACAATGTAATATGTCTCCCAGTATTATGATGCAATACAACGAATGTTTTGCATTACTCTTCGCATGATTCTAATATATTTTGCACAAGAAAAAGGATTTAAAACAGCAATTTAAAACAAACTTGTATTTCTTAGTTACTGCAATCGAAATTGTGCAATGTCTGTGTGTTGCGTTAAATCCAAATTGCTGCAAATTAGATTCCACAGCAACTTTTGAGCAGTGGTGAAAGTTCTGGCTAAGAACCAAGAAGGTTAAGAGACGATGCTGGCTTTGGCCACATAAGCGACATTGGTAAGGAAGGAGACGTGAATGTTTTGGTTAAATGCTCTACACAAGTCTTTCGCGATTAGAACAATAAGTCTTCTTGGAATAGCTTAATAAATATAAAGAATTTAGTAAAAAACTACCTACTAAACAGTAGGTAGAATGATATGAGTACACAGCAAAATCCAAGATTCTTGTTTTAAGCAAAAAAAAGTCTTAAAACAGGAAAAAAAAGACTTGTCCGCAACGTAAGAATATTTTTTCTTGTTTCAAGAATTTTTATTCCTAAAATAAGAATTTTTATTCTTGTTTAAGAACTTTTTTTCTTAGATATTTTTTTTTCTCGTTTGAAGAATTTTTATTCTTAAAACAAGAATCTATTTTTTTGTTTCAAGAAATTTTGTTCTTAAAACAAGAATATTTTTTCTTGATTCAAGAATTTATATTCTTAAAACAAGATTTTTTATTTTTATTTTAAGAACTTATATTTTTAAAATTAGATATTTTTTTTCTTGTTTCAAGAACTTATATTCATAAAAAATTTTTGTTTCTTATTTCAAGCTTATTTTTACTTAATAAGATTCTATTTTCTTGTTTCAATAATATTTACTCTGAACTACAACACAATATTAAAAGAGTACTTTTTCTATGGAAAAAATGAAACATTATTTTTACTTAATAAGATTCTATTTTCTTGTTTCAATAATATTTACCCTGAACTACAACACAATATTATAATAGTACTTTTTCTATGGAAAAAATGAAACATTATTTTGAAATTAGGATGATATAAAATAAGAATATTCAAAAAGTATTTATACATTTAAACAACAACTCTAATCGTTGAAATAACTAATTGTTCTTTGGAATGTCTAGTTATTGTTTATGCTTGTAGCTGTGATACTCCTCCCATATCCATTTTAATAAGCTCAATCACGACGTGATTGGGCTTATTACTAATAACGACGACAGAAAATGAAAAGCTTCTTAAAATAATCTTTCCCCACACATCACCTTGCCTCCATCGTCCGTTACGTACAGATAAGAATTTTTTTAATCTGAAAACAAATATAATAAACTCAAATCTATGTTCAGTATAAGGTTTTTTTAAAATTTAACAGTAGTATCTTTTCATACCTTATAATGTCAGGAATCCTTATATATATATATATATATATATATATATATATATATATATATATATATATATATATATATATATATATATATATATATATATATATATATATATATATATATATATATATATATATATATATATATATATATATATATATATATATATATATATATATATATATATATATATATATATATATATATATTCAAGTGTTTTCAAAAATTCATACAAACTTGGAGCTTTCCAACAGTATGTCCAGTTTTAGTCTTTTTTTTCTTGGAACTTTTATTTGGAAATAATTGCAGCAATTACTTCATTAAGTGTCTAACTTAAGTTAAACACTTAATGAGGTAATTGCTTCAGTATAGTATCTAAAAACACATTCCTTATTTAACTATTAATTATATTGTCTAACTTAAGTTAAACACTTAATTTAAATTAAAACACTCTCGCTGAGTTTACTGTGACAGAAGACTTTAAATAAGGATAAAAAAATATAAAAAATAAAACTAATTATTAATATTATATTTACTAATTGAAAAGTAATGTTTTTCTTTACTTACTTTACTTTGCATGTATTTGGAACATGCAATTTATAAAAAGAAAACACACACACACACACACACACACACACACACACACATATATATATATATATATATATATATATATATATATATATATATATATATATATATATATATATATATATATATATATATATATATATATATATATATATATATATATGTATATATATATATATATATATATATATATATATATATATATATATATATATATATATATATATATATATATATGTATTTATATATGTATATATATATATATATATATATATGTATATATATATGTGTGTATATATACACATATATATATATATATATGTGTGTGTGTGTGTGTGTGTGTGTGTGTGTGTGTGTGTGTGTGTGTGTGTGTGTGTGTGTGTGTGTGTGTGTGTGTGTGTGTCCGACGCATGCCCCCAAAAAAAGACGATTATCATACAAATGATAATCGTCTTTTTTTGGGGGCATGCGTCGTTCTCGAGTACTTCGTGGAAAAGGCACTGTTTCTTGGAATCCATTTTCGGCTTCACCATTTCCTTGTAACACGTCAACACGTCAACACGTCTCCTTTGCTTGTCTCCAACACATTTTGAATTTGCTCATCATGGTTTGCTGCGTTATCTTGACCAGTGTCTGCGTTCACTTTAGGAATATCGCAAGGTTGAATGTTATTTCGATATCGGATATGTTTTACATGACACGGAACGCCATTAAATTCAACAACTTGTTTCGAAATATTTCCTGTTAGTAAAAACTTGCATCAACCCACACATTCCCCTCGTCACCATGTACAGCCCAACCACCATAAGCTGGATTGCACTTTGCAACCTCATCATAGACCTCTTGAAGTACACGCTTTAAATTTTCATCGCAAACTTCATCATCCCAACCCTTCGTCAAACTAACCACTCTTCTTTTCAAAAGACTTCAAACTACACGTAACCAACCACATCCTGGTAAATGTCCTACCAAATGCCCACAAACGGAAAACACTACTCTTCTACTTGACTTTTTCAGCATTGCGTCGACTTGATTATCCCTGGACCAGGTCAACTTGCTACCAACCTTGTACACACGTAATCCTAAAATACGAACCCCATTACATCCAATCCGTTCACCTTCTTTACTCTCTAAACCATATTTTTCAAAATGTCTTTTGACATAATCAAGACTCACTTCCTCATTGACAAAAATATCGTCCACGTAAGCGGATGCTCCTCTCTTCACCAATTCATCTTGATCAATAATTGCACTCACAACAGATTTCATGATCATTGGAGCAACGTTTAATCCAAAACCAAGCCGTGTCAAACAATACCTTTTGTTTTGAAAAACCACTGTTTGGAATGGCCAAAGAGATTCTTCAGTTTTTAATTGGAGATAAGCCTTGCGTAAATCAATAATTGTTGGTTTCTTTCCCATTCTTCTCCATTTCCTCAGCTTCTCAACACGCACATCTGCATCTTTTGTATACGTTTCAATAAAACTGTTTGCTTCTCTCCAGTCCAAAACGGGTCTGACTTTATTATTTTTATTTCGTTGGATAACAGCCATTAAGGGAATTTGCCCTTTGGGTGGTCCCATCTTATTTTCGTTGTATTCAATTAACCATTTATGATTGATCCAATCCCGTAGTTCGCTTTCATATTCTGCTCTTGCATATTTTGGTATGCTGTATTGGGCAACTTTGTTAACCAACTGGTTGGGGCCTTCTCCATCTCTCCATTTCCATTTAAACTCCCACTCGATACCATTAAATATTGCTTCATGATCTTGTTTTTTAATTTCAATTTTATTGACTTTATCTTTCTTTGAGACTGCTATTCCCCACAAGCCGAACCCAAACTTTGCTATTCCAGACGGGGAAATAAAAACTCCTCCTAGCAATTTAATGGAACTCATTCCCAGCATCATATTAACTCCAAACGGTTGAAAATCCACTTAAATAACTTCGTCTTGTATTTGAATACCATCAACCTCAATAGTGACAGCCGCTAATCCATTACATTGATAAAATTTACCGCCAAAAGTTACTACCTTTGGAAGATTCTGGGATTTATGATGCTTTCTTGACAGCAGTTTTTGATTTATAATTGTCTTTGAACAACTTGTGTCTACCATAGCTGTTGCTAACAAACCATTAACTTTTAGATCAATAAGAGATAGTGCGCTAATTCCACCATTGTTCAGGAACGAGGTAGCGCACAATCATCGCTCCCGCACTCGTTTCCCTGCTTCATTAAGCATTTTGCAGCCACGTGTCCTTCTTTCCCACATTTAAAAGATCGAACAAAATTCTTCGGAGCCAGATTTTTTGCAAAGGGACAGTTTCTCGCGATATGGTTTAACCTTTTGCAGTTGTAACACACTAACGAAACTTTTGTGGTATGATTTCGAAAAACAGCTCCAACAGTATCATCTACGCATACACGATTTAAAGCAGCTCTTACTTTGGGTAACATAACATCGATTGGATCCATAACAGCTCGAAATCTTTTTGATAAATCCTTGGGCAATCCAACAACAAACGCTAATTGAATAGACTCTTCTGACAATTTAGCAAGATAAACCAATCGTTTTAAGCCGGCTAAAAACACATCAACTTTCTCTCCAACGTTTAATTTTCGTTTAACAAAAAAGTTCGTATGCCGTATAAGCATCTAAAGAGAATGCTGCTAACAAGACACGCTCAACTTCTTCTTCGTCTTGCTTATTTTCAGCGTTTAAACTATCGAATACCAAATAGGCAGTTTCTCTTAGAAGAATTGGAAAGAGTGACTTCAGCTTTACATTTTGCATTTCTGCAATCACTTTAGTTCGCTGTATCCAAACGGCAGCGTCTAATGTTTCATCAAACGTTTCAAACATATCCAATAATTTGATATTCGAATCCATGCCCGGTTAGCTTGTAATTTTCTCACTCGAAACAAAACTTCTTTTATTTCCAAAAATTTATTTATGAACTTGAATTATATTCCCCTTACAAAAGTTTTACATCCATTTATATAATATATCAACCCACAAAATCAATATTACAAAATCCGCTTAATACATAACTACAATTAAAATAATAAAAAACTATGAGTAAAAAAGAAACCACGTAAGTGCCGTAGAATGTTCTAGAACTTTCTCTACTTTATTTACATAAATGTAAATAAAGTTGAAAAAGGTTGGAAACACAAATAAAAACTCTGTATATTATACATCGAAAAAGGTTGAAAACACAAGGGTGTATGTATAGCCAATACAATCTATGATATATTATATAAAAATCATTTATAGATACTTTTCAGAATCTTTTGCTTTTTGTAACAAATATTTGTTTCCTTTTATTTTTTCGTAAAATTGATCACATGTAAGACCAATGTTAATTTTTACTTTCATTACACTTTCAAGTGTACTAATTTTTAAATGGCTTTTGTCTTTGTCCAATATTGACCCACTAAACTAAAAAAGCGTTCACATTCTGCATTAGTCCCTGGAACAGTAAATACAAATGCAGCAAGCATTTCCAGCAGTTTAAGCTTTACTACAGCATCGCCATTATTTAAACCTTCTAAAACAATTTTCCATCTAGAAAATATAGGAACAGATTCAGCCTCACAGTTTTCCAGATTTATATCTAAACAAGCTTTGATAAAACAATAAGAGTCAAAAATTTCATTATCATCTATGACAGAAATAGGTAATGATTTAGTTTTATTAAGGAAATAAATGTACACTTCCTTAAAATCCTCATATGAACATTTTTCCTTTAACAAAAGGTATTTCATATTCATTGCTTCATTGCAAAATCTACCTGACCACTTTTTTAAATAATCAATTATAGTGGTATAAAATTTCACTACAATAGAAATAACATGATCTCTATCTAATATTCCTCCTGCGTCTAGTTTTTTCAAAAGATTATCTGCCATAAATGGTATAAATCTGCTTTTAAGTCTATTTTCATAATTAGCTAATAGCTTGTAAAACTCAGTTGATACTTCGACTGCACTTTTATCGTTTCCTTCTATCTTTTTCACAGTCTCACCAAGTAACCAAAATTCAGAAGATCCAGAATTAAAAAAATTAAAAATTGCAAATGGTGAATTTTCTTCACTTAGAACATATGACTTCAAAGGTTCATAAATTCTAAGTATTCTGTCTATAAACATAGTCATCGTGTTTTTGAATGTGATAGAACCATTTTAAATTGGCATCCAATGAAGACACAAATTCTTTCAACGCTTCTGTTCGAACAGTAAATATATTAAAATGGTAATATATTTTAAACATTATATTTTCTATATCTATTGGAATTATCTTTGAAGTAGCTGCAGATAGAGCAAAAACAAGTGACCTCTTAAAAAACTTTGTATAATCGCAATTTATACAAAAACATATATCTCAAATATTGCAATTGCAACCCACATAAACATATTTACAATTTCACCTTAACCATATGAACACGTTAGCAATTACATAAAAAACTGTACAAACATATTAACAACAATTATCAAATATAAACGCACTTAAATTACAAACCACTTGACATCACGGAACACTGAAACAGTCAACTCAATATGATTACAGTAGGGGAGACCGGGGTTGGTTGCAACAAAATTTTAAAAACGTAACTTATACCCTTTAAATATATATTTTTTCGATTTTATTTTTCAGGGTTATAAAATAGATTTAAGTTACGTATTAATCCAACATTGATAAATAAAATATCAAATTTAGTTATTCCGCAATAGTGAAACAAAAATATGTTGCATTTTACCCCGCACCGGGGCGAATTGCAACAGTGCACGGGGCAAGTTGCAACACAATACTTTTAAAGTATAAGCTTTGCAGAGTTCACATAAAAATTACTAGTTAATCTGTAATTTCTATTTGGCAACAAAACATTATAATTAAAAGAAAAGAAAAGTAGTATTTTAGACTTGACATGTACCTGACATGTTTAGTAAACTAATGCCTACATTCAAAGACTTTAAAAACTGAAGAAAGAAAATAATGAGGATTATTATTTAAGCTCATATATTATTTAAACTTTTAAGTGTTTTTTTAAAAAAGTATTCCTTTAGTTATTCAGTAAACATTAAATCAATTTATAAAAATGCAAGAGTAGTTTTATAAATAATATAAAACACAACTTTCATAAAAATAAACAATAATCTAACTTTGATAACAAAAAAAAAAATTTCCAAGCAATAAAGGCTCATAAAAAAACAAACTAGCATTAAAGAAACTAAAGAGTTTCATTACATTTCAAGTCAACAATTATACTTTTTTATTGTTTTTTTTTTTGATGCAGAAGTACTAGCAGATTTTCGCTTTCTAGAACTAATTTCTTTTTCAGCCATAAGACGCTGTTTTACTGGTGTATCTGTGAGTACTTCTGTATGCTTTCTCTTTGATCTAGTGAGTATTTCTTTCCTGGGTCGTGCTTTTGGTAGCGGTCTTACAACCTCAGGGGAAAATTTTGAAACTGCAGATGGAATTGCATCTGAGGTTGAAGTTGATATACTAATATCAATAGCTGCATTAGATTGGGTTGCTGGACGATCCGTAACAAATGATGGAGCAAAATCTGCATCTGAAAATATATCCTTATTATATGGCAATATTCCTGCCACTCTAAAACCAGAAGATATATTTTGTTGTGTAAGAGAATGTTGTAATGCTATTTTTGCAATTCCTGGTAAATCATATATACTCATTGTTTTCCCTGGACTACTTTTTATCCATGAGTCTTGTGCATTAGCTAAGCATTTTTTAAATGGTCCGAATACAGATCTATCTAGAGGTTGCAACTTATGCGAACAATGAGGAGGGAAAGAAAGCAAAACTATACCATTATCTTTACACAATGTTATTAATTGAATAGATAAATGAGATTGATGATTGTCTAAAAGTAATAACACAGGGCTTTCTTTTGATGGCTTTACATGTCGAATAAAGTGGTTTATGTAAGTAATAAAGCACTCCTCATTCATCCAGCCTGATCCATTCGAAGCACCAATGCAGCCATTTGGCCCATCACGAATAAAGTGATCAAAGAATTTCTTTCTTGGAAAAAGAAACATTGGAGGCACACTATTGCCATATGCATTTACGGCTATTACCATTGTCACTAATGTCCCTCGCTCTTGAGAAGTTAATGCACCCACTTGCTTAATGCCTTTACGAGCAATTATTTTGTTTGGTTTTTGCACAGTGGTGATACCAGTCTCATCAACATTAAAGATATTTGATGCAGAAAAATGATGCCTATCTAAAACATCTGATAATTTTTGAAAAAAAACACCTACATTAGCACGATTAAAGCTAGTTGCTCGTGCAAGACTTGTTGCTTCTGGAGTTCTGATAGACAATCTTGGATGTCGGTTTAAAAACCCTCTCATCCAATCAGGACCAGCCATGGAATGTTTTAACCACGATTTGGGAAAAATAATACCATACTTTACTGCACATTCAAATGCAAGCTTTCTTGTTTCATATGGTGATAATCCAAAATAGATATCAGAACATATTGATATATATGAAGCAATAGCTATTTCTTGTTCATAAGTAAAAACTTGATTCTTTTTATATCCAGGATAAGGTAGTGGCATTCCCATATCAACAGCTTTTTTAACTTTTTTTATATAACGAGAAAGAGTCGAGTAGTGGATTCCAAACTTTTTTGCTGATGCACGAACTGATGTTACTCTTCCATCAATAACGTGGCTTGCTGCCTCTATTACTACTTCTTTTGGATAAAGTCCTTTTTCAGTTTTTCTCTTGTAAGTTCGCATTTACAATTTTTATTAAACCTCTAAATAACATAACAATAAAAAAACACATTACAAAAATCATTTTATATAATTTAGTCTAAATTGCTACATTTATTTATATACCTATTAATGTTTTAAGTATGTACTTAATAATAATAATATTTTAATAATGTAATTATAACTTTTACGTATGTATGTATATAAATGTATATATATAAATGTGTATATATATATATATATATATATATATATATATATATATATATATATATATATATATATATATATATATACATTGTATATATATATATATATATATATATATATACTGTATATATATATATATACACACTGTATATATATATACACACTGTATATATATATATATACACACTGTATATATATATATATATATATATATATATATATATATATGTATATATATATATATGTATGTATATATATATATATATATATATATATATATATATATATATATATATATATATATATATATATATATATATATATATATATATATATATATATATATATATATATATATATATATATATATGTCTTTGAATATAAAAGATAAGTTTATATTCTATGTTTATATTTATATTCGAGGATTATATAATCCTCGAATATAAATATAAACATAGAATATAAACTTATCTTTTATATTATTAGACATATATACATATGCTTTATAAATATAACATACATATGTACGTTACATAGTCTTATCTTTAAAATTATAATTTTTTTTCAAAAACTTCTTTGCTGTCTTGTTATTAAAAAAAAGTCGATTATTTAGAAAAGTGCGTAAAATTAATAAAGTCCGCAGTTCTTTTGTGATTCAACTTACCCCGAGCAATTTGATGCAACTTACCCCGTAGGCATCATGATCACTCTAATCAATGCATACAATTAGCCATATTAAAAAAATCTATTTTTTTTTACTTTTTGTGTTTGAAAAAGATTTTTTTAACTTACTATTATTTTATTATTGTCATATACTTCTTAGTTTTTTGTAAAACCCAAAAAAACATTGAAACGAAAATTAGAAATTTATATAGAAAAAAAACAATTATCAATAACTTTTAAATTTTTAAGTTTATTACTATAAGTTTTTTATAACTTGCGTGTCATAATTATAGTTATATAATGTAAAAAAATTGAAAAATAATATGTAAAAATTATTCTTTAAAACGCATTGTTGCATCTTACCCCTGTTGCAACCAACCCCGGTCTCCCCTATGCAACATATGCATTTAATGGAATTTAGAAATAGTACTAGTACTAATCTAAATTAAAAACCAATTGTACAATAACAGCAATAATATTAAAACAATTATAACGAGGAAAATAACAATAATAGCAATGTTAACCATAATATTTATATTAATAAATGTAATTCATATAATAATAACAATAATAATAGTAACAATAATATTGATAAATATTAAAATTAATGTTAAACAATAACAATAAGTAGTAGTGATATGAATAATAGTAAAATAATGTTAATACTCATATTACATATAATCATATCAAAAGCAATAATATACATATAACACACATTGAGCCCAACATTTTACAAACAGTATCTCTCAAAAAAAATAAAGGTTTTAGTTTTAATAATTGGTTTAATAAAGAAGAGTTTTAGTAGTAAAGTTAAGTGATTTAAAGTGAATATAAAAAAATAAATTATTCCATGTCATGGAATTTATTTTTTTATATTCACTTTAAATCACTAAACTTTACTACTAAAACTCTTCTTTATTTTTACTACTAAAACTCTTCTTTATTAAACCAATGCATAAAATTATGGAATAGTTTACCATTTTTTATTCGTGGAATAAAAAATGGTAAACTATTCCATAATTTTATGAATGAACAATGATTTATAATTTAAGGTTACTAAAAGATGGAAAATAATAGCTATAACTTTTTATAGAAGTAAAGAAATTACAGACCGGAAGAGGTAGGGTAACTTGTGTGTGATTTCAGAAAAATAGACAATTTAATAGATGAACAAGAGCACACAATTTGATAATTTTGGATAGAAAGTAAACGATATTAGAATTAGAATGATATTCTTTAAAAGTATATTATTTTAATTGTCTTGATTTTGGATTAGATATTCTTAAAAATCTGTTGGTTGATAAATTATAAGTATATATAATATATTATATTTGGAGTGTTTGTAGTGTGTTTGAGAAATAAAATTTATATTAAAAGAGATTAGCTTTTTACTATTACAATCTATTTGCCTTTAGAAAAATATATAGCTTATTTAATACAGCTTTATTGATTTTATTCCATTTTTGAAAAAATAGGGTGCTGGACTTGAATACTACAAACAACTGGCTACTGCAAACAACTTTTGGATACTCCATTTATTGTTGTTTTTTGCGGCGGTTGCGGTTGCGTTGTTTTTTGCGGCGGTAAAAATGGCTTCCGGACATGCTCTGCAATAATAATGGCCAATTTATTTTTGAGTTTATTAAAATTAGGGATGTACCGAAGCTTCGGCTTCGGCTTCGGCATGCCGAAGCCAGGTCAATTTTTTGCCGAATCTTTGGCTTCGGCAAACAATTTCAAGTAATTAAAGTTATAAGCTACTGTTGTACAAGTTATAAAAATACGCTATTTGCCAGTGTCTAATTAAGTTATAAATTCAGGACTAGAGAGTTAAAGTTGGAGTCTATACCATATACTTGGTATTATTTATTCCCAAGTGTCTTGTTATGGAGGGGATAATAATAAATAAGTAAAAATATTTTGAAAATAATAATAAAACTAGGAAAAGTCCTCATACACTTTGAAGGCTTCCAAGTGTGACTTTAGATGAACTGAATCAGCATTTCTATGCAGAATAAAAACCTTATAATTTAAAACAAATTAACAGTTTTTAAAAATAAAATTGAAAAAAACCTTAATTTGTATTATGTAACGAATTCATATTAATTATTGTGTGGGATTACCGCAAATAGAACAAAATTTGGTTTCAACATTTGACCTATAAACCTTAGTAATCTCACTTTAAAAAAGATTAAAGATACGTTGCTACTATTTTAAATTGTGTGTATGTTTAATTTTTTTTAATTTTATTTAACCATATTAATAAAAATTTACAAATTTTCATTGTAAATTTACAGAAAATGGTTAGGTGTCACTTATATAGATACAAACTAGTCAATCGAGTGACACATAAAAAACATAAAGTTCTCAACAACAAAAAAGGAAGAAAAGCAAATGAAATATAAATGAGGAGAATAAAAAAAGAAAAACTAGATAAATTAAAAGAAAAAGAAAAACAATGATAATAATTATCCTTGCTCTTTTATTAACATTATGAATACTTCTAAATTGAATTTATATATTAAACATTTAAACCTATATTCTGGCTTCTTCTTATGATATTATGAAGACTTTTAAATTTTATTTAAAATAAATTAAAGGTTGAAGCTTTGATTACTTTGAGCTCTTATATTTATCATCAAAATTTATTTAAATTATATAAACAATTTAAATCAAATAAATATCAGCCTGCTCAGTCCCTGTTTATTTATAAATATAAAGTAAATAATAATATAGTTATAAATAAAAAATTTATAAAGTGTTCTATTTATTATTTTATTTAAAGCTCACTATACAGAGTTGTTAGATTACTATGGATGCTCTTATCACAGATAGTTAATATTTGATTTCAGATACTGATGCAGATTTATCCATTACGAGACAGAAGAAGAATGAATAGTAAGATTTCAGAGTGTAAAAGATTAAAAGAAGCTAAAGCAAATGTTATGTAGTGTAAAGGTAAAAATAATCCAAAAAAAAAAAAAAAATACTCAAAAGTGTGTAAAAAAGAAGTTAGAGAGAAATCTACCATTTGTACTTTTTTTTAGCAGCAGGTTCACAACAGTTGTAGTGGAATACAAAATGGTCTTAACTTAGGTTTTTTTTAGTTTAGAAATTGTTGGTTTAATGAATACAGAGAAGTAAAAAAAAGATATTGAAATAAATAGCAATAAAAAGATAAAGTGTGTTTGTAAGATTTTTTATGTTGTAGATACAACTAGATCAGCTAAAAGAGTTTATTTAAAGAAAGAGTGATCAAGTGCAAAAGATAAATTTACTCTAGTAATGTTCAGAGATTTTTATCCACTTCCATTAACAAAAGGTGCATTAAAAATAAAAATATACAGCACATGAAAAGATGCTATATAACATTAATATGGCTTGCACACAAAAAAAGTAGAACTAGAAGTAGGAAAATTTGGGGAGAATGTACAAAAAAGCTTAAGTTTAAAAAAAAAACGCTCGGTGCGGTCAAGTATCAGAAACGACATAATGAGAAACTTTCAAACAGGGGCGCTGAGAGATTTTGCCCTGCCTGGTACAGCAACCCTGACTGGCGTCCTCATTTTTATACGATTTTTCTATATTATTAGTCAAGGACCTTAGTTTTGGTTTACACCCCTTTTTTGTTTTACACCCCTGCTGATCTAAATGCTGATTAAATGTTAAGCATATATAGTGCCGAAGCTTCGGCTTCGGCAAAGTTGCTTCGGCCGAAGCTTTGGCTTCGGCAAAATATTAGATTCGGTACATCCCTAATTAAAATAATAACATATATTGCGTGATACCAGTTTGTTAGTTTGAACCGTTTTGTGTCACTTAAAACGGTTTATGGAACTTACTTGCATCAGTTTATTTGTTTAAAGAAGCTTTGTAGTGAATTTTAATTTATGTATAGTTAGTATTTATGGACTACTTATGAGCATCATAAAACTAAACTCCTGATTGATGTAACAGCGTTAAACCTATGTACTTACATTTGTTAATAAATATACTTTTTATATATGTACAACTTACCATGATCTATGTCAACAACAAAATAGAAAACTAATACTTAGTGACTCTAAACGAGCTGTTGCTAATCCTTCATTCTGAAAAACATATATATTTCTTCTTATATATTCATCCTATTGTTTTTGTTCTAATAATTGTCTACCTAAACATAAAAAAACAAACATATTCCGAGTCAGAAAAAGTGTGTCAACAGTTTTTTTTAAAAGAAATGAAAAAAGAAATAAGTTTGACTTGTTAATAATTATCTTTTTCTTAGTTGCGCTAGCATGTATACATTTGCATATGCTTATTGTTATTGTTCTATGGTATTTAAATTAAAGTTTACATATTAGGTACGTGAGCATCACGTTTTACGGAACCGAATTTTGTGCTAAAATTCTGTTCCACGTTTTTCGTAGTCTCTTAAAAGTTAGAGTGCTTGAGGAAGGCCTTGTGGAATAACTTTTTAGTATTCGTTATCAACATAGATTATTTTTAGAAAGAAAAATAGTTGAAGCATTAGTTCGATTGGTTTTTAATTATACTCACTTAATTTATTAACAAGTTTATTGATGTCAAAGTTTTGGTTGTACTTCTGTGGTGAATTTAATGTCCAGGATATAGTCTTTTTTTTTTCTATCCATTTTTTTTTATTAAATTTATTCATTTATCTATGCACCTGCCAATTTTCGTTGAAAAATATTTTGTAGCAGTCACCTTATTTCTTGCTGCACTTTTGTTACCTAATTTACATTTTACCTGATATTAGCGCGGGAGACAGAGAGGTCCATTGATTGTTTTTATTTATATTTATTTTACATATATAGTATTCATATTAGCAATATTTGACTTATGTCATAAATTGGTATTGTAAACCTAGATATTTTAGAATAAAAATATAGTTAAAAAATTTGTTCATTTAAATAAAATTACTTTAATAAAACGATTTTTAGTAAATATTAAAATAAGACTTGGATTTTATATTTGATTTAGAAATAAAATGGAGGAAGAAAATAAAGGTTTCATCTAGTATTTCATATCATATTCATAATAAGAATTTGATGTGAATTAAATTATTGATGATTCATATCTAATTTGAAGATTGAACGTTGTTTTTATTTAATAAGAAATATCTTTATGGATAAGTTGTTTCGATATAAATTTATTAAACTGTTTTTAAATTATCTGGCCACTATCTAAATTTTTATGTATAACTTAAATATTTCTTTCACTGTTTTAGATGCCCAAAGTTGTAGTACAGCCGACAACAATGTAGTCGGCTGTACTACAAAGAAATATTTTTTTTTAACTAACTGATGTTGTCAACATCAGTTAGTTACTTTCTGTATTCAATAGCTTTGTAGTTATTAAATAGATGATATTATAATATATGTTCTATATATATATATATATATATATATATATATATATATATATATATATATATATATATATATATATATATATATATATATATATATATATATATATATATATATATATATATACATACATACATATATAAATGATATTAGTTTTCTAATACAGTTCTTTATTATGCCTGTGTAGATTGTTGTCTAACAATATTATTTCTTGTTAGTTGTATTTTTGTATACTTAATACTTACATTTTTTTAAGTCACTCTTTTTTTTCTGTAGACAATTTAGAACAAACAATCAGAAGTTAAGTTTAAATTGTTTTAGTTACTATATCATTTAAAGTATTTGTAAGCTGTGCTAGTATTCCTTGTTGAATAAATGTTTTGATTTAAAATTTTTTTTTTAAAGATTTAAGTTTAAGAAAAAAGATTGTGAAATGGTCAATTAATGTAGCACATAATAACAGATTTACAAACCAACTGCATCGATGCGAAGTGAGAGATGAGATTTGTCAAAGACAAAAAATCAAGCGCCATAAAATGGATGAAAAAGAAAAAAGAAAGTTAGAGCGTGAGCTATCCAAATTGAGTTTTTACGAAATTATTAATTCGTGCAAGCGCTTGTCCAATGACCAACTATTTGATTTAGAAGATGTCATTTCAGATAGAATTGTTTGGAAGAAACTAGAACATGAATGGTACAATCCAAAAACATGCAAAAGTGTTTTATATAGCGAAAGAGTAGAAAAAGGTAATAAAAGAAAAAATAACTTTATTTACACCATTTTTTACTGGAAAGATGATGAAACTGATATTGGAGCTGTTGACTATTGCATGAAAAAGATCCAGCTTGCTGCTGATGTTGTTTCCAGTGAGTTACAATTTTATTAATTTAATAACACTGCAAGTGTTGTGACTTGTCAAAAATATGTTGCAAGTGTTGTGACTTTCATAAATAATGTTTATTTTGAAACAGGAAATTTGTTTATTAACCGAAGAAAATGGTTAGCTTGTTAACCATACTGTATGGTTCTGTTAATGTGAGAATCACATGAAAGACAATAATATAGGTATTTGCTATACTTGGTTATAAAGATGACATGTTTTTTAAAGCCAATTGACTTAATTATAGCCCCACAATAGTAGTTGTATAATTTTTTTAGTAATATATAACCAATTAAATAATAATATTTGTCTAGTAAAGTTATATATATATAAAATAAATTTAAATTTACTAAATGCATGATATGTCAACTTTTCTAAGAAAAATGGTAAAAATTACAGGGGTGTTCATTCCTATGGCCACTAGTGTGTAATATCTTTTTGGAGGTTTATTGTTGTAATGTATAGTGAAATGAATAATAGTGTAATGAATAGTTGTAATGTTCAAGGTCTGATGTCAGTTGTAATAATATTGTCAATATTATTACAACTGGCATATCTGTTACTATATTTGTACAGCTACTACTGTAACATACTATTGTACTACTTACTATATAAGTTACTATATTTGGTTGATTAGAGGTAATCCTCCTACTGTAAAAAATTCATCATAAAAACACCTTAATTTATTTTCATTATTAAATGCTATACAAACCGTATTGAAATCCCCTTTTTCAGTAATTTTTTTATTTATTTATTTGTTGGTTATGTGTTGACGTAAGTACGAGCTAAAGTTTTCACACATACCGTCAGGTGGTTTATAACAGCAGCAGCTTAAATGAGTATTTTTATTTCTGTTGTTTGATGTTTGAATACTAACAATTTTTTTATCACCATCAGAAGCGCACAAACCATTTCAAACAAAATGCGCAAAATTCTTTTTTACGTAAATCAAAATTCCTCCACTACGTTTTTTATTATGTTATTCTAATAAAATAACTTCAAAATCAGGGATCTAGAAACTATAATTATCTCATTTAAAATTTAAAATTTATAAATTCATTTAAAGAACACTAAACTTCAGTTAAGCAAATAAATAATATTGAAAATGTATTCAGTTTCCTCCCACAAAACTCACGCAAAAATCCACTCAAATCTCCAGAAAAAATCTACCCAAAACCCCAATAATAAACTTTTGAAATGAATTTGGATAGAGACACTCAAGGTCATTACACTATTCACATTATTTTTGGTATTATGTGAATGTTTAAATAAAACTAGCAAACCTATGCGTGTAAGTAGACATGTATAGATATGAAATGGTGAAGGTTACAAGTTACAAATAATAAATACCCTCGATTTATCAATTTTATTGACCTACATGGTGTTTGATTTTCATGTGATTTGATATTTATATATTCACGAAAGATTTTACTTAAGATATATATATATATATATATATATATATATATATATATATATATATATATATATATATATATATATTCACACGCGACGTTGTGTTTTATACCTTGTATCAACGTTAATCCATATACATTGAATCAGTGTTAGATTATATACGTTGAATCAAAGTTGATCTTAGATTGTAAAAATAATAAACTTTTGCGATGTTTTTACATATATTGGATTACCGTAACTGCGCAAGCTGTTTTTATAAAAACAGATCAATACTAATGCAACTATAGTTGCGTCGGTATTAATTCTTTTGATTGATATGATTGCTAAACACGTGACGCTGAATCGTTGGAATCGCATCATAAAAAATAGCCGACATTTGGAATGGTTTTACATACATTTGCCCAATGTATTTATGCTGTTTATAGATACATATATATTTCAAACTACTCATTCTTAAAATCCCATCATGCAAAACAATTAATTTTTCTTCTTTTTTTCCCTCCATACTATAAAAACATATTGTATGTATGTATGTATGTATGTATGTATGTATTTATGTATGTATGTATGTATGTATGTATGTATGTATGTATGTATGTATGTATGTATGTATGTATGTATGTATGTATGTATGTATGTATGTATGTATGTATGTATGTATGTATGTATGTATGTATGTATATATGTATGTATGTAAAACTTTTCGATGAATTTGTATTTAATTAAAAAAACATTTTCTGGTATTTTTATTTCCAGACTTAAATCACTGCAATTTTTTTACATAACATTTTCATATGACATAGGCATAAAAAGTTTAAACTTGGAGTGTCTACATTCCCTGAAAATTTTATATCTGAAACATCAAGATATATTTGCGCCGGCCTGTGTGTGTGTTTGCGTGTGTGAGAAATAAAATATATTTGAAATTTTAAACAAAATTATTGCCACTTAAATAATCTTATAATTTTATCTCTGAAAAATTATTTTTTTAAAAGTTCATTTACGACGAAAGCCTCAAACAGACTTTTAAATTTATAATTTTGAATAACATTGTAGAATTACAACGAAGAAAAATAAGAAGTATGATGCTAAATTTTAAAGTATAATGCTAATGACGTTGTTAAACTTTAAAACTGGCGATTAAGTAGTTTTGATTTGTTTCATTTCATAGGCTTCTCATTGATATCAGTAAAGGTAGCCGCACCTTTTTCATTTCCGTTTAATATAATATGAAATAAGATGTAATTTTAGATAAGAAAAAATTTCACGGATTTTATAATCAAAGATTTTTTTTAAGTTTATGTTTATAATTATTTTAAAATGATTAAAAGGGTTTAGGTTTAGGCTGTTTATAATTTCTGGAAACACCTTGTTTGTATATGTTTATTTATAGTATATATTGTATTATACTTTTAGGCTATTAACAAAATCATAAAGTTGGCTGCATTTTCTGCAGCTATGAGAGCTAACTTGCTAATGATTATACAATTGTGCAAACTAGCTTTTTCAGTTTTGTTAAGAAACAGAATTTAAAAAATGTATATATATATATATATATATATATATATATATATATATATATATATATATATATATATATATATATATATATATATATATATATATATATATATATATATTCATTAGCATTTACATCGTATTTATTTTACCTTATAAATAAGGTAAAATAAATGTAATGTAAATGTTTATGGATACTTTTTTTTTTTAATTCTGTTTAAAAAAGGTAAAAACCCTCGTAGTCGGTTCAAAATGGCTAGTTTATAACTATTTGTCTCCTTCAAAATCTTTTCAAAACAGTCTAGGGCATGGTTTTCAAACTTGATGTAAAAAGGTTATGTAAAATGTTATTTGATGGAACTTTTAAATCTAAATTTCAACTGTAAACTTTTATTATTTTAGTTTTTAGGTAGCAAAAAAGATGAGTTCAATCAAAGTAATTCAGAGTGTTATTTCCACAGTGCTTTTTACGTCGATTATATTAAACATGACTGCCTGTTATATTATTTTGTTCAAAGTGAAAAAAAAAGAGATAACACATTTATTTATTGTCAGCATTTCTATTACAAATTTATTAGAAACGACAATTGGATTAACACCTCAATTAATGATGGCCAATGAATTTTTATTGGAAAAAACTCCTCTATGCATTGTAAGTGGTTTTGCAGTTCTTGGTTTTGCTATTACCAATATAACTCATTTGACAATACTTTCTTTTATCAGAACTGTTGCCATAAAATATCCGTTACAATTTTTACGATATAATAAAATGTTTTGGTGCAGAGCTACATTGATATTAGTATGTTATGCAAACGGTTTTTTTGGGCAATACTTCCTATAATCGGTTGGTCAAAATATGAACTAGATCTTGATAAGCAACGTTGTTCTTTAGATTGGAGGCTGACAAAGTTAAACTCTTTTTCTTATATTTTATCTATTTTCATCTGTTGCAACATTTTACCTGGAATAGTCATTGTGTTAATGTTGTATTTTAGCAAAAAAACAATTTATCGCCGAAAAGGACGGAAAATTTGTCAAAGTAGAGAAACTGGTTTTTTAGAAAAAGAATATTTAAGGGTTTGTTTATTATCAACGGTAACTTTTTTTTTCTTTTGGTCATTTTACGCATTTTTCAGCGTTTTGACATTGATGAAATTTGCTATACCAACCAATTTGGCAACAACCAGTGCGCTGTTTGCAAAGCTCTCCACGATTTCAAATGTTCTCATTAATTGTTACGCTATTAAATCCTTTCGAAAACAACTGCTTGACATATGTGTAATTCGATTTATGAAAAGATGTTGTTGGGTATCAATAGCTTGTCAAAAATCTTCAGTAAATGATCAAATCAACTAAATTCTGCTGAAGTGTATTTGAAAGTAAAAAAAAAACAGTATTGAAACAAAAAACAATATCACTCACACTATAAAACACCAAACCATTTACACCACTTAAGCTTACAAAACCACTTTATTAAAACAATCAAACCACCGAAACCACCTAATTAATGAATCAAACAACCCAAGCCACTCAAACCAACAAAGATTTGTAAAACTCATACGATTAAAAAATCTTACGAAAAAATTGTATGTATTTTTTCGGAATAAAATTTTAAATTTATAATTTATATAAACTGTATATCATTAATTTTTTGATAGAATAAATTGAAAAATTAAAACTAAAATTTTTGACTCTTTAATTCAAAAAAATGTCATAAATAAAAATTAAATGTTCTGAAAATATCCGTATTGTAATTTGTGAAGTTTGTATCCGTATTATAATTGTGAGGGTTGTATCCGTATTGTATTATAATAGCGTAACAATTAATGAGATACATAAAGTTGTAGCCCACTCTTACACCTATCTTTTGACACTAAGATATTTGTTTTTCGATGAGAATTGACAAAGTTATGACAATTTTAAGTAAAGAAAAATATTATTTTAACCACAGTTTCTTCAACAAATCCTAATATCGAAAAATCGATACTTAAACCGTCATAACTTTCGAACCAATTGTTTGATTTAGATAATTTTTTCACCTTTAAAATACTGTAACAATCCTCTTTCTAATGATATACAACATTATAGTATTCAAGCAATTTGAAATTTTTACTCACGTACCTATACATATAAATATTTTTATTTTATTGTTTAGCATTATACTATTCTGCTCTTATTTATTTACAGTTATTTCCTGTTGTATTTTGTTATACATTTTAATATACTGTTTAGAAGTATTTATTATCAAAGTTATCACTTTATATAATAAATAGAGTTATATATATATACATATATAGATAATTTATATTGAAGTATTTATTATTATCAAAGGTATCATTATTTATAATTTATGTTTATTTCTACTTGTTATTATATATTATGCTACAGCTTTATTGTTAACTTATTGTTACTTATTTATTTTAAGTAATCATATTATCTTCTATACAACTTAACCAATTACGAAACTAATTCTACTTATATATATATATATATATATATATATATATATATATATATATATATATATATATATATATATATATATATATATATATATATATATATATATATATATATATATATATATATATATATATTTACAATGTGACTTGTGTAATAAATGGATTAACATTAAGTGCAATAAACTTGATTCAAAAACCTACCTCTCTTCAATGAATGATACAAGTTTTTGGTATTGTTGCAAGTGTCTCAATGACATTATACCATTCTCATCACTAACAGATAATGAATTTAATCTTTAAATAGAGAACAATCATATGAATCTGTATTCATTGCACTATCAAACCTCAAAAACCTCTTCAAAAACTTTAATGATCTCAAAAGTAATAATATGAGTTGTAAATACTATGATACAATAGCGTTCAACAATACTATAAAAGATTCTGAAATATACTTACATGTTAATATATCATCATTAACATACTACATTGATGACCTTAAATGTCTTATTTCTCTTATGAAAAGCAAAACATTCATTATTGCCATAACTGAAACGCGTCTTCAAAAAAGCAAGATACCGATAACTGATATATCCTTAGATGGCTATCTACTTGAGCAAACCGGTTTATACTCTAACAGAGGAGGAACTCTTTTACATATAAAATTAGGTCTAAACTACAAGTTGAGAACTGATCTCCAAATCAACAAATCAAAAGAATTAGAGTCAACCTTTATTGAAATAACTCTGTCATCTGAAAAAAATATAATTGTTGGATGCATCTATTGTCACCCTTGTATGTGCATCACTGAATTCAATGACATCTACTTACTAACTTTACTAGACAAATTATCAGTAGAAAATAAAAATATTATTCTTTTAGGTGACTTTAATATCAAACTCTTAAATTATTGTCTATCTAATGAGGTATCAGCCTTTCTTAACTCTATTTGTTCTAACTCTCTCTATCCACTTATCACTATACCAACAAGAATCACTATACAATCTAAAACACTCATTGATAATATTTTCGTAAACTTCCACCCTCCAAATCTTAAATCAGGCAATCTAACAGTATCTCTTGCTGATCATCTTATCCAATTTATTGCTTTGCCATGTAAAACCAATAAACCTCTTCACAACAAAACATATCGTCGTTCCTATAAAAGTTTTAATCAAAGTGCATTTCTTGATAATCTTACAACAATAGATTGGGATCCTGTAACCAAAGAAGCAAAAAAAAGCATCAATAGTTCTCTCTCAAAGTTTTCAGAACTCATTAACAAAGTACTTGACCGTCATACCCCTTTTGTATTGACTATCATTAAAGAAAAAAAAACCTTATCCAAACCATGGTCAACTGCTGGCATTATTAATTCCATAAATATAAAGAATAAATTTCATAAAAAGTACATCAAATGTAAACAGAAGCTCTTAAAACTGGAATTCTTCAACCAATTCAAACATTACAGAAACAAAATAAGCAACCTAACTCGTATCTCAAAACTCATATCTCAAAAAACATTGCACTAATCAAGCACTTATAGACATAACCGAAACTAAACACGAAGCTTTAAACAATAACACGTGTGGGGTCTTTATTGACTTACAAAAGGCATTTGACACTGTGGATCATGGAATTCTGTTATCAAAATTACATCATTATGGTATCAGAGGAATTGCTCACTCATGGTTCAAGTCATACCTCTTGAACCGTTCTCAGTTTGTTACAATTTCTAATATCTCTTCTAATACAAAATCAATATCTGTAGGTGTTCCACAAGGTTCAATTCTTGGTCCTCTCCTTTTTCTTATCTATATTAATGACTTAAACACATGCACCAAGTTCTCAAAAACATATCATTTTGCTGATGGCACTAATGTCCTATTAACTGAAAAATCACTTAAAAAATAAATCAACACCTTAATTACAACTTGGCCTGCTTTGTTCTATGGTTAAGATCAATAAAATATCCCTGAATGCAAAATAATTCTATTTAAATAATTCTATTTAAACCACACTGTGTACAAGTTCATAAAAAATTAAATTTCAGAATCAATGGCCAAAATTTAAATCTTGTTAGTCGAATAAAATATTTAGGAATAATATTAGATGAAAACTTTTCCTTCACACACCAGCTAAAGCAGACTGCCCTTAAACTCATTCATGCAAATGGAATGTTGGCAAAGATCAGGCACTTTGTAAGCTCTAATATTCCTGCTGAATTGCACACTTGTATGGGACAGTTTGCATAATAACTTACCAAAAAGCTTCAATAGTTATTATAAATTTGTTAATAAAAGTCATTGCCATAATCTTAGATCAGCATCATGTAGCAATCTTGTAATACCTTTGAAGCGAACACTTAAGTATGGCATTAATTCCATTAAATATAAATCCATTAAATCATGGATCTTATATCTTGTTACTGTATTATTTTCTCGTTCTATTTTAAAGCCTGTTATTTAGCATTTTCAACTTCTTTTTTAAATGTTCTTTCTTTTTCTTTTTTCTTTTTTTTATTTTTTTATTTTGTATTTTAAGTGTTTATCATTACCTGATATTACTCATGTACTCGTAATATGTTATACTTTTTGTCAAATTTATATTTGTAGTGAATATCTGTAGGTAGTCGCGTTTTTTGTCAGTTTAATAACTGTTTGTGAATGATCCTAACTTTGTATATACTTTATGAAGTGAAATAAAATGATTGATTGATTGATTTATCATGAGTTTAATAAAGATGGTTACAACATTAATTTTTACAAAAATAAACTAAAAAAAAAGTTGCTATATAAAAAAATTGCTATTTATAAAACCAGTTGCTATATAAAAAAAGGTTTTGTAGGTAAGATACGATGCCATTTTAAAATATCTGAAATTTCTTCTGAACTTGCGCCATTAAACATAACACTCGAATTGACCGTGCATAATTAAAGGTTTTTAAGATTTCGGGGCTCTAATGACAGGTTAGAGGAGGGGAGGGGAGGAAGCGGAAGGGGAACACTCTTTAGCCACACAAAAGTTCCTTTATCCGTCGATAGACAGTTTATTCAGTTTGGTTTAATTCATTTATTATAAAGAAGTACATAACTTTGGGGATCTTCAAACCAAATCTCACTTATGCATGTTTGCACTTTTACTTGCACTTTACACTTATATTATTCTGCTACTACTTCGCCCTTACCAAAAATTCACATTTATGCTGCAGGCCCGTAGCAACTGGGTGGGCAACAAAGGAATTTGCCCCCCCCCCCCCTCTCCCAATAATTTTTCAAATAAATCATTTTGAAGAAATTGACTGCAAAAAACACTAATAACAAAGGTCTAACCCTGGGTGGGTGGGCAACAAGGGAATTTGCTAACTGGGTGGGCAACAAGGGAACTTGCCCCCCCCCCCTCTCCCAATAATTTTTCAAATAAATCATTTTGAAGAAATTGACTGCAAAAAAAACTAATAATTAAGGTCTAACCCAAACCCTGAAAGACAAAAATAAAAAAAAAAGGTTCTTAAAACTATTTCGGGGTAGTAATTCCCCCTCCCTTATAAAATTCTTTCCTACGGCCCTGTGCTGTTTAGATTTATGCAGATTCACAGGTATAAAAATTGAACTTATTAAATGCGAATTCTATAGAATTCTTGTAGTATACAACTCTTTCTGGTTGGTATTTTAGTCTTAATGGCGATCAAATGAATTAGACTATTTGATTACATAAAATCATGAACACAAGGTGTTCATGATTTTATGTAATCTATGTAATCTATCATGATTTTATGTAATCTATCAGTGTCTATCAGAGGTTGAAGGAGAGATTTCAGAAGTTTGTATATATATATATATATATATATATATATATATATATATATATATATATATATATATATATATATATATATATATATATATATATATATACATAATTTATATATATATATATATATATATATATATATATATATATATATATATATATATATATATATATATATATATATATATATATATATATAATATACAAACAGAATGTTACAATATTATAAAATAAGAATCAATGTTTTTTATTAAAATATCCTTAAATAAGAATGGAATTCTAAAATAAAAATCAGTTTCTTAAAATAAGAACAAAAATTCTTAACCTATAATATTGGATTTTGCTGAGTAAAACAGGGGGTAGAATGATATAGAGAAAATAATGAAATGGTTATGTCAACAACTTTTTTTTTTGTGATTACTAACGATCAAATTTTTTTAAAATTTTTTGATTATTTTGTAGACAATCCTTTTCTAAACAAGATGACATAAAGTTTAGTAAAAAATAACTTTTTTTGGAAACAGGTTTAAAACTTTCGGAAGTAAAACTTAAGTTTTACCAATTTTTTAAATTGCTATCAGTTTTAAACGTGGTATAACTTTTGTATATCACCAGCAAGAGTCTTTTTTCAAAAATAAATTTGCTATTTCCAATAAAAAAAACAAGCTGTTAGTTAAAAACGGAAACAGTGAGCAAAAGGGTTGAATTAATTATGCAAACTGTTAACTTGGTAAATAAACTAATGCTTCGAATAAATACAAATTAGTTATCATCAAATCTATTCTCATATAAAATATGCCTCAAAAAAACTTTCACACAAAGAAAAAAAAACAAGATACACCAAAGAGCAAATTGCGGCTGCAGTAACCCTATTTTAAAACAAAAAAATTTGACTTATCAAAACTGCTCAAATATTCAGTTTACCGATAAAAATTCTTTATATGCGTATATTAGTGAAACAATCGGTAGTGATTTAAACAAGAAATTGCCGCAACAAATTGAATCAATTCAGCTAGATAAGTCAAAATTACAAACTCCAATCGTTTACAACACCACTATCTCAACCTGAGTCTTTGTCACCTCAACCACAAGAATCTATATTAATACCACCACACCAATATCTACCAGCTTTTTTTTAATTTTATTTTCTTGTTTAGGTGCCCCAAGAAGACCTAATGGTCTTGTCACAGCACCACAGAAGTGCATTTAACCAGGAATTACCGTGACGCAAAATATGTCTAAAGCTCGTTTCGAACCTGGATCTCCAGCTTAAAAAGCAAGCCCACTAACCACTGCGCCACCGCCACACAAAAATGGATTGTATGATTTCTAAATCTTAATATAAAATAACATTTTGTTTTGTTTTTTCAATTCAATTTTCAATTAAATAACCGCGTCTTAAAATCATATACTACAAAATATTTTGGCTAGAAAGACCTAATTTACAGCGCAAACAAAAGTCAATTATTTTATAATATACGTTAATTGCAACCTAGCTAATTGGAAGTCGCGATTCACAACACTCCTTTTATTAAATTAAATATTTAATATTAAAAATAATTATTGTTATAACTACTTCATTATTTCTTCTTTATCATTCTACCACCAGTTTTAATCAAATTAAATAATAAATAGTATACTCAAAATCGAGTTTTAACTTTTTAAGTATCTTTAGATAGAAAGATTAAAAACACAAATAAATAAAAATAACATCCTAATTTATTTCAATGAAGTATTTGTTGAAAAAAAATAAATTACAGTAACCATATTATTAAACAAAAACAACAAGGGCAAGACCTTTAGAAAATCATAAGGATGTTATTACAAAATCCTCTTAACATGCATGTCTAGTTTTAATAAAATTACAACATTTGTAGTGAAGTAAAAACATATCGAAGTATAAATGATTGTTTCATTTTTAACATCTGTTTGTATAAAAATATTCGGTAAAAATATTTTGTTCCAGAGATAAGAATCACATTTAGAAAAAATAACATTAACTATTTGTTGGCGAGGAGGGGCAGTATGATTGTTAATACAAAACTATATATTTTTTTTATATCTTAAACCATATGGTGACAAACAGCGGCAATTCTAAAGGTGTGTGCAATTGACACTTCCTTCCCCAAAGAAGGCGATTTTCAAGTTATAATCGATTTTTTCAGGTATGTAGCCAGTTCTTTTAGGAACTTAGTCGGTTGGTCGGTGTTTAACACATTTCAGTTTGATGAGAAAAACCAGTTGGTAGTTTTGATGGATCACCCCTTCCCCTCCATTACTTTATTTGACAAATAGTCATGAAACAAGTCGTCTCAAAAATAAAAAAAATTAAATTACTCTTAAAAATTTAGAGTTTGAATTGACAAAACGTAAAAGATTGTTTGAAGAAAAAAAAGTCGGACAGAACATTGAGCAGCAGATTCTTTTAATGGTTATCCATTCATAGTATTGGATATTAAACTTTTAGAAAGTATTCATGGTATAAACCCTGCGATATCACGCATTAAAAAATAAAAAACAAAAATATTAAAAAAGTGTAACTGGGGGTTATAAGATTTGAATTCAAACTTAATTATAAAATATAAATATGAATGGATAGTTTAACTTTAACAACGACTATCTGATATAAAAATAAAATTAACATTAGTTTTTTGTAGAATATCTAATCCTTCGTTCTTAAGGCAGGTACAAACACAGCATACAAAAAAAGGACATTTTCAATAAAAATCAAAAGCTGAATGGGTTGATCAGAAAAATGATTAACCCATTCAGAAACTCTTTGCTCAAAATATGTTTATGTAAAATATTTGGACTAAAAGTCACACCCAGGTCATTTATTTGGAGAAGTAAAATACCTAAATAATAATTTAAACTATTTGAAAGAAAGTTTAGTAAAGTTGTATATAAGTAAAAGTTAATAGTAAAAAAAGTGCTATTTTTATATATTTATTCATTAATTGTTTATTATGTAGATATTAGATAGTTAGGAAGTCAGGGAGAAAATTTGCTACTGTAGACAGTCGTTAGAGAATGTGCTTTAACAAATCAAGGTCCAGAGTTCAGTGAGAGCACAGGGCATATTTGATGTCATCGGTAAGTGAACTTCCAAGATAAATGCTCTTTCGCGGTGCACTTTGACAATACCGCAAGGTCATCTTAAAGCATCTAAAACCAAATAAAACAAAAAAAACGGGAATGTTCTGGCTGCACCGCTACCAAATAATTTCCGTAAATAAACGAAACAAAATTAATATTGCGCATTACCTTTTAGCAAGCAAACCTCTATCAAAAAAAATTAATTCCTTGGCGTTTAAATTCATAAGTTATTTGGTATTACCAACTTTATAAGTATTATAAGTAATATAATTAATGAGTATGATACCTCTGACATAGGTAGCTGAAAATATTTCGTATTAGCCAACAACATTTCAAAGATCTAATAGTAAAGCAGTAACATAGAGTATGTTATAGATTTGTTAACAAGGTTAAAAATAGCTAATAAAAAAAAAAAAAATTTAATTCTTTATTTTTATGTAATTTTGTGCTTAACCCCAATAATTAATATTAATATCTTTTAATTAAAATATAGCATGAACTATATGTCAAGAGAATTAACTATCATTAATATAATATAGTCTATTAATATAATATAGTCTATTAAACTTTATTACATTTATGAAGCATCACAGTTTCAAGCAACAAATCAGATATACGAGCTCTATGAGGGCACATTGTCAATCCAATCTAACAAAAGATACGCTTGACAGGAAATGGCGCAGAGACACGGAAATACTTATCAAATATACATTTCTAATTTTTGAATATTATTTCATTGACTACAGTTTTTTTTTTAACAAAAATACTTTTTGATTAAATTCTAGTGATTTATTCGTTTAAAATAGTTTGTCAAAACTATTATGTTTGTAATACGTGACTTTTTCTTTAATTTGCAAGGGCTTTTTTTTTTTGTTAAAGGGCTTTTGAATCTAAGTTATAACACTATTTTTAGTAGATGTCAAAGTGATTTCTGATGTTGTTCTTGAGTAAATCTTTGATAGTTAAACTATTGCCTATTGGTTCAAAATTGGATTTTATAAATAAAACTATAAAAAAAAAAAAAAAATCAAAAATACATTACTAAAAACTTTTACGAACAGATTTAGATAAGTTGAATAAAAACAGTGTAAATAAAATAGACAAGTCAGTCGGCAAATGTAGGCCTTTTTGACAAGTAAGTTGGCAAATGTAAACCAGTCAGTCAGCAATTTTTAAAAAACGTTTGCTATGTTAGTGTTAGTTCTATATTGTGTTCAGTCATAGATTCCATAATTTTTTTAGCTTTGAAATTGATTGTAGCATCGTTTTACTTTAGTGTACTTTTCCTGTTTGTTATATATATAAATATATTCGAGACAACAGTTTTTTACGCTTTCTTTTAAACTTATCGAGGCAAACACCATGTCTCATTTGGGTCATCAATTTCCGCAAAACTTACTAACGTCGTAAAAAGTGGAAAGTCGCCAATACCAAACAGACTTCCAACTGCGATGTTATTTTCGTAGAATTCGAACACGTGTTAACTTAAGTTCGACCATTTTTGAACCCAATTATGTAACTAAACGGTGATTTTGGAGTTTTATAATTACCTACTGTCTATGTTACACATACATTTTTTTTAATTTTATGCAGATTTAATCAGTATAATTTATATTTCACAGTTTACAAAGTCTCATTTCTATACAACAGCAGTTTTGCTAGAACTTAGAACTACTAATGAAACAATAAAGTATTTTGAATATAATATTCAAAATACTTTATTATTTCATTAGTAGTTCTAAGTTCAAGCAAAACTGCTGTTGCATAGAAATGAGACTTTTTAAATTTATTGTAATGTTTGATTCAAAATAAAATTCAAAAATAATTACAAAAATTACTAATTATTGGATTTAAACCCTTATTTAGCCATTTATTATTGTTTCAAATTTATGCACAAGAAAAAAGGAACTAGTTTAAAATTTTAGTATAGAAATTGTAAGGTCCTTACAATTTCTATACTAAAATTTCAAAGAAACTAAACTTTTAAACAGATAGATCTAGGTTTTAAAAAAATTTAAAGGTAGAACATCTTCACTGTTTTAAAAGTATAAAGTAGTTCTTATTTTATTTAGGTCACTTGTCAAATAATTATTTCAATGAATGATATTGCATCAGAAGAATTTCCCTTTTCTCATTTTACTGAAATTGAAAAAACTGTTTCTAAAAGAAATCTTTGTAATAGATGTTGGTAAGTTTTTATTTTACATTATTCTTTATTTATGTTCTCATATTAGCCTAAGTTAATAAATTTCTTTAGTCGTCCTCTGCGAGTTTGTCTTTGTTCTGCTTTTCCTAAGGAGGCTTTTCCAATTTCTACTAATGTATTTATTTTGCAACATCCCAGAGAGGTAACAGTTTTTATAATTCATTAAATTTTTTAATTTTTTTTTCCAAATTTAATTCATTTGATTGACTTCCTTTTATATGTCTATTTTTTCTACTAAATTGATTCTCTGTTAAAACATGATTAAAATTTTTCTCTACAACTTTAACATTAATCTCAACAGCAGCTGAAAATTGTATATTTTAAAGCATGAAATTAAATATAAAAATATTTGGGAATGAAAAAACTCTTTTGAAATAATTACTAACACATTTAATGTGCATATGTTTGTGTGTGTGTGTTTACACGCGTATATATATATATATATATATATATATATATATATATATATATATATATATATATATATATATACACATTGTTTTTTGCTCTGTTTTTTAATATATATATATATATATATATATATATATATATATATATATATATATATATATATATATGTATATCCCAATGTCCCTGCTCTCAAATATTGATAAAATTTTAGAAAGCTTATGTTTAATTGAGTTTACAATTCCCATAACAACTCTAACATTCAGTGTGATTTACAATTTGGTTTTAGAACAAATTATTTTACATAATTTGCCCTGTTAAGTAGGACTGAAAAAAATAAATATTTTTTAATTATCTTCGCTTCCAACAAGGCTGCAAGCAGCCACTAATTAGTGTTGGAAGTTACTGGAAGAGAAAAAGATGAAGATTGTAAAGCAAAATAACAATTGACAGGCGACTTAAAAGATTGCAAATTATATGAATCAGGAAAGCAAGATGAAGGAGGCGAATTCCAAAGAAATGATGTTCAAGGAAAAAAACTAGACAAATAAGAGTTTTTGGAGCACTTAGGAACAGTAACAGAAAAAGGATGAGACGCTTGCTCTTTCGAGCAGTGTCCATTATAGTATTTGTAGAAAAGAGAAAGAGAAGCAACATTACGATGACGTGACAGAGGTTGAAGGTTGGCTGCAAGAGCAGGTATGTTTACAATGCGTTTGTATTGTATGTTTACAACTATGTTTACAATGCGTTTTTGCACCTTGTCTAAAAGAGAAAGGACATCATTAGAAGATCCACCCCAGATATGGCAACAGTATTCCATACAAGGCGGGATTAGAGATTTATAAAGATAGACAATAGAATCCAGAGTAAGAAAGTGACGAGCTTGATAAAGAGAAGCGGCTTTAGCAGATGCTTATTTTGCAATGGATTTGATATAAGGTTTCCAAGAAAGATCAGAAGTTAAAGTTAATCCTAGAAGATGAAGGGTAGGAGACTCATCGAGTCCATTACGGTTCATAAATATAGGAGGGTCTAAATTATTTTATAAATTATAATGATTGGCTGAAAAAAATTGAGTTTTATCTGAATTAAAGTTCACCAGCCACTGTGAGCCCCATGCCTTAGCAGAAGTGAGATCCTTTTCAAGCTCAAATGCCCCCTGCAAGCAATCAGAGGGAGTTGGCTTCTTATCGTGACAAGAATAAATGGTAGTATCATCAGCGAACAATGCCACCTTAGATGTGAGAATATTTGGAAGATCATTAATGTAAATTAAAAAGAGTATAGGGCCAAGGATTGAAACTTGGAGAACCTCTGAGGTTACAGAATAAGAAGAAGAGTGCTGTCCATCAAGGAGAACTTTTATACTACGATGGGAAAGTAAGGATTCGATAATCTTAAAGATGTTTCCAGATACACTGTAAGAAGAAAGCTTATGGAGAAGACCAGCATGCCAAACTTTATCAAATGCTTTAGAAATGTCAAGAGCGATGGCCTTATCCAACCTTAACTGGAAAACAAGACTCTGATAAGCACTTGTTAAATAGTTTTGAAAGGATAGACAACAGCTCCAGAGAACACTTCTGCAAGACTATAACAGGTATGTTGTCTGGGCCGCAAGCTGTAGAAGAGTCTAAGCGGGAAATCACTTTAGATACAGAAGCTGGAGTAATACGAATGTCGAGCAATAAATCAACCTGTTTGACGGCTATATCTGGTAGAATGCAACTAGTGGAGAAGAGTGAGGCTTGATCTGGAATTGTCAAAAGGGAATAAAGGATTTCATGCCAGCCTGAATCTATGAAGTTAAGTAAGAAGGTAGACGAAAGATTTCTACAGGAAGGCGAAAGATTTCTACCCAGGGGCCATCATGAAGAAAATCATGGAAAAAGTCCCAGTCTGCTTAAGGTAGTTGTAAGATGTACAATGATAGGGGGATTCTGATGGTAAAAAAGAATGAGATAATAGTTTTAGAGAGACCAAACCATGATCAGAAGCTCCTAAGGGTGAGTGTGAAGAAACTGAGCACTGACTAGGATCAGAAACAAGACATAAGTCGAGTAGAGAAGGTAAATGATTCGGGTTGTCTGGAAAGCGATTTGGAAAGTTGACTATTTGAGTTAGGGATTGAGAAAGACAAAAGTTGTGGGCCTTAATGCCTGCAGAGTCACTGACACTAGAGCCAAGCCATTCAGTGTGATGAAAATTAAAGTCACTTGATGTTATAATCAGAAATAACATCAAGAAGAGTGCAGTCTTGAAATGAGGGAGAGCGATATAGAACAAAGAGAAAGGTGATAGAGTTAAGTGGTGCTAAACGAAAGCACATAAAAGATTAGTCTGTGGATTCAAACCTAGTTTCCCGACCAATGGGTGAATTCTTATGAATGTAAGAATTCACCCATTTGTCGGGAAATAGTCACATGCCCAGGCCAAGCATGTGACTATTGGAGTCTTAACGAATTAAAGGAAGATAACCATCAACACTAAGATCACAAGATGAGACAGCTGAACTCAAGTTAGTCTCACAACATTTAGTCTCAAATTAGTCTCACACATTTGAAGTGTTCTAGATAAAGGATTGTTTGGTTGTGGTATCTTTATTGACCTTTATAAAGCCTTTAATACTGTGGGTATTAAAATTCTATTAAAAAACTAGTACTATGTTATAAAAGGATTTTTAAGTTCCTGGTTTGAATCTTTCCTTACAAATAGAAAACAGTTTTTTTCTATCAACAAATCGAACTCTAATATTTGTAATGTCACTGTTGGTGTGCCTAAGGGTCTGTGCTGGGTCCATTATTGTTTTTAATTGATATAGATTTATCCAAAGCCATAAATTTCAGAGTCCAACACTTCACTAATAACACAAATCTTAATTAGTCAATAAATAAAATGAATAAATATGTCAACTATGATCTAAAATAGCTCTGCAACTGGTGCCAATAAAATTTCTTTAAATACAAGTAAAACTGAGTTGATTATTTTCAAACCAAGGTTAAAAAATTTATCATAAATTTAAAACAAAATTTAACGGTAAAAAACTTTTCCACCTAAAATGTGCTATATTGGAATAAAGATTGTTGAAAGTTTAACCTGGAATGATCATACTAATCATTTAACAATAAAATTAAATAGAACCAATGCAATTCTGTCTAAACTTGGACATCATGTTGACAAAAAAGCATTTAAGTCTATATGTTTTGCTTGATTTAGTTCACACCTCATTTATGGTTGTTTATCTTGGGGACAAAGTTCTTCTATCAATAAATTTCTCTTACTACATAAAAATTGAAAACTGTATTTTTATTCACAGTTGCATTAATGATAAGATGCCCTCTATCTTTACAGAATGGTTTACTCCACTAATACATGCTCCAGAGGCTATTCTAAACCATTCTCAATAGTGTTGATCTTATTTGGGCGCGGGTTTGGGGGCTGTTTAAATTAAAATTTGAAGACCTTTTTTTTTTTTTTTGCATTTTTTACAGCAAATATTGTTTTTTTCGCAAAAAAAATGCCAGTTTTCTGCTAAAGTTTGCTGGAACAAAGGGGTGCTGCTGCCCAAATTTTTTTCTTGGAATTTGCCTTGATTGCTTGTACCCAATCTACTATAATGGCAGATTGTGTGTTTAAGCTTTTGATAGAAAATTTTATGGTAGGCATTCCTTTAAAAACTCTTCAATTAGTGACTTCATACAAAGTAAGCTAAATACTCTTCATTTCTGTTAACTAAATAAAAAAAGTCTAAAAGAAAAGCATATATTCTTCACTTAATTAGAGACAATAGTTTTCCATTAGCGTTATAATTCATATATGTATACAACCCTCAGAATTAGGGTCGGCATTTGGCAATGCTGACCTAACTGCCGACCTAAAAGTGTTTGAAGTCGGCTAAAAATTTCCGACCTTGTTTCTATCTTTTATGGTAAGACCTTTGTATCAATTTTATTTTTGCTGACCTGCTGCCCACCTTTAAAAAATTGAGGTTGGCAAATTATTGCCGACCTCATTTTTCCTAATTCAATGGGTTGTGTATATATATTCTATTCTGTTTTTTGCTTTTCTTTGGGTTTGTTTTCATTTATTCTTTTTTATTTTATTTGTATTTATTTTTTGAAACTTTTTTATTTTCTTGTCCTTGTCCTTTATGAATTTGAATTGTTTACAAGGTCGCTCTCCTTGTTTTAGTCAGGCTATATGAGAGTGAAGCTTCCAGTCAGTATTATGTTATTTAACACCTTTGTATAATATTTGCTTGTAAATATATTGTTATTATTGTTGTTGTTGTTGTTATATATATTTTATATATATATATATATATATATATATATATATATATATATATATATATATATATATATATATATATATATATATATATATATATTAGTGATGTACCGGTTTTTTGGCCGATGCCGATGGATGGGAAAAAGCTGATACCAATGCCGATACCGATGAATTAACTAATTATTAAAAAGAGTTGGACCCGGTCTATCTGCTAAGCTTTAGCCTCTTTTCATTGTTGTAAAGTTGTATCTCTTTTTCTTTTCTAAAAATACTATCATGGTTGCTGCTCAAAGGAGCTTTCATCTCTAGTTCCATTAACTAAAACTCATTCTCGATTGACTCATTACTTATCAAAGTCTAATTCTTTTACTGTATCTGTCTCTTCATGCCCAAAAACTTTTATTTTTCTTGTTTATTTCCCAGTACTTCAACTCTTCTGAACTCTGTCCCATCTTCATGTTTTCCTGACTCATACAACCTTTAACTTTTTAAGTCTTCTGTCAACCGTTTCCTTGCTCTATAACTATACTCTTTTTTTCTAGCAACTCCCAACTTGATAGTGGTTACTTCAAGCTTTCCCAGGAAAGGCATGCGGTTTTTCGTCTTGTATGACCACACGCGATTTTAATATTTTAGAAAACGTGAACACGGTCGTTTACAAGTTTTGTAATAACTCTGAAAAAGTTTCAAAAACAAAAAAACAAAACTAACAAAATTAAAAGAGATTGAAATAGAAAAAAAAAAAATCAAATTAATAATTTAAATGATTTGTGTACTGTTTTTATTTTTGTTTCTTTCAGGTTATATTCAGCAACAAAATTAGGCGAAGCAAAAAAAAACAGTTAGAAGTCTACAATAAAAAGAATGATTTTCCTTTCTTATTTTTTTTTAAGAAGATAGCAAAAATACAAATTGCAATGTGTTTGTAAAATTTGTTTGAATAATTTTAATGTAACAACAAGGGTTAAATTAAGCGAATGCAAAATGCAAAATCTGGAAAAATATCTAGTATTCAAAATTTTAGTTTTTACAAAACCGTGTTCCTTGTTTTTAAAGAAAGAATCAACTTAAATTTGTAAGCAAAAAAACGAAAAATAAAACAATAAACTTAAGATTACAAAAATAATAACACTCTAGTCACTAACTGCATTACAAAAGTAATAACACTATAATAGTGATGTTACTTTTATAACGCACTTATAACTTTTAAAATTCATTCTTTGTTCAAGCAACATTAGTATTCCCAAATTTTAATTGAAGTAGAAAAATATCTAGAAGAAATAAAGTGGATGTTCAAATAATATTAAAACTAAAGTAACTTATAAAATCGTAACAAACAACTTGATGAAAACGTATCATATTAAAAGTTTAGCATTATAAAAAACGTTACTAATGGACCGTAAAAATGCGCGTTAATTCTAAAGTTAACCAATAAAAATTTTTCATTGGTTGATTTTAAATTCAACACGCGTTTTTACGTAACGTTTTTCATAATGCTATACTTTTCATAAAGTACTTTTTTATAACCTTTTTTAAGTGATATGTGAAAGTTCCTGAAATTTTTGAATATCCGCTTTATTTTTTCTAGATGCTTTTCTACTTTAATAAATGTTTGGAATTAATAATGTTGTTTGAACAAAGAATAAAATTTAAAAGTAATAAGTGCTTTATAAATGTAATAACACTATTATAGTTTTATTACTTTTATAATACAGTTAGTGACTAAAGTGTTATTACTTTTGTAGTCGTAAGTTTATTGTTTTTGTTTTGTTTTTTGTAACTTTCTGGCTAGCAAACTTTGAATTATTTGCTCCTTATAAACAAAGTACACAACTTTGCATGAACTAAAATTTTAAAGACCTAATATTTTACCAGAGTTTGCAAACGCGATCGTATAATTTAACTATTGATATAAACCTGTTATATCATAATTATACAAATATATTTTACAAACAGATGTTGATACATATTTTCTCTTTCCTCTTTTAAAGAAAATATAAAATATAGGAAAGTCATCCTTTTTAACGTCTAAAACCATTTTTTTTTTTTTTTTTTTTTTTGCTTTGACTTAATGAATTTTGTTGCCGATAATTATAACCACTAAGAAAAAACAAAAATAAAAACAACACACAAATTATTTAAACTATTATTATTGTTTTCTATTTAAGTTTACTTTAATTTCTTATGCAGTTATTAAATTTAAAACGCATATGTTATAACTTGCGCAAACGGCCGTGATCACGTTTTCTAACTTGAAAAACATTTTCGTGGTCGTACGTGAAAAAAAAACGCACGCCTTTCCTGGGAAGGCTTGTTACTTGCAGCCTTGTTGGGAGTAAAAAAGAATTTAAAAAAATATAGATAACAATGCTTAAATAGGTTGTTTTTAAAGCTTTTGTCTGTAAACAAAGTCAAAATAAAAATTAATCCAAAAAATTCCAAGTAATGCACAAAATTAGCCTCAAAAAGTTTGAGCGCTCCTGAACCACTTTTGACCTCTCCTCAAGCCCAAAATTTAGGGAAAAAAAGACCGAAAAGTGGCCAATTTTGGGCGTCTTGAAGAAGGGGTTATATGTATTTTTTTTCAAATTTTTTTTTTTTTAATTACTATATGAAGGCCTATATTTTAGTTTAAAACTGTATGGTTTTTTTATTAACCCTCTAAAATCTATGTTTCGTGGTATTGAAAATCATGAAAGTTTGTATTTTAAGGGGGAGTCCCAAATAGTAGGGTGTCCCAAAAAACAACTTTTTTGAAAATATTTATCTTTATTGAAATAAATAAACAAAAAGATAATTGTATATTTAAAATATTATAACAGATAAAAACTCAATACATTTGTATTAATCAGGTTTATCTCTTTATCTTTTTCTGCATCACACTAAGCCCATCATTTAACTTAATCTTTGAAATTTTACTAGATTTTTGTTCTGGTGATCTGAATACAGATCGAACTTTGTCTACAGTGAGCAATCTGTTTTGTTTTTCAGTTTCATTTGAATATCTTTGAATATACTGCACCATCATATCTATAGACCGTTCTGAATGGTCATTTACAAAAATCAAAGTTTCAGCATATTTTTGAAAACTTTTAAAGCAAGATTGGGTATGCCAATATTTTGGTGGAAGTGAGAGCCAGTCTTTAACTCGTTGCTTATCAAGACCAATCATGTCAAAAATCAGGTAAGAAAAGTCATCAACTAAGACAGACAAGGATGGTGGTTTTTTTCCAATATTTATATTCATTTTATAAATTTTCTTGATATCTTGTTTTACTTTGTTCTCAGGCTTATAATAGTCAGACCTAGGCATGTCAAATAAAAGAATTGCTGATGCAATTTTTGTCTTCTCCTCTAATGTTAAATCATCATCTAGCAAAGCTAGAGGTATCATTGTTGAGTCCAAATACCAACAATGTTTATACTGAGATTCCAATACAGCATCAACAGCAGCTGGGTTTGTAAATACCTTCTTGTACAGACGCATTTGATGTATGACTGTAATATCAAGAAAAGGAGCTTTGATGACATCCTCAGATTGTAAATACCATTTTGCATAAAAGCAAACAATAAATTCTGTAATAAGCCTAATTTCAGTTTTTAATTTATCGTTTTCTAGAACAAATGTAAGTTCGTTGGATAGAAGTTGAAGTTTTAGATAATAAATTGCTTTTCCTAAAAATCTTGCATGGTGAATAGCACCTGTTTTTCTTACTTTATAGGTAACAGGGGATAAGTAGGTGACTAATTCTGCAAGCTTACTTCTATCATCTCTTTTAATACCTGATTTACCAATGTAAGCTCTGCAAAATGTTAATGAATTCTCGGCTGCCTTTTTTAAAAGATTGCTTTTAACGTTATTCCAATCAAACCGTAAGAGTTGAATTAGATTATAATTAAAATTAGGTTCTTCAAAAATATTTTTTAATTTTTTGAAAAGAGGATTATGAGGTCCATTCATTTTATTATTGGTCACTAACTTCCAAAAGTGAAGCATTCTTAGTTCTTTCATATGATGTCTACAGGCTATTTAGAGGAGATATTTATCCAGTTCTTTAGATATTTTTGAAACGGACCCTTTATTCGTCCCAGTATTGGATGATGTTGTATTGAAGCATATTCCTCGAGTTTTTGATGTAAAATGATATTCTTTATTTAAATCTATTATATCACAAAATTGATCTTCACCGGTGGATGACAACAGCGGAGGTACTCCAAGTAGGTCAGAATCTCCATTAATGTTTACTAAAACCGCCATTCTATCCCTCTTTAATGTTTTCCCTTTGTTTAGTTCAAACAATGTCTTGCCGTCAAAATGAATTATACATGGATATGGAGATGCATCAATGGCTACTTTAACATCTTCGTTTGCAATTGTTGATATGTTTTCGTTTTCTTTTTTCATTTTTCTTTATGAGGTAGACTGACTGCTTTTAACTTCTTTAAGGTCAACACCTGATTGATATAGAATTGCATTTGTTACCTTCTGTAAAACATTTGGTGATATATCAAAGGCTGTGGCAGTAAGAGAAACATTACCAGCAAAAATATCTTTTTGAATTTTTGCAATTACTGTGTCTGGGTTTTCAGAAACTTCTATATGATACCAATTGCCTGGATCAAAATCAGATTCAATTGAAGAATCCTCGCTTAGATCTGTGTCTATAAGTTCAACCTTGGGTACATCATCTCCCAAACTTATAAGCTGTGAACAATTTTCTTCTTTATACTTTCTTTTGCCTAATTTATAGAAATGTTTTAGTATTAGTTTTTAATTTTAGAATTAGTGGAAAAGAGAATAAAGTAATAGAGGTTAAATCAAAGCTTAAGCAGTGAATTAAAAGCATTGAATACTTTTTTTTCTATACTTAATATCTTCTGAACCAATAACAAACTTTCTTTGACCTTGCTGATCTTCAAGAAATTTAATATAGGAATGTTGACCATATTAGTATAGGAATGTTGACCATATTACGGTAGTTGTTTGCAATAAGCAACTGGGTTTTTTTAAAGTTGAAATTCACAAGCTACTGTAAACCCCAATCTATTACTGAAGTGAGATCGGATTCAAGATCAGCTGCTTGTTCTAGGCGATCGAAAAGAGAAGACTTTTTGTCGAGACAGGAGTATAAAGTTGAGTCATCAGCAAAAAGAGCTACTTTAGATGAAAGGTTGTCAGGAAGATCGTTTATGTAGATAAGAAACAAAACAGGGCCCAGGATAGAACCTGGGGGAACCCCAGAAGTTACTGGAAATAAAGAAGAGTGTTGGCCTTCAAGGATGACTTTAATAAACCGGTTAGAAAGAAATGATTTGATAATCTCAAAAACTTTCCCAGAAACACCATATGAAGCAAGCTTATGGAGAAGACCAGCATGCCAAACTTTGTCGAAAGCTTTAGATATGTCGAGAGCAATAGCCCCAGCCTCACTGCCTCCATCTAATGCACTTTACTATTAATGATTTACACAACTTACTATTAATAATTGTTTAATAAGGAAACAAATGTTCTTCGATTTATCAAAGAGTATACATAATTTTTTATTTATATACTTATGTCTTATTTCCAGTGCTGGATTGAGGAGGTTGGAGGGGGCTATATCCCCGGGACTCACAATGTTAGGGGCCGTGAAACAGTCAAGAGGACCATTCGGTACTTTTTTAGTCATTTTTACGCTGTGGCGTATAAAAAAGGCCACCAAAATAATGCAGTCCCCGGCCCTGAAAAGTCCAACAAGATTCAACCAATAAAACTAACGCTAGATGATTTATTTATAAATAAAATAGTTTTTTCAATAACTGTTTTATGCTTAGTTTGAAAAGTTTAACACATTTGAAATGATTCTTCTTACTAAGATGAACAAATGAAATACTGAGTTACTGTAGAAATTCAATTAGCTAGATAGAAATTAACCAAAAACGTTAAACTACTTAGTGAGGAGGAAGCAGAACTGCTTCACAATACCGCTGTTGATGTTTAGTGAGTGGGCTTTATGATTTTAATTAGTATTTAAAATATAAAAGAGTAACTTTAAAAGTAACTTTAAGTTTAAGTATAACGAGTTTGTAAGAATGGCTGAAGCAAAAATAATTTGAGTTAGTAAACCAATTTCTAAGAACTTAAAAACTTTTCTTTCTTGGGGGAAAGAATCATTTTTTTTTTTTTTTAATTTTAATTATTCACCTTCCCAAGGCCCAAGAGCCACTACAGTCGAGGAGGCTACTCATTTTTTTTTTAGATTTTTTCTGTTGTAAATTGTGGTACAACCCTCTCTCAATTCTTTATCTCCGAACTGTTTAACACGAACCTTGACAAGCAAGGCCGCTGCGCGGAGAAATTAAGTTGAGCGCGGTACTTCCAGGGACATGGTGGGAGTCGAACTCCGAACCTCTTGCTTACAAAGCGAGCGCTCTTACCACTACACCACTACCACATATCGGTATCCCGTACATTGAGGGAAATGGATTAGTGGTTAAAATTATTTGTATTAACTTTGATGATTAATAATAATTTCATTGAAAACGCAGTTATTATTGAAAGTATTTTTGTTTACAAAATCAATCGGACAAATTGCTTTAAAAGATTACATTTGAATAAAATACACATACATAAAATTACATACATAAAAATACATTAGATGCATAAAAATACATAATACGCATAAAAAATACAGTGAACCTGTACACATAATACATCCCTTACATATAAAAAATAAGAATATACTAATAAAATCTGTAATATATTTACAAAACGTTGACAAGTTAAAAAATATAAATTTAAAACATTTATTTTTGTATAGAAATAATGTTAGTTTAAAACATTTATAGCTTTGTATATGTGGCTCGAATAATGAGCCATAGTATTAAAATAATAGTTCGTTTGATAGTATATTCTCATAACAATTTATGCTAGAAATCTCAACGAAGACATAACAATACTTAAATGATACAATTTTTTAAAATATTTCAATAGAATACTCTAGAACATTCGGTTAGTATTTTTTTCCTTTGCAATGACATCGCTAATGGAGGATGTTTTTATTTAACGGTATGAAATTGTTTCGTTGTTATACCATTTTATAAACGGTATAACAACGAAATGAATTACGTTAGTCTACCAGAAACAATATTGTCATTAAAAGAAAAGAACAAGAAAAAAATTTTAAATTTTGTTTAGTGAATACATTGTTTATATTGATGTGTATTTTTATTGTTATATTTATATCTCATGCATTTTTGTGTATGCATTTAATGCATTTTTTACTTTTATTAAACTTAGTTTTATGTATAAAAAGTGTTTTTCTGTTTATATTTTCTTTATTTGTTTATTATACTTACAATATATTTTTGTTATTATATTATAAAAACTAAAATTATTATATTTATCCAGTCTTTTTATTCTTTTATCAATAATCGTTTTTATGTCATCGTTATTAGTTATGTTTTGTCAGTTTATTACTGTTTGTAACTGTAACTATGTATATATAATTGATTGTTGTATGGAAGATTGTATTGATTTAATTCTTTTAGTTACTGGTTTTTATAATATTTGTTGACGCATTTAATGAACAGCCTTCTATAAAATATTTAATTAACAATTCCGTTATATATGTATTGTATTTATTATTATCATGTTTTTATTTTATTCATTATTATTGGATGTTAATTATACTTACTGGTAATATTATTATTGCTATTCTTATTATACAATTAATTATTTTTATTATTGTTGTTTTGTTAATTTTGCTTTTTTTATTATAACTATAACTGTGTCTATAATATGTTTTATATCATTAAAGAGGTTTTTACTTTATATTAGTTTTTATAACTATTTGTAACGTGGAAGTTAGATCTTTTTTCCAAAATATATAATTGATTGATTGATTTTTTGAATACTCTTGAAATTTCAGTTAGTATTTTTCGAACCAATAGAATTAGTTGTTCGTAGATTTGGCGAGTTTTTTGTGTTCGCGAATATTCTTTTTTTATATGTATGTTTCCATGTAAGTCCGTAAAACAAAATATACTAAAATTTACGATAATATAATGAATATAATTATTTTTTTGCGGACAAACAAGGAAACATAAATATACTTAAATGTTCTCAAAACAACTAAAAAATCTGGTCGGTTTTTTGCAACTAAATATTATTTCTGTGGTCAGTTATCGAGTGAGATCGCACCCGCTTCCCGACCAAGCCTGTAGCTGTATATCTAAATTAAAAGATTTTAAATTTTCAATGAACCATTCGAAAAACGTCTCATTAATAATTCCAAAAACGAATCATTACTAATTCCAGTATTAAAAAAAAATTTTCTATCTGATATAGCTGGTTTTGCCTCTTTTATAATAAAGTGTTCCTTTTTCATTGACCTCAGTTTATATTCACTCATTTCTAATATATATATAAGTATACATAACTCCTTCCTCAAGACGCTCGAAAATGGCCTTTTTTCTGGCCTTTTTTCCCTAAATTTTGGGCTTGAGGGGGGGGGGGGTCAAAAGTGGTCAAAAGAAGTTTTTTTGTTAAGAAAATTTACTTTTTATTTGACTCCCCCTAATATATATATATATATATATATATATATATTATATATATATATATATATATATATATATATATATATATATATATATATATATATATAACTGTTAAATAATAGATACGCAACATCAGGCACAAAGACACATTTTTAAAATATGATTTTCATATTTTGAAAAATTATTGAGCTTATAAAATACACAATGTAACAACATTTTTGTTTATATTAATTTTTAATTTTTCTTACATTATTTTGGTATGGTGATTTCAATGGTACCATTGATTTTGCTCTATAATCAAGATTTCCTGAGAAAAAACATTAAGTATATTTCAGGACTTTTGTTTATGTGTAATGTGTTTATAACATTATATATATACATGCTGATTTTACATTCTCTCCGCTAAGCCACAAGTGGCTTAGCGGAGAGAATGTAAAATGTTCAACAGTGGCTCATGGATTTGTTTTTCTCTTGGGTCTTTTCGATGACATTGGCATTGTTCACATTCCTGAAGTGTGGAGGTTACTCATTGGCAGTTCAACAAGAAGTCTAAAGGCACTTTTGCTCTATAACAGAAACTGATTTCCTTCGATTCCAGTAGCTCATTCCATTTATCTAAAGAAAGACTACAAGAATGTAAAGTTGTTGCTTGAGAAAATCAACTATGACAGTTACAAGTGAGATGTATGTGGAGAATTTAAGATGCTAGCATTTCTTCTCAGTCTACAAATAGGATACACAAAGTACTCATATTTTCTTTGTTTATGGGATAGGAGGGCTGTGGACCAGCACGAGATATAAGTGGCCAGTGAGAGAACATTTACAGCCTAGTTCGCACAATGTTGTTAATCAATCCCTGATACCTGTTGAGAAGATCTTACTACCACCCCTTCACAGTAAACTAGGTCTTGTCAAACAACTTTTAAAAGCATTAAACCCAGCGAATGCAGCGTTCCAGCATATTTGGCAGATGTTTCCAAAGGTGTCAGATGCAAAACTTTTAGCAGGTTTATTCCTTGGTCCGCAGATTAAAGGTATGTTGGCATGTAAGGAGCTGGAGGGCAAAATGATTGCTGTTGAAAAAAAAGTATGGATTGCGTTTAGACATCTTCATAGTTTTTTAGGCAACAATAAGTGATAACTACAAAGAGCTAGTGGAAAACTTAATTGTTTGGTATGCAGATATGAAATGCAGAATGTCAATAAAGCTGCGTTACCTGCATTCACACTTGGAATTTTTCAGACCAAGTTTAGGTGATGTGAGTGAAGAGCATGAAGAACATTTTCATCAGAGTATCCGTGCAATGTAAAAAAGATACCAGGACAGATGGGATGCAGCTATGATGGGTGACTACATCTGATGTTTGATACGTAATGACAACAAATTTCTTAAAGAAAAACCATGTTCTGCTGTTCACTTCTAGTGTTTTTTTAAAATTTCGAGAGACTATTACATTACAACATAATATAACATTTTGTAATAAATGTATGTAACGTGATGTAACATAATGGTTTGTAACATAACATAATTTTTGAGCTAAATCTCATGCAATATGATTAATATTATTTATATATTCAATTGAATTTTTGGTTTTATAATCAAACGATTTATGCAATAAAGAAACCAATGTCATATTCAGACTCAGTATACTCAAATTAAATAAGAAACATAAAAACATTTTAACAAACAGGGAAAATTTTTTTTTGTTACATCATTAAAAAATCATAAGCATATTTTAAGAATTTAATTTTTATCCAATTATTTTGTGTAATATGTCATGTGGTTCATATTGCTGAGTATGATAAGTTATTTTAAAACAATACTTCTAAACAATGTCAATGATTGGTTAACAAAAATATACTTTATCTATGTGTTAATTCAAACAATCCTTAGAGGTTTCTAGATAAGTATTTTTCAATTGATAAAATTACAATATTGGCTAAATGCAAGATTACAGAAAAGATAAATGATAAAGTGATTTTATACGTCATGCAAATAAAAAAATAAAAAATTTATAATATGAAATGACATTTGGAAAGATCATATCTTTCAGAATACAAAATTGTTGAATCAGACTACATTAGATTCTTTTGCTATCTCTAGTAGTAGAACAATAATGGAATTTTGTTGAAAACATTTGTGGATGAAAGATTTCAGTTGGTTACAGGCCATTTAGGTAAAACTCTTGGATTCAGTACTGAACTCGATTCTATATGCAATTTAATTAATGAAATTGCTGAAAAAAAAAAGAAAGCTGAAATTTATTTATGTGAAAAGAGATGCAGTCACTCAACACCAAAAGAACTATTTGGAAATAATTGTTCAATATTATTATGCGGAAAAAATTAAGTTAAAACTTTTGCACTGATAGATACAGAAGGACAGTACAACTCTGCTGCTATTAAAAAAAGGTTGAAGAAACTCTATATAGATTTGGTATCAGCAAAGATCAAATGGTATGTGCAAGTGTAGACAATGCAGCCAACATTATTAGAGCAATCACACTTTTAAATGAATATTCATTTAAAATTGAAAATTTTTAAAAGAACAAGAGGAGTTTTTACAACAAATGAGGAAAAAGTGCATCAGCTTGGGAAGAAAATCTACCTTTTGTCCTTCTCAGAATGATTTCATTAATTGTCTCATGAGATTAAGCTGATGCTCTGTGTTATTAACACTCGCAGTTAGCTGTTTGTGATGCTTTAAAAACAACAACATATATTGCCCAACTTTTGGCAAAAGTCCATTATGTTGTAAAGAAACTGAGAAACTCATGTACATTATCATTAGCAAAAAAGCAATACAAGGTAGTTTAGTGTGTTAGTAACCCCAGTGTGTCTCATTATCCAATTATGAATAATTGGACACACTGGGGTTTTACATTCCGAATGATTGAACAATTATTACTTTTGCCCCAGGTATGAGCAATTTGCTGGAGTTGATCAGACAATCTTTCTACCCCCTGAAATATGGGATGAGTTGAGTCATTTTTGCGAGATTTCTTCAAGGAATCCAATCTGCGTTCTTTACTTAAACCTGATATTTTAGTCAATATATTATTTTTGAGGATGAATCAAGATTTTGATTAATAAAATATTAATAGTATTTAAGTTACTGTCATAAAACAATAAAAATATTTTTAGATATTTTTGCGGAGCTGCTCTGGAGCTGGAGCTAAAAATTCTAATGGAGCCAGAGCCTCGAGCTGGAGCCAATTTTCAGATCTTGGCTCCAAAGCCCTGATAGTAAAGAGAGTAGTAACATAGAGTAGTAGTTGAGTAGTGAGTAGAGTTTAGTCAGAGTAGTAGGCCCCCTCTGGATTCTTGTAGAGGTGAATTAAATAAATGAAAACATACATACATACATCCATATATGTATATATAGTTACATACATACATACATTCATCCATACTTATATTAATACATCCATGTATGTATATATGTCATACATACATCTATGTATGTATATATGTATGTATGTACAAGCCTTTCCAATTTTCTGCTTTGCTGGTCCACTAAAAAGATGTTTATTTATACAACTTTTTCAAAGGTTACAGCAGTTACAGCAGTAAATTTTATTTATTAGGCATTTCAATAATTTGCCACAAAAGCTAAGAAAGCATAACTAACAAAATAAGAAGTTGAAATAATTTAAAATTGATAAAAATGAATAAAATTAACAATTTAAATAGTTTTGCATATTTTTTGTTTTCATTTTTTTAGAGTGGTTGTTATTAAATTTATTATTTCAAAAGATTTTTTTTTGCAATACATTTACTTGTTACATTAAAATTTAGAGCAAATATAAAAAAAATACAATTACAAAAAAATTACAAAAATATTGACATTTACTTTCTGCTCAAGTGGCAAAATACCCTAAAAAATGCCTCAATTAGTTCTTTTCTCTTGTGATAATAATGGTGCAGATTTTTTTTTAGATTGTTGTGTACTCTGGTTTTTACATAATTGTTGCTTAAATTAAAAAAGGTTTCGCATAATTTATGCAAAAAAACAACAACTTATTTTTGTGCGTATTTGCGCAAAATTCTTTTTTTGCATATATTTTTACTGACTTTTTTACAAAATAAGCTAGTTTAGATGTCTACAAACGTTATTGAATACATATTTTCAAAAAGTTCTAAAAAAATTCATAAAAATTATTAGTTTCAAAAAATAATTTACAAAGACTTTCTCCTAATAATTTTTTTTTAATTGCGTTTTTCTCGAAATGCATAATAAGCAGATTAAGGCATTTTGAAAAACGGCTGCCTAGTAGATATGTATATATGCATAATTAAACAAACCAACGTATATTAAAATATACGCATACATTACAGAGACATATTCATATAGGGTCAATATATATTTGTTACATTAAAATTATACAAATATATTTGAAAGAAAGAAACTATCTGTTGGTAAAATATACTTGTACAATTTTAATGTAACAAATATATATTGTTAAAATATATTTTATCAAAAAAAAAAACAGTTTCAAGTTTACATAAATAAGTGTTGGGGGAGGGGGGGAGTCTTAAATTTATTTTAATTTTTTATTTTGTTAGTTTTGCTTTCTTTGTTTTTGAAACAATAAATAAAACTTAAAAACAGCTGTGACCAAATAGTCTAAATAAAAAACTATTTCGTCTATTTGGTCAAACAAAACAGAAAACCACAGTTGCATCTCCTGGGAAAGTATGTAATTATGTATGTATGACCATAAATAAACTTTTTATTGTAGCAAGATTTTCGTCAACTGACTACAGTTCCATTACTTCAAGAATGTATTCCAAAAGATAAATGCAAAGTCTACAGAGGAAAGCGATTTCCTGCACACAAATTTCCTGAGGTTCATGATGTTCTTGACAGACCTAACACAATTCTATTATTTCCTTCTAAAGATGGTAATGTACTTTAAACACTTCACCTTGATTCACCTTAATTATTTGATAATTAGTTTTTAATATATTATTTTGTAGTATTTGAGTTTTTACACTTAACATATTTTTTATATTATTTAATAATTTATTTTTGCATTATTTATTTTTTTAAGTTTAATTTTTTTTTATCTAGACCCTAATTATTTGGCCTTTAACTTCTTGAAATTTTTTAGATAACTATTTTATAAATTTCTAAAGGTAGTAAACACTTTATTTACATAACATGTAAAAGAAATAAATAACCTAATAACTATTTACATAAAAGAAATAAATAATCTAAAAGTAAAGATAAAATAATAAATAAAGCAAAAGGATCACGATCTCGTGACGATACCCCCATAATCACCTATTAACTTGATGATCATGATTTCTTTGTTTAAAACTATTAAAATATATCTATAATAAAAAAAAAAAAACCAAATGTACTTTAAATGTTATTAAAATATGCAAATTATATGTCATTGTTCTGTTGAAAATCAACTGAAATAAAAATTTATTTCAATTTAATATCTCAGAAACTAGAGCTAATAAAAATTATTTGTTGTTATTTTCTTTTTTCTCAGCCCAAAATTAGGATCATTTGAATAAAATACAACAAAAAATAATTTAAGCTAAAAAACTTTAACGAACGTTTTGAATAGATTTTTAATGTTTACAAGGAATTTTATTTTTGGTAAAATAAAATAAAAGAAAATGTTAGAATAAAAATCTTATAGGTATAAAAGACATATTTCAGCAAAAAAATTATACTTAAAAATTGTTATTAAAAATTATTTGAAAAACTACTGGCGTTCCATTTTTCAGCAGCTGTTCTTGAGCACGCTTCGTTGAGTTTCGGTAACTTCTAACAAAAAAGCGATTGTTATTATTTAAGTAATTTTTTTTTAGAGTTACTTTTTACAAAAATTTTAATAGCTGTACTTATTTATTGAATCAAGTAGAATACGTTTTAATATTAATCCTTTTATTTTTTTTTATTTGTGCTTACCAATTTTTAAAATATTTCCTCGAAATTACTCTTAAATACTTTAAATACGTCTAGCAGTTAATAAATATTTTTAAATCTATTGAATAATTTTAAAACCTAACAAACCCCTGTAAAATAATTGTTTAAGTTAAAAATCTAAAACTAAAAGAAAGTATTTTTGTTCAATTTTATCGACAACTTTGCTATTGGTGAATAATTTATTAAAATGTTGGCTTAAAAAGATTTAAACTTTTTTTTTATCTGAATTTTTTCTACTTGTAAATAATGAGCATATTTAATTTTTTGTTTAATTCAAACTTTTATATCAACAGTGTGCGGTTTTTAAAATACTTTATTAAATGTTAAAATAATCGTAAATTACTTCATTAAAATTCCGCTCAAAAATATCTTTAAACATACTCAAACAAAAATTTTTTTCCTCGACGCAAATAGCCCTAGCTACACGCAAAATCGCTCTTGGACGACGTAAAATTCACATCTCCCGACGCTTTATCGCAAGGCCTGTAAATACTTAGTATCAAAAAACAGTTTATTTTTCTCAGGCAGTAACCTCTGATAAATTTTTATATATTTTTAAATGGGTATAGAATTCTCAACATCTTGTTAAAGTTTCTAATACAAACTGCTTTACTAATTTGCAGAAATCTGACCTAAAAGTTGAATCAATTTTTTTACCTTGTTTTCTGTGTAATGTTAAGTGGCATTTTTTGTAATAAGTTTGCCCTGTTTTGGCCAGACTCAAAACTTTCCAGCCTATTTTATTCTTTGGACTAACAGCTTTCATACAAAATAGCCAAAAGTTTAATTTACAGTTTAAATAGGCAAATATTTGATAAAGTTGTTGCACGTAAGTTAAAAATGGAATTGCCCATATATATATATATATATATATATATATATATATATATATTATATATATATATATATATATATATATATATATATATATATATATATATATATATATATATATATATATATATATATATTAAATATTTAAATGAAAAAAAATACGACTTTTTTATGGGACTTCAAGTTTCATGCCATTCGGCAATCATTCAGCCATATATTTAAAAATCATTAAAATAAAAACCGTTATAAAAATACAAAAATGCGTTGCAACGAGATCAAACGTCAGTTTTCACGCCAAACGGGAATTTATTTAACCGGTGTCGAAATTCGATAATTCACGCGGATGAAATATGGATACATTACTATTGGATTAAAATGTAAAATGCACATTTTGTTTGGATTATAATAAAAAATGCATTATATATTTTTATAATTTCTTCCATAAAAAAATTAACTTGAAAAAAATATACTTAAAATGAGTTTCTCGTCTGCTTACATTTTGATAACTAATAATAATTTACAGTTCGATTAAACTCTTGAAACGCTTTAAACTTTATCATTTTAAATAATAGTAAAATTGCAGTAAAAATGTAAATAAACTGGTTTAAGTTATAAAATAAATAAAACTTTTTTTAAACGTAATAAAATAATAACGCCAAAAAACTTGATTTAAGAGAAGAATAAAAAAAGTTATTACATTTTGAAATAAGAGAAGAAAAAAAGTTATTAACTTTTGAATGACCTATGCCTGTGTTATGAATAAATTAAGGACCTTGCAATGTTATAATGCTTTTTGTCTTTATAAACTTTAATTAATAAAATATTGTTTGGAAAAGTTTGTATAGTACGTTTAACTTACGTAATATGGGTCGACCAAAGCCATCTTGTAGAAGCCATGACAAAAATTTGTCCACATGCAGATCTTTCCACAATAAAAATAACAATGCAAATTCTGGACAAAAGTCAAAAAAACTGTTTATTTTGTAATTAAAAAGAACTGGGCAGTCCGGGAAAACTTTAGTGATATCGTTGAATTTATTCGAGATCTTGGCGATAAGGAGATAGATTCACACTTTAAAATTGCTAGCAAACAAGCGGCAAACACATCATCAACTAGTGATCAGTTCGTCAAAATAATTAGTAATAAATTAGACAATGAGGTTTGCATAAAAATTATTTTGGCCCATGACTTAAGTGTTCTTGCTGATGAGACCAGTGACGTGGCAGATAAGACTGTCTTTTCTGTTTTCATTAGATATGTTGATTCTGATTCTCATACTATTGAAGAAATGTTTCTTGGTTTAGTCCAAGTTATTGGAAGAAAAGATGCGCAAATTTATGTGAACAAATACAACTAGTTTTAAAATCTAAATCGATAGATATCCAACAACTGCGCTTCTATGGCTTTGATGGAACTAACACAATGAGTGGGGTGCGTAATGGTTTACAAGCTAAGCTAAAAAAAATTTCTCCTCACTCAATGTACATTAACTGTCGTTGTCATTGTTTAGCTCTTGTGTGTGTACACTTAATGAAAGAATTTGATGTCCTAGTTAGCGTTGATGCTAATATCTTGGGAGTTTGGAAAGCCATGAAATATTCTTGCGTAAAGGTCTTATTATTTGATGCAGCACAAAAAGTTACTTAAAGCTGCTCCAACGCACTGGTTATCTTATGGCGCTTCTTCAGTACAACTCGTTTCAAGATTTGAGCAAGTTATAAACAGCCTTGATACAATTGTTAATAAGAAGTACGGTGCGAAGCGGGTCGGTTTAACATATCAATTACTTGTTCCTTTTATTATACTATTTTTGCTTTTACTGGCTGATGTTTTAGTAACAATAAATAAATTTGCAAAGTTTTTACAAACGCGAAACCTAATCTACTCAAAGATAAACTTAAAGTTAGACCTTTTAAAAAATGAGCTTAACGATATAGCCAGTGGTAAAAGTCCATTGTTTAACACTCATTTAAATAAGTTTCTCAATATATCTAAAGAGCGTTAATGAGTAACACGTCGATTAAGAAAAAATAATTTGTTTAACACGATGTCAACACCAGAAAAAAATGATGAGTTTTTGAAGAAAGTGCCATTCATGAGGAGATTAAAAGAAGAAATTGATGCAGCAATCCGAATTAATGACGATGTATTTTTGGCCTTTGATGCATTTAATGCAACTGGTGAAAATCAAGATTCCAACAAATTTTCAGCTAACATTAGTAAACTTTCACAATTTTATGGCCATGCAAAACCTGCTGTCATCGACGGCGAAAATATTATTGCACCACTGTTGTTTAATCCTATTCAAGATAATGAAGACGGTATCCATCATTTTCTCTCTGATTATAGAGAAATCTTATGTAACCTTGAAACGAAAAGTAACCTAAAATTTCAAGTTTTAGTAAAAGAAGGCAAATTAAAGAGTAGTAGCATTGATATTTATAAGCACGAACACCCGATAAAAAGTGATGCTATTT
>NC_061164.1:41507239-41534739 GCF_022113875.1 Hydra vulgaris
ATAAATAAAGATTGCATGCAAAGTTTCAGCTAAAAATATTGAAAAGATATTTTTTCATGATTTTTTTGAAAAAACATATATCTTGATAGTATAGGAAATAACAATGGTATAAATGTGAAAATAAAAATTTATAATGCTTTTTTGATGCAGAATTTAACAAAGCTTAAAATGCTGAGATAAGAAACATGTAAGAAACATGCTCAAAAATTAATAAAAAAATTAGTTTATATAACCCATCTTTGAGGGTTATATAAAATACAATTAGAATGTACATGATCAAAAAAGTCATGTATATTTTAATTACAATTAAAATATACATGACTATTTTGAGATATTGAAGACGTAGGTTATATTGACTGCATTTTTACTAGTTATTTTTTAAACGTAATGTTTATCAATATTTTTATCATTTTACTTCTACTTCTTCCATTGAAACTTTTTCAAACGTTTTTGCCACAACTAGATCAAGTTGATAGACTTTTTAACATAATTATGCTGAGAATAAAACAGTTTTCTCTTTGAGACCAATTGAAATATAATGATGGATTTTTTGGGTTGAGGAGTTTTTCAGCATCAACTTCTTCTAGGTTGATTTCAGTTACGAGGTTGATCCACCACTTATCATCATAGACCACTGCTGCATAGTTTCCTAAAGTGTCAGCATCAAGTTGAAATTTTTTTTTTTAAGATTGTTAGTTCTTGTGTAGTTAGTGTCTGTAGTACAGTACCTTTTCGTTCCAACTCTGCTCAACAATTAATTTGGTTGTTTACTCTGTTAACTTCCCCAAGATCTATAAACTGATAAAAGTTATGAGTACCAGGTAGAGTTATTGCCATTGTAAGCTTCTTGTTGTTTTACATGTAGCAATTTTAATTCTGAATTATGTAAAAACCTTTTATGTAAATAAAGTTAACAACCTTTAAATTTTTAATACAAAATTTGTACAAAGCTTCAGTTGTGAGAATTTGGTTTTGGTATTGTTCTTTCAAACTTTCTTGCGTTGTCAACTTTTTATTGTACTGCCTATCTTGTTGTATAGTGATCTTTTGTGGGTTGTGGCAAAAAAGTTGCCACATCCCACAAAAAATGAATTTAGCCTTAAATCTGTTCAGATTTAAAGCTAAATTCTCTGTCCAATTGGCATAGATTGTAAAAGCTTTTATAATTTATGTACTGCCCTGCTCAACCACCAGTGAATAAATGTAATTTGGACATATTGGGGAATTTTGTTTTGTAAATGTGTGTATGATTAGTTGAAATATTTTGTTCATTTAGGTTAAATTGTGTGTAATGTTGTCTGATATAAAAATAGTTAGAATTATGTTTTAGTTCATCATCTTTAAAGTATATTACTAAAGAATGTAAAATTGTTTGGTGTTACAGTTATAACTCTGTATTTCATCTTGGACTTCAAATCTGTATTTTTCTGCAAATTCGCTAATAGTTAATATGCTTGATTGATCCATATTTTATTTTAGTTGCTTAAGGTACTGTGATTGAGAGTGGGCAAAAAAATGTACTTTTAGTTTTACAAAATAAGGTACTAATAGTTCAATAAATGCCAGAATACCTGCTGTCAAACTCAATATTGTTGTGCAACCTGTAGTTTACTACTTGTAGTTTATCTCAAAATCATCTTCATATTCTCCAAAAGTCTCATAAAAATACTTGGTGAGCAATTTTTTATCAGGATAATCATAATACAGTGCAAGCATGCATTCTTTGTTTTTTACTGAGCACACAGTTTTTGAAAGTACATTTCACCAATATTTAAGGCATCCAATAGCAATAGGCAATTATGGTTATTCAACCAAAAGCAGAATTTGTACTACTTGTACCTGGCAAAATGCCCCACTTTAGTCTAAATTAAGCAAATTTTGAGTAGCTTTCTAGCCATCTTTGCCTGGCATTCTTTAAACTTCAAAGTTATTTTTTACTTCTGATATTGACCAACTTGGTGGTGCCAACTTGGCAACCAACTTGGTGGTGCAAGTGTAAGAAGTAGAACAATAGTAATTTTTTCAGACTTTTCTCATTTATAATTTAATCAAAGTTTCCTTCTTTTACACTAGTTTTATTCATAACATTTTTTTTAGGGAACATTGAGATGAATTGCATCTTCTACTAATAACTTTACCATTTCGTTGATGTGTGCAACTTTTTACTTTCTTTTCTGAAAGCGTTTGTTTTAATGGTTTTGAATGAGATTTTCCCAAATGCAATAATTCTAAAAGCTTCTAATCTTTTTAAACTTTATTTGTGACTCTTATTGTAACTACATAAAAATTTCCAAAAATTATTGATTTGTATAAAGCTTGTCCTCATATTTGTCAAAAACTTAATTGTGTTATGTTTTAGAATAATAATAAAATATTTAAGTTTTACAGCTTCTTACTAAGGATTTTCTTTGTATGTGCCTCAAATCACCACAAGCTTTCTGCCATAAAGGATACATTTTCTAATATTTTGTAGTATGTCTTTTACAAAGTATTGTAAAGTTTAATAATTCTATGTTTTAGTGTAAAGATATAATTTTTCATTGCCTAAAGTTTCAATAATATTTTGTTAGCCTTTACATGACTCTGATATCATTAAGCCAATAGAACACATCTTAACAAGATAATTTAAGCAGCACAAAGGGGCTTAGAGTTCTGGCTCAGAACCAAGAGGTTTTTAGTTTGACGCCAGTAAGACCTTGGTAAGGAAGTGTGAACTTCCTGAAAGGTGTGAACTTCCTGGTTAAATGCTTCTCTGCTGTGCTCTGTGATAAGACCACCATAGGTCTTCTTGGAGCACCTTAATAACCCAGAAAGAAAGAAAAAATTACCTTGGGATGAACCATAAGAATATAGTATTTCTTAAAACAAACAATTGTTCTTTTTTATACTTAATATTTTGTGTAAAAAAAAGTTTTTTTTATGTAGAAATAGTTAAAACCTTTTTAAATTCTTTCTTTAGTATGTTTTGCACTGCTAGATTTTTAAATTTTTATTTTTAAATAGATATTTGTCAATTTGTTAAAAATCTTAAAAATTTTTATTAATTAATGTGGTTCTAAAACTGAACTTTTTACAAACTATATAAATGTCAAAGTTTATTAAACAAGTACACATCAGTATCAGATTTTGTCAGTTTTTATATAAAACAGGATGTGTTTTGTTTGATTAAAAAAAACAGGATGTGTTTTGTTTGATATAAAAACTGTTTTTCAGTAGATAAGATCATTAATTTTCTTATCTAATTATGTAAGTTTTTCTTAAATATAAGATTTAAATGGGGGAGGGGGATTGAGATATTGGGGCCCAATATCTGAGTTACCCCACATACATTACATTTATCGAATTCTGCATCATAAAACATTATAAATATTTTTTTTTATATTTTTGCGCTGTGTATTTTTATTTGTAAAGTATATATATATATATATATATATATATATATATATATATATATATATATATATATATATATATATATATATATATATATATATATATATATATATATATATATATATATATATATATATGTATATACAAGACCTTTTGTAGGAAAAAATTTTGGGTGGCGGCAATCTTTATGGGAAAATCGGTGTTTTTTGCACAAAAAAAAATATTTGCTGCAAAAAATTGTAAAAAAATAAGTCCTTAAATTTTAATTTGGGCAGCGCCCAAATATGGTTGACGCTATCGAAAACAATGTAAAATAGCCCTTGATATATATATATATATATATATATATATATATATATATATATATATATATATATATATATTTATAAATATAAATATAGAAATGAATGCCAAAGGAATAAGATTTTTTTTTTAATCTCTTTTCAAATGCCTTTTCCAAGCAATGGTTAAATGTCTCTTCCAAGCAATGCTCAAATAGCTTTTCCAAGCAATGATCAAATGCCTCTTCTTTTTGGAGAGGAATGTTTCAATAATCTTAAAGATGTTGCCTTATACACTGTAAGAAGAAACCTAATGGAGAAGACCAGCCAAACATTATCAAAAGTTTTAGAAATATCAAGAGGGATAGCCTTAACCTCTGTACCTTCATCTAATAAACAATAAAACCCATCGGTTATTACTGTTAGCAAATCAGCTGTAGAACAAGATGATTGAAATCCATATTGATTATCAGAAAGTAAGTTATTAGACTCAAGATAAAAGATTAAATATTTTTTAATTAAAAATTCATAAACTTTGCTTATAGGAAATATAAAATAGGAAAGCATAGATGACAGCTCCCGTGAACACTTCTGCAAGACAATTACAGGATATGTTGTCCGAACCACAAACTGTAGAAGAGTCTAGGCAGAATCACTTAAGATACAGAAACTCGAGTGATACAAATGTCAAGCAATGGATCAACTTTTTTGTCGGTTATATCAGGTAGAACGCAGCTAGTGGAATCAAGAGATGATATTGATAAAAAGTTCTTAGCAAACAATTCAGCTTTGTCTTTAGGTAAGGTGACAAAATCTGAACCATACAAAAGAGATGGAATAACATATTTTCCCTTATTATAGATACTGTTAAAGGTTCTCCAGAAGTCACGAGAGTCTAATTTTTGAGATGAAATACCAGTTCAGTATTAAAATGAAACTCAGAAACTGTCAATATTTGGGGTTAAATTTTTGTGTAAATTTTTTTCAAAAGTATGAGAACTCATGGTTCAAAATATCCTGAGTTGATTTTTATCCTGAGTGATTTGATTTGGAATTACTAAATTAACTCTGATAACTCTCTGATTAACTCTCTGATATGAATAGTAACTATAAGTTACTATTCATATCAGAGCATTTATTTATTCTTGATATATTTTTTATGTTTATATAACTTTTTATCTATTAATAATAAATAAAAGTAATAAAAAGTTAAAAGGAAAAATGCAGGCTGATGCTAAAAAAGTAACAAATTTGTTGGAAACATTTTGATTTTGGTAACTTTTTCCTATAAACAGTGATGCTTCGTGTTTAATAATAATATTTGTAAACGAAACTTTTCTATACTGAAATATATTCTGATACTTAGAACTTAAGTTAATAGTTGTGAAGTTTTGAAAAACAAGAGCTTGCAACACCTTTATAAACGATATTGTAATGTTGTTTATAAGGATATATATATATATATATATATATATATATATATATATATATATATATATATATATATATATATATATATATATATATATATATATATATATATATATATATATATATATATATATATATTTAAGCTTTTTATGTAAAGAATATTCATTTGCAAGTATTTGTATTTTGCAAAAAAAAATTTTTTAGGTAATGTTGTCAGGAAAATGGAAAAGTCAATTTGTAATTCGAACGCAACCAAACAATGATAGTGTTTCAACATTAGAAGCTGTTGCTATTGCAATTGCACAGTTTGAAAAGACACCTGATTTGATTGAGGTTGTAGTTATACAATGTAATTATTTCTAACCTTATACTTAAAAACAGGTGCATATATATATATATGTATGTATGTATGTATGTATGTATGTATGTATGTATGTATGTATGTATGTATGTATGTATGCATGAATGTATGTATGTATTTATGTATTTATGTATGTATGGCATACATACATAAATACATACATACATTCATTCATTCATTCATACATACATACATACATACATACATACATACATACATACATACATACATACATACATACATACATACATACATTGTATGTATGTATGTATGTATGTATGTATGTATGTATGTATGTATGTATGCATATATACATACATACATATATTGTATGTATGTATGTATGTATGTATGTATGTATGTATGTATGTATGTATGTATGTATGTATGTGTATGTATGTATGTGTATATGTATGTATGTTTGTGCTTGGTTTATGTCTTGCTTCTGAGCCTAGCTTGTAATTAGGTACTCTTTGTTCTCCTTTAGTGGTTGCATTGCAATGGTCTCTCCAAAACTTTTAAATAGTGCTGCCTAAAATTTAATTTTAAGTTTATTGAACCTCATATTTTGGCTCATAAATTATGTTTTTGAGACTTTTTTAAAATCTTTTACTATTCCAAGTCTAACATTTCATCATTCTCCCAATGGCAAAACAGAACTATTCTTAAAAACCTTAATTTTATGACATTCTTACACCTGAAGTGACGTCAGTCTTGGCAAAAAGTTATCATTTTTTGATTTCTTAAAACTGTTGAACTGAAATCTTATTTTTCTTCTTTGTCGGCATTGCATTGGCTGCTGAATTTTAAAACAAACAAAACTCGAGTTTTTATTTATTAATTCAATTTAATTAATGAATAAAAATCTAAAATTCAAACGAATCAAAAATGTCTTATCGTAAAATTGTAAAGCACTTTAATATTTTCAAGAGTAGGTTAGCTTGTTCAACGATATAAAGCTAGAGGAATGAAGCGAACAGGTCGACCCAAAATTGTTTATGAAAAAGTGGAAAAATTGCTGGTAAGAATGTCAAAAAATATCCAAGAAAATCTGCTGTGGTCTTAAGCTGAAATGCTTAAGTTTTATGAAATAAAATGGTCTGTGTCGACCACCAAATGTTGTTTTCGTAAGGTTTTCTTGTTTGGCCGAAGATCAGTGAAGAAACCACTTGTTTCTGTAAAGAACTGCAAAGCTTAGATTGGGTTTGCAAAAAAACCCATAAACAAAACCCTTAGATTGGGCACCAAATAAATTAGCATAAATTAAGTGAAAAATCTACGTTAATAGTATTTAAATCGGATGGAATTAAGTATGTTTGACGTCCTGCAGGTGAGAGATTCAATCCTAATTACCAACTTCCAACTGTTAAGCATAGTGGTGGAAATACTATAGTTTGAGGTTGCTTCAGCCGTGATTGTATTGGACCTATTTTTCGTATTGAAGGAGTTATAGATGAGCATGTTTATGAAAAGATCATCAATGATAAATTACTTTGTCATGCTAAAGTTGTCATGATGAAATGCCATGAAAATGAATATTTCAACAAGACAATGATCCAAAGCATCATGCAGTCTCTGTTAAGAATTTCTTTGCTAGCAAAAAATCGCTTTCTTGAGTGGCCATTACAAAGTCATGATCTTAATTAAATTAAGCATTTCAGTTTAATTGATGATCTAGGAACACCTTGATCATCAATTAAAAAGTCTAAAAATAACAAATAAAAATAATTTATTTTCTTTAACTAAATCAGAATGGTCGAAGATCCCATTAGATGTTCTAGTCAAGCTAGTAGACTTTATGCAGCGTTATTTTCAGATAAGTAATCTTATTCGCTGAATTTAGTGAAAATTTTAAGAATTTTGAATGCGTTGTTTTGAATTTACAGCGAAATAAGTGACCGTCCTTAAACGTTAGCACGCTACGCTAGTAATTACTGCTTAATATAACTATAGCAACACTTAGTCCTCTATTTTATGATATTTTACTGATTACTATTTGCTACTGAATTCAATGTGAAAACAAACCTTTGAACGTATTTTTTCTTTCATTCTCTAGAAAATTTTAATCTAGTTTTTTCCTCGCGTATAGGAATATTCTCCCGTCTACATGTTTTTTTAGTTCATACAATTATATACAGTATTGGACAAAACATTTGCAACCAACATCGAACAATGCTAAAAAGTGTTCCTAATTTTACATGTCTTAAAATCGAAACGACCTATACTACCACAGCAAACAGTTCAGGAGTCTGGAGTCATAGCATACCATGACATGAGCAATCAACTGACAGGTGACAGCACACAGGCAAAATTTCGTTGACAAGTGCCATTTTGCAGCGGGCAAAACAAGTGCAACTTTTTCGGTTTGTTTTATTTTCTTAAGTCTGGTCCGTGTCAACGTCACGGAAGTTTTTTAATAATTAAAGGAAGTATCCAGAAGTTTCCAGAAGCATGCAGAAGTTTCCAGAAGAAGCATCTGGAAGCATTCAGAAGTATCTAGAAACATTTAGAAGCACCCAAACAAATCCAGAAGCATCGAAAAGAAGCATCTAGAATCTTCCAGAACAGGTTCACGCAGGTTCATTTTACTATATAAGAGACATGTAAACCGACCTATAATTCAGTATACGGAAGTTAATCAGTCAGTATTATCAAGACAGTTTATCAAAGTGAGTTTTATCAAAGTGTTTTATCAAAGAACATCAATACAAGAAGTGAAATACACCAAGTGTTTCATTACATCAATACAGTCCACAACCAATTAAGACGTGTTCCACAGAGCATTATTGTATCATCACGAGGTAAATGTAACACGGTAAGCCTTGAGACGCGTGATTATTTTTTTTATTTTTATGACTTCAAGTGCAAAAATGGCTCCCGACAGTCTTGGATTAGAACTAATATAGATAATTAATGACGATTACGTAAGTGGAATGTCACAAAAAAGTATTTGTGATAAATATCGCGTGAAAAAATGGACCGTATCAAGACTATGTTCCAAATATCGTTCTACTAGGAAGTTAGCAGCAGGTAACAAAGGTGGAAGACCGTGTTCCACCACTTCTAGAGAGGATTCTATGATCGTCAGGTCCGTCAAGAAGGATCCCTGGATATCATCAGTCAAGATACAAAAGCAATTAGAGCTGCCTGTATCGGACCGAACAATCACACGACGTGCTGTTGAAGCCGGATTGTTTTCTCGACGCCCTGCAAAGAAACCGCCAATTTCACTAAAGAACCAGAAGAAAAGACTCCTGTTTGCTACATCTCATTTTGACTGGAATGTGCAGAAATGGCGAACTGTCCTGTTCAGTGATGAATCGAAGTTCAACATCATTGGGAGCGATGGCATTTGTCGTGACCGTCGACCGGCTGGATAACGCCTCGACTTACGTTACTGCCATAAGACTGTGAAGCATGGTGGAGGCAATGTAATGGTCTGGGGGTGTTTTTCTGCTAACGGTCTAGGTCCAATACATCGAATCGATGGAATAATGGACGGTTTCATGTATAAAAATATCGTGAATGATGTTATGCTACCTCATGCTGAATGGAATATGCCAATAAAATGGGTTTTTCAGCAAGACAACGATCGAAACACACTGCAAAAGTAGTGAAGAAGTGGTTTCAAGACAACCACCTATCGGATCTCAACCCTATCGAGAACCTGTGGGAGATCGTCAACCGCAAAATTAATCGTGAAGGTGTTCGTAATAAGGATCAACTGTTTGAACAAATCTAAAAGGCCTGGGCAGCGATTTCACAAAGTTTCATTGATCACCTGATCGAATCTATGCCTCGAAGATGCAAGGCTGTGATCGACAACAAAGGATTCGCCACGAAATGTTGATAGCAAAATACAGCTTGGTCAACGTTTTGTGGAGTTGCACTTGTTTTGTCCAGAACGAAATCAACTTTTTTTTAATACTTTTGATTAATTTATTAATTTTCGTGTACAAATAATGAACTTTGTGATGAATTAAACTTGAAGAACGTTGTCTCTAAACAGTTACATAGTTGTTTCTCTAAATTGAAAAAATGCAACACTTTTATATAAAGAAACTAAGTTAGCATTATTTGGTTGCACTTGTTTTGCCTGATACTGTATATATTTCTGTATGTGTGAAATCAATTTAAATATTTTTAATCTTTTTAAATTTTTTTGTTTTTAGGTGGCTCGAAAGCCTTTAAAATACATGTGTGATATACAGCTTCAACATGGTGCCCTAGTTCATGACAGCAAAGAGGAGTTAGCAGCTCGAGGTATTAAGTATCGGTTCTTTGAATCTAATTGTAAAAAGAAAGAATTACCCTCTAAATCCTAATTTGTTTATTGAACTTTGCAATTTCAAAAAGACGCTTGTGCAATACTGCTAAATTTTGTAGACAAACGAAAAAATAGTTTTTACAAAAATTGTATGGCATCGGTTATATCAAAATAAAGAACAATAAACACTTGAGAGTGGAATTTGTATATCTGAATTGCTGAAACTTATTATGGGAGTAATTGAAAAGTTTATGCAGGGTTTAGCCTTTTTTTTATCATTAAGTCAAATTTTTTACTGAACTTAAAATCCCAGAAAAAGACATTGTGCTTTTTAATTACGCAACTACTCTATTTTGTATATTGAACATTTTTATTGTTCCGAACAACAAAAATATACAAAATACCAATCCGTTACCAATCCGATTCAAAGTATAATAGATCAATTTGCATATGTTAGTCAAAATATCAATAGATCTAATTGCACATTTTAATTTCAGTCGATGTATGCTCGGTTCGTGGCTTTTTTTTATTGTTATTACTATTATATATATTTATCATATTACCAAAGTAATAAATACTTTTACTAAAAATATTTTGAGTTTCTTTCTTCATGACTATTGCAAATAAGTGAAACTTTTGAAAATTTAATATAAAATTACTTACTTGAATTACCTTTGCGTACGACAACATATACAAATGTAACGAAACATTACTTGTTTAAAAACATCATATGAAACCAACAATTGGTACAAAATAACCTAACTAAACATAACTTTAAAAATCTCAAATTGAGGAAACGTCAAGAGATCACAGAGATCTCTATAAAGATTGCAGTAATTGCAATTCATCTCGATTATCAGTGTATTTAACTCCTCTCGATTATCAGTATATTTGATGAAAAAAACTCCTATATCGGGTGGACACGGAAAAATCCGGTTTAGTATGAGATTTTTGCTCCTGTGATTTTTTTACTCCCCAATAAAAATATCGTATGAAGTTTTTACCGCGGAGTAAAAAAAAGCATATGAGATTTTTACTCTCACTATTTTATTTCTACTCTGTTATTTTGTTATGTTGTTATTAGCGGAATTGCATATCAATAAGACATGCACTCCAGATTTGCAAATATTTTTAGTTATTTAAAATGCAAAAGATATCCAAAATAAGTTTATTTACAATCTATCACATTCAAAATAAATTTTTCTGGTATGGAATGATAAAAGATATTACAACTTATGTTTCCAAATGTGACATATGCCGAAAGTCAAAGAACAGAAAACTTCAGTCGAAACCATTGCTGCAAAATATTTCAATTCCTAATATGAGGCAATATGAAGCAGGTAGAAATCGATTTAACACAGCTACCAGAAGTTAATGGTTACAAATATCTGGTTGTATTAATTGACTACTTCAGTAAATGGGTTGAAGCAGAAGCACTTACCGATAAAACTGCTGTGGCTTTTTTTTTGTATAAACAGATATGTCAAAATCAAACAATTAAACGTATATTAGTAAAAGTGCTTGATGAGGCTGCTCTGGATTGGCCATACATATTGATAGTGTTTTGTTTTCTTTAAGAGTTAGAAAGCACAAGTCTACTGGGTTTTCACCGATTGCATTGCTTTACCAAAGGGAAGAAGTTCTTCCTATTGATATAGATTGCAATTTAATTGACTTTAATGAAGATAACGCTCTTAGCAATGATGATTTCTCTAACAAAAAAATAGTTTCAGATACCTTTCATGCAATGAATAAAATTTTTGACGATGCTTATAAAAATATTGAAAAAATCTCAAAAAAGAAAAAAACATGATTACGACAAGAGAATTGCACCAAATAATGAAATTAGCATAAATAAAAAAGTGTTACTAAGAAATAGCAAACGCGATGATAGAAAAGGTGGTAAACTTGTAAAGCCTTAGACTGGACCATACATTGTAACTTCTATTTCTAGCACAAATAACTGCACTTTGAAAAGTCAAAAGGGTCAAATTTTGAAAGCAAAGTATAACTTGATAAAGTTATGTTTATATAATGAAAAAATAATTAATAATGAACAAGAAATCACATTTGATGAAAATAATATGCAAATTTCTAATGATAAGATCGGAAAATATGCAACTATTGAAATGAGAACTTGTATTTCTGAAAAATTTGGAATTAGTATTACCAAAAATATTTTTATTGCAGATATTAATCTACTTTCGCGTCCGAAACAAATACATAAAACCATAGGCAATGGTAATTGCTTTTTTAGGGCAATATCGTATACAGGCAGTGAATGCAGTTATGAAATTATAAGAGAAAAAGTTGTTAAACATATGTGTACTCATATTAATGATGAAATGACTTTATATATGAATCAATCAATAATAACGTATCTAAATGAAAGTGGTATGAGTGATAACACAACTTGAATGTGGTATCAAAATGAAAGTGGTATGAGTGATAACGCAACTGATGCAGAAATAATTGGGTGTGCCTCGTTCATTGGTATTGATATAAAAGTATATAGAAAATATGGATAGAAATTGAAATGGCTGACTTACACATGTAGTTTAACACTTACACAGCTTAGTGAACATGCTATATTCCTTAAAAATTCAATTGCAAGTCACTTTAATGTTGTACTGTTGTAAAACATAAAAAAAAAAAAATTATAAATCATCTTCTTTTCATAATTATTAGACATTTTTTAAATATATTTTTATTTTAAGTCTGTAAACAAATGTTTTAAAAACGTAAAAATAAGCGAATTTACAACGGTATATAGGAGAAGGAATAAAAATGTTTGTCTTTTTAAATTTGGTGGCAATACTTTTTCATACGCCTGACTGATTCCACATTAGTAAAGCGAAAGCAAAGAATCCAGAAAAAAAACCATATAACAATATATGTTTAATTAAAAAAAAATCTTGACCCTATCTGATACATAGGGTAAACTACGATAAATTTTTTTTTTGCAGATGTGAATCGTTAAATAAAAAAGTCAGAAAGAAATAAAAAGCTGCGATTTTCAGATTCTGCAGGTTGGTAAGGTAAACTTGTTGTTTAGAAAACTCCTTTTCTAACAAGTTTGCAACAAGTACGATAGCCTAATATTAAAATTAAACAATTTTGGATATTCCCCTTTATTTTTTAAAACAAGTACACTTTTTGCTCAAACAAGTACTTGCATATTCTATGAGCTTTAAGTTTAAAAAAGATTACCTGTAAAATTTATATTTTCATTGTTTATTTAAAATAATATAAGAAATTTTACTCCCACTAAAATGTAGAAAATAAATTAAGTTAAAAAAAGTTATTATTAAAAGTTTAACTTTTATTAAATATATTAATTAAGCACTATATTCTAAAATATACACTATACACTAAAATTTCATAAAGGGAGTAAAAATTTCATACGCATTTTTTACTCCGCGCCACAAATTTTATATCAAATTTTTATAGGGGAGTAAAAAAAAAAAAGGGAGTAAAAATCTCATACTACACCGGTCAACTTTAAATAGATGCCCCTTTTGATGATCAATTTAAATTATTTGACGAGCTCCTTTTGTCGCAAGGAACTTGTAGTCGTGGTATGCAGCCCTGTTGTTTTTTCACTAAAAGGCCTTGACTGCCGATCTCTACATCAAAGAATGCCTCCAAAAAAGACTTTTTATTTATGAAAGGTAGCAAGAAAAAATCCCCCCGAAATAATCCCCCGGAAAATATCTCCCCCCAAATTTTTTTTTTTTTTTAGTTAAAAATTATCAACAAAATAGTTATATTTATTATTTTAAATAGTTTTATAAAATACTTCATTTTTTATCAAAATGTCAACTTATGCGGTTGTCGGTAAAATGCAAACTGTGAACCGCGAACTGCGAACCGGTTGTTGAAAAATGCGAACTTTTTTGCGAAACAAAACATATTTTAAAGACCATTATTTTTATGATAAAAATAATAATAAAAAAAACTCTCAATTTCTTAATAATCTATATTAAAGCTTTATTTATATAAATTTTTATTTTTTAACTGTAAAACATGCGCGGAGTGTTGCTACATCGACTATCTTATAGCCTGACTCGCAACGTAGTGCTGCTACATCGATTGACAAATAGCCTGACTAGCAACATAGTGCTGCTACATCGACTGAGGATTTGGTTTGGGCAGACAGTCTATCAAATAATTAAAAAAAAAAAAAAATTTATATTGTATTTGTCTAGTTTCAATAATTTTCCTTTTATTTATTTTTTTAAGTAATTTTTTCGCTTAAAAGTCCTTAAAATATACGCTAAATTAACTACGATGGTTCGCAAAAAAAGGTCACATTTTACCAGTTCGCAGTTCGTCAGGGTTAGGGTTAGGGTTTCACATTCGCTACCTTCGAGGAATAGCGCATTGACATTTTGATGAAGAATGATGTATTTTATATAAATATTTAAAATAAAGAAAGAAATAAACATAACTACATATTGATAATTTTTTATTAAAAAAAAAATTTAGGGAGGGGGGAATTTTCCAGGGAAATTTTTTTCTTAGGGGTATTTTTTCCGGGGGGATTTTTCCCGGGTTTTTTCCTAGAACCTTTATGAAAAAGCACAAATACCGATATCTCTTTTGGCCAGATCTTGTTGCTTCTCACTATTCTAAAATGGTTCTACAGTAGTGCAAAGATAATAATGTAAAATTTTTCTTAAAGAAAAATTTTATTTAAGATTTTCTTAAAAAATTTTCTTAAAAAATCGTCCTCAAGAGGGCAAGATTTAAGATTTTTGGGCAATAGTTTAGGAGTTCTTTGTTAGACATGTGGAGTAACAAAACATAAAAAAGACTTTTTACAAAAAGTGGAATTATGCCACCATTAAGGTGAAAAAAGAAAACGTCTGCAAAATGATGGCAATAAAATATATTAACCCGCTATAAAATTCGATCTCTTGCCAAACAGCCCATCGGGCCCCTTAAAATAAAGTTGAAATTCTCATTAATCTTATTAATCTCAACACACTTGACATTAATAAGAATTTCAACTTTACTTTAAGATATTTTCGCAATCTGAGCAAACAGCTTCCAGGAATATACGGAGGTTAATTTTAAGCAGCCAATAATTTTTCCTACAACAGTAATAATTTAAAAAACAAATAAATACTTTATATCTTTTATTTACTTTTTTTCAATTCGATGTATTTTTGACGTTTTGCACAATTTTGTGCTAGTTGACGAAGTAAAGTTCAACTTCGTTCTATTTGTTTTTATACTAAATTTAGTACATTTATTCCAAAAAAAATATGATTAGGTAATTTTTATATTCCCGTGTAAATTATTTTTAGAAATTAAATTTCTAAAAATAATTTACACGGGGTTAAAACAAACATGGGGTTTAGGGTTAATTAAGGGTACCCACTGATCTTTCAAGACTTGTAAAAATCCATTAAGATTATAAATTATTATATTTCCTTATATTTTATTACTATTTCCTAATCGTTTAGATATTAGATAAAAAATTTTTTAAAAATAGCGGACATTTACAAATTTAAAAAATCAGTTTTCTATTAACCGTCTTGGAAATGCTGCTATTATTAATGATAAAAATTTTTTTCAAGCTTTTACTGACTCGATAAATAAATGGAAATAGACAAAAGTTCCAAACTTTAAGAAATGTACATTATCTTCTCAAACATCATCAGTACTACAAAAAACTTTATTATGTCAAATTTATTTATTGCGTTATTAATAGGAGATCTGTTGGAAGATAATTATATATTTATATTGAATTTTTAAAGTGATCAGTTAGAAAGAAGATTAAGATTAATACCGCCAAATGAGTGGTAACAGGTTCCTTGTCAGTTTGAAAGACGTTATTTATTGTAAGAAGATAATCCAAATAAAAAGTTTAATAAAGAGATGAATTCAATTTTTTTGCTGTTGAAAAAATGCTTTTGAAGATAATCATCATGCTAGATCTTCGATGAGTCAGATCAAAGAAAGAGATTTAAATTGTGTGGTTTAATCAGATAATTCTGGTTAAGTCGCCAGTCATAATGCTGGTTTCATTGCCAAAAAAACTGATTAAGATGTTTAAAGTATGTTGCAAATTGCTGTGTACTCAAAATTGTCAACAAGAGTCAAATGATTATAATTATCTAAATAAATTGTTTAGAGGTGGGCTAACAACTCCATTATTACCGCTTTTAGAATATGTCTGTGAAAGTTTTTGCTATGCTAGATCACTTATTAGTGTTATTTATCAATCTCAAATGGAACACCGTAAACCAGAAAATTAGTTCATGGCAGTAGAGAAGTTTACCAACCGTTTTTATGTTTAAATCAACAAAACTGTGGAAAAGAAATAATACACACTGTTTTTTATAATATATTTATTCTAATATTTTCTAATATTTATTTTCATAACATCAGAAAGAGAGTCAGTGATTTCATTGTTGCAAATTACATTTTTGCCTTAATAAAAAGAAAAAAAGAATAACAGTTTGTGTATAACAAATTCTCAAAAATAACCATTAAAGATTACTTTTTAGAACTTGCGAGTTCTTATTTCTTGCACAGTCCTTAAATATTTCAAAATTTCTACTAACAAAACCAACCCATCTTTTTAAAATCATTTTAGTTATATAATTATGATGGTAATTAATGTTGTTTTCTATAAACACAGCATTTTTTTTTTTTTTTTTTAAGTTGATTAAGGTGCCCCAAGAAGTCCTTACGGTCTTATCACAGAGCACCGCGGATGAGCATTTAATGGGAAGTTCACGCCTCCTTCCCAACCGATGTTGCAAAACCTGCCCAGAGGTGGGGTTTAAACCAGGGATCTTACGTTTCTGAGGCAAGTGCGCTACCACTGCGCCATGGCTGCTCTATTACTATTTTTATTACTAAAAAGAAGCCTCGATTAAGTATACAAAGTTTAAAAGATATTTCGATTAAGCCAACGCAATAATTTTATCTGGTACCAGATTTACTTTCTTAAAATTTATAGCGCAATAACTAAAATAATTTGAGAAAGTTTGTCCATTTGATGGAATATACGTTTTTTAAACTGGCCTTTAATTTTTTTTCCATTTAAGCAGAATAGAAAGCCGTGTATTTAAGTAGGCCATTTTTAGACATCTTTTAAAAACTATTCAGCAAATTAATTATTGCATGCGTTATTATCTCTAACTGGTAAGATAATGAAATAGCCGATCTAAGGTTGACAGCTGATATGTCTGAGAAAAATATCGCCTTGTTTGTAAAAAAATAGTCGGCAAACAATAATTGAGCTTAAAAGTCTTACATATCAAGTTCGATTTGTGGTGTGGTGTGTCAAGCTTGTAACTAAGGCTACGCTTGATCTATTGATGATTGATATACGCTTGATCTGCTTTATTGATTTTGAGCAGTGGTAGCGCACTTGCCTTAGAAACAAAGGATCCGTGGTATAAACCCCATGGGCAATATTTTGCGACATCGCACAGTGGTGCAGAACCTAAAAAAAATGGCCATAATTCAAAGTTTTTCGAAACTTTATAAAATGTTTTTTTTTTTTAATGAATTATGTTGCTTATATTATCTAAAAATATATAGTTTTGTTATTTTTGTTCATTAACAGAACCGCTAAATGGATTATAAAGACGTCATTTTTGTAATAAATTTCAATTAAAAAGATACAAACGTTTTCAACGCAATTTTTTTTTATTTATTAATAAATTTTTTTTGTTTTTTTTTGTCAGAATTTTTAAGATATCTTAAATTCTACGTCAAAAAAATTTCACCTCATTAAAGTTAAAAAAAACTTTTAAAAATTATTCTAAAAAATGTTAAAAAAATGCAACATTTTGTAATTTTTAATTCGTTGTTTGTTCAAAAGACATCCTATTCAAGCTAATCTAACACAATCTTTTTTAAGTTCAGGTTACGGTTATATCTCGTTAAAAAATTCAGCTGCGTATATTCATGCATTATGATTAATTTTTAGCTACTAACATGCAACCTTTTTTATGCTCTAATATTTTCAAAGTATATAATTCGTTTACAAAGTATACAAATGCAAAAAATTTAAAAATTTTTATAAACACTAACAATATAATGTTGCTAGGTTAAAAAAAATTTACTGTTACGTTTTAAATTCATACGCACGTTTATTTTTTAATCGTGAAAATTTTTCAAAAAAAGACATTTTTTTAATGTGTTTTATATATAGCGCAAGAGGGACAGAAACATTTTTAAAATAATTTTTCTTTACTGCCAATAGTATATAACAGTCTGAAAAAAATTCAGTTAAAGTTAATAAATTTTATAGATTTTATAACAACTTTAAATGACGAGTACCTTTAATGCAATTATCGATTTTTAAAAACAATTTTTTGGAATCCTTGTATTTATTTCCTTAGAAACTAATTTTCTCTTTTAATCAGGTATAAGAAAAGATATATGGTAAAAAAACAAAAAAATATTTCTAAATTTAGATAAATTTAAAATTTATAAAATTATTTGTTTATTTAAAAATATTTATTATTAATAATAATAGTAATCAGGCAAATCAACGTCACTATTTTTAAAGTCTTGAAACAATTCGCTAAAAACAGCGCTTTCATCTTCGGTCTCTCCTTCTTTGTATGCTTCTTCTTCCTTATCTTCGTCTGTATCACTATCTTCAACTAGTTTATTTATTTGGTTCGGTATTTTCTCGTTTTCATATTTGCAAACAATTATTAGATCATTTTGTTTTCCAACTTTACTAATTTCTTGTAATTCTACTAGTGAAAGCATTTCGCTAGTAAGTTTTTGTTTATTTGTCATTACCTTGTTACTATTGTCAATAATTGTTGAAATAATGGGATCACTTGTTTCCAAACATTTATTTAGTATATCTCGGTTTGTCAATACTCGGCTCATTTTTCTGGAATATTTTTTTCTATATTTCTTAAACTCTTTCATTCTTTTTTCAGCTGGATCTTCAGATAAAACTCCACAAAATCCAGGCAATCCTGGCAGATGAATACTTGACATAATTTGAACGCTGTGGACCAGCAGTTTATGCACTGAAACTGGCATGAAAAACCAATTATAAGAAGCAACATACCTTTCAAAGGTTGCTTTGCAGTAGGCTTCAAATGTAGAAAAATTGATCTTTATATTGGAGTTTATGACACTCAATATAGTGTAGAAGTGACGAATCAATTCGACATCAACACCAGTAATCTCGCTAAATATTTGGTAATTTTGAAATGCTTTTCGCGAGGTATTACCATCATTAGTTGTACCACCACCACCTTCTTTTGGTATGTCAACAAGAAGTCCCAAGCGTTTTCGAAATTCAATTTGAATGCAATGTTTTTGATCTGGAGCCAATATTTTGTGCCATGTCTTGAAATCAAGGCAATATGCAATATGAAGTATGCATACAAAACAATGAATCCAGGCATGCAAACTTGATAGACCTAGCTGAAGACTGTCTTTATTAACAGTTTTTTCTTTTTCGCAAAGTATTGAGTTCATTTGTTTTGGTGTTGCCAAACAAATGTTGCACGACGCTGAAGATTTTTGACCGGATATGGCATTAGCGCTTTGCCGTCTATCATGGTAAGCACCAGATTATACTTAATTCTAAGCTGAATTAGTTCGTTTTGCTCATTTAGTAAGCTTAATATTGTGTCTCTTAATGATGCTATTTGTTTCTGTATATACTCTTTTTCTTCTCGTAATAAATTATTACGAGAAGAAAAAGATAAATTATTACGAGAGTCTTCTTTTTTGAACTGCAGTCTAATTGGTATACAAAAACGAGAAGACGAAGGTTTTTGATTTCTCCAAATTGAACTAGACGATTTGCCAGAAGACAATAATATATCCTCAAAGGAAAGATCAAGTGGAACAAATGTTGTTGCTAATATGTGCTTATCAGAGCTGCTATCGTCCAAATAAAATTGCTGTTTGTACATACTTTGTCCAGATGCACCGTCAAAGCCCCATATCCCGCTTAGAATTAATGTTTTACGAATTATTTCAACCAAGTTTTTAACTTTAGATTGCACTTGATCTAACTGCAGTAATCGACAACTTGTATGATTCAGCAGATCTTGCAATGGTACCTCGCATTTTGACTCCGTAACAGTTATATTCTTAGGATAGCATAGTTGTTTAGCTTGTAATACTTTGCGATAGCTTGGATAAAGTACAGCATTATTCTTCTTGGCATTGTTTCTAAGCTTTTGATAAACATTTCTAGTCAAATCTGTCGAGATCATCGATGCAATAGAATCCTCAGGAGTCAATGATGATTTAAAATTAGGCTTTAAGTCGCGTTTTAAGAACTCGGCAATACTTGTTGCACTTGATGTTTTTTTTTTTTAAATGCATTAGAACGTATGCCAAATCAGGTTTTTTGCATCGCTTTAGCAGCAGCCGATGCAGCAAATAAAAGCTTTTCAATAGAAGTAGTTTTGGATATATGAAGCTCGCCTTTTAGTGCGATGTGCTTTCTCATCCCAGCATTTGTACTTTGGACCTTTATAAAAAAAATTTATCAAAAATATACTTACAAACATTATTATAAAAATATGCTTATAAATAAATTACATTTACAAATACTACTTATAAACATAAAATTCATTGTTTAAAAATAAAAAATCTCTTTTTTTTTGTTTAAGTCATCGAGAGATCTCGAAATACGGATAGATGAAAAAGGATAAAAAGCACTGTTTCTTGCAGCAATCGATTTGTTGACTAAAAAAACCTTAAGCCAATTGAACTCGCACTTTAGAAAGCGGGATTTGGAACGTTTGTATTTGATCATTTTGAATTTGCATTGGTTAATGAAAGTAAAAAGACGCATTTTGAAAATTTGTTTTTCTTTTATATTATTATCATAACAAGACTTTTGTTTTTCTGTTAGTAAAGCCCAGCATTTTTCAACAATAACACTTTTTGGTAAATTTAAGTCATTTTTGATATGTTCAAATATTTCTATGCGAGTCAGTTTTACTAACATTTTTAATAACCAAATAATATAAAAAAAGTTCAGTTTATTAAAGTAAAAGTTATAAAAAATTATTATTTGTATCTTTTTTGTAGTGGTTTTAGGGGAAGTGTGCAATACAAATGCGTATATCTAAATAAAATTAAAAGCTTATTCAATTAAAATAAAAGCGATTCAAAAAACCACGAAATGCGTCAACATTTCTCGACTTTAAAATAGATAAAAATTATTAAAAAATGTCTTTTTACCAAAACAAAAACAAAATTTCTAACAAAAAAGTAAATTCAACCACACAAAGTGAATTGGTTATTGGCATTTATAAAATTTTCGCATATATATATATATATATATATATATATATATATATATATATATATATATATATATATATATATATATATATATATATATATATATATATATATATATATAAATATATATATATATATATATATATATATATATATATATATATATATATATATATATATATATATATATATATATATATATATATATATATTTATATACTTTGAAAATGGAAGAGCAAAAAAGGTTGAATGTTAGCAGCTAAAAAATAATCATAATGCATGAATATCTTCAGCTGAATTTTTTAACGAGATAAAACTGTAACCTGAACTTCATAAAAATTGTATTAGATTAGCTTGAATAGGATGTCTTTTGAACAAACAACGAATTGAAATTTACAAAATGTTGCATTTTTTAGCATTTTATAGAGTAATTTTTAAAAGTTTTTTTCAACTTTAATGAGGTGAAACTTTTTTGACTTAGAATTTAAGATATCTTAAAAATTCTGACAAAAAAAAAAAACAAAAAAAATTTATTAATAAATAAAAAAAAATTGCGTTAAAAACGTTTGTATCTTTTTAATGGAAATTTATTACAAACATGACGTCTTTATAATCAATTTAGCTGTTCTAAAATAACAAAACTATATATTTTTAGATAATATAAGCAACATAATTCATTAAAAAAAAATCATTTTATAAAGTTTCGAAAAATTTTGAATTATGGACATTTTTTTTAGGTTCTGCACCACTGTGTATTGGTTAGGAAGGACGCGTGAACTTCCAATTAAATACCCATTCGCGGTTCTCTGTGATACGACCGTAAGGACTTCTTGGGTACCTAAAATTAAAAAAAATCTACGCGGAATATAATTAGAAGGTAATTAGGAGATAATTAGGTAATTAGGAAGGTAATTAGGAGATAATTTTAATTCAATCGCGTTTGCATGCATGCCGCGTTATTCTAGTGACAAGTAGGAATCTCAAGCCTAATAAACACAGTAATAGACTGTAATAACTGGTTATAATAGTAATAAATTCAAAAATATTTCACTAATATCCTATAATTTAATATAGAACTTTCACGGTTAGCACGGATCCTAATAATGCCTACCTAGCTGTCCCAAGAACGTCACTTATACGGAACGTTAGCGTACACATCAAGGTGTGATGCAATCTGTGATGCAAATTTTGAAATCATTTGTCCGGAAAAATAATTTAAATTGAATTTTCAAATTAGGTCAAATTTTGACTTCAAAGTGCGCCAATAAAAACGCTTGTCGAATTTGAACAAATTAATATAATTTGATAAAAATTGGTGCAAATGTAGTCAATAGTCACACTAAACTCTGGACAAAATTTCAGCCTGATTGGATGACTGGTGTAGGATTTATTGCAGTTTTAAATGAAGTTTTGTCAGTTTTTTGCTACTTATACCTTAAAGTGTTACCAATTACTTTGAAATTTGGTCACTATTTTTAAAATAGCGGTTACATGAGTGTTCTACTATGTAATACCAACATTTTTTGTTATAATTATTTTATCGGTACATGTACAGTTTTTATTTTATAGACCAAAATAGGGATTTGCTACTTAAAGCGTGATTTAAATAGTCTTATACTAATAGTGTCGACACGGCCTTCAAAGTAGAGGGGGTCAACCCCTCAATTTCTAAAAGAAAATCCATTATTTCTTAAATAATTGCCTATATTTCTAAAACAAAAGTAGATAAGGACATGACCTCTTAGCCTCCCCGGCGTTGACGGCTATGTATGCTTCGCTTAAATATACCAACATTTCCTAAGGCATTAACTGCTGGGAAAAAAAAAAGCTAAAATAAAAGTGCAAAACCTGGTTAAAGGACTACCAATTAGTAAAACAAAAAAAAAAGTACATCTCCTAAATTATTTTGTTTTGACCTCCTTAAATACATTTACTTTTAAAATGAAGTGAAAATTTTCATGGCTTAGATATTCACCTTCTGAAGATGGATCATTATGTTTGGGTTGCATTTTGTGTGGATATAAATACCCTTGAGATTCTACCTTGTGTGATTATTTGAGTTGAAATATGGTTTTAATTTAGTAAGCTTTCATTATTTGAAGTTTACTTTATTGATCATTAGTCAACAGTTTAAGAAAACAAACACATGCAACACATTAACTGTAAGCATAACTTTGTTTACTAACATTAATATTACAATTGTTAAACATTATATAACATATCTATCAATGGAAAAAAATAACAAAATGGGTTTTTATGATTAGTTATCATATTATTGCTATTGTGTTATTGCATTTCTCATAGTATGATAGTCATACTAATTAAACTTTGTTTTTTATCGCTATATCTTTAACTATATCTTCAAGTGCAAAACATTATTTGATTGTATGATAACTTGTGAAAAGCAGAAAACACTTTTCACTTGGTACTTTTTAAATTAAAAAACTACATACCTAGAAAAAAATGCTTTAATATTTTACTAAGAATTAATCATACTGTGCATTAAATTTGTAATTTAATAATATGTAGCTATTATAGTAGTTTGTTTTTACTTAGTTTGTTATGTCTATTTTTTAAATATGCAACACCATTTGAGCCGCTTTTTTGAAGGTTTTGCAAACAAGTTATTTATTAAACAAATGGGGTAGGTGCTTTTTTTTTGTATTTCACCTTCATCCCCCTCCCGCCATTCTTCCATGGGGAGGGGGCGGTGAAATCTGCAAACAACTTTTTTGACTAACCTCTTTAAAATGCTAAACCCGCCCCTGTATATATATACATATATATATATATACACAAATATATAATAAAATTTTCCGTAAACAAAAAACGGGCCAATCAGAACGTAACAAAGAGACCGTATAATTGCGATATTATTGTAGTTATACGGTATCTTTGTTACGTTCTGATTGGCCCGTTTTTTTTTTACAAAAAACTTTTATAAAATATTTTTTATATAAAACCTTTTTATATAAAACCCATGATATTATCATGGGTTAAAACTTATCTTTGTTATGTTCTATAGGCAATAACTATTGTCAATTTTATTAAGCAAATAATGGTTTGTTTACTAACATCTGAAGTTGTTAATAAGCAAATAATAATTTGTTTATTATAATTATAATAAACAAATTATAATTTGCTTAATAAAAACTTAAGTTGTTTCCCATTGGGAAATGTTAGTGAATTTTCCCCTCCCCTTGCCTAAAGAAAGAAAAGTTCTACTGGATGTTTTTTAATTTAACATTTAATTGAAAAATTTTTAATTTCTTTTTTTAAAGGTCATCAATATAAAAGACGTCTTTTCTACGTCTTAATAAAGACGTACAACCAAATGACGTCTTTTCGACCTTTTTTTTAAAGACATCTTATATACGTTTTAATTTAGGCTAAATATAAAAAGACAAAACAAGTCATAAAAAAGACGTCTTTTTTTTGTCTAAAGATATCTTTTTTCCCACTGGGAAACTGCGTACATGCCAAGCGCATACTTTTAAAAAGTTTTTACAGCTTCATTATTATAAAAAGTAATTAATATTATTTTTGTCTTTTTTTTTACTTATTTCTTTTGTTACAAAATAATTTCGAAGAAACAACAATTTTTATTTAAAAAGTTAACAACTCGATCATATTCTTTTCATTCAGAAACGACTGCGTATCGTGCTTCTACTACTACTGTCAAGATAATAACGGGAATTAAAAAAAACAACAACAAGGAGATACCTTATATATCCAAAGGATTTGCGTGGAAAGCACCCAGATACTTTTATAATTACCAAGTTTACTTTTGAAAAAAACTTAAAAAATTACTTATTGAAGAGAAAAAATAGGCCTCGAATCAATAAGCAGCAGTGGCGCAACTCAGAAACAACTCAGATAAATAAACCGACATTAAAGAATTTTTTGTAAATTGCAATCACGTTTAAAATTAATTCGAAGTTAAATAAAATATGTTACATTAAATTTTATTTTTCTTGCTCTCGACAACATTGTGTTATTATGCTTTAACTCTTTATATATATTCCAAATGTTTTTAAGTAAATGTTTTCCTAAAAATAGTTTTTTGAGTTAGTATTTTTAGTGTTATTAGAGAAAAAGAGAAAAAAAAAAAAGAAACACATTGTAAAGACAATACAAAGTTATAAAACTAATATAGCAATAGTTTTTTAGGTTATTTTTATTTTCAATGATTATTTTTGAGTAGTGATTATTTTCGATGATTATTTGCGTACAAATTTATATCAAATTAATGATTTCAATGAAATTGGTTAAAAGAACAGTGACAGAAATAAAAGAACTTGTAATACGGCTTGGTTTAATGAGCTGTCTTCATGAAACCTGTACAAAATAAGATTAATATTCTGGTGGAGTGTTCAAGCATGGAGTCGGGAAAGGATTTAGAACATGGAGCAAATCTGTAGCAGTACTAAAAGATCACGAGGACTCCAGTGTTCAAAAAGTGTTCAAAAGGCTGCAAATGCTCTAAAGATTGAGAAAGAAAATATAAAGTTTAAAACAATTAATGCTTAAATTGACAAAATGTACATAGAGAAGCAAACAGTTCGAAAAAAAGGTTTGTTAGCTCATTAGCAACATTGAAAACATTGCTTTGACAGGGTGTAGCTATAAGAGGTGATAATGATAAACAATCCGATATTTACCAGTTTAATTTGGATAAGAGTATAAGTGACAAGGCATTAGAGATGTTGATGAATGAAAACCATTATGTTTTATCTCATAACATCTTGCAAGAACAGGAACAACTTCTCATCTTAGAAGCATGAAGGCAGATTGTTGAACTGATCAAAGTTAAACTTTTCTATTCAGTACTTGCAGATGAATCACCAGATATTACTAAAAAGGAACAAATGTCGTTTAATATAAGAACTTGTAGTGACAACTATGAAATGAATGAAGATTTTATCGGAGTATATGAATGCGTTAACGGTCTTCCTTCAGATGCCTTGGTGACATATTGAAGATATCTTTTTGAGGTGCAACTTAGAATATACAAAAGTTGACAAAAATGGAGCATCAGTTATGAAATGCTTGGGAGTAAAACTAAAAACTATTTTCGGACAACTAGCGCAATATTTTTATTGCGTGGAACATTGCAGCAAGCTGATTGTTAAGGAATACTTATGGTATATCATAACTACTGTCAGATTCTCTGAGAATTGTCCAGCTAAGTTATACCATTGTTGGGGCATATTCAAAGTGTGTTGCTTTTTTTGAAAAAATCCAAAAGGATATATTGCATGAGTCTGAATCAGATGAATACAGAATATTGCGATGCCTATGTCAATGACTCGATAGACAACACGAGCAAAAGCAGTACAAATGGTGTTGAAGAAGATTGCAGAACTCTGTTAAATATTGAAAGGACTTCAGAATGATAGGACTATTGCTGCATAAACAACAGCACAAACTAAAGGTTTATTATCTCAGCTTTTATTAGTAAAAACACTTTTGAACTGCAAAGAATTTTTGAATTTTTTGCTATTCTAGAGAATCTATGGAGACAGTTACAAGAAACTAATCTGACAGGTGATTTCGCAGTATTCTTCATTCGAAATGTGTCTCAGAGATTTGCAGAACTTAGATCAGATAAAGAATTTAATAGAATTTTAAAAGCGACAAAAAAATACATAAGAATCAAGCAAATCAATGAGTCAGAAACCGAAGTTACGCAGAGACAAAGAGTAATACCTAAAACATTAAGCGATTCAGTAATTACTGAGAAGTTTACACTGGGCGGTGCAATGACTGGTCCTGTCCAACCAGAGCAAAACAAAGGACATTTTATTTTGAAGCAATTGATGCTATTCAGAACAGTTTGAGTGAAAGATTTGAACAGGATGGATTAGCAGCTGTAAAAAATATAGAAAAAGTTTTGATTTCATAGGTGAATAAACAACCGTTTTTATTTGAAACGCCATTTTTTAATTATGTTGACATCTTGGAATTAAAGGTTGAGTTGAAGGGGCTACCAACAACTATTAACTTGTACAATGCTAATGCATCAATTAAAAAGAGAGTGTTTCCAGAGTGGCAACAACTACAGAGATTTTTAATGCCACAAATTAGTGAAGCTTTACTACACCATGCCTCTATTAAAATCATCATGTGAAAAAAGCTTTCGTGTAATGAGGAGAGTAAAAAATGGGTTAGGTCACAAACTGGAAGCTGAACAACATCATGCTTGCTCAGATACACACACAAAAAAAGACAAAATTAACATTAAAAAAATTGCCAAACAGTTCGTTGAAATGAATGACAGTAGAATTATTTATTTTGGCAAACACACTTATAATCGTTCTAGCACATTTTAAAGCTAAGAATAGCATAGGATGAAAGATACTATTATCATAGTATTTTTAGGAAGTAGTACTTTTCTATGTTAATAGTACCTTTACTAAAAAGTAGCTAAGAAAAAGTTGATTTATTTAGTAGATTTTTTAATAGCATGTTTTAACCTTTAGTGTTAATTGCACTGTTC
>NC_061164.1:41539739-41587092 GCF_022113875.1 Hydra vulgaris
TTTGTTTCACTATTGCGGAATAACTAAATTTGATATTTTATTTATCAATGTTGGATTAATACGCAACTAAAATCTATTTTATAACCCTGAAAAATAAAATCGAAAAAATATATATTTAAAGGGCATAAATTACGTTTTTAAAATTTTGTTGCAACCAACCCCGGTCTCCCCTAATGTTTGTATAATTATCTACTTTTCTTTAGATACTTTACAGTGATGAACAGCAATGTGATATTTATATTTTATTTATGAGAGTTGTAAATTTTGCTACACACCTTTTGTTATCTTAAAATGACTTTGCTTTTGATATATTTATAATAAATCTCTGTAATTTTTTTATATTTTTGTAGTAGTAGTAGTAGTAGTAGTAGTAGTAGTAGTAGTAGTAGTAGTAGTAGTAGTAGTAGTAGTAGTAATTTCACTTTTAAAATATTTGAGATTTTTTTAAAATACATTTTTAGATGTTTAGGAATAAAAATGGAAAAAAGCGATCAAAACCTAATGTTGATAGTGCAACTCTTGCTGCAGAAGCATAAATGAAAGGTGGATTTCCGGTTAGGACTGCAGCACGATATTTTAGTATCAGCAGAACAACACTTCAAAACAGAAAAAATTTTGTCAGAAGGATAGTTCTAAAAATACTGAACCAACATATCAATATTTTAACCGATGTGCTGTTTGGAATGTATTCTCTAATGATGAAGAAAAAGCTTTACTTGAGTACCTTGTCATTGCAAGCAGTATGCATTGAGGACAGTCAAAGCCACAGCTCATAAAGCTTGCTTTTGAGTATGCAAAAGCTAAAGCTAAAATATTTCGAACCTCCTGGGACAAAAATTGTAAAACCGGTGGGCAATGGTATTCTAATTTTATGAAAAGAAATAATAAGTTTTTTACACTTAGGAAGCCGTTAGCCACAAGTTTAGCAAGAGCCACTAGTTTCAGCAAAGCAAATCTTTTTTTTTTCAAAATATCTCGAAGTCTTCTCAAAATATGGTTTTAATTAAATGCATCTTTAATGTGGATAAACAGTTGTTACAAATGCGCACACACCTGTTAAGGTTGTAGCACCAAAAGGCAAAAACAGATTGGGAGCTTAACTTCTGGTGAACGAAGAACTAATATAACTATTATTAGCTGTGTGAATGCAATCGGAAATTCCATACCCCCTATGAGGATTTTTCCAGGAGTGAACTTCAAAAATTATATGCTTAAAGGAGCATCTCTAGAAACTAAGGGAACAGCACATATAAGTAGATGGTCAAATGCTGAAAATTTTATTAGACATTTTGAAACATTTTATTTACCATATCAAATGTTCTATAGATCAGCCAGTATTATTACTATTGGATAACCATGAAAGTATTGAAGCAATTACTTAAGTTAATGAAATTAGTATAATAATGCTTGCTTTTCATCCACATACTAGCCATATGCTTCAGCCATTAGACAGAGGTGTTTTTGGACCTATAAAGAAATACTACAGCACAGCTTGTAGCGATTGAATGCTGTCAAAGCCAATCACCATATATGACGTTGCAGAAAACATTGGCAAATATTATTCTTTGGCTTTTACTCCTTCAAACACTCGATGGAGCATCATATAGCTCAAGCATATATTGATTACCTGGCCATACACCAAACACACTCACGTGTGTTTGGTGTATGGCCAGGTAATCAAAACATTTTTACTGATGATGAATATTTGACACGGTCGTTCAGACTTACTAAATAAGTGGAAAGTTATTATACGCAAGCGCAGTAAAGTTTGCATATTTTAAAAGTTTTAAAAATGGCTACGGATAACGAATATAAAAAAAATTCTCATTGACAACGAGCTATTTTTCTAATTTTTAGCAATTAAATATGCATTTAGCCGTTTATTAAAAGGAAATTATAATAAAAGTAACTTCTAGTACACGATAAAATGTTTCAAATTAAATATAAAACCTCTAAAAACGAATAAAATGTAATTACAGCAATAGCTTTTTTAGTGTGTTTTGTTTATCGTTTTCAAAATGTTTTTAAAAAAATTTTGAGCGTAGAAATGTTTAAATTTTAACTTTTTCAGATAGATGAACTGTTGATCTTTCTTAGAATGTTTACTGATATTAGTATTCAATTTTTTTTCAAGATTAAAAGATATTTTTTTAACATTAACTTTTAGTAAGCTGTTGCTAGGCTACCCTATAATCACAATACATAATTACATTTATGTGAGTATATATATATATATATATATATATATATATATATATATATATATATATATATACATAAATATATATATATATATATATATATATATTTATGTATATATATATATATATATATATATATATATATATATATATATATATATATATATATATATATATATATATATATATATATATATATATATATATATATATATATATATATTATATATATATATATGTAAAAGTTGATTATAATAAAAAGATAGCGTATAACCATTTTAAAATATATTTAGATGTAAAAATAGATTAACAATAGTATATTTTAACTTTATATATATATATATATATATATACATATATTGTATAACAAGAAATGACTTTTAAGGATATATGTATATATATATATATATATATATATATATATATATATATATATATCGTATAACAAGAAATGACTTTTAATGATATATGCGTGTATATATATATATATATATATATATATATATATATATATATATATATATATATATATATATATATATATATATATATATATATATAGTATATATATATGTATATATATATATATATATATATATATATATATATATATATATATATATATATATATATATATACATATATATTTATAAATTTCAATACGTATGTATGTTAGTGTATTTTAAAAATAGAGTGCTATAACAGAGACAAAATTAGATGTACTACTGTGATCAAAAAGTAAGGTGAATTTTTTTATAAAATGAAAAATCTTTATTTATTCTTCCAAATCTGTTTCGTCCCCCTCAAAATAATCCCCCCCGGCCCCAATGCACTTTTGCCAACGTTTTTTCCAGTCTTCGAAGCATGCCGAAAAGCCCTCGGTAGGGATAGCCTTAAATGTGCGTGCCGATTCACGTTGGATCTCTTCAATGGACTCAAAACGATTTCCCCGGAGTGGTCTCTTGAGCTTTGGGAACAGCCAGAAGTCACACGGTGCTAAGTCGGGCGAATACGGTGGTTGTGGCGCAACATGGGTAGAGTTTTTGGCGAAAAACTCACGAAGAACCAGTGCTGTGTGCGAAGGCGCATTATCGTGGTGCAAAATCCAAGAGTTATTGGTCCATAATTCCGGTCTCTTTTTGCGAATAGCTTCACGCAAACGTCGCATAACGCTTAAATAATATTCCTTGTTGACAGTTTGGCCAGTTGGAAGGAATTCGTAGTGCACGACACCACAATAATCAAAGAAAACAGTCAACATGACCTTGATTTTTGAGCGACTTTGACGTGGTTGCTTCGGTCTCGGCTCGCCTTTCTCACAGTATTCACTCGATTGGTCGGTTGTTTCAGGGTTGTATGCGTAGACCCAAGTCTCATCGCCAGTAATAATTTGTTTGTAGACGTCATGGTAGTCAGAAAGCATTGCTTCACACGTTTTAACGCGACGCTCTTTTTCAAAGAAATTGAGAAATTTCGGCACCAAACGTGATTTGAGTCTTCTGAGGCCCAAATGATCTTTCAAAATCGCTTGCACTGACCCAAATGATATTCCAACCATGTCAACAAGGTCTCGAATGGTTAACCGACGATTTGCAAGCACCAATTCTTTGATTTTGTTGATGTGGCAATCATCAATCGAAGTCGATGGTCGTCCGGAGCGTTCCAAGTCATCAACACGTTCTCGGCCTTCTTTAAAGTCTTTGTACCACTTGTAAACATTTTTTTGAGACATAGTCTCTTCACCGAAGGCCTTTTGCAACATTTGATACGTTTCAGCAGCAGAAATATCATTCCGCAAACAAAATTTAATAGCACTTCTTTGCTCAACAAAATTAGACATCGTGAAAATCGCCGAATGCACTTTTGGTACTTCAGAAACAAGCGTAAACAAAAAAAAAAATAATTATGAGTTTGACATGTAATTTGGCGCAAATGTTAATGACATTCCTACCAACTTAAAAATAAAAAAGATTGGACGATTCGAATAAGACAGGAAGTTCAAATTAAAAATTCACCTTACTTTTTGATCACAGTAGTATTTTTGCTAATTTATTAAAATTAACAAAAACACATCTAATTTTGTCTTTGACAGGCAGGCAGGATTGTTTTTATTAATACATACATAACTAATAGATGTATGTATATTTTATCAATTATTAAAGCATATATTACGTACATATTTAAATATGTATGTAATATATGCATGGATGCAATATAGGTATTTGCAGTTATTGTGGTTAAAAAGTCAAGGGAGAGATAAACAAATAAAAAACAAAACAAATTTCTACATTCTATAAATAAATAGTTTAAACGCTCCTAGTCATAACTAAAGAATATATATATATATATATATATATATACGCATATACATATATATATATATATACATATATATATATATATATATATATATATATATATATATATATACACATATACATATAGATATATATATACATATATATATATATATATATATATATATATATATATATATATATATATATATATATATATATATATACATATATATTTATAAATTTCAATACGTATGTATGTTAGACCCATGGAAGTCGGCCTAACATACAATTTTTAATATATTTACTTTTTGTTTTTGTTAAAATCATTTCATATTTTAATACATTCGAATTTTAAAAGTTTTTTCCATTTCTAACTATTTATTGCTAAAATAATTAATAAAATACCTTATAATATGTTTTTAGTATTTAAATGAGCAAAGTTTGATCAAATCGAGGGGGCTGTTAATTTATATGGTCATAACTTTTAGGCACAATAATACAAATAAATTAAATTGAAAAACTGAAGGTTTATTTAGTATTAGATAGAGAAACTAAGCATTTTATTAAGTCATTGTCATCATGTTTTGGCAGAGGCAGTTAGCTTGTAGGGGAAATTTTGTTAACAATTCATGAAATTTTTTGCAAAACATTTAGAATTGACCAAAGCATGACCATAATTAAATTTAGTTAAAAAAAAAATTTTTTTTAATGTATCTTGAAATTTCCAAAACAACTTCATGTTATTAGAGTAATAACATTCTAATATTGTTATTACTCAAGATCGTGAAAATTTATAATGATATGACATTGAGCTAATTTCATTATAAACTATTAATAAAAGCAGGTTGATTTGATTCAAATAATTATCCACGACATGATATTAAATTAGTTTTTTGAGGTAGGTAAGATTTTTTAGGCCTTAAATTAGAGCACACATTATTTTTGTCACGATTTTTTTATAAAACATTAAATTCAAAATCAACTAAATCGAAAACTAAAATGCTTTTATTTTTATTTTTTTAATACAAGTAAAATCTATATGCATTATGAAAATTCAAAAAAAGATCTAAACATATTGATTAAGATACCAAAAAAAAAAAAAAAAAATTAAACATTTTATCTTAATTTAAAATAACAATCGGACTAAAGTTAAGTATATATTTCAAATAATATATTAAAACAATAATTTACCAAAGAAAAACCATAAAAAAAGCATTTCAATATTTTGCAGATCCACCTTTCTTAAATAAGGATTGAAGAAGGCAATTATCTAAAATTTCAATGTTTCTATCAGCATTAAGTCAACCTTCAAATAATTAATAGCATGTAAGTCCTGCATAATTCATGTAGGCCCAAAAGTCTACACTGCCATTACCTTGCTTGATTGGTTTTCATGTACAATTCAAATCAAATTACTCTTGAGGTGATCGCCATAGCAGAACACGAAGCAATAACATATTTTTGCATATCTACCTCAACATTCATTTTGTCTGAGAATATAACATTTCACCACTTGCTGTCGTGTTTCATTAAGCAAATTAATTTTATTAATTAAAAACGTTTATCTCATTGTGTTGCCCACCAGATTATCCAGATCCATAATGTCATCTGTTTCAGTATAAGGTTTTCAAATATGTGAATATTCAATATTTAACTTATTGGCTATTTGACGAGGAGATAATACTTGGTTTTAAATAAAAATAGATTTGTAACATGTTTTTTCAGAGAATCTCAACCATGATTTTGGAGTTTCATGCTGTATTACTTCACTCGTTATGAGGCTTTTTCAATATCTAATTTCTTTGTGTTTTCATCAGTACTATTTTAAAATTAGAAATTTAGAGTTAATAAATGCTAATGAAAATCAAATTAAATTATTTAAAAAAATATTACATTAATTTTAAAAATAAAGCAGTAAGCATTAATTTTTAACGAACAAAAAAAATTTAAAAAAATATAGTCGATGTTATAAAGTTACATATAATCAGGGATACAAATGAAATTTTATGGTAACAACTTGTCCATTAAATAAAAAACACGATACTTATTAATTAGAAATAATAAAATATTTAAAAAGCTAACTAGTTTTTAAAGTAATTTTAAGCAAACAGAATATAAGTAAGAATGCTTTAATTAATGGCCAATGGTGTATGTATATAAATATATGTATCATATATTTATATATATATATATATAAATATATATATATATATATATATATAAATATATGTATCATATATTTATATATATATATATATATATATATATATATATATATATATATATATATATATATATATATATATATATATATATATATATATATATATATATATATATATATATATATATATATATATATTGTATTGTATTACATAGTATACTACACTTGGACATATATTATTATTTTTAATATTTTATTATTTTTTAGAGTTTGATTTGTATGCATTAATTGTGTTTGCATACAATTGTTGTAATCGTGTTGTAATATAATATTCACACAAATTTATTGGATACAAATTGTATATAATATATAGTTAAATAATTATGATATATTATAAAAACTATATTTTATAGTTTATATTACCTATATTATAAAAACAAATATAAATTAAATGCTATATAAACTATGTAATATAATACATTTATATTTAACTTATATATAAATATTTTATCTTACATACTTTATAAGTAACTTGTAAACTTTTTAGCCTTTTTTTTTTTTGCATTTATAGTATAGTCATTCACATATAATTATATATTATAATCATTCACATATAATTATATATATATATATATATATATATATATATATATATATATATATATATATATACATATATATATATATATATATATATATATATATATATATATATATATATATATATATATATATATATATATATATATATATATATATATATATATTAGCTATATACCTTAATATAAATGTATCATACATCTACAAAAGTAGTGTTGGGTGAATTCTATTTTTGTTCAGAAAAAAATTGAATACTCAGATCTGAAAACAATTTCAAATCAAGACAAGACTATTCGAAATAAAAAAGTAAAAATTATTAAATTGTATCGCTCAGATTTTTAGAAAAACAGTTTTGAAAATGTAAACAAATCACGCTTTTAACAGTCAGATAAATGTAGCAGAGAATCACAGTTTTTTATATATTTAAACATCTTTATATTATTTTTATCATTTTTGAATCAACAATTCAATTATCTTTATTATTATTTTATTCTATCAAAAATATGCAAATAATAACTACTAAGTAAAACTTTAAAAATATTGTTGCTACTCAGAAAAAATTTTGGTATCTAAAGGCCGTCACCATCTTTAAAATTATAATATTTGAATTTGACACTGCGCTTGCGTATAATAACTTTCCACATCTAAACGACCGTGTTGAGTTCAAGCGGTCTTGAATTGGGTCATTGAAAAAATCCGGTCCTAGGTACACGAACTTTCCCTATTTAGCGCAAATAAAATATTGTTAAAACAACTTTAATGTAAAAATAGGTTGTTGCTATGAAAAAATAAGTACCATAGCAAGCAAGTTACAACATATGTAATATCTGAACGGGGATTTAACGGGACAAGCAATCAATGAAAACTTGATGGAGCATCATATAGCTCAAGCATATATAAGATGCACACGGCAAATTGTGGCAATAATTAGCTATATTGCGGCAAAAAAATTAATTTTTTAAAGATTTTTTAATCTGTGATTTATTTTAATATAATTTTATAAGATAGATTTAATATAAATAAATTTTCAAGATTAGACAACTAAAATTTTTTTCATTTTGTCCACTTACCACTGTGCAGTTTTAGACTTCTCGTTCCATTTATTTTTTGCTATTTTAAGTTTAATAATTTTAAACTTATTTAAATTACAAACAAACAAAAAAAGTTTATTAAAGTATACAAAAAATTATATTGTTTTATAATATACACTTTACAACAATATGAAAAATGTATATAACTTTATAACATATATTAAGAAAAGATGATAAAACTCAAATTTTTTAAAAACGTTAAACCAAAAAAAAAAAATTTAAAACTGCCTTTTTGAATGTTCAAATATTTAATTAGAATATATCCAAACTTTAAACTCCATCTATTTGTCAAAGAATTTAAGATGACTTGAGAAAATTCATCCCAAAAAATAAAAAAAATATTTTCAACATGACACTTGAAAAGATGCTTTCATCTTTTAATTTTATCCAATATAAGGTTTTTCAGAACTTAGACAACATTTTATTTATAATTTACATTCATTATATTATATTATTTATAGTTTTTTTTCACCCATTTTGACTCCTTTGATTGATTGAACGTCGTCTTAAGATCATCAAGACAATCTTGATCACCTAAAAAAATTAATATTATCAGTACACTAATTTAATAAAAATAAATAAAATAAATATGTTTGATATCAGTCATTTATATTAAACATGTGTTTTCATGGTACTTCCCTAATATAACATCGCTAATTAACTAAAGATTTTTTTTTTCAAAATTTCTAAATATAAAATTTACTTTATTTTATTATTCTTATATTGCATCATTAATCTTACTGTTTTCATTTTTCATTTTTTTAGTTTTCATTTTTTTCAGTTTTCATTTTTTTCAAAATTTCTAAATATAAAATTTATTATTTATTATTTTTATATCACATTTTTAATCTTACTGTATCTTTTCCTTATTTTCTTTAAATTTGTAATTTTTATTGTTTAGGTGCCAACATTCATTAATGGCACTTTGAACTCTCAATGTTTCTAAATATTATTTCTTTTATTGTATTGTCTTAAACAAATTCCTTTTATTGTATCATCTACACATTGATATTGCATTATTCATTATTATATTTCAGCAATTATTATGAAATTGACGAAATATGCTGAAAAAGATGCTGATATTAAGGTAGCAAATGTGAAATTTCAGCATAATATAGGCAACAAACTCTTTATTTCAACATAATATGAAAACGTTATTCTAAAAATTTAAGTGGAAAGTCAGATTTAAGTCTGATATATAAGATCAACCCAACCTTATAACAATCTTATAAGGTCAACCCAATTAACAGAAAATTTTTTTATTTATATATTAACAGAAAACAAGTTACCATCAAAGAACTAAGTTCTACAAACTTTTCTCCGGAATACACATAGCATAAGAGACAGTGCATGTTTCATTGAGGATTGAATTTTCAACTTTTAGCAACCTCACAATTTCATAAGACATGTCAAAAAAACATGTTAATACTAATGTTAAACTAAAAAAGAATAACCAGTTAAACAGAATGAATAAAAAATTAAAAAGAAACTAAAAAAAAAAAAGAAAAATGTAAAAGATTTTTAAGTATTAATTTATATTGCACATGAAGTTGCACATGACAATGCATGTGAAGATGCACATGAAGATCACATAAAGATGCACATGAAGTTTCACATGAAGATGCACATGAAGACGCACATGAAGATGCATTGGAATTAATAAAAATTAAAGAATATAAAATTTATAAAACTCTGTAGAAGAAAAGGAGACAAAGCCACATGGGTCAAGTTGATAATGATTTTTATGAAAAAAAGACGCATAACTTGAAAAAAAAATTTTTGAAAAAGAAAGAAGAGAGCTAAATAGGTTTCCTGGTATATAGGTTAATAACCTGCCGATATTAGTGACAGGATAGGAAGTGGAAATACTTTTGATAGCCTCAAAATTTAATAGTAACACAGAAGAAATGAGTTTTCCAACGAGCAGTTTTGCATTGGAAGATTGGAATGCTCCGCGTGGACATATTATAGAGTTAAACTTTGATACAACATCCAATAGTTCAAGTTAATTATTTAATTTGCAACATGTTAGTCCTAAGAAAACAAAAGCACTAAAAATTTAAATGAATTATAATGTTTTAATAAAAGAAAGTTTACAAAATATTTAATGCTTTAATTAACCAAATTCTCTAAAACTAATAAGTTAATTTTCTTTTAATTCAAGACATTTATATTTTTTAGTTACTTGTACTTTACTTAAAAGAATAACAGAAAAATCATTACTATATACAGAATGTCGAAACCATGTTCATGATGTATATTTCTAACACATGTGTATAAAACTTGTTATGGAACATCTTCTGGTGTAAAAATTAAATTGTTTTTAAAATTTTGCGATCAGTGAAGCAAAATTAATTCTGATTATTGGCTTCTTAATGATAAAGATCTTGAAGTGCATGTACCACTCATATCATAAACCATAGAATTTGCTTAGAGTACTCCTCAAGAAACATCAATCTTTTTTGAAAAAATTCTTTTAGTACCAAGAGGAATATCTTACAAATCGTGTTCAAGGTGCTATGCAGCACAAAGAACAATGACATCAAAATTACTTTATTCAATAAAAACCTATTTGTTTTAACACCAGTTTAAGTTAACATAATGGGAAAATAAAAATCTGCTAAGATTTTTCATTTTTTCAATTCCGAATAACACGAAAGATCAATTTAGGCCACTTAGTTCTTTAAAAAGCAGATGCTTTCATGAATGCTCTTTAAGGCATTTTTTTATTGGTACCTTACGGAAGACCTAGCTTTTATTCTATAACATACCAAGAAAAAAATGTTAAAATCTATTGAGAAACCTGCAAAGAAAAATCAAACAAGTGCATTACCATAATATCAGGATGCAAAAAATAACAAAGGTAAAAAAAAATACAACTTGACATAATGGTGAAAAATAAGTTGCATATTTAAAATCAAAATGAGAAATGCTATACAAAAAACATATTGATTACTCAGCGCCAGAAAAAAAAAAGTATTGCCCTGCATAATTAATTAAATGAAAATTTTGAATAATTTAGCTAAAAGAGAAGCAAAACCTTTTTTAAGACACAAAAATACTGGTGAAGAACGAATCACAGTTCATTTTGTGATCTGTTAAAAAACTAATTTTCAAAATAAGGAAATCAACAGTATTTTTGGTTCAATTTAATTTTTATTATTTTTTAATATTTAACTAGTCTAATACAAAGTTAAATTAAAAAAAAAAACTCAATTCTGAAATTATTCAATAAATTCTGAAAAAATACTTAAAAAGACATTATCTAATTTGGAATTTTTATTTAAGTTTTATATTTAGGTTAATAAATATTGGTATTTCATATCTGAAACACCTCAATTTAAAATCTAACATATTCAACAAGATATTTATATAAAAATATGTTCTGATAATTAAAAAATAAAAACTTACATTGAGTTTTTTTCTGTAGATATCCTAAAACATTTATTCTTCTTATACATATTAAAATCGATTTCAGCTCCACGATCCAAAAACTCTTTACACTGATCATTTATATACAAATAGCTGTTTAATTTGGTCCACAGTTGATCTTTATTATTGCTTACTTTAATTCTCATTATATGAACTAAGTTCTCTAACCATGTATTATCATCAATAACTGTAGTAGAGCCATAAACCACAACTGTTAGAGAAAAATTGGATCTTGTCAAGGCATCCAAAAAAGGATGAAAATCACTCTCCTCTGGCCTTAAAAACACAATTACAGATTCAGATTCTGCTCCAGTAAATCCCTTGCTATCAGTTACAAGAATATTAAAGTTATTTTTTATCATATCTGCAATTTTAATTTTTTCTTCCAACGGCGGTGAGTATCTCTGCAAATGTGGTGAGTAATGTACAGCTTTAAAGTTTCCCATAACATCTATTGCATATGCAACTGATTTTACTTCTTCCATGTTACTGCATATTATAACAGATTTTCTTATTAAGTCGAAACAAAACCTTTCTAAAACAAATGATAAAACTTTTGCCGATTGTATTTTTAACAATTCAAGAAAAGGGAGATAAATCACCCTAGGCTTTACTGATTTTGTATCTGAAATTGTGTTAGGAACATATAAAAAAGTTTTGGATTCAATCAGGATTTCTCGTGCAGAATCTATAAATAATTTAACATAATTTGTTCCTCTAATTACATTATTTAGACTTATGGTTTCCATGCCAACTACATTTTGAGAAAACAATTTCTTTAAATATTTTGTTTTACCAGATGGTTTTATGATCATAACAACTTTACATTCTTTTAACTCAGAAAAAAACAACTTCTTCAAATCTTTTGCATCTTCTTCATTGACACATTCATCAGAAAGTTCTTCAAGTATAAAATGAACTTTATTATTTTGGGTGCTGGCTAAATACTTGAGTAATCCAGGCAGAGAAATATTTGTTTCAGAAATATCTTTGTCGTTACACCTCTTTTTCCATAACTCATATAAATTATCGCAAACAACAGTAACATTCGAAGTTTTTTTAATTTTGTCAACGAAATCTTTCATCTCGCATTCAAACATGGAGAGATAGTTGCAACATATATAATATAAAGTCAAGGGATTTTCTGACATATTACTCATAAGACTTTCAACTATCTTTTTTCCAACAACAGATTTTCCTGAACCATATGTTCCAGTGATAATTTTTATACGCATATTATTATTTATTGCATTTATCTGTTCATTGTTAAGAGCCCATGGTTTGATCTGCATTTGAGGACTAGATTCTGAGGCCAAAGTTGAGAGTAAACTAGCATCCTTAGTGTCAAATTTGCCCATGAAAAACAGAGCTAAACCAATAAGTTTTTTAAAAAGGAATTCATTGCATGCAGGAAATGTATTTCTATTGCAGTGATAATATGCAATAGTTAACCTCCACCAGTTTTCAAAACTTTTACTATTGTTTAGATCATCTTGACATAAAAAAAAAACTTTGTCTAAATAAAACTCCTCAGAGAACTGGAAAAACATCTCTTCTTTTAAATCACTTCGCTTAACAGGCAAAACAACAATACCTAATAAATTTAACTCTTCATTCTCAAGAAGAGACTTGTTTATATTGTAAAATAACATAATGTCATTTAAACAGTTTGCACATTCAGGTTTAATCTGCTCTAATGAAGAAGCAATTCGCACAAAAATAATAAGACTATATTTTGAGATAAAAATTGATAACTTATTTTCATCTCCAGAAATAGTTAAATTTTTCAAATTTTCATCAAAACTATTTGAAAAATTAAATGAATAATCATTTATAGGATAATTGATTAATACAGCACGAATGTATTCAACTTCGCGTAAAACTTCAAAAAATCTGTGAAACACAGTGCTAAGGTTGTCTTTTTCACCAAACTTATTATAATTAAGAATCACATTATTGTTAGGAAAATATTTGTCTATGTAGTTTACAGCACCCACTGCAATGTTTTCATCAGAGAACCCTGGTTGGTTGATACCAAGTGAGAGATGCCAATCAAAAAAATCTAACTTTCTTATGCTTTCAGTGAAAACAATGACTTCAGGCGATGATACAAGTAACTGATTACAATTGAACTCATAGCAACACATATCTAAAAAAAAAGAAAACAACAATAAATTATATATATATATGTGTGTGTGTGTGTGTGTGTGTGTGTGTGTGTGTGTGTGTGTGTGTGTGTGTGTGTGTGTGTATTCCTATACTTTACAGCTAAGAAAATGTATTTGTGGTAAAAAAATAGCTCTTTACTTGTTTGTGGTTTTAAAGCTGACATAATTACGGTTAGATTATGTCAAAACACATTAATTTAATTGCAGGAAATTATTAAACCACAAAACTACAAATTAAAAGACTAGAATGTTTTTAAAAACATTCTGAATGTTTTTAACATTATTTCACTAAAAAATATATATTATAGGCAACCATATTTTTTAACCGACAACAGATGTGGTGTAACAACTGACTTATACAGGAACTGGAGGCAGAAGTGGGCCATAGCATCCATTCCTGCCGAAGTCTGCATGTATGTATCTATATGTATATATATTAGTATAAAATAAAAAATAATATTAAGATTATCAAACATGCATGTCACTTAGTGAAGAGCTTTTACATTTTGAAAAAAAATGACAATAATTATAAGTTTTTTAAAAAAATCACGGTTTTAAAAAACTCACGCACCGAATGAACTATAGTTTCTAAGGGATTGTCCATGATTTACACAACGCTAAATTTATTTTAAAAACAGAAGTAGGAGATCTTAAGTTCTTTTACGCAGCAATTTTCATTAAACTTAACATGCTATTTTGATTTTTGATTTAACTTGATACTCTGCAAGAGAAAACCTTTTTGTTTTGTTTATTACTGAAATTTAGCCTAGTGTAATTTAATCTAAACAAATAATAAATCGCATAAAGCATTACAAGTTCAGTTACTATAACACAACTATTCAAACAAAAATTCTACTGCAACAAAAATATCAAGAGGCGAATGGAAAAAGATTTTGATTCATTTTGAGAAAAGTAAAAAGTTATGTAAGAATAAATCTCAAGAATCGTTAGGAACAATATGTAAAATAACAACAAATTGGCAAATAATTAACCGATATACCAGCTTGGCAGATTGTAATGAGCTAATTTGAATTTCACAAAAATAGACAAAAGATCAATGCCAGGAATAATAGAAAAATTGATTAAAAAGAGACAAATAGAAATAAAAAAGTTTGATGCTTATAGTTTTGATTATTTATTAGATATAACGAAAGAGGATGGACTTTGGTTGCATACTGAAGATAAAAATCTTTATTTAAAGGAATTAAGCAACATCTGGTAGTGGGATCAGGGCTGTTATTAAGAGAAGGGGGGTGTCCCCACCCCCCTACACACACAAAGCTGTCATTTAAGCATTTGAGTTGGCACATGGAGCAAGTTTTGAACTATAGTTGGCAAATTGCAAATATTGAGGACCTTTCCCCCCCCCCCCCTCCCATAGAAGACCTTTTCAGGACGGCCCTGAGTCGGATATACTACAATGTAACCTGAAGAACCTAAAAGAATACATCCGTCAAAGAAAGTTAAAATTGAAAACATTCCATCAATCAGGGTTGCCACTGTTATTTAGGAACAAAATTCCCTGATTTTCCCTGATTTTTTTGTCAAAAATTTGCTTTTTTCCCCCTGATTTTTCCCCTTGAAAATTGCTTGATATTTCCAGCATTTAAATGCCCAAACTTAGCATTAAAACTTCCCTAATAACCCCAGAGCATTTTATCCCCCAATGAGTAATTAACCAATCAATTTGCTTAAAAATTAAAATAAAAAATCAAATACTTCAATCAACATATTAAATTTTTCTTCGAACCAGGGTATATTTAAAATGGATATGTTCAACAGGCATTGAAAATCTGTCAGACTTGTCTAGGATACAAGATAACGAAATTCAAAAAAATGAAGTGAATGTAATAAACTTCTAACTGTATGTTTTACATACATTGTTAATACTTTTTTCTTTTCTTCCCAGTATTCTTTGATCTAAAAGCATTATCACGCTATTTTCTTTTGCTTGGAGTATTCTATTTTCTTCCAAATAGTTTTTTTATTGTAATGAGGCGCTACAACACCATTTATCATTTCATTGTTTATTTCTGTTTTGTGAGCCTTTAATTTGTTTGACACCATAAAATCCTTGATAGTGCGGCAAGATATAAGTGACAGTCCTTTCATAGAATACTGAAAGTAATCTCAATTAATGCTTGCCCAAGCATTAATTGAGATTACTTTCAGTATTGAGAATACTGAAAGTAATCTCAATTAATGCTTGCCCATCACATAAAAATAAATATCAAAACTTTTGACAAAACCTTACAATCTACACCAACTTTATTCGTTTCAAAATAAAAGTAGATAAGCTTTTCTCTAACAACTTTAAAAATTGTATGAAAGCTTGATCACATTCATTTGAAGTAATATGTGAGCAAGAAAGAAGTAGATGTAGTACAGATTTTATCTGATGAAGAAGATCAGCTTTTTGTTTAGAAAGATTTGACACTGGATTGATGCAAGCAGTTGCTTCCAGAAAAGAAAATTGATTTAAACTTCTTTCTATTATTTTTTCCAGAATTCCAAAGATAATGAGACAGCAATCTTTTATGAATCTATGATGACATCCTGAGATAATGCATCCTTTTTCCTCAATTCGATAATGTCATGATCTGGAGCAAATCCTATTATCATTAATTTTAATAGCAGAAAGTTTTCCTTTTTTGTAAAATCATATTATTAAAGTTTCCAGTGATTAACGATGCTAAGGAGATCTTGTTTTATAATTAAACCCATTAAACTTTCAACAGTTGAGAACAAATCTTCAAAAAGAAAGGGAATCATTTGGGCATTGGTTTGATATCTCAGTAAGATTTTCTGCAAAAAACTTGCAATGTAACCAAAAAACTTCAATTTAGTCAGAATTAACTTATCTTTTGTTCCCTCGAACCAGAGTTGTTAGTCCTTGACCTAAAAATTTTGGTCTTGACATTGATTGTTTTGGCCTTAACCATAACCTCTTGGCCTTGCCCTTGTAACTTTTAGCCTTGATCTTGGCCTTGGACTTATAATGAGCAGCCTTGGCCTTGGTCTTGATAATTTTGGCCTTGTTAACAACTCTGCCCCAAACACTTGTCACATCTCTTTCATTTTGGTTACTTACTTTTAGAAAGAGTCTCCCAATACTTGGTTATTTTTTTTTTAAATTCTCCCAAAATAAACAAAGTCTATCATCAGTTTTTTGGTCTACAACTCAGCGTGTAGAGCAAAATGCACAAAGAAAACTCTCACATTTAGTAACAGTTACATAATCAGCTCTTCTAGCTGAAGAATCATAAAAAAGGTTGTATGATGCTTTCATTAACTTCTTTATATTCCATTAAGCAGATTGAAAACCCGATTTGAAACCATGTATTAGATGAAGGTTACAGCTTCCAACGTTAAGAAGTTTAGGAAGCTCTTGTTGATTATGCTGCAATTCAAGAAGATTAAGAAGGGAACAGTTCACATTTGTACCTTCCATACTTAGTTGAGTCATACTTTTAAGTAAATTCTTTGCTGTGGGGTAACCTAAAAATTTATAGTCAAAGTATCTGGATTCAACACGATTTAAATTGCTGCTCTAAAACTGAATATTTAGATCCAATTGGACATTTTTGCCTATTATTAGCCATTTTTCAAACAAAGGATCAATTAACCATTTTTCTTTGAATTATGTTGCAAACATTAAATTAATGTAAACACAATATGATTAATTTTTTTTTAAAATGTTAAACATTAACCCTGGTACCCTTAAAAAGGAAGATTTTTATTAGAAAAAATTTAAAAACATTAAAGAAAAATAAAAACGTTCCCTGATTTTCCCTGATTTTTTCCTAAATCAATCGTTTCCCCCTGATTTTCCCTGATTGTATCTAAGTTTCCCTGATTTTCCCTGAATTCCCTGATTTGGTGGCAACCCTGATCAATGCCATCAACTTCAATTCTGAATGAATACAAAGAGAAACACCAAAGAAGATAAAAAGATACTAGGTTAAAGCCATAAGTATTTAAAAATGGAAATTCAAAGACAAAGACTTTGATAACTTTTGAATGAGCATGATTTATGGGGATCTTTTAAAAATGATAAGGACAGACAATACAAATGTTAACAATTGGAAAATAAGTGGTGTGATAAAGAGATTAATGACACATTTTGAAAGTGTTATTTTTCAGAATCCTCTCTACAATGGTTGTCAACACCATACATTAGACCGCCTAATAAAGTTATGTCTGAATAGGGAGTGTGGATAGTGCAGAAAGAAAAATACAAGTGGTAGAGGTGGGAAGGATGCTATTTTTTTCCACTTTTTTTTGATAAAATTTATAAAATACAATACATAAATGAAAATGGTCCTAAAGATGTTAATTAAGTAAGAATTAATGAGATAAAAAAGTCTAAGAAAACAAGAAAAACAAGTTGGAATTGAAAATATAAAAACAAATTTTAATTATAAAATAATTTAATAAATACCTGTAATAATAACAGTACAAACTACTTGAAAAGCATTATTATTTGACTGTTGAAATGTGAACTTGAATTGAATTTTGGCATTGATAATCATTAAATTTTCTATTTTGACATACAATTTAGCATTCTTTCTTCTAGCAACAAAATAAGTTTTATATTCATTTTTTTCTGTAGCAATACAATTCCATTTTTGATCGAACGTGTATTCCACTTTAGCACATTTTTTGCCATAAGGTAAATGAAACTCAAATATGAAACCATATGGAATTATGCTTATGCCAGTACTATAAGGAGAGAGAGGGAAAAAAATGACTTTTATATTTTATAAAGCTAATTATTTGCTAAATCACAGAGGTTAATTAATCATCACTGTATATAATAAGTGGCTAGTGTCAAATCCTAGCTTAAATGCAAACTTTTTTGAAACAGGGCCCCAACAAAATTATTAAATTTAGAGGGTTTGATAGCAGTGGCTAGGAAAAAATTTAAAATACTTTATATATTATAAATTTATGCATACATTTACTACTTATTAAATACTGTCATATATATATATATATATATATATATATATATATATATATATATATATATATATATATATATATATATATATATATATATATATATATATATATATATATATATATACATACATATATATATATCTTTATATGCTTATATAAAATTATGACTTAAAATATACCTAAAACAGTGGCGGACTGGGACTAAAAATTGGCCCGGGCATTTCATATTGGACCGGCCCACATTAGAGGAAAAGTAATTAATTATTTTTTTTATAACATAACTATAAAATTTTTAAACAAATTTTTTAAGAACAAATACTACTGTGATCAAAAAGTAAGGTGAATTTTTTTATAAAATGAAAAATCTTTATTTATTCTTCCAAATCTGTTTCGTCCCCCTCAAAATAATCCCCCCCGGCCCCAATGCACTTTTGCCAACGTTTTTTCCAGTCTTCGAAGCATGCCGAAAAGCCCTCGGTAGGGATAGCCTTAAATGTGCGTGCCGATTCACGTTGGATCTCTTCAATGGACTCAAAACGATTTCCCCGGAGTGGTCTCTTGAGCTTTGGGAACAGCCAGAAGTCACACGGTGCTAAGTCGGGCGAATACGGTGGTTGTGGCGCAACATGGGTAGAGTTTTTGGCGAAAAACTCACGAAGAACCAGTGCTGTGTGCGAAGGCGCATTATCGTGGTGCAAAATCCAAGAGTTATTGGTCCATAATTCCGGTCTCTTTTTGCGAATAGCTTCACGCAAACGTCGCATAACGCTTAAATAATATTCCTTGTTGACAGTTTGGCCAGTTGGAAGGAATTCGTAGTGCACGACACCACAATAATCAAAGAAAACAGTCAACATGACCTTGATTTTTGAGCGACTTTGACGTGGTTGCTTCGGTCTCGGCTCGCCTTTCTCACAGTATTCACTCGATTGGTCGGTTGTTTCAGGGTTGTATGCGTAGACCCAAGTCTCATCGCCAGTAATAATTTGTTTGTAGACGTCATGGTAGTCAGAAAGCATTGCTTCACACGTTTTAACGCGACGCTCTTTTTCAAAGAAATTGAGAAATTTCGGCACCAAACGTGATTTGAGTCTTCTGAGGCCCAAATGATCTTTCAAAATCGCTTGCACTGACCCAAATGATATTCCAACCATGTCAACAAGGTCTCGAATGGTTAACCGACGATTTGCAAGCACCAATTCTTTGATTTTGTTGATGTGGCAATCATCAATCGAAGTCGATGGTCGTCCGGAGCGTTCCAAGTCATCAACACGTTCTCGGCCTTCTTTAAAGTCTTTGTACCACTTGTAAACATTTTTTTGAGACATAGTCTCTTCACCGAAGGCCTTTTGCAACATTTGATACGTTTCAGCAGCAGAAATATCATTCCGCAAACAAAATTTAATAGCACTTCTTTGCTCAACAAAATTAGACATCGTGAAAATCGCCGAATGCACTTTTGGTACTTCAGAAACAAGCGTAAACAAAAAAAAAAATAATTATGAGTTTGACATGTAATTTGGCGCAAATGTTAATGACATTCCTACCAACTTAAAAATAAAAAAGATTGGACGATTCGAATAAGACAGGAAGTTCAAATTAAAAATTCACCTTACTTTTTGATCACAGTAGTATGTATAAAATGTTTAAAATATTTTGAATATTCAACTAATTAAGAATTTTTAAACAGATTACTTGTTTCAGCTAGCTCGTCAATTATTGTTTCGGGATCAAGATTGCTTAAAATTTCCTTTTCAGTATTCATTAGCATGAATGATTGTAAATTTTCTTGAGCCATACTACTACGCAAACGATTTTTGATGAACTTTAAAATTGAAAAACTTCTTTCACATGCAACTTGCGTAAATGAAAGTGACAAATTATATTTATAAGCTAACCCAATTTTTGCGTATGCTTCACTTATTAAATTATATTGAATCAAAACAAGGTAGCAACAAACTGTGCAGTTTTTACAGGCAGTACATGACTTTCGACAACTATATTCAAGTTCCTCAACAGGTTCTTTGTTTATATCCATTATGTCATATGTACTCAAAAGTGACTCTTTGATATTATTCCAGTTTGAAGCAAAACTGGTAAGTTCAGTACGTAAATTTTCTGCTGTAGATTCTTTATCAAACGGCAATAGATGCTCACTCAATTTATTTAAAGCAGATGTTGGTACATTATGACCTTTTAACTGTTTAAAATTTGAAGGGCTTAGAATAGCAAAATCAGCATAAAGTTCTCGACTTTTTTTAAAATGTTTGCTCATGCTTTCTATTATGCTTTTAAATATTACATCATGAACTTTAACTTTATAAGAATTAAGTACATCAGAATGAATTTCAAATTCACTTAGACTAGTTTCGCCTAATAATACTTTTTTCCTTCGAATTCTTTTTTCTAGTAGAGTATTCTCTGCTTCTAATTCATCTTGTTCAAGTTTTTCATTAACTTTACAGACAAAATTATTCGTAGCTTCCAATACTATATCAAATTACTCTAAATACTTTTTCAATGTGTCTATCGTTTGCGTAACCATGTTGTATGTAACCAAAATGTGCATATTTACTGTTTGTAAATATTTTGATAGCGGTGTCGTCAACTGAAAAACCCGTAAAAAAATTTGTGCAGTTAAAATTGTGTCATACTTAAGGAGTCCTTCTTTGAAGCCTTTTGCTTTTACTTGAACTTCAGATTTGAAACTTAAATTGTCTTCAATATGAGACAATGCAACTACAAGTTCAACGTAGAAACTAGAATGCGGATTGGCAAAGGTATCAAATATTTTTGTTAACGCTGCATCCTTTGACCACTAACGTGTCTCACCAATAGTTGAAATTCTGCGATTGTGTATATCATTCTGATTTTCTGTTTCAAATATTCATTCTTGTATATGATCTTGTATATGATCTTGTATATGATTCATTCTTGTATATGATCCACGAATAAACACTGCTTTGTCATTCAACAAATTAAACAAGGAAATACTGGATAAAACGACACTACAAGTATCTGAAATAACCAAATTTAAAACATGAGCATAGAAAACAAATTTAAAACATGAGCAAGACGTCGCTTTTGAACTTGCTCTCGACGTACATAAATTTGAGTAGAAAACAGTAAATTTGAGACATTTGATCTAGATATATGTTGGAAATAGTATTCTGTGCATTCGTTATGCGATGCTGATTTTTCATGTTCATCAACTCTTTGATGAATGTGTTTTCTATCTGTCATTCCACTAACAAAAGAACTCATTACAACAGTTGGTAAAAATGCTAAACATATTGAACAATATAATGCATCGTTGCCTTCAGTGTAAGATAACCATTTACGATTCGTTCCATTTTTCCATACAAAAGATTTCACAATAATAGGATCTCTGGTAGTTTGAATTGGATGGATTTCAAAAAATTTATTGAGAAGTGTTGATGGTGGACGAGAAAACCAGTCAATATTTTTTTCTACAATAATTACACCTTGATCAACAACCATATCACTATCACAAGCAGGATGATGGCTGACGGTTTCTGCAATGCTAATGTTTGAATCGATCTGAACTTGAATTTCATTTTGTTTACATTCTGACAAATTTTCAACTGCTACATCGTCACTATTTAGTACTTCCATAGTTGCTGTAATATCTTCAGATTCAGTTCCAGTCGTTGACGTTGTGTTATTATTGGAATTAATTTGGATCTTTACAGTTTTACTTATATCAGGATTTCTGTTGCGAATAAATCGCTTATTTTAAGACATTTGTTAGCTGATAATTTCATCAATTTTTGGTTTTTCTCTCGTAATTTTTGAGCTCCTCCTTATCTTTTTTTGGGTTCATTTATTTTAAAAATCTATTATTATATATAGCTTTTAAACGATATTATTTTCCTAAACTTATATTATTGATTTTCAAGATAAATTGAGATTGCGCGGGGTTTTCATCTTTTTACAATTTTGATTGGTTAGCATAATTCGAAATTGGTATCTATGACAGCGTTTAGGTTTATTGAAGACTCTATAGTGATTTGTTAATTTTTTTTTTTGGATTAGATTTTGTGTTTTCCTATTGCCAATAGTCTTTAAATTTAATTAGTATTTTTATTTGCATTTTCTTTTTTTTTGGTTTTTGCATTTTTGTACCATATGTATGCATGTATATATGTTATATATATATGTATGTATGCATGTATGGATTATGCATTACACTTAATGAAGGATTAAAAAATACGTACGTCATTAATTTTACAAATTATTCTTTGTAAAGAACATGCATTAACTTCAAATATGTATTATATTAGTTTCATTTGAATTTTTTGATTAATCATCCTAATTTTTTTACCAGCCTATAAGGCCACTTTTGGCATTGTCCCGGTACACCCATATGGCCAGTCCGCTTCTGACCGAAAATATATTTATTATATAAAATGAAAATTAAAAAAAGATGCTCAAGATTTATATTAGAGAAATATAATATATATATATATATATATATATATATATATATATATATATATATATATATATATATATATATATATATATATATATATATATATATATATATATATATATATATATATATATATATATATATATATATATAGATATATATATATATATATAGATATATATATATATATAGATATATATATATATATATATATATATATATATATATATATATATATATATATATATATATATATATATATATATATATATATATATATATATAAAAGGAAAAGGGAAAAGAAAACATTTACAAATTAAACTAAAAATGAAATCAACAAAAAATAAGAATAAATCTTTTAAAACAAGAAAAAAAAAAGAAATATCTGAAAAAAATAAGTGAAAAAATAAAGAAAATAGAAATTAAAAAAAAAAAAAACATTAATGAATGAATTATATAAAAAAAAAGGCAAAGAAAGAAAAAAAACTATTAAAAGAGCGAAACCTTGATTGACAAATTAAGGTTTTTATTTATTTTTTCGTATATTTCTTTAGTTTTCTTTCATATACTTCTTAGGATTATTGATTTTTTTATTTATTTATTTTTCTTAAATTTTTTAACGTATATAGTTTTACTTATTATTTTTTTGTTAGTCATTTGTTTGTTTTTTAGTTATTATTTATTTTTAGTGGTATATATTTTTTTATACAGTTATATATTATTTGTTTTTATTTTCATTTTAGCCATTTATTATGTATGTTTTATTCTACTGTGTATTATTATTATTTTTTTATCTCTATTTTTGGTGTTGTTGTTGTTCTTTTTTTGTTGTTTTTTTGCATAACATTTTTTCTTGTTCGTAATGTGTGTTTTTCTGTTCATATTTTATTTACTCATTTGGTCATAATATTTGCAATATATTTTGATTATTAAATTTTAACAACTATGATTTTATTAATATATTTACTAATTCTTTAATAGTAGTCGTTTTTATGTCATCGTTATTTGTTACATTTTGTCAGTTTATTACTGTTCGTAACTGTAACTTTGTATTTAAAAATGATTGCTGTATAGAAAGTAATAGCGATTTATTTAAATTATTATAATTACTTTATTATCATTAATTTTATTATTGCTATTAAATAATTAATTATTTTTATTATTGCTATTGTTAATTTATTGCTATTGTTATTATTATTGTAACTATATGTGTCTATAATGTTTTATATATTTAAAGAGGTTTTTACTTTATATTAGTTCTTATTTGTAAACGGCCGTGGAAGTGAGATCTTTTTTCCAGAATACAGAATTAATTAATTAATTGATTGATTAATATATATATATATATATATATATATATATATATATATATATATATATATATATATATATATATATATATATATATATATATATATATATATATATATACAGGCCTTGGTGGGAATTAATGAGCAAGAGAGCAGAGAAAAGCTCTCCTAAAATGATCTTGGGGAGCTGTGCGAGCTGCTCCTCATTGAAATCTGCGCTCTATTTAAACTTAAATTTTTTTTTTTGAAACAACTGTGCTTTTTAAAAAGCATTGCAGTATATTATCCAATTTATTTTTTTTAAATGAAGTTGTGTTTTTTTTTTACAATGATTATTATACTTTTGTAAGAAAAATTATACTTTTGCGAGAGCGGTAAATTGCTCCTGTAAACCGTTTTAGGGAAGTGTGGGCAAGAGCAAGAGCTAAAGCTCTCGCATCCCGCTGAGGCCTTTATTTTATATATATATACAAATATATATATATATATATATATATATATATATATATATATATATATATATATATATATATATATATTAGGGTTATGACAGTTTTTGAATCTGTTGTAGCCATACTTCTATAGCTTGAGAAATGTTGGGTAATTGATAAAAAACTGGTTTAATGGTAGTCTAGTTGCAAAAATATCCCACGCCCCTTTGATAGCAACAGAATTTTTTATAGATTACATGAGGACACATAGATTACACGAGGACAACCTTATTTCCAACCCATTTATGAACAGCCACAAAAATAAATAAAACTAATTGTAAATTGTATTTAGTATTTTTAAACTACATATCATTGAAGTGGATCGATAAAAGTAATTATTTTCAGCAAGTTAGTTTTAACGCTTTACAGATCATTCTTTCCAATAAATTTCACTTTTGCATATTAACATTTTTTTGAATTTTGAAGGAGATTTTTCATTAATTTAACACCTCATTCAGCACTGATGTTTGTTCTTGAAATATGAAATACACTATCTTCTTTGCTCCAGTGTTTCATAAAGCACTTTAAAGCAGCTGTACACTTAATTTCAGTCAATGCATCAAGCATATAGTCATATGATTTATCATCAAAGAATTGTTTGTTAAACCAAAGTTTTTTCCATTGATTTGCAATAAAAATTGCTGCACTTTTAAGTTCACACCCCCATGTTGGTATAAGAAAATAGACGAGAACAATATATGATGCTCTAGAGTTCCATCTAGCACTGTTTAATGGAGGAAGCTTGTGCCACCTAATTTTTGGTAATTTTTTATGATTCTTAAAGTAACTAAAAGCTTTACGTAACTCATAAAGGAATTTGAAGTCACTTGAATGACACTTGTGCATGTAATCACACTTGTGTGTTAGTACTGTGACCAACTTCTCCTGAACTTAATTATTCTATGTTATAAATTTTTTTATCTTCCAGACTAAGCCATATGCCCTTAACATTGGTGATATCAAAAAGATCTCCAAAAACAGAGCATTCTTCTTTTTTGCCAGGATTTTTAAGAAACTTGCCATGTTTTTCTATAACCTTTTCAATTTTTTTTCCAACTGATTTTTTAGAAATACTTTTTTTAGAAAGTTGAGTTTGTTCCATAATTAACTTATTTCGACAACTATTAACTTTATTCTTTCTTTTTTGCTTTTTTTAATTGATGCCAGGTAGTTGTAACGTCCAATAATAAAAGTTTTTTTTAACATTCTATTAAATGAATCCAATTGTTTATCAACAAAGTGTAGACCAATTCTTGATGTTATACGTTTTTCAAACGAAACTAAATTTTTTGTCCATACTCTTGAATATTTGTCAACAACAGTTTTGCAATATTTATTTGACATATTAGAAAAATTTAAATGCATGGATAATATATGTTAGTAATGTTCTATTTTTTACATGAATTTCAAATGAATAAAAAAGTTGAGTGTACTAATATATTTGCAACCCTGGTCACAAACCTGGCCCTGGTCCTAACTGTTTTTTGTCAAACCCAGCTTTGGTCATATTTCAACCCCATTTGTTTACTAGTTGTATTTATTTTTTTAGATTTTGAACAGCATGTCAACAATGATCATTTTAAAGCGTAATTCTTTAATACTGCAATTTAATTTCAATTTCTAATTTTATAAAGATCTAGTTTCATAAACCTAGCCATGTTTGTTTATGTAAAATGTCTTTAATTGAAATGAAATCAATTATCTTAAAAGTAAACAGGTACATATAGTTCAATTTTGAATGACATTAGTATATAGATTACCAAAGTTTAAAAAGTTCTTAATAACTAATTTATAATGATTTAAACATGGAACAATGTCTTGTTTATTTTTTTATGAAAATATTTTTCATTATAATAAAATTTTTTCATAATGTAATTAAAATTATTAATTTATAATATAAATAAATAAAAAAAATATTTGGATAGAAGTTCTTAAAATCTCAAAACCCAAATAGCAATAATCCAAAATTTTTAAACATAAAAACCCCACCTCTGCATATCCTTTGCACTAACTCTTTAAAAACAGAATACCAAAAACAATTTAAGTGTATTGAGTTGATTCAAATTATGTTAAAATAATGACTGTAAAGCCATGTTTATAAATTAAAATCTACAAAGTTAATCATTTTATGAGTCAATTCTTTATACTTGCAGTATTTTCCAGAATTATCAACGACTAACAATGAAACTTTAATTACTTTTAAAAACAAACTTTTTAAACTGAATTATAAAATAAATTCTAAACAATTTAAAATAAAGATCAAATTCACAAATATAATTGAAACAATGGTAATTAAAAAATAAATAATTATAATAAAAAAAAGAAAATGGCTTACTCTTTTAATGAAAACTCATCTAAAATTAAAAAACAAAATCTTTTTAACTTGAAGTAAATTATTATAAGAACTCATTTCTAATAACAAAAAAAAACTTTTTTTTATAGCAATTTATAATTATTAAGGCTAATACTAAACTAAATAAATTGTTTAGTTTAGTATTAGCCTTAATAATTATAAATTACTATAATGGACCATTATAGCAATTTATAATTTATAATATTATATAACATTATAGCGATTTATAATTTATATTGAATATATATATATATATATATATATATATATATATATATATATATATATATATATATATATATATATATATATTATTATTATTATTATTAGCCTTAATGCAAATTACATTTAGGTACTATTAGCCTTAACACAAATATATATATATATATATATATATACTATATATATATATATATATATATATATATATATATATATATATATATATATATATATATATATATATATATATATATATATATATATATATATATATATATATATATATATATATACTATATATATATATATATATATATATATATATATATATATATATATATATATACTATATATATATATATATATATATATATATATATATATATATATATATATATATATATATATATATATATATATATATATATATATATATACTATATATATATATATATATATATATATATATATATATATATATATATATATATATATATATATATATATATATATATATATATATATATATATATATATATATAGATATATATATATATATATAGATATATATATATATATATATATTTATATATATATATATATATATATATATATATATAAATATATGTATATATATATATATATATATATTTATATATATATATATATATATATATATATATATATATATATATATATATATATATATATATATATATATATATATATATATATATATATATATATATATATATATATATATATATATATATATATGTGTGTGTGTACTATCGCCTTAACACAAATTTTGCAAATTTGGTTCCTTTGGAACCAAATTTTCAAAATTGAAAAATTTTGGTGAAAAATTTTTGGTGAAAAAGATTTGCAAAATTAAAATTTTTAGATTAAGCAGGTTTTTGCAAAACTGCTTAATCTAAAAATTAAAGATTTGTATATTTCAAAATGACAAAATATTTGTTATTTTAAGATCTACAAAATTCGCTAACTAATGACAATAAGAAAGTGCATTGACAACTTTAGCTCTATAAAAAATCTGACGGATAGAAAAAACTTTTGGTTTAAATTTTCTCAAAGATTAAATATATCTACTTTACGAACAAATTTTGATTTGGCCTTATACTTTGCTGAAGAGTTATTGATGTTTTGGTTTTCCAATTAAATTTCATGAAATAAAATTTTAATTTAAAAATAAAAGTTAGCAAATTAACTTTCATATTAAACTAAATACAATTATATTTGTTTTCAATATAATTTTGAGTAAGATAATTAAAAAAAATAGTACGTGTGTCATGTGATTTAAATTTTTACAAAGTTACCACATAATATTGTTTAATATTTTGTAAATTTATAAATTTGTTACTTGTTATTTTCATTACATTACAGTTATGTTCTTTGCATTGTTATTTACATTACATAATAGTTATGTCATTAAACTAAACAATATTATGTAATATTTTTTTATTGATTGTTTTATTGTAAACTTATTTGAAAGCGGAAGAAAAAAAAAAAATTATCATAGCTCTAATAATCTAATTTATAATTCCTTCCCACAAATAATTAGGCTAATACAAGGACGAATCCATTTCACAGTGGGCCAGAAATCACTTTTACTGGACAAAATTCATAACTAATTTAGTATTGAAGCTATATTCACTAAAATTAGCATGAGTATTAGTATGATGTCTGAGAGTTTTTATTTCGTTGCTATGGATACCTTTGTTTTGCTTAGCAACAACTTATTTTTGTAATCTGCAGATATTTTATGAGTGCTATATTCCCTGTTTTTGACATGAGTACCGCACTTATTATAAATGTGATAATTTTTTTTAATTTAATTGCTATGGATACTTATATTGTTTAGTTACCAGATACTTTCCTTAGTTACAAAGATGTAAGTTGACATTTGAATATTCAATCGGATTTTCGACCCACCCATAATAAATAGCAATTAATTTTTTAGGTTAATAATGTTTTTGATAAAATAAAAAGAAAAAAGTAGTGCAAGAAAATATTGTTAATTTTAAATTACATCAAAAAATTATAAAACATTAACATCGTTTAAATATTGTTTAAGTAATTGTAAAAACATCTGAAGGAAATGCTTTATGATTTGTTCGATGTGATGTTCGATGTTTGTTCGCATTGATGAAATAACAGGATCACTGGAAACTAGGAGTCTAGTGATAAGATCAGTATTCATTGCTTTTCTGGATGTTTTTTGGCTCAAATTATCGAGATAAGATTTAAAATCTTTATTTCTAGCCTCTTGAGCTTCCTTAGACATAAGTCCGATGGGTAATGTAAGGTTTTTAAGTATGTCATGTCAATGTATCAATACTTTGTGAACTGATTGAGCCATATAATACCATGGATAAAGGGACACATATAGTCTAACAGTGTCAAAACAATAATCCTTGAATTTTAAGCTGTCTATTTCATTTCCTTCAGAGAGTGTTACTAAGATAATATAAAATCTGAATATAAGGTTTTGATCAATACCCAGAATTTTAGCTGTTTGTTCATATGCTGCAAAAGTATGCCATGAGGTATTGCCATCATTGCTTGTTGCAGAACCACCATCTTTAGGGAAATCAACAACAAGTCCTATTTTGTTCTTAAATATCAGTCTTAATCTTTTGTTAGCTAGAGATGCCTTTTCTTTGTGTTCTTTAGATCTTGCTTTTGTTTCTATTTTATATGCAATGTGCAAAACCATCTCAAAAAATTGAATCCATACATAAAGAATGGAAAGACCACATTTGAACCCTCTGTTAGTATAACCTATATTAAGGATATCAAGACTATTTATATTTTTTGAAGAGACATCACACACTGAACAGCATTGGTATGAGTTAGTTTTTTCTGATAATATCATTTGAGCTTCCCCATCAATCATTGTAAGTTCAATAATACACTTCACTTTAATAGAAGAACCGCAAACCTCTAATAAAATCATTCAAAGTATCTGTGATCTTCTTCGATCACAGATTCTTTGGATTCCGTTTTGTAAACAAATCTTATGGGTCTACAATAGGCTGTGGATAATGAATTTTAATTTCTCCAAACAGACACCTGTTCGTTACTGTTGTTAAACCCAGTCAAATCCAATGGGACTAGACAAGTTATTAATAATGACTCTTCACACTTTAAATCTCTGTTCATGTCAGGTTCTAATAAAACTTGTTTATAAATGCCTTGGCCAGTAGCACCATCAAAACCAGCCAGACGTAAGTGTCATTCTTTTTATTGCTTCGTCGTTCATTATCAAGTGCGTCAGCACAGGTTCCTGAACTGCACAGATACTTTGCAAGGAACTGAAGCTGAATAGTCCTCCACTGTTATTTTTGAAGGATAACATTTCAATTTTGCATCTCTGACATCATTGTAGGCGGGGTAGAGGTTATATTCTTTCTCCAAGGCTCCGCTTCTAATCAATTGATAGGAAGCTTTTGTCAGATTGGCATCAATTATTAAAGCTATTGTCTGCTGAATATTTAGTTGCTTTATCTGTATTTAAAATATTTAAAAAATTTTTGGCAGCACTAACAATAGATTCATCTCTAAATTTTTTATTAGCAGCAAAAAATAATTTACTGGATGAATGAAATTCAATTAAGCAAGATACACGCCGTTTTTTAGTTTTATTAGTTTTTTTATTAACTATTATCAAATGCAACTGGTTTTCAACCACGTCTACTTGCAGTTGGTTTGTTGTTTGTTTTTCTAACAATTAAATATTCATTAAGCCAATTTATTAACTTCTTTTCAAAGTTTTTAATAGTATAGTTTGCAGATTTCCACTTTTTTTTATACAAGTAAACAAATCGTAGAACAGCATGTCTAAAATCAACATCTTTAAAGTCAGCAATATTTAGTTGAATTAATTTCAATATAACTTCAGTAATATTTTGTTTTGAAATAATAAGATTGTTTTTTTGAAGAAAGTTATGAATGTCTAAGTTTAATAAAGCCATATTTAAATAATTCTTATAAAAAATATTTTGTATTTAAAAGTTTAATGTTATAATATATATGCCGCGTGGACTACTGATTCGTGTTAGTAATTAAGTTACTACAAGTGTTAGTAATTAAAATTAAATTAATTAAATTAGGATACAGGGTGCGACAAATCGACAAATGTGCGCGCATTTCTTAAAAGACAATCAAAAAATAAACATCACGTTTATTTAATTTTGCTTGTGCAAACGTTGCCGTTTGATTAGGATTTTACAAAACGAACGTATTACTTCAGCATTAGTTTTTTTTTTATTATAAAAAGCACATATTTAATATGAAAAACAATTAAATCCACAGACTTATATTAATACCGAAATATAAGTACTTTTTTCAATTTTAAGTAAAATAACTAAATGCGCTATAGAAAAAAGTAATTTTGTTTTAGCATCCCAGTTGGCACTGGACCAAAAAAAGACGCCTTTTGAACGTTCAAAAGACGTCTAAAACGTGTATAAAACGTTTAAAAGACGTCTTTTTTGCGTCCGTGCCACTGGGATGGCTTTTGCATGCGCTCACAAAAGTATACATAATTTTACTTAAAATGAATGGTTTTGCAAAAACTTCAAAAGAAACCATGCTTAAACATTTTGATTATTGAAAAAAGCGATCGTAACGCTTAACGGAGGTTTCTTGTATGTTTTTAGCAACTACTTTAAAAGTTTAAAGCAAATATATTCATTTTAAATAAAGTTTAGCATGCTTTTTATAAAATTTTTTTACTTTCCATAAAGTGAAACAATGTTTGTTTGAATTTTTAACTTTTTGCACTTTTAAAAGTTTTTTTCATTTATCATTAATATTAGGGGGGGGTCCATAATCATCTTTTTTAGATTTTTTATAGTTTAACCAATTTTTCTTAATATTATCTTTTTTATGCTGATTCTGAAAATCATAATCATTTTTTTTCATTTTAATTATTTAGCCTTCTACTTCAATTTTAATAAAAGTGAATATATTGATAAAAAAATAGATGAAATTATTATTATCATTAAATATGAAATAAGTAGAAAACTAGAAACCTTTTTCTGTTTATTTTATCAATAATATACCTTATTATTTATAAGTAACAAAAAAAATTAAGCATTATATATGAAAATAATTCATACAGTTTGTTATTTAATATTGAAAATGGAAAATAACTATAAAAGTCTTCATATGTGATAGAGATTGCTGCGTGAACTTTCCTTATAGATCATCTAGGTTACGAGCGTGTTCTTTCGTAGACATAAGATGGAGGTTTGTATTTTTATATCAACAATTATGTATTTAAACAGAATAGACCTCCGCGACAATGACCTTCATTGTATCCCTAAAAGAAAGAACCTCATTTTTCGAACTTTTTTTTCATTTTTTATTTCATATCTTTATCTACTTCAATAATGTCTAGTTTACAGCTAAATGGGCTGCCTTGTAACTTTAATCAAGCTAAAACAGAACTCATCTTGCACACCTGATGTAAAGTTGGCTGCTCTTCCATTTTTATCCATTTGTTTTCAACTATATTTCATAGTTTCAACTTTTTGGGCAAATAACTGGACAATAATTCTCTAAAATATTTTTATTCTGCGCGAACCTTCATTTTTTATAAGGTTTAAATAATTAAGTATACATCTACTGTTAAAATTAAATGGTTTTTTCCAAAGCTTTCCAACTGCAACAACTTAATTAGAAAGTTAATACTAATCATATTCCATTATCAACCAAACACATAATACTTTTCTCTTTTTTGAAGTCCTGAGGCTAACTCTTGCCAAAATACTTTAGCAAGAATGATACAATCATTCAACCTCTTTGAGGTATACTTATTAACTGGTTACTGGTTCTAGAATTTTTTTTAACTAGCTGTTCACTGCGTTTTAGAGTAAAGCAGAAAATTTTAAAATTTGATCACCCAGTTTGTTTTTTATAAAGCCTTCTAGGTAGCGGTGTTCCTTTATATTTATCTTTAGAATTGTTAAAACTTGAGAATTTAACTAAACTTCTATGGACTAGCACTTTAAAAGAAGATTTATTTTTAACTTCATTAAAGAAAAGTGAAAAAAAAAAAAATGAAATCTTGAATAGCCTCCTTGATAGCTTGAATAACGATTAAAAAATAAATAAAAAAAAGGTAATTAAGATACTTTGAAGCAATCTGTCTTTTTGACTACTTAAAACGTTTTGTTAAGAAAGAGACTTGAGATAAAACTTTTTTTTTGAAGCAATCTGTCGTTTAACTTATTTAAAACGTTTTTTAGAAAAAGACTTCAGATTAAACTTTTTTTTCGCAATGATTAAAAATCAAATTTATCCCATCAAAATTTGAATAGCATAAATTTGAAAGAAAAGTTGCGTAACTTTATACGCAAAGAAACTTTTGCAAAGACTTTGATTTTTTATATCTTTTAAATTTTTTAAAATAATAGTAGAAGGTCAACCATAAAAAATTTGCAAAAACTGAATTGTTTTTTAAACTTTTCTCAAAAAATTAATTTAGAATAACTGGTTAAACAAGAAATATAGAATTTTGGACCCCCCTATAAATATGCGCGCACTTTGCATATGTGTAAAAAAAAGGTTTTTTGAAAAATTAAAATTGAATAAATTTTCCAAGCATCTTTGATATATTTAATAACTTATTAACTTGAATGAAAATTATTTAAATTTTATTTGACATAAATCTTTTATAATAGACGATTAAGTCAGCTTTCAAAAAAAACAATAAAAATACGATATGTCACGCCCTGTGATAAAAAATAGTTGACAGAGGCGATTGTTTCAAGATTATTGTAATTCCTTATTTTTAGTAAATAATTTCTTAATGAGAAATTATATTTCCATGATAAAATGGTTTGTAACTATCTTTTGAAAGCTTCTGTACTTATTTTACCTTAAACTCTAATCTGAATATTTTTTTCAATGACTGCCTTTAAATAAGTTGCATTAAAGTACTCAGGAAATTTTGTGGGAGTTTAATTGTAATTATGGAATTAATTAAATTAAAAATTGCATTTGTTTTTTAGCGCATTTTTTAAATGCGCTTATTATCAAAACTTGCAAAGAGCCGTGGTCAAGTTGTTTAACCAAAGAACTATATGCGTAGTCATGATTGCGATCGCACGCCTCTTAGTCATGCGTGCGATCGCACGCCTCTTACGAGAAGGCCTGATGCAGTGTTGATAAAGATTTAAAATTCATTCATGACTTTGGAAACATCCAAGAAACAGCTGTAGTCTTAGTACCAGGTGATTATGTCTGTGTTTCCAAGAAGCAGAATTGGTGGATAGGAGTCATTAGAGACATTATTCAGAAAAAAAAGTTTAATATGTCAAATGGTCCAGCACGGTCGTTTAAATGGGCACAAGTGGATAGCCAATGATGGACTCCAGATGTCCACATCGTTTGCAAAGTTGAAGTACGAATACAAAAACAGGACTTTGCAACTATTTAGCCAAAGACGACTTTATAAAAAATTGTTTTTCTTAGGAAATATAGATGTTTATATTTAAAATAATTTCAAGTTTGCTCAGTCCGATATGCCTTATCCGTACTTTTTTTTAATCTTTTTTTTTTTTGTTTAGTTTATAAATAATGTGAAGAAAAAGCATATATAAAATCACTTAAGTTGAGTATTTACTTTTCAAAAGGTTTCATACATTATAACTTTGTTGTAAAACAAAATTATAATGTATGATAAAACCTTTTGAACTTTATTAATAAAAATAAAGTTATTAAACTGTTAATTTCTAATTTGATTAACTTGATATAGATTTCCTGATTTTTAAAATATTACAAAACTTTGTGTTCATATCAAGTGAACGTAAGGCCAAAAAAATTGGTTCGTAAAGTTAATATACATCTTATCTTTAAGAAAATAAAAATTTTTATTCAGTCAGATTTTTAATAGCTATAATTGTCAATGCCCTTTTTTACTGTCGTTATTAAGAACAAAACTAAATTTTTCGGATTTAGCAGATTTTAAACCCTTTTGGTAGCCAATTACAGCATTGCAGCATTACTTAAAGCACCATAGATGGGTAATAATAAACGGGGCACTTAACCCCTTCATTTTTTATTCAAAATCAAACAAACATCAAATTGCTGTAAATCCTATTTGGATTAAAATTTTATAAAAAAAAATTACAATCTTTTCTAAGTAATGTCTCTAAACATTTGTACCAAATTTTAGAAAATTTGGTGATGTAGGGTGCAGATTTGTCTTTTTTTGTGTCATAAATTTTTTACCCATGGATAACTGTAGATTGGAAAAGTGTTGCAAAGGTAAGTTTTGAATTTTCCGTAAATTTTCCTTAAAGTTTTGAAAATTTACCACCTGGTAAATTTTGAAATTTTTTATTATTCTTTAAAAAAAAAAATTTTAACAAAAAGTGTCATAAAATTTTTACCCATGGATAACTGTAGATTGGAAAAGTGTTGCAAAGGTAAGTTTTGAATTTTCCGTAAATTTTCCTTAAAGTTTTGAAAATTTACCACCTGGTAAATTTTGAAATTTTTTATTATTCTTTAAAAAAAAAAATTTTAACAAAAAGTAACCCCGGTAAATTTACCAGGAAATTTTGAATCAAATTTTACCGGAAAATTTACATCATTAGACTATAAATAATTTGCGTAAATAAAAGGAATATTGTAAACTATTGAAACATGAACCTTTTGACTTTCAGATAAAGCACATGCTGATATATGTGTCATTAGTTTTTTCACTTAAATTTAAATTCCTTTCTATAACATTAAACTCTTTACAAATACTTGAAAACCTTTTGTTATTAATGTGTTGTAATTATAAGGATCTTATTTGTTACAGGAGCTTAAGAACTTTTGCTATTTTGAAGGTATTTCAAAGTATTGTGTTGTTAAAAATCCTTTAAAACTAATTTAATTATAAACAATTTCTCCCTCATTAAAAAGTAAATAAATAAACATACTCACCATCTAAAAGTTCAACAAGATCATTTCTCATAATTAAATGAAGTTGTTTTTTAAGTATACTTAAATTATTAAACCCAACAACATTATGCTTTTCCAAAATTGAAATTAACTCCAAAAACGATGTAACATTCTCCAGATCAGCAATATCTGAGTTTAAATATTTTAAATATTCAATATCATCTCCAACGAATAGACTTGCAATTGTTGCCATTTTTTGCCAATATTCATCTTTATGCAGAATTTTCATTTGTAAACAATCCATTTTCAATGGTAGTTGTTTGAAATTTTGTGTTAATATTTTAATAAAAACTATGCAAAAAAAAAAAGAAGTTTAATTTAGTATTATTCAAATAAAAAGTATTTTGGAATTGCTGATAAATTATAATTTCAATTTTGATGTAAACTTTTATACATACTAAAACATAACTGGTAAAATGAAGTTAGAATATTTTTATTAAAAAGTTTAAAAAATAATTTTTTTGGACACATAACATAGTTATAACTGTTTAGTAAATGTAGGGGAAAGTTGCGTAAGACGAGCAGGTTCCTAAGATTTTATAATCTCTTTTACGTGTAGACTATTGATTTTTTCGCGAACTTTTTTACTTAAGGATATTCATACAAGTTCGACGGTATTATTTATTTTAATTTCGTGGTTGTACAGTTAATATTCTTTGATTGTTTTATTATTAAAAACACTTACTATCCTTGTTATAATTTTTTACAAATCAATATTTTGTAATTACGTCAGAACAAAACTAGATAATCAAAAATTTTATTACATACTTAATAGCTGTTGTCATGCTATTTAAATTATGATAGTACTCAGAGGCGATTTTACGGGGGAGGGGGTTTACACCTCCTTCCCCACCCCAAAGAAGGGTTTATATATATATATTATATATATATATATATATATATATATATATATATATATATATATATATATATATATATATATATATATATACTACTTTTACGTCGTGTACTTCAGTAAAATGTTCTTAAGGTGTTGCAACATGAAACAGGCACGAGGTAAAAGTGGTGTATATAAATATATATATATATATATATATATATATATATATATATAATATATATATATATATATATATATATATATATATATATATATATATATATATATATATATATATATATATATATATATATATATATATATATATATATACCACTTTTACGTTGTGCTTTTTTCATGTTGCAACACCTTAACAGTCTATTGCCATATTAACAGTCTATTGCTTTTTTGAAGCCGAAAAATTATATTTTTTATATCTCACTCATCTTGAGCGTCTAAAAACGTATTATCTTTAGCAATTTTACCAAGTACAAAAAAAAAATTCCTCAAAACGAAAATTTAAACGAATAAATTTTGCCAAATAGCCGACTGCCGACTAATTTTGCGGAAAAACCCGACTATAACTTGAAAATCACCTTCTTTGGGGATGGGGGAAAGGAGGTGTAAACAGGTGAAAAAATCAATAGTCTACCCGTAAAAGAGATTATAAAATCTTAGGAACCTGCTCGTCTTACGCAACTATCCCCTACATTTATTAAACAGTTATAACTATGTTATGTGTCCAAAAAAACAATTTTTTAAACTTTTTAATAAAAATATTTTAACTTCATTTTACCAGTTATGTTTTAGTATGTATGAAAGTTTACATCAAAATTTAAATTATAATTTATCAGCAATTCTAATACAATAATACATATTGTTTGAGATGTTTTAAACTTGTAATTTATGTATTGAAATATTTAGCCTATAGTTCTGGAATACTTAATGTAAAGTTCCCTTCAGTGTATATAGTGTGTTTATATCATTAGAAGTAATAAAAAAAGTTAAAATAGAAATTACCTCACAAACGCTAAAGCGATCTGAATTCTGCGTATATTCAAATAAATGAGCCAAATACAATAACATAAAATTTATATAAAATAATTTTATATAAAATAGTAGGTGATAAAAAAACAAACGAGGTAATTAGTTTTACACTCGGAAACGTGCAAGGTGAATAAAATCCAATATTGAAAGCGCAATGCTATACATCTTATACAATATAATGTGAATTATAATAACATGTAGGCTGAAATGGTTATAATTATCTACTAACAAGGAAGAACTAAGATCAACAATTTGTTGACAGTTTGTTGTAATTGATAATAAACAATTTGCTGTAATTGAGAATGATGGAATAATAATAAAAGTTGAAAAAGTTTTAATTGCTTTTATTTAGTTTTTGGTTTTAAAATGCATTCATTAAATTGGTATTAGGTTAGTGTTTTATTACCCGGTGAATAATTGGCTAGCGACATTCGTAACAATAAAAACAGCGATTTGACCGTAGCCAGATAAGCTAGCGAATAGCTAGGTATATAAAGTAGCGACGAGTTAGCTATATAAGCTAGCTAGTAGCTAGCTATATAAAGTAGCTAGTAGCTAACTATATAAGCTAGCAACTAGCAGGCTTTATAAGCTTGTGACTAGCTATATATAAGCTACGACTCTCTAAAAACATATTGTAACGATAAAGACTGCAAATCTTTATTTAATTAGCAATCCTTATCCACGAGGATTGCTAACCAGATAAGCTAGCAACTAGCTAGCCATATAATCTATCGAGAACTTGTAAAAATATAGACATTAAATTGGCCACGCAAAACTAGTGATCAATCATAAAATAAAACGACATCAATTTTTTTTATTTTTTTATGTTAATACTTGTGTGCTTCAAGAATACCTGACGGTCTTTTCACAGAGCACCGCAGGCGACTATTTAACTAGTTAAGTTCACGTCTTCCTCACATCTTATGTATATATATATATATATGTATATATATATATATATATATATATATATATATATATATATATATATATATATATATATAAATATATACACATATATATATATATATATATGTATATATATATATATATATATATATATATATATATATATATATATATATATATATATATATATATATATATATATATATATATATATATATATATATATATATATATATATATATATATATATATATATATATATATTTATATTTATATGTATATATATTCTAATATTTTATAATATTTATTTTCATAACATCAGAAAGAGAGTCAGTGATTCCATTATTGCAAATTACATTTTTGCCTTAATAAAAAGAAAAAAAGAAAAACAGTTTGTCCTATAACAAGTTCTCGAAAATAACCATTAAAGGTTACTTTTGAGAACTTGTGTGTTCTTATTTCTTGCACAGTCCTTAAATATTTCAAAATTTCTACTAACAAAACCAACCTATATTATCTAAAAATATATAGTTTTGTTATTTTTGTTCATTAACAGAACCGCTAAATGGATTATAAAGACGTCGTTTTTGTAATAAATTTCCATTAAAAAGATACAAACGTTTTCAACGCAATTTTTTTTTATTTATTAATAAATTTTTTTTGTTTTTTTTTTGTCAGAATTTTAAAGATATCTTAAATTCTACGTCAAAAAAATTTCACCTCATTAAAGTTAAAAAAAACTTTTAAAAATTTCTCTAAAAAATGCTAAAAAAATGCAACATTTTGTAATTTTTAATTCGTTGTTTTTTTCAAAAGACATCCTATTCAAGCTAATCTAACACAATCTTTTTTAAGTTCAGGTTACGGTTATATCTCGTTAAAAAATTCAGCTGCGTATATTCATGCATTATGATGAATTTTTAGCTACTAACAGGCAACCTTTTTTATGCTCTAATATTTTCAAAGTATATAATTCGTTTACAAAGTATACAAATGCAAAAACTTTTAAAATTTTTATAAACACTAACAATATAATGTTGCTAGGTTAAAAAAAATTTACTTTTATGTTTTAAATTCATACACACGTTTATTTTTTAATCGTGACAATTTTTCAAAAAAAGACATTTTTTTAATGTGTTTTATATATAGCGCAAGAGGGACAGAAACATTTTTAAAATAATTTTTCTTTATTGCCAATGGTATATGACAGTCTTAAAAAAATTAAGTTAAAGTTAATAAATTTTATAGATTTTATAACAACTTTAAATGACGAGTACCTTTAATGCAATTATCGATTTTTAAAAACAATTTTTTGGAATCCTTGTATTTATTTCCTTAGAAACTAATTTTCTTTTTTAATCAGGTATAAGAAAAGATATATGGCAAAAAAACAAAAAAATATTTCTAAATTTAGATAAACTTAAAATTTATAAAATTATTTGTTTATTTAAAAATATTTCTTATTAATAATAATAGTAATCAGGCAAATCAACGTCACTATTTTTAAAGTCTTGAAACAATTCGCTAAAAACAGCGCTTTCATCTTCGGTCTCTTCTTCTTTGTATGCTTCTTCTTCCTTATCTTCGTCTGTATCACTATCTTCAACTAGTTTATTCATTTGGTTCGGTATTTTCTCGTTTTCATATTTGCAAACAATTATTAGATCATTTTGTTTTCCAACTTTACTAATTTCTTGTAATTCTACTAGTGAAAGCATTTCGCTAGTAAGTTTTTGTTTATTTGTCATTACCTTGTTACTATTGTCAATAATTGTTGAAATAATGGGATCACTTGTTTCCAAACATTTATTTAGCATATCTCGGTTTGTCAATACTCGGCTCTTTTTTCTGGAATATTTTTTTCTATATTTTTTAAACTCTTTCATTCTTTTTTCAGCTGGATCTTCAGATAAAACTCCACAAAATCCAGGCAATCCTGGCAGATGAATACTTGACATAATTTGAACGCTGTGGACCAGCAGTTTATGCACTGAAACTGGCATGAAAAACCAATTATAAGAAGCAACATACCTTTCAAAGGTTGCTTTGCAGTAGGCTTCAAATGTAGAAAAATTGATCTTTACATTGGAGTTTATGACACTCAATATAGTGTAGAAGTGACCAATCAATTCGACATCAACACCAGTAATCTCGCTAAATATTTGGTAATTTTGAAATGCTTTTCGCGAGGTATTACCATCATTAGTTGTACCATCACCACCTTCTTTTGGTATGTCAACAAGAAGTCCCAAGCGTTTTCGAAATTCAATTTGAATGCAATGTTTTTGATCTGGAGCCAATATTTTGTGCCATGTCTTGAAATCAAGGCGATATGCAATATGAAGTATGCATACAAAACAATGAATCCAGGCATGCAAACTTGATAGACCTAGCTGAAGACTGTCTTTATTAACAGTTTTTTCTTTTTCGCAAAGTATTGAGTTCATTTGTTTTGGTGTTGCCAAACAAATGTTGCACGACGCTGAAGATTTTTGACCGGATATGGCATTAGCGCTTTGCCGTCTATCATGGTAAGCACCAGATTATACTTAATTCTAAGCTGAATTAGTTCGTTTTGCTCATTTAGTAAGCTTAATATTGTGTCTCCTAATGATGCTATTTGTTTCTGTATATACTCTTTTTCTTCTCGTAATAAATTATTACGAGAAGAAAAAGATAAATTATTACGAGAGTCTTCTTTTTTGAACTGCAGTCTAATTGGTATACAAAAACGAGAAGACGAAGGTTTTTGATTTCTCCAAATTGAACTAGACGATTTGCCAGAAGACAATAATATATCCTCAAAAGAAAGATCAAGTGGAACAAATGTTGTTGCTAATATGTGCTTATCAGAGCTGCTATCGTCCAAATAAAATTGCTGTTTGTACATACTTTGTCCAGATGCACCGTCAAAGCCCCATTTCCCGCTTAGAATTAATGTTTTACGAATTATTTCAACCAAACAACAGTTTGGTTGAAATAATTCGTAAAACCAAGTAACAGTTATATTCTTAGGATAGCATAGTTGTTTAGCTTGTAATACTTTGCGATAGCTTGGATAAAGTACAGCATTATTCTTCTTGGCATTGTTTCTTAGCTTTCAATAAGTATTTCTAGTCAAATCTGTCGAAATCATCAATGCAATAGAATCCTCAGGAGTCAATGATGATTTAAAATTAGACTTTAGGTCGCGTTTTAAGTACTCGGCAATACTTGTTGCACTTGATGGTTTTTTTTTTTTTAAATGCATTAGAACGTATGTCAAATCAGGTTTTTGCATTGCTTTAGCAGCAGCCGATACATCAAATAAGAACTGTTCAATAGAAGTAGTTTTTGATATATGAAGCTCGCCTTTTAGTGCGATGTGCTTTCTCATCCCAGCATTTGTACTTTGGACCTTTATAAAAAAAATTTATCAAAAATATACTTACAAACATTATTACAAAAATATGCTTATAAATAAATTACATTTACAAATACTACTTATAAACATAAAATTCATTGTTTAAAAATAAAAAACCTCTTTTTTTTTGTTTAAGTCATCGAGGAATCTCGAAATACGGATAGATGAATAAGGATGAAAAGCACTGTTTCTTGCAGCAATCGATTTGTTGACTAAAAAAACCTTAAGCCAATTGAACTCGCACTTTAGAAAGCGGGATTTGGAACGTTTGTATTTGATCATTTTGAATTTGCATTGGTTAATGAAAGTAAAAAGACGCATTTTGAAAATTTGTTTTTCTTATATATTATTATTATAACAAGACTTTTGTTTTTCTGTTAGTAAAGCCCATCATTTTTCAGCAATAACACTTTTTGGTAAATTTAAATCATTTTTGATATGTTCAAATATTTCTATGCGAGTCAGTTTTACTAACATTTTTAATAATCAAATAATATAAAAAAAGTTCAGTTTATTAAAGTAAAAGTTATAAAAAATTATTATTTGTATCTTTTTTGTAGTGGTTTTAGGGGAAGTTTGCAATACAAATGCGTATATCTAAATAAAATTAAAAGCTTATTCAATTAAAATAAAAGCGATTCAAAAAACCACGAAATGCGTCAACATTTTTCTGCATCAAATATCTTTAACGTTGATGAGACTGGTATCACCACTGTGCAAAAACCAAACAATATAATTGCTAGTAAAGGTATTAAGCAAGTGGGTGCATTAACTTCTCAAGAGCAAGGGACATTAGTGACAATGGTGATAGCCGTAAATGCATATGGCAATAGTGTGCCTTTAATGTTTTTTTTTCCAAGAAAGAAATTATTTGATCACTTTATTCGTGATGGGTCAAATGATTGCATTGGTGCTTCGAATGGATCAAGCTGGATGAATGAGGAGGGTTTTGTTACTTACATAAACCACTTTATTCGACATGTAAAGCCATCAAAAGAAAGCCCTGTGTTGTTACTTTTAGACAATCATCAATCTCATTTATGTATTTAATTAATAACATTGTGTAAAGATAATGGTATAGTTTTGCTTTCTTTCCCTCCTCATTGCTCGCATAAGTTGCAACCTCTAAATAGATCTGTATTCGGACCATTTAAAAAATGCTTAGCTAATGCACAAGACTCATGGATAAAAAGTAGTCCAGGGAAAACAATGAGTATATATGATTTACCAGTAATTGCAAAAATAGCATTACAATATTCTCTTACACAACAAAATATATCTTCTGGTTTTAGAGTGGCAGAAATATTGCCATATAATAAGGATATATTTTCAGACGCAGATTTTGCTTCATCATTTGTTACGGATTGTCCAGCAACCCAATGTAATGCAGCAATTGATATTAGTATATCAACTTCAACCTCAGATGCAGTTCCATCTCCGGTTTCAAAGTTTTTCCCTGAGGTTGTAAGACCGCTACCAAAAGCACGACCCAGGAAAGAAATACTCACTAGATCAAAGAGAAAGCATACAGAAATACTCACAGATACACTAGTAAAACAGCGTCTTATGGCTGAAAAAGAAATTAATTCTAGAAAGCGAAAATCTGCTAGTACTTCTGCCTCAAAAAAAAAAAAAAAAAAATATATAATTGTTGACTTGAAATGTAATGAAACTCTTTAGTTTCTTTAATGCTAGTTTGTTTTTTTAAGAGCCTTTATTGCTTGGAAATTTTTTTTTTGTTATCAATGTTAGATTATTGTTTATTTTTATGAAAGTTGTGTTTTATATTGTTTATAAAACTACTCTTGCATTTTTATAAATTGATTTAATGTTTACTGAATAACTAAAGGAATACTTTTTTAAAAAAACACTTAAAAGTTTAAATAATATGTGAGCTTAAATAATAATCCTCATTATTTTCTTTCTTCAGTTTTTAAAGTCTTTGAATGTAAGCATTAGTTTACCGAAACATGTCAGGTACATGTCATGTATTTTATTTATTAATGTTGGAATAACACGTAACTAAAATCTATTTTATAACCCTGAAAAATAAAATCAAAAAAATATATATTTAAAGGGTATAAATTACGTTTTTAAAATTTTGTTGCAACCAACCCCGGTCTCCCCTAATGTTTGTATAATTATCTACTTTTCTTTAGATTCTTTACAGTGATGAACAGCAATGTGATATTTGTATTTTATTTATGAGAGTTGTAAATTTTGCTACACACCTTTTGTTATCTTAAAATGTTTTTGCTTTTGATATATTTATAATAAATCTCTGTAAATTTTTTATATTTTTGTAGTAGTAGTAGTAGTAGTAGTAGTAGTAGTAGTAGTAGTAGTAGTAGTAGTAGTAGTAGTAGTAGTAGTAGTAGTAGTAGTAGTAGTAGTAGTAGTAGTAGTTTCAATGCTCTCATGCTACGAATTGCATGCCCTAGCGCTACGAAATTTCGCCCTCGTGTTACGTTTTTGCCCTCATGTTACGCGGAATGCCCTTATGTTACGCGAAATGCCCTTAAGTTACAAGTTTGGCCTCATGTTACGACAAATCCGTAGCATGAGGGCAAAAATAGCCCGGATGTTACGCTAAATAGTAGCATGAGGGCATTCGGCTTAAAACTTTGATTTTATAGGATTAATGTGTAAGCGAGCAAATTGGCAGATTTTAAAATGGCAGAGTTTAATGTATCAGTGGGACGTTTGATTAAGATTGATATAGTAATAAATTAGCATTGAAATATAGTTAGAACGATAACATATTAATAAATAATAATAATGTTGAACATGTATGCAATCATATTTAAAATAATTCAAATAATGATATTGGCGATATATTAATTAATTAAGATTGATTGTAAAGTTAGCTAACTCTAGTCTCTGTTAGTAATCTAATTAGATTAAGATAATCTAACGTTATTATCAAACTTTATCATCTACGATAAACATTTATTGGTACCTCAGGTAGTACTTAATTTGTTATTAAAATGTTATTAAACTTTGTTTTGGCTAAATATACTAATTAATAAATTACTCAAAATACAGTACTGTTTCATTAGTATTGTTCTAAAATAACATAGAACTGACATCAGTGAGAATCTCAAACTTTGAGATCTCATTGACACAATACCTTTGAATCTAATTTATTATTGTCACAATGCCTTTAACATATCATATGCATATAATGTGTGTATCAAGCACACATTACTAATGTCATTAGTAATGTGTGTTTGATACACACATTTTATACATATGATATATGTTAAAGGCATTGTGTAATGTTATTACATACATATGATTTACATACACTGTATGTACATCATATGTATATAATGTAGTCTACATCAATCACTGATGTAGAATACATTAAATACATACAACATAGTACCTTGTATAGTATTTAGGTAACAAATTGTTAGTAATTATACTAATTAATAACACCTTTGACAAAGTTCAAAGGTTTGTTCAAAGGTATTATTAATTTGTAATTGTTATTAAAGTTAATAATAATATCTTAAAGTTTGAGATACCTAATGATGTAAGTTCTTATGTTTTTTAGTACTATAATTAATAAAATATCTTAAATAAATCCTAAATCTTTTCAACAATTAAAGGTCATAGGTTTTTCTTCAGATTTTATGTTGAAATACAAAAAAGTTTTCCATTTGAAATCATTTCAATAAACTTAACTTAACATTTAGTAATAAATACATTCTCTCCAAAACTGATCATAAATAACTTGTGCTCTCAAGTGTAATAATTGTTACGTTAATTTTCTATATTGAATAAAGGTTTTTAAAGTTCGATAAATAATTCTATAAATAAATTATTATAATAACTATTTATATTTTAAGACTAAAGAATTAATTAAAAATGTTAGAAGAAAATATTTTAACACCAAAGTGTGTACTGTGTAAAAGAGTAATAGATAACTCATGTAAATGTAACTTATGGAAAAACGATGCTTACAAAATTTGTAAGGTTTGTGCAGGTATTAAATTTATTTTGTTTGATTATTTATTATATTTGCTTAAATACACAAGCTAATCTATTGTTTATCTACAGATTCTTCATGCTGTATTTCTTATCCTGATAATGTTTTAATAGTTAAAAGAGGTATGTATTTGCACATTTAGGACATTGATTGTAATGTGGGAGATATTATCGTTTTTTATTGCATATTTTCATAAAATATTACTGTATATATTACCGGTTTCAAATATATTTAGCTAGAGTTTAGACAAAAATTGTTTCCTACGTTTATATATACATATGTATATATATATATATATATATAATATATATATATATATATATATATATATATATATAATATATATATATATATATATATACATATATATATATATATATAGTATATAATATATATTTATATATATTTATATATACATTTA
>NC_061164.1:41588092-41648092 GCF_022113875.1 Hydra vulgaris
AATGCATATGCATTGGGATCAGCAAGTGCAGAACGTGTCGCTTCAAGTATTTTAAAACAAAAATGGAAAAGGAAAATATTTGTAGAGGTGAAAAGTTCACAATTGCTACTCATGGAAAACCATTGACTATTGTTGCCGGAACTACAGACAATAAATGTGACCGTGTTAATTTTAGTCAAGAATCTTTTGGAACAATCATTGAGCTTATAAAATGTTTAGAACTATCTCAGTGTAAAACCAAAAAAATGTGTTCTATATTTAGAAAAAGTCTTTGCTTTCAAAGTAGCATTGAAGGAAATATTGTTAAAAAATTAGAGGCTTTAAAAGCAAAAATAAATGAATATTTTTCATGTAAAGAAGAAGAATTTTTTGAAGCTGGCGATATAGTAAATAAATCGATGGTTTATATTAAAGATATTGATGAATTTATACATGATATAATCACTGAAAGGAATATTGACCCTCTTTCTACAATTGTAAGAGTTGCTGTGGATTCTGGTCAAGGTTTTTTAAAGGTCACTATGAATGTTTTTAATCCGCATGATAAAACTAGCAACCAACCTGACCTTGATGATGCTGGAGTTAAGCGTTGTTTTATTGTTGCTATTGTAGAAGGAGTGTCTGAACAAATGGAAAAATTAGTTGATACTCTTAATCTTCAAAATATTAAGTATTCTGTTGCATTTGATTTAAAGTGTGCAAACTCAATGTTTGGCATTACAAGCCATGCTGGAAAATATAGTTGTTTGTGGTGTGAAGGAGAGAGTCTTTTGGATGGTGGAGAAAAACGAACTCTCGGTTCCCTCGATTATCATTACAGTAAATACACAGAAGCTGGAAAACCAAAATCAAAGATGGCTGATTATAAAAATGTTATTAATCCAAGATTATTATATCTTGAAGAGGATCCAGACACAATTATTGAAAATTTAGTTCCAGTACCTGAGTTGCACACATTAATCGGAATAGTTTCAACATTTGGAAAACTATTATCAAAACTATGGCCTGGCTTTGAAAAGTGGTTAAACTCAAATTACATATTTTTCAGAGGTTACCATGGCGTTGGATTTGATGGCAACAATGCCGACAGACTTTTAGATAAGTTAGATGTTCTTTCTCGTGATATTGCTGATCAAGGAAAGCTTGATTTACTACCAGTAATTGAATGTTTAAGAAAGTTTCAAGCAATGAAGCAAGCAACCTTTGGAGAAAAAATTATTGGTGATATTGAATCTGTTGTTTTTGAATTCAAGATGTCTTATGCTAATTTAATGGAATATATTAATACTTACTTTGAAAACATTTCTTTGAATATACCGTGGAAAGTTCATATTGCAGTTAACCATATTGTACCATTTCTAAAAAGTACCAATACTGATAATGGACTTGGAATTTATTCTGAACAAGCAGGTGAATCTGTTCATCATGACTTTAAAAAGACATGGATTAGATATAAAAGACGACAAAGCCACCCAGACTATGCTAAACGATTAAAGTCAAGTGTTGTGGAATTTTCAACATTTAATAAATAGTTAACAAGTTCACTCTTCAATTTAATATATTGTTGATCCACAACTAAGTCAAAATTATTTCCAAAGTATTTTAATAGCATGAAAGATACTTTTAATTGAGTGTTGATAAAATATAATGCTATTTTTGCATTTCAAAGCTTAGTCAAGATATTTTTCACATTAAATTCATTTTGTTGTTGTTGTTTTTATACCTACATTCTTTTCCTATGTAATCTGTTATAGAAATGTTTTAACACTTTTTTAATGCCTTTATATAGGGGAGTAAACAAGTGCAGAATAAAAATTAGGTTTCTTCATGAAATTATGTAAAATATATGAACTTCAATAGAGTTAGCGATGTACCGCCCCTCCCCTTTGTATCTAAAGTTTAGATGTGTAAAAAATTTATTCTAGCCATTCCTATGGAGGTTCTTAATACCTTTACTTAATTTATATACTATGTTACTTCTTAATAAGAAAAAAAAATTGGATGTGGGGAGACTTCAAACCTGGCGGTTATTGTGGTTCACAGTGTTATGCGCTTTCTTTTCATTTAAATCTTTTTAATTTAATTTTTTTGTATGTATAACATTATTATTTTTACTTTAGAAACAAGTACTCAATTTAAAAAAGGAGAGGTATGTCATTCATTTTATTATAATTTGTGTGATTAAGTTTGATGATGATGATAATGATGATGATGATGATGATGATGATGATGATGATGATGATGATGATGATGATGATGATGATGATGATGATGATGATGATGATGATGATGATGATAAAATGATGAAATTTTTTTAATTCCAAAAAGTAACTATTTTGATTGCAGGTAATAGGAGACGGAAATACAAAAGTTGAAGGGCTCGAAAAGATAAACAAGCAAGAAAGTGAAACATTGCAAATAGAGCAGGTTAAATAGAAAGTGCTTACCCTCTACATAATGGCATTGTAAAGTAGAGAAATATTTTGTTGATTAAATTATTCATAATTTTTTTTGTAAAGCTACTTACGGTTAAAGATAAAAGAATAAGCAAGAACCATGTGCCAAGTTTAGTTATTGAAGATGAAGTGCCAATAGAAGTAAACAAGGTATATGTCTATTTCTAGTACCGACCGTTAGTTTAGGCGCTACCGTTTATACCACTTTTTCTTTCTCCCAGCCTCCTTAATATGGAAACCTCTATACCAGGCTCCGTGGAGGAGGGCAGGTATGGAGGCTTCTATATCATGCCTCTTAAAGTATTACATAAAGTAGTCCAGGGGTGTGGTGTTGGCTCTAAAAATGTGATATTTATTGACACTTTTTGATACCCCTTTGCCCTAAGTCACGTGTTATTTGAACAGCCCCTTAGTTAGAAAAATATAATTTTTTCAAATATTTAGCATAGTATTATATTATTTTAGAGTTGTAAAAAGAGAAGAAAAAAAGAATCAAGGCGTAAAGTTGATTGTCCTAAGTGTGGAGAGTAAGTTATACTGATTAGATTTTTATTTTCTTACTGGTTCTTTTAAATGTTTATAAAAAAAAAATTAACATTTTTTTTATTATTCTGAGCTTTTACTTTCTACTGTTTATTTTCAACTTTATTTTTTCCTTAATTTGCTTTTAGGTCAGTTGCTCAATTAAAAAGACACTTAAAATCGAGAAAGCATAATTGGGATAATATTAAGGCATCAAATGCACGTTTAGACTTTGGGCTAAACCTTAAACGAAAAGTCTTATCACCTTTAAAAAGGCGTTCGAAGGTCCAAAAATACCATAAAAAAACTTGTCCTATAAGTTTTTGTTTAAAAGAAGTAGGAAGACTTGACAACCATTTAAGACAATATCATAAAGTCCCAACAAAGGATGTCAAACCTCTAGTGGAAAAAGCTACTTGTGTCTATGAACGATCAACAAGTGAATCAGAATCACTAACAGAATCAGATGAGAGTATAAGTCTAGAACCTTATTTTGATAAAGAAGTGTTTCAACAAGGTGCAAATTTTTTAGATACATCAACAGAAAGTGATGAAGAGTGGCTAGCTTCACAATATGTGGCTAGTAGATTTAATAACAAAGGTTAGTTCTTAAAAAAAATACGATGTTTCTAAAATCTTAAACCTAACTATGATATTTTAAACCCTTTATTTTTTTATTTCGTTGCAGAAAATCTTCCTTGTCACTCAAACGATTTAAGTAATTCTGATGATTCTCTTGAATCAGCAGATTTTGAAGACCTGGATGATAAATTCTACATGACATCATCTGCCGAAGAAAAGTTCATGAATGAATTTGTTGATTGGCTTATAAGCATTGATGGAGGCCAGAAACCTAAACGATGTGCTTTAAAGCACAAAAGTGTAATATTAGGAATTGTTAGGTATGAAAGTGAATTTGAAATCAATTACAGTAATCTAAGTTGTTCTTCTTTTCTGAGCTTGTGGATGGAAAAGCTCAATAAAGATAATAAAAAACCGGGTACCATCAAAACTTATCTCGGATCGGTAAAACATTTCTTAGATTTTTGTATTATAAAGGAAAGATTTGATATTATTACAAGCGAAAAACATTCAAAAATAAAAACACAAATTTCAAAGTGGGAAAAAACTCTATGGAAGTCCATTCAAGAAGGTCGGTATGAGAAGGATCAAATTGATCTTGAAAATTTTCCATCTGCAGAAGAAATAGTTATCTTAGATAACTCGGATATTGTTCTTGAAGCAAACAAGATTATTAATACAAGCAGCACAAATAAACTTACAAAAACTACCTTTTGTTTAGCAAGAGATTACTTACTTACTTGTATTACATTTGACAATGCTTCTCGTCCTGGAGCAGTATCAAACATGACTTTAAATGAATTTAAAAAATCAATAGAAAAGAAAGACGGTTTTATTGTCAGTGTAATGAAACACAAGACAAGTTATAAAGGACCAGCTCATATTGTTCTCAGCCATTCGTTATATTTTAAAGTAAAAAAGTATATTAAATTTATGCGAAATATGCTGGATGGGGTTTCAAAAAAAGATGATTCCTATGTTTTTTTAAGTTGGAGTGGAAGTCCAATTTCTTCATCAATGCTTAGTAAACAATTTTCATCTTTTTGGCAAAAAGGTACTGGTAAATCGTGTCTAAACCCAACAATTGTTAGAAAATACACCACAACTTTAGTACATGATAAGTATCCTGAGCTTAAGCAAAATACAGCTCATTTGCTATGCCATAATGTTACCACAGCCGAAAAATCATATGCCATAGCTGAGAAAAGGAACAAAGTCGCAGAAACTAGTAAGCAAATTCGAGAGGTCCAGAGAGAAACATATGCTGACAATCAAGCACCTTCCTTGAATTTGATTTTTGAATCTGAAATTTTAAGGGGCAGTATAACATTGCCTGAAGTCCGTGAAAAATTTAATCAGTATTCTCTTGGTGATATATCGGATAGTAAAAAGGTGAAAAAAATTCTAGATGATGTGCGCTATTTAATTAAAAAAAACAAAGCATCTGATGATGATTCGGATTTTAATCCTAAGAACTGTTCAGATTTTGAAAATGATAAGTTTACAATTGATAACCTTTCATACAACAAACACAGTGATATTGTCCCATCTTCACCTACTACGTCATTGTATTCTAAAACAAGAAATCGGAAAGAGTATAGCCAGGAAGATTTAACTTTAGTTAATAAGCATTTAAAGCAGTTTATCGATTCAAACACAACATTGTTAAAAAAAGAAGTGCAACAGTATTTAGAATCAGTGCCAGAGTGCAATACACTACTAGAAAAGTTTGGCTTAAGATCGTTAATTATTAAAAGTCGTACAGAAAAAGGAAAACATTAAATATATTTGCCTTTGTACTTTGGTTTGGTTTTTTGGTGATATATATATATATATATATATATATATATATATATATATATATATATATATATATATATATATATATATATATATATAAAACTATTTTTCTTCTAGTGTGTTTATAAATATAGAATATCTTTAATCGGTAAAGTTCTTTTTTTTAATTAGTTTTTTAGTTTCATGATGTTAAATGATAATGAAGTAAGATAATTAATAGGTTCCCTAGTTATTGGTCGTGATAGGTCCTCGTCTATGGAGTACATTCTCATAAAAATTGTTTTTTTTTTTCATGTCCCTATGAAATAGAGAAATTTTGAAACCCTCTAAAAACCCTCTCTTGAAACCCTCTAAAAATGTAAAACTGTATAATAATAATTTAAAAGCAAATAATAGGCGCGAATTAAAATTCAAGTTTGCATATCAACATTATTAAACAAGTTAACTAGACGTAATTATGCAGAAAGTAGCCAGCCAACAATTTCTTTCCATAAAAAAGTTGGATAGGGGGCAAGTGACCCTTGATCTCCCTCTCCCTCTGGTGTCGTCGGCCCTGTCCAAATTAAGGTTGATGTCAAAGAATGAATAAAGGTAAATTCTGTGCTCTACTAAAACCAGCCAGGCGGCTTTCATATGAAAGCTCACTGTAATCGTCTTACAAAAACTTTTTTTTCAAGATTGATTAATATCTAGGCATAAATGCTTTTATCTGAGAGTTTTTTTTCAAACTTCCTTATCCACGTCCGTCAGTGTTGCCTAAATTTATTATAAACTTAATTATAAACTTAAGGCCGCAAAGATTCTTTTAGACTCCGCGCTTGAAAAAGTCAAACAAAAAATGTAATGTTTTTTTTACGTTGAATATTTTTTTTCTTGTTATCTAGATTATCTGGAAAACATCGTTTGAGTTTGGTGTGCTCTTTATAAATCTTATTAGACTTGACTTGATTATGCTATAGCTTAAATTTACTAAAATTAAATTTGTTTACTGTCGAATACGTTATTTTTTTGTTTTACAGTCGCTCACAATAAATATGTTATAACAACAATTCATTTCAAGACCTTCATTTTTATAACCAGGGCCGCCGCGTAACACAGCAGGGGACAGCAGCCCTAATTAACGCCCATATTTATCAAAATTTTTCTATATTATCGGTGAAGTACCTCTTAAATTTATTTTCAGGTACCTTTTTTTTTATTTGGCACCATCTTGGACATCTGCCGCCCGGGGAAAACTGTCCCTTTTGCCCCCTCTTCACGGCAACCCTGTGTATAATCATCTACATTGCAAACAAAATTGAAAATTGTAATAAGTGAATTCTTTTATCTTAGGAGATATATTTTTTTCCTTTGTTTTTTTAATTTATTAATTTCCATAACTTGTTCGGCTGTTCAGCAATCAGCTTTATAAAAGGAGTTAAACAATTTGGTGATGCGCATTACAGGTCGCGATTTCAGGCATTTATATAATGTTGTTAAAGTATTAAACCAAAAAACTATAGTTTCAAAACATAGCAACCTAGGGGTTCTCTTTTATTTTGCTAATTCTTATGTGAACAAAATTTTTGTACAATCCTAATATTTGTCATAATTCAACATTTTTACTTTAGAGAGGGGCGGGTTACTTTGTTTTGCATTATCCACTCCTCACCCCACCCACCGATTTTTTGACTGTTATTATATGTAGTTTAATGGCTTTTAAAATTTCACTTATTGAAAACCCACATATAAGAAACGTTTCATTTGATTAAAGTTTACATCAAAAAATCTTTAGTATTTAAATGTAAGAAAATACCGTAGCCCTCATGCTACGCAAAAAAAGTATTGGAAAATTAATTTAAACACGTTAGCTATTACATATAATTAAAAACTTTTATATATTTTTTGTGCAAATAACATCAAGATAAAAACTTCATAAAAGGAAAACCTTACTTACTTTTGGTTACATAGTTGTATAAATTAGGCTATTTTGCATTGAAAAAATTCAAAACTCAAAATTAAGTTCACCACAACTTTAAATAAGTTTCCGTGAACTTTTTGGACGATGAAAAAATCTAATTTTCAGTAGTAGCAAATGAAATACTTGACTAAAAATTGTGGAATTTTGTGATAAGTGTGGGGAATTTGTTCCTTTTTAATAAAAAAACAACCTTTTTATGACATATTATGAAAATTCACTAATAATCCGAAAAGCCCTTATGTTACGCATTGCTACAACTACTGTCATTTTGTGTAATAATTTTCTATCGTAACCATAAAAAATTTGATTTTTTTGTTAATATTATAAAATTATAAGATAGATTTTGTCAAAAACATTTAAAAAAATTAGACTTTTCAAAATTTGTCTCTCCCATTTTTACGCTAGACTGTTTAGTAACATGAGGGCTCGCGAGCGGAGTTATAGTAGTAGTAGTAGTAGTAGTAGTAGTAGTAGTAGTAGTAGTAGTAGTAGTAGTAGTAGTAGTAGTAGTAGTAGTAGTAGTAATTTCACTTTTAAAATATTTGAGATTTTTTTAAAATACATTTTTAGATGTCTAGGAATAAAAATGGAAAAAAGCGATCAAAACCTAATGTTGATAGTGCAACTCTTGCTGCAGAAGCATAAATGAAAGGTGGATTTCCGGTTAGGACTGCAGCACGATATTTTAGTATCAGCAGAACAACACTTCAAAACAGAAAAAATTTTGTCAGAAGGATAGTTCTAAAAATACTGAACCAACATATCAATATTTTAACCGATGTGCTGTTTGGAATGTATTCTCTAATGATGAAGAAAAAGCTTTACTTGAGTACCTTGTCATTGCAAGCAGTATGCATTGAGGACAGTCAAAGCCACAGCTCATAAAGCTTGCTTTTGAGTATGCAAAAGCTAAAGCTAAAATATTTCGAACCTCCTGGGACAAAAATTGTAAAACCGGTGGGCAATGGTATTCTAATTTTATGAAAAGAAATAATAAGTTTTTTACACTTGGGAAGCCGTAAGCCACAAGTTTAGCAAGAGCCACTAGTTTCAGCAAAGCAAATCTTTTTTTTTTTCAAAATATCTCGAAGTCTTCTCAAAATATGGTTTTAATTGAATGCATCTTTAATGTGGATAAACAGTTGTTACAAATGCGCACACACCTGTTAAGGTTGTAGCACCAAAAGGCAAAAACAGATTGGGAGCTTAACTTCTGGTGAACGAAGAACTAATATAACTATTATTAGCTGTGTGAATGCAATCGGAAATTCCATACCCCCTATGAGGATTTTTCCAGGAGTGAACTTCAAAAATCATATGCTTAAAGGAGCACCTCTAGAAACTAAGGGAACAGCACATATAAGTAGATGGTCAAATGCTGAAAATTTTATTAGACATTTTGAAACATTTTATTTACCATATCAAATGTTCTATAGATCAGCCAGTATTATTACTATTGGATAACCATGAAAGTATTGAAGCAATTACTTCAGTTAATGAAATTAGTATAATAATGCTTGCTTTTCATCCACATACTAGCCATATACTTCAGCCATTAGACAGAGGTGTTTTTGGACCTATAAAGAAATACTACAGAACAGCTTGTAGTGATTGAATGCTGTCAAAGCCAATCACCATATATGACGTTGCAGAAAACATTGGCAAATATTATCCTTTGGCTTTTACTCCTTCAAACACTCGATGGAGCATCATATAGCTCAAGCATATATTGATTACCTGGCCATACACCAAACACACTCACGTGTGTTTGGTGTATGGCCAGGTAATCAAAACGCTTTTACTGATGATGAATATTTGAGTTCAAGTGCGCGGTCTTGAATTGGGTCATTGAAAAAATCCGGTCCTAGGTACACGAACTTTCCCTATTTAGCGCAAATAAAATATTGTTAAAACAACTTTAATGTAAAAATAGGTTGTTGCTATGAAAAAATAAGTACCATAGCAAGCAAGTTACAACATATGTAATATCTGAACGGGGATTTAACGGGACAAGCGATCAATGAAAACTTGATGGAGCATCATATAGCTCAAGCATATATAAGAAGCACATGGCAAATTGTGGCAATAATTAGCTATATTGCGGCAAAAAAATTAATTTTTTAAAGATTTTTTAATCTGTGATTTATTTTAATATAATTTTATAAGATAGATTTAATATAAATAAATTTTCAAGATTAGACAACTAAAATTTTTTTCATTTTGTCCACTTACCACTGTGCAGTTTTAGACTTCTCGTTTCATTTATTTTTTGCTATTTTAAGTTTAGTAATTTTAAACTTATTTAAATTACAAACAAACAAAAAAAGTTTATTAAAGTATACAAAAAAATTATATTGTTTTATAATATACACTTTACAACAATATGAAAAATGTATATAACTTTATAACATATATTAAGAAAAGATGTTAAAACTCAAATTTTTAAAAAACGTTAAACCAAAAAAAAAAATTTTAAAACTGCCTTTTTGAATGTTCAAATAACTAATTAGAATATATCCAAACTTTAAACTTCATCTATTTGTCAAAGAATTTAAGATGACTTGAGAAAATTCATCCCAAAAAATAAAAAAAATATTTTCAACATGACACTTGAAAAGATGCTTTCATCTTTTAATTTTATCCAATATAAGGTTTTTCAGAACTTAGACAACATTTTATTTATAATTTACATTCATTATATTATATTATTTATAGTTTTTTTTCACCCATTTTGACTCCTTTGATTGATTGAACGTCGTCTTAAGATCATCAAGACAATCTTGATCACCTAAAAAAATTAATATTATCAGTACACTAATTTAATAAAAATAAATAAAATAAATATGTTTGATATCAGTCATTTATATTAAACATGTGTTTTCATGGTACTTCCCTAATATAACATCGCTAATTAACTAAAGATTTTTTTTTTCAAAATTTCTAAATATAAAATTTACTTTATTTTATTATTCTTATATTGCATCAATAATCTTACTGTTTTCATTTTTCATTTTTTTAGTTTTCATTTTTTTCAGTTTTCATTTTTTTCAAAATTTCTAAATATAAAATTTATTATTTATTATTTTTATATCACATTTTTAATCTTACTGTATCTTTTCCTTATTTTCTTTAAATTTGTAATTTTTATTGTTTAGGTGCCAACATTCATTAATGGCACTTTGAACTCTCAATGTTTCTAAATATTATTTCTTTTATTGTATTGTCTTAAACAAATTCCTTTTATTGTATCATCTACACATTGATATTGCATTATTCATTATTATAATTCAGCAATTATTATGAAATTGACGAAATATGCTGAAAAAGATGCTGATATTAAGGTAGCAAATGTGAAATTTCAGCATAATATAGGCAACAAACTCTTTATTTCAACATAATATGAAAACGTTATTCTAAAAATTTAAGTGGAAAGTCAGATTTAAGTCTGATTTATAAGTCAACCCAATTAACAGAAAATTTTTTTATTTATATATTAACAGAAAACAAGTTACCATCAAAGAACTAAGTTCTACAAACTTTTCTCCGGAATACACATAGCATAAGAGACAGTGCATGTTTCATTACAGATTGAATTTTCAACTTTTAGCAACCTCACAATTTCATAAGACATGTCAAAAAAACATGTTTATACTAATGTTAAACTAAAAAAGAATAACCAGTTAAACAGAATGAATAAAAAATTAAACAGAAACTAAAAAAAAAAAAGAAAAATGTAAAAGATTTTTAAGAAATAATTTATATTGCACATAAAGTTGCACATGACAATGCATGTGAAGATGCACATGAAGATCACATAAAGATGCACATGAAGTTGCACATGAAGATCACATAAAGATGCACATGAAGTTGCACATGAAGATGCACATGAAGACGCACATGAAGATGCTTTGGAATTAATAAAAATTAAAGAATATAAAATTTATATAACTCTGTAGAAGAAAAGGAGACAAAGCCACATGGGTCAAGTTGATACAACATCCAATAGTTCAAGTTAATTATTTAATTTGCAACATGTTAGTCCTAATAAAATAAAAGCACTAAAAATTTCAATGAATTATAATGTTTTAATAAAAGAAAGTTTACAAAATATTTAATGCTTTAATAAACCAAATTCTCTAAAACTAATAAGTTAATTTTCTTTTAATTCAAGACATTTATATTTTTTAGTTACTTGTACTTTACTTAAAAGAATAACAGAAAAATCATTACTATATACAGAATGTCGAAACCATGTTCATGATGTATATTTCTAACACATGTGTATAAAACTTGTTATGGAACATCTTCTGGTGTAAAAATTAAATTGTTTTTAAAATTTTGCGATCAGTGAAGCAAAATTAATTCTGATTATTGGCTTCTTAATGATAAAGATCTTGAAGTGCATGTACCACTCATATCATAAACCATAGAATTTGCTTAGAGTACTCCTCAAGAAACATCAATCTTTTTTGAAAAAATTCTTCTAGTACCAAGAGGAATATCTTACAAATCGTGTTCAAGGTGCTATGCAGCACAAAGAACGATGACATCAAAATTACTTTGTTCAATAAAAACCTATTTGTTTTAACACCAGTTTAAGTTAACATAATGGGAAAATAAAAATCTGCTAAGATTTTTCATTTTTTCAATTCCGAATAACACGAAAGATCAATTTAGGCCACTTAGTTCTTTAAAAAGCAGATGCTTTCATGAATGCTCTTTAAGGCATTTTTTTATTGGTACCTTACGGAAGACCTAGCTTTTACTCTATAACATACCAAGAAAAAAATGTTATAATCTATTGAGAAATCTGCAAAGAGAAATCAAACAAGTGCATTACCATAATATCAGGATGCAAAAAATAACACAGGTAAAAAAAAATACAACTTGACATAATGGTGAAAAATAAGTTGCATATTTAAAATCAAAATGAGAAATGCTATACAAAAAACATATTGATTACTCAGCGCCAGAAAAAAAAATGTATTGCCCTGCATAATTAATTAAATGAAATTTTTTGAATAATTTAGCTAAAAGAGAAGCGAAACCTTTTTTAAGACACAAAAATACTGGTGAAGAACGAATCACAGTTCATTTTGTGATCTGTTAAAAAACTAATTTTCAAAATAAGGAAATCAACAGTATTTTTGGTTCAATTTAATTTTTATTATTTTTTAATATTTAAATAGTCAAATACAAAGTTAAATTAAAAAAAAAAACTCAATTCTGAAATTATTCAATAAATTCTGAAAAAATACTTAAAAAGACATTATCTAATTTGGAATTTTTATTTAAGTTTTATATTTAGGTTAATAAATATTAGTATTTCATATCTGAAACACCTCAATTTAAAATCTAACATATTCAACAAGATATTTATATAAAAATATGTTCTGAAAATTAAAAAATAAAAACTTACATTGAGTTTTTTTCTGTAGATATCCTAAAACATTTATTCTTCTTATACATATTAAAATCGATTTCAGCTCCACGATCCAAAAACTCTTTACACTGATCATTTATATACAAATAGCTGTTTAATTTGGTCCACAGTTGATCTTTATTATTGCTTACTTTAATTCTCATTATATGAACTAAGTTCTCTAACCATGTATTATCATCAATAACTGTAGTAGAGCCATAAACCACAACTGTTAGAGAAAAATTGGATCTTGTCAAGGCATCCAAAAAAGGATGAAAATCACTCTCCTCTGGCCTTAAAAACACAATTACAGATTCAGATTCTGCTCCAGTAAATCCCTTGCTATCAGTTACAAGAATATTAAAGTTATTTTTTATCATATCTGCAATTTTAATTTTTTCTTCCAACGGCGGTGAGTATCTCTGCAAATGTGGTGAGTAATGTACAGCTTTAAAGTTTCCCATAACATCTATTGCATATGCAACTGATTTTACTTCTTCCATGTTACTGCATATTATAACAGATTTTCTTATTAAGTCGAAACAAAACCTTTCTAAAACAAATGATAAAACTTTTGCCGATTGTATTTTTAACAATTCAAGAAAAGGGAGATAAATCACCCTAGGCTTTACTGATTTTGTATCTGAAATTGTGTTAGGAACATATAAAAAAGTTTTGGATTCAATCAGGATTTCTCGTGCAGAATCTATAAATAATTTAACATAATTTGTTCCTCTAATTACATTATTTAGACTTATGGTTTCCATGCCAACTACATTTTGAGAAAACAATTTCTTTAAATATTTTGTTTTACCAGATGGTTTTATGATCATAACAACTTTACATTCTTTTAACTCAGAAAAAAACAACTTCTTCAAATCTTTTGCATCTTCTTCATTGACACATTCATCAGAAAGTTCTTCAAGTATAAAATGAACTTTATTATTTTGGGTGCTGGCTAAATACTTGAGTAATCCAGGCAGAGAAATATTTGTTTCAGAAATATCTTTGTCGTTACACCTCTTTTTCCATAACTCATATAAATTATCGCAAACAACAGTAACATTCGAAGTTTTTTTAATTTTGTCAACGAAATCTTTCATCTCGCATTCAAACATGGAGAGATAGTTGCAACATATATAATATAAGGTCAAGGGATTTTCTGACATATTACTCATAAGACTTTCAACTATCTTTTTTCCAACAACAGATTTTCCTGAACCATATGTTCCAGTGATAATTTTTATACGCATATTATTATTTATTGCATTTATCTGTTCATTGTTAAGAGCCCATGGTTTGATCTGCATTTGAGGACTAGATTCTGAGGCCAAAGTTGAGAGTAAACTAGCATCCTTAGTGTCAAATTTGCCCATGAAAAACAGAGCTAAACCAATAAGTTTTTTAAAAAGGAATTCATTGCATGCGGGAAATGTATTTCTCCTGCAGTGATAATATGCAATAGTTAACCTCCACCAGTTTTCAAAATTTTTACTATTGTTTAGTTCATCTTGACATAAAAAAAAAACTTTGTCTAAATAAAACTCCTCAGAGAACTGGAAAAACATCTCTTCTTTTAAATCACTTCGCTTAACAGGCAAAACAACAATACCTAATAAATTTAACTCTTCATTCTCAAGAAGAGACTTGTTTATATTGTAAAATAACATAATGTCATTTAAACAGTTTGCACATTCAGGTTTAATCTGCTCTAATGAAGAAGCAATTCGCACAAAAATAATAAGACTATATTTTGAGATAAAAATTGATAACTTATTTTCATCTCCAGAAATAGTTAAATTTTTCAAATTTTCATCAAAACTATTTGAAAAATTAAATGAATAATCATTTATAGGATAATTGATTAATACAGCACGAATGTATTCAACTTCGCGTAAAACTTCAAAAAATCTGTGAAACACAGTGCTAAGGTTGTCTTTTTCACCAAACTTATTATAATTAAGAATCACATTATTGTTAGGAAAATATTTGTCTATGTAGTTTACAGCACCCACTGCAATGTTTTCATCAGAGAACCCTGGTTGGTTGATACCAAGTGAGAGATGCCAATCAAAAAAATCTAACTTTCTTATGCTTTCAGTGAAAACAATGACTTCAGGCGATGATACAAGTAACTGATTACAATTGAACTCATAGCAACACATATCTAAAAAAAAAGAAAACAACAATAAATTATATATATATGTATATATGTATGTGTGTGTGTGTGTGTGTGTGTGTGTGTGTGTGTGTGTGTGTGTGTGTGTGTGTGTGTGTGTGTGTATTCCTATACTTTACAGCTAAGAAAATGTATTTGTGGTAAAAAAATAGCTCTTTACTTGTTTGTGGTTTTAAAGCTGACATAATTACGGTTAGATTATGTCAAAACACATTAATTTAATTGCAGGAAATTATTAAACCACAAAACTACAAATTAAAAGACTAGAATGTTTTTAAAAACATTCTGAATGTTTTTAACATTATTTCACTAAAAAATATATATTATAGGCAACCATATTTTTTAACCGACAACAGATGTGGTGTAACAACTGACTTATACAGGAACTGGAGGCAGAAGTGGGCCATAGCATCCATTCCTGCCGAAGTCTGCATGTATGTATCTTTATGTATATATATTAGTATAAAATAAAAAATAATATTAAGATTATCAAACATGCATGTCACTTAGTGAAGAGCTTTTACATTTTGAAAAAAAATGACAATAATTATAAGGTTTTTAAAAAAATCACGGTTTTAAAAAACTCACGCACCAAATGAACTATAGTTTCTAAGGGATTGTCCATGATTTACACAACGCTAAATTTATTTTAAAAACAGAAGTAGGAGATCTTAAGTTCTTTTACGCAGCAATTTTCATTAAACTTAACATGCTATTTTGATTTTTGATTTAACTTGATACTCTGCAAGAGAAAACCTTTTTGTTTTGTTTATTACTGAAATTTAGCCTAGTGTAATTTAATCTAAACAAATAATAAATCGCATAAAGCATTACAAGTTCAGTTACTATAACACAACTATTCAAACAAAAATTCTACTCCAACAAAAATATCAAGAGGCGAATGGAAAAAGATTTTGATTCATTTTGAGAAAAGTAAAAAGTTATGTGAGAATAAATCTCAAGAATCGTTAGGAACAATATTTAAATTCACAATAAATTGGCAAATAATTAACCGATATACCAGCTTGGCAGATTGTAATAAGCTAATTTAAATTTCACAAAAATAGACAAAAGATCAATGCCAGGAATAATAGAAAAATTGATTAAAAAGAGACAAATAGAAATAAAAAAGTTTGATGCTTATAGTTTTGATTATTTATTAGATATAACGAAAGAGGATGGACTTTGGTTGCATACTGAAGATAAAAATCTTTATTTAAAGGAATTAAGCAACATCTGGTAGAGTGGGATCAGGGCTGTCATTAAGGGAAGGGGGGTGTCCCCCCCCCTTCCACACACACAAAGCTGTCATTTAAGCATTTGAGTTGGCACATGGAGCAAGTTTTGAACTATAGTTGGCAAATTGCAAATATTGAGGACCTTTCCCCCCCCCCCATAGAAGACCTCTTCGGGACGGCCCTGAGTCGGATATACTGCAATGTAACCTGAAGAACCTAAAAGAATACATCCGCCAAAGAAAGTTAAAATTGAAAACATTCCATCAATCAGGGTTGCCACTGTTATTTAGGAACAAAATTCCCTGATTTTCCCTGATTTTTTTGCCAAAAATTTGCTTTTTTTCCCCTGATTTTTCCCCTTGAAAATAGCTTGATATTTCCAGCATTTAAATGCCCAAACTTAGCATTAAAACTTCCCTAATAACCTCAGAGCATTTTATCCCCAAATGAGTAATTAACCAATCAATTTGCTTAAAAATTAAAATAAATAATCAAATACTTCAATCAACATATGAAATTTTTCTTTGAACCAGGGTATATTTAAAATGGATATGTTCAACAGGCATTGAAAATCTGTCAGACTTGTCTAGGATACAAGATAACGAAATTCAAAAAAATGAAGTGAATGTAATAAATTTCTAACTGTATGTTTTACATACATCGTTAATACTTTTTTTTTTTCTTCCCAATATTCTTTGATCTAAAAGCATTATCACGCTATTTTCTTTTGCTTGGAGTATTCTATTTTCCTCCAAATAGTTTTTTTATTGTAATGAGGCGCTACAACACCATTTATCATTTCATTGTTTATTTCTATTTTGTGAGCCTTTAATTTGTTTGACACCATAAAATCCTTGATAGTGCGGCAAGATATAAGTGACAGTCCTTTCATTTTTCACTGAGTATATTACTGGTAATACTGAAACCTCTCTCAATTAATGCTTGCCCATGACATAAAAATAAATATCAAAACTTTTGACAAAACCTTACAATCTACACCAACTTTATTCGTTTCAAAATAAAAGTAGATAAACTTTTCTCTAACAACTTTAAAAATTGTATGAAAGCTTGATCACATTCATTTGAAGTAATATGTGAGCAAGAAAGAAGTAGATGTAGTACAGATTTTATCTGATGAAGAAGATCAGCTTTTTGTTTAGAAAGATTTGACACTGGATTGATGCAAGCAGTTGCTTCCAGAAAAGAAAATTGATTTAAACTTCTTTCTATTATTTTTTCCAGAATTCCAAAGATAATGAGACAGCAATCTTTTATGAATCTATGATGACATCCTGAGATAATGCATCCTTTTTCCTCAATTCAATAATGTCATGATCTGGAGCAAATCCTATTATCATTAATTTTAATAGCAGAAAGTTTTCCTTTTTTGTAAAATCATATTATTGAAGTTTCCTGTGATTAACGATGCTAAGGAGATCTTGTTTTATAATTAAACCCATTAAACTTTCAACAGTTGAGAACAAATCTTCAAAAAGAAAGGGAATCATTTGGGCATTGGTTTGATATCTCAGTAAGATTTTCTGCAAAAAACTTGCAATGTAACCAAAAAACTTCAATTTAGTCAGAATTAACTTATCTTTTGTTCCTTCGAACCAGAGTTGTTAGTCCTTGACCTAAAAATTTTGGTCTTGGCATTGATTGTTTTGGCCTTAACCATAACCTCTTGGCCTTGCCCTTGTAACTTTTAGCCTTGATCTTGGCCTTGGACTTATAATTAGCAGCCTTGGCCTTGGTCTTGATAATTTTGGCCTTGTTAACAACTCTGCCCCAAACACTTGTCACAGCTCTTTCATTTTGGTTACTTACTTTTAGAAAGAGTCTCCCAATACTTGGTTATTTTTTTTTTAAATTCTCCCAAAATAAACAAAGTCTATCATCAGTTTTTTGGTCTACAACTCAGCGTGTAGAGCAAAATGCACAAGGAAAATTCTCACATTTAGTAACAGTTACATAATCAGCTCTTCTAGCTGAAGAATCATAAAAAAGGTTGTATGATGCTTTCATTAACTTCTTTATATTCCATTCAGCAGATTGAAAACCCGATTTGAAACCATGTATCAGATGATGGTTACAACTTCCAACGTTAAGAAGTTTAGGAAGCTCTTGTTGATTATGCTGCAATTCAAGAAGATTAAGAAGGGAACAGTTCACATTTGTACCTTCCATACTTAGTTGAGTCATACTTTTAAGTAAATTCTTTGCTGTGGGGTAACCTAAAAATTTATAGTCAAAGTATCTGGATTCAACACAATTTAAATTGCCGCTCTAAAACTGAATATTTAGATCCAATTGGACATTTTTGCCTATTATCAGCCATTTTTCAAACAAAGGATCAATTAACCATTTTTCTTTGAATTATGTTGCAAACATTAAATTAATGTAAACACAATATGATTAATTTTTTTTTTAAATGTTAAACATTAACCCTGGTACCCTTAAAAAGGAAGATTTTTATTAGAAAAAATTTAAAAACATTAAAGAAAAATAAAAACGTTCCCTGATTTTCCCTGATTTTTTCCTAAATCAATCGTTTCCCCCTGATTTTCTCTGATTGTATCTAAGTTTCTCTGATTTTCCCTGAATTCCCTGATTTGGTGGCAACCCTGATCAATGTCATCAACTTCAATTCTGAATGAATACAAAGAGAAACACCAAAGAAGATAAAAAGATACTAGGTTAAAGCCATAAGTATTTAAAAATGGAAATTCAAAGACAAAGACTTTGATAACTTTTGAATGAGCATGATTTATGGGGATCTTTTAAAAATGATAAGGACAGACAATACAAATGTTAACAATTGGAAAATAAGTGGTGTGATAAAGAGATTAATGACACATTTTGAAAGTGTTATTTTTCAGAATCCTCTCTACAATGGTTGTCAACACCATACATTAGACCGCCTATTAAAGTTATGTCTGAATAGGGAGTGTGGATAGTGCAGAAAGAAAAATACAAGTGGTAGAGGCGGGAAGGATGCTATTTTTTTCCACTTTTTTTTGATAAAATTTATAAAATACAATACATAAATGAAAATGGTCCTAAAGATGTTAATTAAGTAAGAATTAATGAGATAAAAAAGTCTAAGAAAACAAGAAAAACAAGTTGGAATTGAAAATATAAAAACAAATTTTAATTATAAAATAATTTAATAAATACCTGTAATAATAACAGTACAGACTACATGAAAAGCATTATTATTTGACTGTTGAAATGTGAACTTGAATTGAATTTTGGCATTGACAGTCATTAAATTTCCTATTTTGACATACAATTTAGCATTCTTTCTTCTAGCAACAAAATAAGTTTTATATTCATTTTTTTCTGTAGCAATACAATTCCATTTTTGATCGAACGTGTATTCCACTTTAGCACATTTTTTGCCATAAGGTAAATGAAACTCAAATATGAAACCATATGGAATTATGCTTATGCCAGTACTATAAGGAGAGAGAGGGAAAAAAATGACTTTTATATTTTATAAAGCTAATTATTTGCTAAATCACAGAGGTTAATTAATCATCACTGTATATAATAAGTGGCTAGTGTCAAATCCTAGCTTAAATGCAAACTTTTTTGAAACAGGGCCCCAACAAAATTATTAAATTTAGAGGGTTTGATAGCAGTGGCTAGGAAAAAATTTAAAATACTTTATATATTATAAATTTATGCATACATTTACTACTTATTAAATACTGTCATATATATATATATATATATATATATATATATATATATATATATATATATATATATATATATATATATATATATATATATACATAGATATATATATATATATATATATATATATATATATATATATATATATATATATATATATATATATATATATATATATACATATATATATATATCTTTATATGCTTATATAAAATTATGACTTAAAATATACCTAAAATATACTTATTATATAAAATAAAAATTGAAAGAAGATGCTCAAGATTTATATTAGAGGAACAGCATAAAAGGGATTTTCCAGAATTATCAACGACTAACAATGAAACTTTAATTACTTTTAAAAACAAACTTTTTAAACTAAATTAAAAAATAAATTCTAAACAATTTAAAATAAAGATCAAATCCACAAATATAATTGAAACAATGGTAATTAAAAAATAATTATAATAAAAAAAAAAAAATGGCTTACTCTTTCAATGAAAACTCATCTAAAATTAAAAAACAAAATCTTTTTAACTTGAAGTAAATTATTATAAGAACTCATTTCTAATAACAAAAAAAAACTTTTTTTTATAGCAATTTATAATTATTAAGGCTAATACTAAACTAAATAAATTGTTTAGTTTAGTATTAGCCTTAATAATTATAAATTACTATAATGGACCATTATAGCAATTTATAATTTATAATATTATTCAACATTAAAGCGATTTATAATTTATATTGAATATATATATATATATATATATATATATATATATATATATATATATATATATATATATATATATATATATATATATATTATTATTAGCCTTAATACAAATTACATTTAGGTACTATTAGCCTTAACACAAATATATATATATATATATATATATATATATATATATATATATATATATATATATATATATATATATATATATATATACTATATATATATATATATATATATATATACTATATATATATATATATATATATATATATATATATATATATATATATATATATATATATATATATATATATATATATATATATATATATATATATATATATGTGTGTGTGTACTATCGCCTTAGTACAAATTTTGCAAATTTGGTTCCTTTGGAACTAAATTTGCAAAATTGAAAATTTTTGGTGAAAAATTTTTGGTGAAAAAGATTTGCAAAAATAAAATTTTTAGATTAAGCAGGTTTTTGCAAAACCTGCTTAATCTAAAAATTATAGATTTGTATATTTCAAAATGACAAAATATTTGTTATTTTAAGATCTACAAAACTCGCTAACTAATGACAATAAGAAAGAGCATTGACAACTTTAGCTCTATAAAAAATCTAACGGATAGAAAAAACTTTTGGTTTAAATTTTCTCAAAGATTAAATATATCTACTTTACGAACAAATTTTGATTTGGCCTTATACTTTGCTGAAGAGTTATTGATGTTTTGGTTTTCCAATTAAATTTCATGAAATAAAATTTTAATTTAAAAATAAAAGTTAGCAAATTAACTTTCATATTAAACTAAATACAATTATATTTGTTTTCAATCTAATTTTGAGTAAGATAATTAAAAAAAATCGTATGTGTGTCATGTGATTTAAATTTTTACAAAGTTACCACATAAAATTGTTTAATATTTTGTAAATTTATAAATTTGTTACTTGTTATTTTCATTACATTACAGTTATGTTCTTTGCATTGTTATTTACATTACATAATAGTTATGTCATTAAACTAAACAATATTATGTAATATTTTTTTATTGATTGTTTTATTGTAAACTTATTTGTAAGCGGAAGAAAAAAAAAAAATTATCATAGCTCTAATAATCTAATTTATAATCCCTTCCCACAAATAATTAGGCTAATACAAGGACGAATCCATTTCACAGTGGGCCAGAAATCACTTTTACTGGACAAAATTCATAACTAATTTAGTATTGAAGCTATATTCACTAAAATTAGCATGAGTATTAGTATGATGTCTGAGAGTTTTTATTTCGTTGCTATGGATACCTTTGTTTTGCTTAGCAACAACTTATTTTTGTAATCTGCAGATATTTTATGAGTGCTATATTCCCTGTTTTTGACATGAGTACCGCACTTATTATAAATGTGATAATTTTTTTTAATTTAATTGCTATGGATACTTATATTGTTTAGTTACCAGATACTTTCCTTAGTTACAAAGATGTAAGTTGACATTTGAATATTCAATCGGATTTTCGACCCACCCATAATAAATAGCAATTAATTTTTTAGGTTAATAATGTTTTTGATAAAATAAAAAGAAAAAAGTAGTGCAAGAAAATATTGTTAATTTTAAATTACATCAAAAAATTATAAAACATTAACATTGTTTAAATATTGTTTAAGTAATTGTAAAAACATCTGAAGGAAATGCTTTATGATTTGTTCGATGTGATGTTCGATGTTTGTTCGCATTGATGAAATAACAGGATCACTGGAAACTAGGAGTCTAGTGATAAGATCAGTATTCATTGCTTTTCTGGATGTTTTTTGGCTCAAATTATCGAGATAAGATTTGAAATCTTTATTTCTAGCCTCTTGAGCTTCCTTAGACATAAGTCCGATGGGTAATGTAAGGTTTTTAAGTATGTCATGTCAATGTATCAATACTTTGTGAACTGATTGAGCCATATAATACCATGGATAAAGGGACACATATAGTCTAACAGTGTCAAAACAATAATCCTTGAATTTTAAGCTGTCTATTTCATTTCCTTCAGAGAGTGTTACTAAGATAATATAAAATCTGAATATAAGGTTTTGATCAATACCCAGAATTTCAGCTGTTTGTTCATATGCTGCAAAAGTATGCCATGAGGTATTGCCATCATTGCTTGTTGCAGAACCACCATCTTTAGGGAAATCAATAACAAGTCCTATTTTGTTCATAAATATCAGTCTTAATCTTTTGTTAGCTAGAGATGTCTTTTCTTTGTGTTCTTTAGATCTTGCTTTTGTTTCTATTTTATATGCAATGTGCAAAACCATCTCAAAAAATTGAATCCATACATAAAGAATGGAAAGACCACATTTGAACCCTCTGTTAGTATAACCTATATTAAGGATATCAAGACTATTTATATTTTTTGAAGAGACATCACACACTGAACAGCATTGGTATGAGTTAGTTTTTTCTGATAATATCATTTGAGCTTCCCCATCAATCATTGTAAGTTCAATAATACACTTCACTTTAATAGAAGAACCGCAAACCTCTAATAAAATCATTCAAAGTATCTGTGATCTTCTTCGATCACAGATTCTTTGGATTCCGTTTTGTAAACAAATCTTATGGGTCTACAATAGGCTGTGGATAATGAATTTTAATTTCTCCAAACAGACACCTGTTCGTTACTGTTGTTAAACCCAGTCAAATCCAATGGGACTAGACAAGTTATTAATAATGACTCTTCACACTTTAAATCTCTGTTCATGTCAGGTTCTAATAAAACTTGTTTATAAATGCCTTGGCCAGTAGCACCATCAAAACCAGCCAGACGTAAGTGTCATTCTTTTTATTGCTTCGTCGTTCATTATCAAGTGCGTCAGCACAGGTTCCTGAACTGCACAGATACTTTGCAAGGAACTGAAGCTGAATAGTCCTCCACTGTTATTTTTGAAGGATAACATTTCAATTTTGCATCTCTGACATCATTGTAGGCGGGGTAGAGGTTATATTCTTTCTCCAAGGCTCCGCTTCTAATCAATTGATAGGAAGCTTTTGTCAGATTGCCATCAATTATTAAAGCTATTGTCTGCTGAATATTTAGTTGCTTTATCTGTATTTAAAATATTTAAAAAATTCTTGGCAGCACTAACAATAGATTCATCTCTAAATTTTTTATTAGCAGCAAAAAATAATTTACTGGATGAATGAAATTCAATTAAGCAAGATACACGCCGTTTTTTAGTTTTATTAGTTTTTTTATTAACTATTATCAAATGCAACTGGTTTTCAACCACGTCTACTTGCAGTTGGTTTGTTGTTTGTTTTTCTAACAATTAAATATTCATTAAGCCAATTTATTAACTTCTTTTCAAAGTTTTTAATAGTATAGTTTGCAGATTTCCACTTTTTTTTATACAAGTAAACAAATCGTAGAACAGCATGTCTAAAATCAACATCTTTAAAGTCAGCAATATTTAGTTGAATTAATTTTAATATAACTTCAGTAATATTTTGTTTTGAAATAATAAGATTGTTTTTTTGAAGAAAATTATGAATGTCTAAGTTTAATAAAGCCATATTTAAATAATTCTTATAAAAAAAATTTTGTATTTAAAAGTTTAATGTTATAATATATATGCCGCGTGGACTACTGATTCGTGTTAGTAATTAAGTTACTACAAGTGTTAGTAATTAAAATTAAAGTTATTAAATTAGGATACAGGGTGCGACAAATCGACAAATGTGCGCGCATTTCTTAAAAGACAATCAAAAAATAAACATCACGTTTATTTAATTTTGCTTGTGCAAACGTTGCCGTTTGATTAGGATTTTACAAAACGAACGTATTACTTCAGCATTAGTTTTTTTTTTATTATAAAAAGCACATATTTAATATGAAAAACAATTAAATTCACAGACTTATATTAATACCGAAATATAAGTACTTTTTTCAATTTTAAGTAAAATAGTAAATGCGCTATAGAAAAAAGTAATTTTGTTTTAGCATCCCAGTTGGCACTGGATTAAAAAAAGACGCCTTTTGAACGTTCAAAAGACGTCTAAAACGTGTATAAAACGTTTAAAAGACGTCTTTTTTACGTTTGTGTCCACTGGGATGGCTTTTGCATGCGCTCACAAAAGTATACATAATTTTACTTAAAATGAATGGTTTTGCAAAAACTTCAAAAGAAACCATGCTTAAACATTTTGATTATTGAAAAAAGCGATCGTAACGCTTAACGGAGGTTTCTTGTATGTTTTTAGCAACTACTTTAAAAGTTTAAAGCAAATGTATTCATTTTAAATAAAGTTTAGCATGCTTTTTATAAAAATTTTTTACTTTCCATAAAGTGAAACAATGTTTCACTTTATGGAAATGTTCAATAATGTCTAGTTTACAGCTAAATGGGCTGCCTTTTAACTTTAATCAAGCTAAAACAGAACTCATCTTGCACACCTGATGTAAAGTTTGCTGCTCTTCCATTTTTATCCATTTGTTTTCAACTATATTTCATAGTTTCAACTTTTTGAGCAAATAACTGGACAATAATTCTCTAAAATATTTTTAATCTGCGCGAACCTTCATTTTTTATAAGGTTTAAATAATTAAGTATACATATACTGTTAAAATTGAATGGTTTTTTCCAAAGCTTTCCAACTGCAACAACTTAATTAGAAAGTTAATACTAATCATATTCCATTATCAACCAAACACATAATACTTTTCTCTTTTTTGAAGTCCTGAGGCTAACTCTTGCCAAAATATTTTAGCAAGAATGATACAATCATTCAACCTCTTTGAAGTATACTTATTAACTGGTTACTGGTTCTAGAATTTTTTTTAAGTAGCTGTTCACTGCGTTTTAGAGTAAAGTAGAAAATTTCAAAATTTGATCACCCAGTTTGTTTTTTATAAAGCCTTTTAGGTAGCGGTGTTCCTTTATAATATATTTTATAATATATATAACTATTTATCTTTAGAATTGTTAAAACTTGAGAATTTAACTAAACCTCTACTGACTAGCACTTTAAAAGAAGATTTATTTTTAACTTCATTAAAGAAAAGTGAAAAAAAAAAAAATGAAATCTTGAATAGCCTCCTTGATAGCTTGAATAACGATTAAAAAATAAATAAAAAAAAGGTAATTAAGATACTTTGAAGCAATCTGTCTTTTTGACTACTTAAAACGTTTTGTTAAGAAAGAGACTTGAGATAAAACTTTTTTTTTGAAGCAATCTGTCGTTTAACTTATTTAAAACGTTTTTTAGAAAAAGACTTCAGATTAAACTTTTTTTTCGCAATGATTAAAAATCAAATTTATCCCATCAAAATTTGAATAGCATAAATTTGAAAGAAAAGTTGCGTAACTTTATACGCAAAGAAACTTTTGCAAAGACTTTGATTTTTTATATCTTTTAAATTTTTAAAATAATAGTAGAAGGTCAACCATAAAAAATTTGCAAAAACTGAATTGTTTTTTAAACTTTTCTCAAAAAATTAATTTAGAATAACTGGTTAAACAAGAAATATAGAATTTTGGACCCCCCTATAAATATGCGCGCACTTTGCATATGTGTAAAAAAAAGGTTTTTTGAAAAATTAAAATTGAATAAATTTTCCAAGCATCTTTGATATATTTAATAACTTATTAACTTGAATGAAAATTATTTAAATTTTATTTGACATAAATCTTTTATAATAGACGATTAAGTCAGCTTTCAAAAAAAACAATAAAAATACGATATGTCACGCCCTGTGATAAAAAATAGTTGACAGAGGCGATTGTTTCAAGATTATTGTAATTCCTTATTTTTAGTAAATAATTTCTTAATGAGAAATTATATTTCCATGATAAAATGGTTTGTAACTATCTTTTGAAAGCTTCTGTACTTATTTTACCTTAAACTCTAATCTGAATATTTTTTTCAATGACTGCCTTTAAATAAGTTGCATTAAAGTACTCAGGAAATTTTGTGGGAGTTTAATTGTAATTATGGAATTAATTAAATTAAAAATTGCATTTGTTTTTTAGCGCATTTTTTAAATGCGCTTATTATCAAAACTTGCAAAGAGCCGTGGTCAAGTTGTTTAACCAAAGAACTATATGCGTAGTCATGATTGCGATCGCACGCCTCTTAGTCATGCGTGCGATCGCACGCCTCTTACGAGAAGGCCTGATGCAGTGTTGATAAAGATTTAAAATTCATTCATGACTTTGGAAACATCCAAGAAACAGCTGTAGTCTTAGTACCAGGTGATTATGTCTGTGTTTCCAAGAAGCAGAATTGGTGGATAGGAGTCATTAGAGACATTATTCAGAAAAAAAAGTTTAATATGTCAAATGGTCCAGCACGGTTGTTTAAATGGGCACAAGTGGATAGCCAATGATGGACTCCAGATGTCCACATCGTTTGCAAAGTTGAAGTACGAATACAAAAACAGGACTTTGCAACTATTTAGCCAAAGACGACTTTATAAAAAATTGTTTTTCTTAGGAAATATAGATGTTTATATTTAAACTAATTTCAAGTTTGCTCAGTCCGATATGCCTTATCCGTACTTTTTTTTAATCTTTTTTTTTTTTGTTTAGTTTATAAATAATGTGAAGAAAAAGCATATATAAAATCACTTAAGTTGAGTATTTACTTTTCAAAAGGTTTCATTCATTATAACTTTGTTGTAAAACAAAATTATAATGTATGATAAAACCTTTTGAACTTTATTAATAAAAATAAAGTTATTAAACTGTTAATTTCTAATTTGATTAACTTGATATAGATTTCCTGATTTTTAAAATATTACAAAACTTTGTGTTCATATCAAGTGAACGTAAGGCCAAAAAAATTGGTTCGTAAAGTTAATATACATCTTATCTTTAAGAAAATAAAAATGTTTATTCAGTCAGATTTTTAATAGCTATAATTGTCAATGCCCTTTTTTACTGTCGTTATTAAGAACAAAACTAAAGTTTTCGGATTTAGCAGATTTTAAACTCTTTTGGTAGCCAATTACAGCATTGCAGCATTACTTAAAGCACCATAGATGGGTAATAATAAACGGGGCACTTAACCCCTTCATTTTTTATTCAAAATCAAACAAACATCAAATTGCTGTAAATCCTAATTGGATAAAAATTTTATTAAAAAAGTTTACAATCTTTTCTAAGTAATGTCTCTAAACATTTGTACCAAGTTTTAGAAAATTTGGTGATGTAGGGTGCAGATTTGTCTTATTTTGTGTCATAAAATTTTTACCCATGGATAACTGTAGATTGGAAAAGTGTTGCAAAGGTAAGTTTTGAATTTTCCGTAAATTTTCCTTAAAGTTTTGAAAATTTACCACCTGGTAAATTTTGAAATTTTTTATTATTCTTTAAAAAAAAAAATTTTAACAAAAAGTGTCATAAAATTTTTACCAATGGATAACTGTAGATTGGAAAAGTGTTGCAAAGGTAAGTTTTGAATTTTCCGTAAATTTTCCTTAAAGTTTTGAAAATTTACCACCTGGTAAATTTTGAAATTTTTTATTATTCTTTAAAAAAAAAAATTTTAACAAAAAGTAACCCCGGTAAATTTACCAGGAAATTTTGAATCAAATTTTACCGGAAAATTTACATCACCAGACTATAAATAATTTGCGTAAATAAAAGGAATATTGTAAACTATGGAAACATGAACCTTTCTACTTTCAGATAAAGCACATGCTGATATATGTGTCATTAGTTTTTTCACTTAAATTTAAATTCCTTTCTATAACATTAAACTCTTTACAAATACTTGAAAACCCTTTGTTTTTAATGTGTTGTAATTATAAGGATCTTATTTGTTACAGGAGCTTAAGAACTTTTGCTATTTTGAAGGTATTTCAAAGTATTGTGTTGTTAAAAATCCTTTAAAACTAATTTAATTATAAACAATTTCTCCCTCATTAAAAAGTAAATAAATAAACATACTCACCATCTAAAAGTTCAACAAGATCATTTCTCATAATTAAATGAAGTTGTTTTTTAAGTATACTTAAATTATTAAACCCAACAACATTATGCTTTTCCAAAATTGAAATTAACTCCAAAAACGATGTAACATTCTCCAGATCAGCAATATCTGAGTTTAAATATTTTAAATATTCAATATCATCTCCAACGAATAGACTTGCAATTGTTGCCATTTTTTGCCAATATTCATCTTTATGCAGAATTTTCATTTGTAAACAATCCATTTTCAATGGTAGTTGTTTGAAATTTTGTGTTAATATTTTAATAAAAACTATGCAAAAAAAAAAAAGAAGTATAATTTAGTATTATTCAAATAAAAAGTATTTTAGAATTGCTGATAAATTATAATTTCAATTTTGATGTAAACTTTCATACATACTAAAACATAACTGGTAAAATGAAGTTAGAATATTTTTATTAAAAAGTTTAAAAAATAATTTTTTTGGACACATAACATACTTATAAACTGTTTAGTAAATGTAGGGGAAAGTTGCGTAAGACGAGCAGGTTTCTAAGATTTTATAATCTCTTTTACGGGTAGACTATTGATTTTTTCGCGAACTTTTTTGCTTAAGGATATTCATACAAGTTCGACGGTATTATTTATTTTAATTTCGTGGTTGTACAGTTAATATTCTTTGATTGTTTTATTATTAAAAACACTTACTATCCTTGTTATAATTTTTTACAAATCAATTTTTTGTAATTACGTCACACGGTCGTTTAGATGTGGAAAGTTATTATACGCAAGCGCAGTGTCAAATTCAAATATTATAATTTTAAAGATGGTGACGGCCTTTAGATACCAAAATTTTTTCTGAGTAGCAACGATATTTTTAAAGTTTTACTTAGTAGTTATTATTTGCATATTTTTGATAGAATGAAATAATAATAAAGATAATTGAATTGTTGATTCAAAAATGATAAAAATAATATAAAGATATTTAAATATATAAAAAACTGTAATTCTCTGCTACATTTATCTGACTGTTAAAAGCGTGATTTGTTTACATTTTCAAAACTGTTTTTCTAAAAATCTGAGCGATACAATTTAATAATTTTTACTTTTTTATTTCGAATAATCTTATCTTAATTTGAAATTGTTTTCAGATCTGAGTATTCAATTTTTTTCTAAACAAAAATAGAATTCACCCAACACTACTTTTGTAGATGTATGATACATTTATATTAAGGTATATAGCTAATATATATATATATATATATATATATATATATATATATATATATATATATATATATATATATATATATATATATATATATATATATATATATATATATATATATATATATATATATATAATGTATAAAATAAAATATTGTACATATAACAGCAATTTTTTTTTCATTAAAAAAATGATAAGTTTAGCACAAATAATAAAAAAAAAAAAAATGTATCATAATATTTATTAAAACATTAGTAATGTTTATTATGATCCGCCCTCTCCCAACTGCCCGTGTGTATAAGGAAACCTAAGTAAAAATCATGAACCTATTTGAGAAAAATTTTACATCTTCATTTATTTTAAATAAAAACAGTGTATAATTTTTTTTGCTAAAATAAGGTTTAATTGTGGTTGTTGTTGTTGTTGTTTTTGTTGCTGCTATTTTTCTTAAATATAGTTTTTGTTTTGTTTTATTTATTGTTCCTAATAATAATTTTAAAAGTTAAAACAAAAATTATAATTTCAAAAGATAAAACAATAATAATAGTTTTAAAAGTTTATTATAAAAGTTATTATTTTAAAAGTTTATATAACTTATGTCTAAATTTTACATGTTAGAAAGTTATTTAGAATTCTTTTTTTCAAGTTTTTTATATATAATATTGTTTAAGTACTCTTTTAAGTCAAATGTTCAAAAATCAAAAACAATTAAAGTACTTTTTAATGAAGAATGTATTTTCAAAGTGATTCTTCTTATCTTGTTTAAAAAATACAAATTGGGGAAGGTTGAGTATGTTGAGTTTATTAACAGTCTATTGCTTTTTTGAAGCCGAAAAATTATATTTTTTATATCTCACTCATCTTGAGCGTCTAAAAACTTATCATCTTTAGCAATTTTACTAAGTACAAAAAAAAAATTCCTCAAAACGAAAATTTAAACGAATAAATTTTGCCAAATAGCCGACTGCCGACTAATTTTGCGGAAAAACCCGACTATAACTTGAAAATCACCTTCTTTGGGGAGGGGGAAGGAGGTGTAAACCCCCTCCCCCGTAAAATCGCCTCTGAGTACTATCATAATTTAAATAGCATGACAACAGCTAATGTATAACTTCATATAACCTATGGAATAAGCAGAAAATAAGCATAAAATATTAAGGATGTAATAAATTTTTGATTATCTAGTTTTGTTCTGACGTAATTACAAAATATTGATTTGTAAAAAATTATAACAAGGATAGTAAGTGTTTTTAATAATAAAACAATCAAAGAATATTAACTGTACAACCACGAAATTAAAATAAATAATACCGTCGAACTTGTATGAATATCCTTAAGCAAAAAAGTTCGCGAAAAAATCTCGTCTACCCGTAAAAGAGATTATAAAATGCTCGTCTTACGCAACTTTCCCCTACATTTACTAAACAGTTATAACTATGTTATGTGTCCAAAAAAACAATTTTTTAAACTTTTTAATAAAAATATTTTAACTTCATTTTACCAGTTATGTTTTAGTATGTATGAAAGTTTACATCAAAATTGAAATTATAATTTATCAGCAATTCTAATATAATAATACATATTGTTTGAGATGTTTTAAACTTGTAATTTATGTATTGAAATATTTAGCCTATAGTTCTGGAATACTTAATGTAAAGTTCCCTTCAGTGTATATAGTGTGTTTATATCATTAGAAGTAATAAAAAAAGTTAAAATAGAAGTTACCTCACAAACGCTAAAGCGATCTGAATTCTGCGTATATTCAAATAAATGAGCCAAATACAATAACATAAATTTTATATAAAATAATTTTATATAAAATAGTAGGTGATAAAAAAACAAACGAGGTAATTAGTTTTACACTCGGAAACGTGCAAGGTGAATAAAATCCAATATTGAAAGCGCAATGCTATACATCTTATACAATATAATGTGAATTATAATAACATGTAGGCTGAAATGGTTATAATTATCTACTAACAAGGAAGAACTAAGATCAACAATTTGTTGACAGTTTGTTGTAATTGATAATAAACAATTTGCTGTAATTGAGAATGATGGAATAATAATAAAAGTTGAAAAAGTTTTAATTGCTTTTATTTAGTTTTTGGTTTTAAAATGCATTCATTAAATTGGTATTAGGTTAGTGTTTTATTACCCGGTGGATAATTGGCTAGCGACATTCGTAACAATAAAAACAGCGATTTGACCGTAGCCAGATAAGCTAGCGAATAGCTAGGTATATAAAGTAGCGACGAGTTAGCTATATAAGCTAGCTAGTAGCTAGCTATATAAAGTAGCTAGTAGCTAACTATATAAGCTAGCAACTAGCAGGTTTTATAAGCTTGTGACTAGCTATTTATAAGCTACGACTCTCTAAAAACATATTGTAACGATAAAGACTGCAAATCTTTATTTAATTAGCAATCCTTATCCACGAGGATTGCTAACCAGATAAGCTAGCAACTAGCTAGCCATATAATCTATCGAGAACTTGTAAAAATATAGACATTAAATTGGCCACGCAAAACTAGTGATCAATCATAAAATAAAACGACATCAATTTTTTTTATTTTTTTATGTTAATACTTATGTGCTTTAAGAATACCTGACGGTCTTATCACAGAGCACCGCAGGCGACTATTTAACTAGTTAAGTTCACGTCTTCCGTACCAAAATTGTTTGTTGTGGTAGAGCCGGTGTCGAAATATATATATATATATATATATATATATATATATATATATATATATATATATATATATATATATATATATATATATATATTTGTATATATATATATATATATATATATATATATATATATATATATATATATATATGTATATGTATATATATATATATATACATATATATATATATATATATATATATATATATATATATATATATATATATATATATATATATATATATATATATATATATATATATATATATATATATATATATATATATATATGTATATTGATTTTAAATTAAATGATGCGTTGACCATGTATTTAAAATAAAATATTATACCTACAAGCGCGAGGAAAAGAAACTCCATAAATAAGGCTATTTCGAGTTAAACAGTAAAAAAATACCTCTCATTGCTCAAAACATATCAAAAAACTTACAAGATATATGTTTATAAAGGTTTTGTTAATCAAACAACTTAGAATGATTGGTCAAAATTCTAAACAATAGCAAGTTCAACTCTTGAACCAATCAAAAATAATTTAAATTCCTAATTTAGAAGAAACTTTCCCAATATACCCTCATAGTTTTTCCTCGTAAATTTTTTTTGCCCCAAGCTGACAAACGTGGGACAAAGCAGTTTTGAGAACAATATATTTGGAAGACAGAGGACTGGATCTTTATATGATTTTAGTGCAAGTGTCAATGGATCCTGGAGGTGGGTTTATGAAGATATGTGTTAATGTCTTTCATATTAATGAAAAAGAAACACCCGCTTTTGATAATCAATATCTGGATTCCAGTGTTCAAAAAGTACATTTTTTGGCAGTTGTAGCAAATATACCAGAAAGTTACAACAATGTTAGAAAGACTATTGAGCTATTAAATCTTGACAAACTTTCTTTTTTTGCAGGTTATTTAAATAAAACATGATTTTTTTTTTAATTGTATAAATTTGATATATCAAATTTAATATAGTATTATTTATTATAGTAAATTTTAACAAAACAAAAAATTGATAAAAATAACATAATTATAAGAGTTTTCAATAAATTCCTAATTAACTCCTTCAGTTACATGGTTCGTAAAAAAATGCGTTTAGCATTTTATTTGAAGATCATATAAAATTGCTTTTAGCATTTTATTTGAAACGTTGTTTTGGAAATTAATTCTTACGAGCTTTCATTACCCGTAAAGTAATGAAAGCTCGTAAAAATTAATTCCCAAGTTGGTAAATTTATTGCACACCAACCTTTTCTATACTTATTACTTACTTAAATGTATTTTAGTAAGAAGTAGAAAAATAATTAAAAAAATATATTTTATAAAGCTATGAAATAAATTTTCTATTATATTTAACTTTAAAAACTTTTCACGTTTCGGTAATTGCGCGAATCGCTATTTATCAACGAATTGAATATCAGTACCAGTCTAAATAATGTTTAAAATACCCGCTTGAATTGTGTTAACTAAATACTATTGGAATAAAAAGGTTCAAAAAACATGAGATGAATTATATATGTGGAATAACTGACTTATCATGACCCGTATAATTATTACTGAACATTAATATATTACTGGTCATGGTAAGTCTATTCCACACCTACTATTTTAATAATTTAGTTTTATTTCATTAAAGACCAAAATATAAAATTTTTTTTTTAACTTAACAATTAACTTTGTATTTAGCTGAGTTGTTTCACATTTTTTTCAACTATAGTATGAGTGATGAGTGTAAAAGTTTAAAAAACAAATATGTTGCAAATATGTATTCCTAAACTTGTATATGTATGGAAAATATTTTAGCTATCCGAAAACTAAAAGTTGAGAAAAGTCCCTAAAACGATCCCTGTTTTAAGGGCTCTTGCCCTGTTAATTTTAAAGAAAAGTAAAGTTTTCATGTAAAAACTTTTTTCTATGAAAAAGAAAGTTCTCTTGTATCTTGTTTTGAGACTTTTAGCGCGACGAGCCACGATCGTGGCTATACCGTCAGAGCGCGAAGATCCACGATCGTAGCTTTAAAATGTGGTCTTTGAAACTATGACTTTTTACAGCAAAATACCGCTGTTCATACATTAAAAATGGTAGCATTGAATAGAGCACATTTTTTCTATCTTTTGGTATATTGTTTATACATATTTGGATTGAAGATTTTTTTTAGTTAAATTTTTTTTTAGTAAAAATTTTTTGTATTTTTTGGGAATATACCTAAAAAATTAATTTATGAGGAGCTGAAATACCAAATTCTCCTGTTTTATTATGTTATTTTAGAAAAAGAGAAATAGTTTTCTAAAATAACATACTAAATCAAAAGAAATATTGCATAAATAACAGAAGTTTTGAATAACTTTATTTTTTTAGCATATAAATAAAATGATTTTAAAAACATTATCCATGAAAATATAAATTAAACAAAATGCAAGATTTAATTTTAAATTGATTTAAATACAAGTACTGCGTGGTATTATACCACGTCAAAAGCAATATAAATTAAATTTTTATCTTTTATTTTAATCAACTTTTTTTTTAGTTGAATTTTTCTGAATGACGGTTGAATTTTATCAAGGTTAGAAGTTTTTGAAAAAAATTTTTCAAAAAAATCTCTCCCTTTCGTTTGTTATAATATATATCTTTAAATATAACACGTATATAATCTCAATAGATCTTTAAAATTGCTTTACTTTAAAAAAAAAGTTAAGTGTGAAAACGAAAAAGTTTAGATCCACTCGAATTACTTCAACCACTTTTTTCCTTCAACCAATTTTTTATTTTATTAGTTATTATAATTAATTTTTTTTTCTTCTTTACTAAAAACTCTATTCTTTACTAAAAACTCTATTAAGGATAGCAAAAATTTTGTTACAATAGTTATGTTGAAAGAACTGCTATCGGCTCAAGCAGATACAATGTTTAAATATTTTGAAGAAAGATTTAGCAGCATTGATGAAAGAATACTATTATTAGAAAAGGATGTTGAGAAAATAAAACAAGGGTTTACTTTTGTATGAAATGATAATGAAACCAAAGTAAACAAAGTAGATAGTATTGTGGCGATAATAAAAGAAACAATAATTGGGATAAAGTCGTTTCAAGGAAAATTAGTAAACGAGGCGATAGAAAACAAACGCAAAACTGTTGAGTTAGAAGATCGCAACCGGCGAAATAATTTAGGAATAGTGAGCATTAAAGAAAAAGTAAACGAAACCAATGAAGATGCACTGAAAAAATTTAAAAACCCTCATTAAAGAGGACCTTAAAATAAATGAGTCTAATACAATTGAAAGGGCTCAAAGAGTTGGAAAATTAAAAAAAAAGACCAAAGAAAATGGTCTGCAAAATACTCAATTGACAAGATAAAGAGACATTTTTAACAAACGATCGAAAGTTAAAAGGAAAAAATATCTTTGTTAACAAAAATATTAGCGAAGAAACAACGAGAATACGCAGAGAACTTTTTGCTCAAGCTAAAATTCATAGAAGTAACGGCAAATATACAAAAGTGATTTATAATCATTTAATCGTTAGAGATATGCCGATTGAGAGTAAAGCTGGTGACAAAACAACTTAAGTTAACTTAGCTTTTATAATTTGTTTTTGAATTTCTTGATTTAACTTTTTTTTAATGATAAAAAGAAATATGACTAAAATCGATAATTTTAACAATCCAAAAAATAACTTTGAAAACTTTATACCTCCTATTTTAGAAAACTTAAAATCTTATAGATATTTTAAAATTTTTATAAAAATTTAAATGCTAAATGCCTTAGCAACGAATACTATAAACCTGATAAATTTATTAAAGATTAAGTAAAAGAAAATATCAGCTTTTTAAGTGAAAATATGCGCTTTATGAGTAAAAATTTTGAGTCTTTTAAAAATTTCTATTACTCTTTAAATTATCTGTTTGATGTATTTTGTATTTCGTAAACATGGCAGGAAGCGAATATGCCTTTGTTAGAAAATTTTCTATATAGTTTATCACTTTAAAAATTGATTAGCCAACCACGAGTGAGCGGCTTTGGAGGCGGAGTTGCTATCTATATTCGTGAAAAAATTTAATAATAAAAAAAAAAGCATATAGCAAAACAAATAAACATTTAGAAACCTTATGCATAGAAGTTTTGAATAGAACTAACAAATCATTACTTATGTAAATATACATATATATAAATTATAATAAATATATACTTATCACGTGTAACCGTGATAAGTATATATTTTTTGCAGGTGATTTAAATATAGATGCTTTACATTACGAAAAGTTTTCTAACATTAAATCTTTTTTTGATTCATTACTTGAATTTAATATAATTCTTATTATTTTTATACCAACAAGAATTACGCAAAAAATTTCTTCTGCTAATTACTAGCTTCAAAATAATTCTGATTTTGAACCTGGTATTTTATTTGCTGATTTTTCCGATCATTTCCCTTATTTTTCACATTGTGGTATTCTATCTTATAATTATAATAAAAAATGTCTTGTTACTAAAAGAAACGTTACTAAAAAAAACCTCGATAATTTAAAAATAAATTATTTGAGGAAAAATGTAAACTCAGCTAAAGATAAAACCAGGCATTTAAAAACTTAAAGGCTAGTTTTAAGTGTATTTTTTATACTGTCTGTCCAATAATAATATCTGAAGTAAAAAAAAAAAAGGAGTTAAAAAATCCATGGATGACGAGTAATCTTATAAAATTGTCTAAACGAAAGCAAAACTTTTATATAAAATTATTGAAATCAAAGGATGAAGGTGATAAAAAAATATACAAAGCCTATAAACAGATTTTTCAAAAAAATATTAGACGAGCTAAAATAATGTATTATTCTAATCTGCTAAACAAAAATAAATGAAACATAAAAAAACATGGTCAATTATAAACGAAGTAACAGGCAGAGAAATAAAGAAATCCTTTAGCATACCTCAAAAAATGTTTTGTGACAAATAAATCAGATATTTACGAGGAACTTAACAAACACTTGGTAAATCTTGGTCTTAGCCTAGCTTCAAAAATAGTGATGCCAAGTAAGAAGTTTTATGAGTTTATTGGAGAAAAACCCTTATCGTCTATATCAAATGAAAATATATCCTATAAAGAATTTAACAAAGCTCTGACTGAGCTAAAGCGAAATAAGTCATGCGGATATGATGATATTACTAGCAATGTAGCAATACACGTCATTTTATGTATTAGAAAACGCTTATTTCATCTAATATCGTCTTTTGAACGCAGTACTTTTCCTGATATATTAAATATTGCTAAAGTCAATTATGTCTAACTACCGTCCAATTTCCCTCCTACTAGTATTCTCTAAAGTTTATAAAAAAGTAATCTACAATCGAATTTATAATTACTTGAAGTCAAACAAACTTTTATATGAAAATCAATTTGGTTCTCAAAAAAGTTGCTCAGAAGAGCATGCTTTAATTGAACTTACTAATAAAATATTTCCATTTTTTAATAAAGAGGATCATGTACTGGGAGTATTGATAGACCTTTCAAAGGCAAAATTAAATGATTATGGAATCAAAGGACTAATGTATAAATTGGTAAAAAACTATCTGAGTAACAGAAAAGAGTTTGTAATTAGCAAAGAGTCAAGTGTTCTTGATATCGAGTGTTGGATCCCTCAAGGCTCAATCTTAGGACCGTTATTGTTTTTAATTTACATCAGTGATATGCATAAAGCATAATTTATAGTATTTTCAATGATGTATGCTGATGACACAATTTTATTTTATAATCATAGTAATTTAAAATCGATGTTTGGAACAATGGATGCTTAACTGGAAAACCTTAATTTATGGTTTAGAGCAAATAAACTATCCTTAAACTGTAAAAAAACTAACTACATCCTATTTCATAAAACAGGTCAATGAATGTCTCTAACGGTAAAAACTTCATAGTTGCTCATTAACAACATAACAATAAAACGGGAAAAAATGCAAAGTTTTTCGGTGTTTAATTAAATGAAAATTTATCATGGGAAAATCATGCTGGACACATTGAATCAAAAATATCAACTGCAATAGGTATTTTATATAAATGTCACCCGTTTCTTGATTACTGTTCTAGAAAAATCTTGATTTTATAAAGTACTTTAGGCTAATTAGTTTAATTCACAGTCATCTCGCATATGCTAATATAGAGTGAGCTAATACACACAAAACAAAATTAATCAAACTAAGAGGCTTGCAAAACCATGCTTGTAAAGCAATTCATTATCTAGGTAGAATGGACAATCCTTAAACTAAAGTCTTAAACTTATTTTATATCAGATTCTTATTTTTATGTTCAAATATAAAAATAATATGTTACCAAATTTTTTTTTAATATATGTTTTCGTTATCATTTTCTCAAAGTTATAATCTGCGATCAAATAGCTTCCATAACTATCGATAGTTATGATACCGCGATATTAGTAAAAAGCGCTATGTTTAGGCACGCATGCGTAAGAAAATACGAAAAACTTTTGAACTTTTAAAACGGCTACGGTTCTCGACTACAGAGAATATTTTATATGGCAACAAATTATTTGTTAATTAATTTCTGAAAAGCTAATGATGTAGTCTTATTTTTAACGTAAATCAATATAAAAATACAAAAATTTCACAAAAATATAAATAAATAGATGTAACAAAAATTGGCGGACCTGTTCACGGGGCACCCCAAACTCGGTGAAGTTCAAAGCGAAAACTTTGTCGTTTTATAATTGGCTAATATTAACGATTTAAAATTTAACAATAAAGTTTTCAATTCGCGCTTTCTAAGCCCATTTTTACCGCCATCAATATAAGTATATATATATATATATATATATATATATATATATATATATATATATATATATATATATATATATATATATATATATATATATATATATATATATATATATATATATATATATATATATATATATATATATTTATATTTATATGTATATATATTCTAATATTTTATAATATTTATTTTCATAACATCAGAAAGAGAGTCAGTGATTCCATTATTGCAAATTACATTTTTGCCTTGATAAAAAGAAAAAAAGAAAAACAGTTTGTGTATAACAAGTTCTCGAAAATAACCATTAAAGGTTACTTTTGAGAACTTGTGTGTTCTTATTTCTTGCACAGTCCTTAAATATTTCAAAATTTCTACTTACAAAACCAACCTATATTATCTAAAAATATATAGTTTTGTTATTTTTGTTCATTAACAGAACCGCTAAATGGATTATAAAGACGTCGTTTTTGTAATAAATTTCCATTAAAATGATACAAACGTTTTCAACGCAATTTTTTTTTATTTATTAATAAATTTTTTTTGTTTTTTTTTTGTCAGAATTTTTAAGATATCTTAAATTCTACGTCAAAAAAATTTCACCTCATTAAAGTTAAAAAAAACTTTTAAAAATTACTCTAAAAAATGCTAAAAAAATGCAACATTTTGTAATTTTTAATTCGTTGTTTTTTTCAAAAGACATCCTATTCAAGCTAATCTAACACAATCTTTTTTAAGTTCAGGTTACGGTTATATCTCGTTAAAAAATTCAGCTGCGTATATTCATGCATTATGATGAATTTTTAGCTACTAACAGGCAACCTTTTTTATGCTCTAATATTTTCAAAGTATATAATTCGTTTACAAAGTATACAAATGCAAAAACTTTTAAAATTTTTATAAACACTAACAATATAATGTTGCTAGGTTAAAAAAAATTTACTTTTATGTTTTAAATTCATACACACGTTTATTTTTTAATCGTGAAAATTTTTCAAAAAAAGACATTTTTTTAATGTGTTTTATATATAGCGCAAGAGGGACAGAAACATTTTTAAAATAATTTTTCTTTATTGCCAATGGTATATGACAGTCTTCAAAAAATTTAGTTAAAGTTAATAAATTTTATAGATTTTATAACAACTTTAAATGACGAGTACCTTTAATGCAATTATCGATTTTTAAAAACAATTTTTTGGAATCCTTGTATTTATTTCCTTAGAAACTAATTTTCTTTTTTAATCAGGTATAAGAAAAGATATATGGCAAAAAAACAAAAAAATATTTCTAAATTTAGATAAACTTAAAATTTATAAAATTATTTGTTTATTTAAAAATATTTCTTATTAATAATAATAGTAATCAGGCAAATCAACGTCACTATTTTTAAAGTCTTGAAACAATTCGCTAAAAACAGCGCTTTCATCTTCGGTCTCTTCTTCTTTGTATGCTTCTTCTTCCATATCTTCAACTAGTTTATTTATTTGGTTCGGTATTTTCTCGTTTTCATATTTGCAAACAATTATTAGATCATTTTGTTTTCCAACTTTACTAATTTCTTGTAATTCTACTAGTGAAAGCATTTCGCTAGTAAGTTTTTGTTTATTTGTCATTACCTTGTTACTATTGTCAATAATTGTTGAAATAATGGGATCACTTGTTTCCAAACATTTATTTAGCATATCTCGGTTTGTCAATACTCGGCTCATTTTTCTGGAATATTTTTTTCTATATTTCTTAAACTCTTTCATTCTTTTTTCAGCTGGATCTTCAGATAAAACTCCACAAAATCCAGGCAATCCTGGCAGATGAATACTTGACATAATTTGAACGCTGTGGACCAGCAGTTTATGCACTGAAACTGGCATGAAAAACTAATTATAAGAAGCAACATACCTTTCAAAGGTTGCTTTGCAGTAGGCTTCAAATGTAGAAAAATTGATCTTTACATTGGAGTTTATGACACTCAATATAGTGTAGAAGTGACGAATCAATTCGACATCAACACCAGTAATCTCGCTAAATATTTGGTAATTTTGAAATGCTTTTCGCGAGGTATTACCATCATTAGTTGTACCATCACCACCTTTTTTTGGTATGTCAACAAGAAGTCCCAAGCGTTTTCGAAATTCAATTTGAATGCAATGTTTTTGATCTGGAGCCAATATTTTGTGCCATGTCTTGAAATCAAGGCGATATGCAATATGAAGTATGCATACAAAACAATGAATCCAGGCATGCAAACTTGATAGACCTAGCTGAAGACTGTCTTTATTAACAGTTTTTTCTTTTTCGCAAAGTATTGAGTTCATTTGTTTTGGTGTTGCCAAACAAATGTTGCACGGCGCTGAAGATTTTTGACCGGATATGGCATTAGCGCTTTGCCGTCTATCATGGTAAGCACCAGATTATACTTAATTCTAAGCTGAATTAGTTCGTTTTGCTCATTTAGTAAGCTTAATATTGTGTCTCTTAATGATGCTATTTGTTTCTGTATATACTCTTTTTCTTCTCGTAATAAATTATTACGAGAAGAAAAAGATAAATTATTACGAGAGTCTTCTTTTTTGAACTGCAGTCTAATTGGTATACAAAAACGAGAAGACGAAGGTTTTTGATTTCTCCAAATTGAACTAGACGATTTGCCAGAAGACAATAATATATCCTCAAAAGAAAGATCAAGTGGAACAAATGTTGTTGCTAATATGTGCTTATCAGAAATGCTATCGTCCAAATAAAATTGCTGTTTGTACATACTTTGTCCAGATGCACCGTCAAAGCCCCATTTCCCGCTTAGAATTAATGTTTTACGAATTATTTCAACCAAGATTTTAACTTTAGATTGCACTTGATCTAACTGCAGTAATCGACAACTTGTATGATTCAGCAGATCTTGCAATGGTATCTCGCATTTTGACTCCGTAACAGTTATATTCTTAGGATAGCATAGTTGTTTAGCTTGTAATACTTTGCGATAGCTTGGATAAAGTACAGCATTATTCTTCTTGGCATTGTTTCTTAGCTTTTAATAAGTATTTCTAGTCAAATCTGTCGAAATCATCAATGCAATAGAATCCTCAGGAGTCAATGATGATTTAAAATTAGACTTTAGGTCGCGTTTTAAGTACTCGGCAATACTTGTTGCACTTGATGGTTTTTTTTTTTAAATGCATTAGAACGTATGTCAAATCAGGTTTTTGCATTGCTTTAGCAGCAGCCGATACAGCAAATAAGAACTGTTCAATAGAAGTAGTTTTTGATATATGAAGCTCGCCTTTTAGTGCGATGTGCTTTCTCATCCCAGCATTTGTACTTTGGACCTTTATAAAAAAAATTTATCAAAAATATACTTACAAACATTATTACAAAAATATGCTTATAAATAAATTACATTTACAAATACTACTTATAAACATAAAATTCATTGTTTAAAAATAAAAAACCTCTTTTTTTTTTGTTTAAGTCATCGAGGAATCTCGAAATACGGATAGATGAATAAGGATGAAAAGCACTGTTTCTTGCAGCAATCGATTTGTTGACTAAAAAAACCTTAAGCCAATTGAACTCGCACTTTAGAAAGCGGGATTTGGAACGTTTGTATTTGATCATTTTGAATTTGCATTGGTTAATGAAAGTAAAAAGACGCATTTTGAAAATTTGTTTTTCTTATATATTATTATTATAACAAGACTTTTGTTTTTCTGTTAGTAAAGCCCATCATTTTTCAGCAATAACACTTTTTGGTAAATTTAAATCATTTTTGATATGTTCAAATATTTCTATGCGAGTCAGTTTTACTAACATTTTTAATAACCAAATAATATAAAAAAAGTTCAGTTTATTAAAGTAAAAGTTATAAAAAATTATTATTTGTATCTTTTTTTTAGTGGTTTTAGGGGAAGTGTGCAATACAAATGCGTATATCTAAATAAAATTAAAAGCTTATTCAATTAAAATAAAAGCGATTCAAAAAACCACGAAATGCGTCAACATTTTTCTGCATCAAATATCTTTAACGTTGATGAGACTGGTATCACCACTGTGCAAAAACCAAACAATATAATTGCTAGTAAAGGTATTAAGCAAGTGGGTGCATTAACTTCTCAAGAGCAAGGGACATTAGTGACAATGGTAATTGCCGTAAATGCATATGGCAATAGTTTGCCTTTAATGTTTTTTTTTCCAAGAAAGAAATTATTTGATCACTTTATTCGTGATGGGTCAAATGATTGCATTGGTGCTTCGAATGGATCAAGCTGGATGAATGAGGAGGGCTTTGTTACTTACATAAACCACTTTATTCGACATGTAAAGCCATCAAAAGAAAGCCCTGTGTTGTTACTTTTAGACAATCATCAATCTCATTTATGTATTTAATTAATAACATTGTGTAAAGATAATGGTATAGTTTTGCTTTCTTTCCCTCCTCATTGCTCGCATAAGTTGCAACCTCTAAATAGATCTGTATTCGGACCATTTAAAAAATGCTTAGCTAATGCACAAGACTCATGGATAAAAAGTAGTCCAGGGAAAACAATGAGTATATATGATTTACCAGGAATTGCAAAAATAGCATTACAACATTCTCTTACAAAACAAAATATATCATCTGGTTTTAGAGTGGCAGAAATATTGCCATATAATAAGGATATATTTTTAGACGCAGATTTTGCTTCATCATTTGTTACGGATTGTCCAGCAACCCAATGTAATGCAGCTATTGATATTAGTATATCAACTTCAACCTCAGATGCAGTTCCATCTCCGGTTTCAAAATTTTTCCCTGAGGTTGTAAGACCGCTACCAAAAACACGACCCAGGAAAGAAATACTCACTAGATCAAAGAGAAAGCATACAGAAATACTCACAGATACACCAGTAAAACAGCGTCTTATGGCTAAAAAAGAAATTAATTCTAGAAAGCGAAAATCTGCTAGTACTTCTGCATCAAAAAAAAAAATAAAAAAATATAATTGTTGACTTGAAATGTAATGAAACTCTTTAGTTTCTTTAATGCTAGTTTGTTTTTTTATGAGCCTTTATTGCTTGGAAATTTTTTTTTTGTTATCAATGTTAGATTATTGTTTATTTTTATGAAAGTTGTGTTTTATATTGTTTATAAAACTACTCTTGCATTTTTATAAATTGATTTAATGTTTACTGAATAACTAAAGGAATACTTTTTTAAAAAAACACTTAAAAGTTTAAATAATATGTGAGCTTAAATAATAATCCTCATTATTTTCTTTCTTCAGTTTTTAAAGTCTTTGAATGTAAGCATTAGTTTACCGAAACATGTCAGGTACATGTCAAGTCTAAAATACTACTTTTCTTTTAGTTTAATTATAATGTTTTGTTGCAAATAGAAATTACAGATTAACTAATAATTTTTATGTGAACTCTGCAAAGCTATACTTTAAAAGTATTGTGTTGCAACTTGCCATGTGCACTGTTGCAATTCGCCCCGGTGCGGGGTAAAATGCAACATATTTTTGTTTCACTATTGCGGAATAACTAAATTTGATATTTTATTTATCAATGTTGGATTAATATGCAACTAAAATCTATTTTATAACCCTGAAAAATAAAATCGAAAAAATATATATTTAAAGGGCATAAATTACGTTTTTAAAATTTTGTTGCAACCAACCCCGGTCTCCCCTAATGTTTGTATAATTATCTACTTTTCTTTAGATACTTTACAGTGATGAACAGCAATGTGATATTTATATTTTATTTATGAGAGTTGTAAATTTTGCTACACACCTTTTGTTATCTTAAAATGACTTTGCTTTTGATATATTTATAATAAATCTCTGTAATTTTTTTATATTTTGTGTAGTAGTAGTAGTAGTAGTAGTAGTAGTAGTAGTAGTAGTAGTAGTAGTAGTAGTAGTAGTAGTAGTAGTAGTAGTAGTAGTAGTAGTAGTAGTAATTTCACTTTTAAAATATTTGAGATTTTTTTTAAATACTTTTTTAGATGTCTAGGAATAAAAATGGAAAAAAGCGATCAAAACCTAATGTTGATAGTGCAACTCTTGCTGCAGAAGCATAAATGAAAGGTGGATTTCCGGTTAGGACTGCAGCACGATATTTTAGTATCAGCAGAACAACACTTCAAAACAGATAAAATTTTGTCAGAAGGATAGTTCTAAAAATACTGAACCAACATATCAATATTTTAATCGATGTGCTGTTTGGAATGTATTCTCTAATGATGAAGAAAAAGCTTTACTTGAGTACCTTGTCATTGCAAGCAGAATGCATTGAGGACAGTCAAAGCCACAGCTCATAAAGCTTGCTTTTGAGTATGCAAAAGCTAAAGCTAATATATTTCGAACCTCCTGGGACAAAAATTGTAAAACCGGTGGGCAATGGTATTCTAATTTTATGAAAAGAAATAATAAGTTTTTTACACTTAGGAAGCCGTAAGCCACAAGTTTAGCAAGAGCCACTAGTTTCAGCAAAGCAAATCTTTTTTTTTTTCAAAATATCTCGAAGTCTTCTCAAAATATGGTTTTAATTGAATGCATCTTTAATGTGGATAAACAGTTGTTACAAATGCGCACACACCTGTTAAGGTTGTAGCACCAAAAGGCAAAAACAGATTGGGAGCTTAACTTCTGGTGAACGAAGAACTAATATAACTATTATTAGCTGTGTGAATGCAATCGGAAATTCCATACCCCCTATGAGGATTTTTCCAGGAGTGAACTTCAAAAATCATATGCTTAAAGGAGCACCTCTAGAAACTAAGGGAACAGCACATATAAGTAGATGGTCAAATGCTGAAAATTTTATTAGACATTTTGAAACATTTTATTTACCATATCAAATGTTCTATAGATCAGCCAGTATTATTACTATTGGATAACCATGAAAGTATTGAAGCAATTACTTAAGTTAATAAAATTAGTATAATAATGCTTGCTTTTCATCCTCATACTAGCCATATACTTCAGCCATTAGACAGAGGTGTTTTTGGACCTATAAAGAAATACTACAGCACAGCTTGTAGTGATTGAATGCTGTCAAAACCAATCACCATATATGACGTTGCAGAAAACATTGGCAAATATTATCCTTTGGCTTTTACTCCTTCAAACACTCGATGGAGCATCATATAGCTCAAGCATATATTGATTACCTGGCCATACACCAAACACACTCACGTGTGTTTGGTGTATGGCCAGGTAATCAAAAAATTTTTACTGATGATGAATATTTGAGTTCAAGCGGTCTTGAATTGGGTCATTGAAAAAATCCGGTCCTAGGTACACGAACTTTCCCTATTTAGCGCAAATAAAATATTGTTAAAACAACTTTAATGTAAAAATAGGTTGTTGCTATGAAAAAATAAGTACCATAGCAAGCAAGTTACAACATATGTAATATCTGAACGGGGATTTAACGGGACAAGCGATCAATGAAAACTTGATGGAGCATCATATAGCTCAATAAGATGCACACGGCAAATTGTGGCAATAATTAGCTATATTGCGGCAAAAAAATTAATTTTTAAAGATTTTTTAATCTGTGATTTATTTTAATATAATTTTATAAGATAGATTTAATATAAATAAATTTTCAAGATTAGACAACTAAAATTTTTTTCATTTTGACCACTTACCACTGTGCAGTTTTAGACTTCTCGTTTCATTTATTTTTTGCTATTTTAAGTTTAGTAATTTTAAACTTATTTAAATTACAAACAAACAAAAAAAGTTTATTAAAGTATACAAAAAAATTATATTGTTTTATAATATACACTTTACAACAATATGAAAAATGTATATAACTTTATAACATATATTAAGAAAAGATGTTAAAACTCAAATTTTTAAAAAACGTTAAACCAAAAAAAAAAAATTTTAAAACTGCCTTTTTGAATGTTCAAATAACTAATTAGAATATATCCAAACTTTAAACTTCATCTATTTGTCAAAGAATTTAAGATGACTTGAGAAAATTCATCCCAAAAAATAAAAAAAATATTTTCAACATGACACTTGAAAAGATGCTTTCATCTTTTAATTTTATCCAATATAAGGTTTTTCAGAACTTAGACAACATTTTATTTATAATTTACATTCATTATATTATATTATTTATAGTTTTTTTTCACCCATTTTGACTCCTTTGATTGATTGAACGTCGTCTTAAGATCATCAAGACAATCTTGATCACCTAAAAAAATTAATATTATCAGTACACTAATTTAATAAAAATAAATAAAATAAATATGTTTGATATCAGTCATTTATATTAAACATGTGTTTTCATGGTACTTCCCTAATATAACATCGCTAATTAACTAAAGATTTTTTTTTTCAAAATTTCTAAATATAAAATTTACTTTATTTTATTATTCTTATATTGCATCAATAATCTTACTGTTTTCATTTTTCATTTTTCATTTTTTTAGTTTTCATTTTTTTCAGTTTTCATTTTTTTCAAAATTTCTAAATATAAAATTTATTATTTATTATTTTTATATCACATTTTTAATCTTACTGTATCTTTTCCTTATTTTCTTTAAATTTGTAATTTTTATTGTTTAGGTGCCAACCTTCATTAATGGCACTTTGAACTCTCAATGTTTCTAAATATTATTTCTTTTATTGTATTGTCTTAAACAAATTCCTTTTATTGTATCATCTACACATTGATATTGCATTATTCATTATTATAATTCAGCAATTATTATGAAATTGACGAAATATGCTGAAAAAGATGCTGATATTAAGGTAGCAAATGTGAAATTTCAGCATAATATAGGCAACAAACTCTTTATTTCAACATAATATGAAAACGTTATTCTAAAAATTTAAGTGGAAAGTTTAAGTCAGATTTAGAAAGTTTAAGTCAGATTTAAGTCTGATTTATAAGTCAACCCAATTAACAGAAAATTTTTTTATTTATATATTAACAGAAAACAAGTTACCATCAAAGAACTAAGTTCTACAAACTTTTCTCCGGAATACACATAGCATAAGAGACAGTGCATGTTTCATTGAGGATTGAATTTTCAACTTTTAGCAACCTCACAATTTCATAAGACATGTCAAAAAAACATGTTAATACTAATGTTAAACTAAAAAAGAATAACCAGTTAAACAGAATGAATAAAAAATTAAACAGAAACTAAAAAAAAAAAAGAAAAATGTAAAAGATTTTTAAGAATTAATTTATATTGCACATAAAGTTGCACATGACAATGCATGTGAAGATGCACATGAAGATCACATAAAGATGCACATGAAGTTGCACATGAAGATCACATAAAGATGCACATGAAGTTGCACATGAAGATGCACATGAAGACGCACATGAAGATGCTTTGGAATTAATAAAAATTAAAGAATATAAAATTTATATAACTCTGTAGAAGAAAAGGAGACAAAGCCACATGGGTCAAGTTGATACAACATCCAATAGTTCAAGTTAATTATTTAATTTGCAACATGTTAGTCCTAATAAAATAAAAGCACTAAAAATTTCAATGAATTATAATGTTTTAATAAAAGAAAGTTTACAAAATATTTAATGCTTTAATTAACCAAATTCTCTAAAACTAATAAGTTAATTTTCTTTTAATTCAAGACATTTATATTTTTTAGTTTTTTGTACTTTACTTAAAAGAATAACAGAAAAATCATTACTATATACAGAATGTCGAAACCATGTTCATGATGTATATTTCTAACACATGTGTATAAAACTTGTTATGGAACATCTTCTGGTGTAAAAATTAAATTGTTTTTAAAATTTTGCGATCAGTGAAGCAAAATTAATTCTGATTATTGGCTTCTTAATGAAAAATATCTTGAAGTGCATGTACCGCTCATATCATAAACCATAGAATTTGCTTAGAGTACTCCCCAAGAAACATCAATCTTTTTTGAAAAAATTCTTCTAGTACCAAGAGGAATATCTTACAAATCGTGTTCAAGAAGCTATGCAGCACAAAGAACGATGACATCAAAATTACTTTATTCAATAAAAACCTATTTGTTTTAACACCAGTTTAAGTTAACATAATGGGAAAATAAAAATCTGCTAAGATTTTTCATTTTTTCAATTCCGAATAACACGAAAGATCAATTTAGGCCACTTAGTTCTTTAAAAAGCAGATGCTTTCATGAATGCTCTTTAAGGCATTTTTTTATTGGTACCTTACGGAAGACCTAGCTTTTATTCTATTACATACCAAGAAAAAAATGTTAAAATCTATTTAGAAACATGCAAAGAAAAATCAAACAAGTGCATTACCATAATATCAGGATGCAAAAAATAACACAGGTAAAAAAAAATACAACTTGACATAATGGTGAAAAATAAGTTGCATATTTAAAATCAAAATGAGAAATGCTATACAAAAAACATATTGATTACTCAGCGCCAGAAAAAAAAAATGTATTGCCCTGCATAATTAATTAAATGAAATTTTTGAATAATTTAGCTAAAAGAGAAGCGAAACCTTTTTTAAGACACAAAAATACTGGTGAAGAACGAATCACAGTTCATTTTGTGATCTGTTAAAAAACTAATTTTCAAAATAAGGAAATCAACAGTATTTTTGGTTCAATTTAATTTTTATTATTTTTTAATATTTAACTAGTCAAATACAAAGTTAAATTAAAAAAAAAAACTCAATTCTGAAATTATTCAATAAATTCTAAAAAAATACTTAAAAAGACATTATCTAATTTGGAATTTTTATTTAAGTTTTATATTTAGGTTAATAAATATTAGTATTTCATATCTGAAACACCTCAATTTAAAATCTAACATATTCAACAAGATATTTATATAAAAATATGTTCTGATAATTAAAAAATAAAAACTTACATTGAGTTTTTTTCTGTAGATATCCTAAAACATTTATTCTTCTTATACATATTAAAATCGATTTCAGCTCCACGATCCAAAAACTCTTTACACTGATCATTTATATACAAATAGCTGTTTAATTTGGTCCACAGTTGATCTTTATTATTGCTTACTTTAATTCTCATTATATGAACTAAGTTCTCTAACCATGTATTATCATCAATAACTGTAGTAGAGTCATAAACCACAACTGTTAGAGAAAAATTGGATCTTGTCAAGGCATCCAAAAAAGGATGAAAATCACTCTCCTCTGGCCTTAAAAACACAATTACAGATTCAGATTCTGCTCCAGTAAATCCCTTGCTATCAGTTACAAGAATATTAAAGTTATTTTTTATCATATCTGCAATTTTAATTTTTTCTTCCAACGGCGGTGAGTATCTCTGCAAATGTGGTGAGTAATGTACAGCTTTAAAGTTTCCCATAACATCTATTGCATATGCAACTGATTTTACTTCTTCCATGTTACTGCATATTACAACAGATATTCTTATTAAGTCGAAACAAAATCTCTCTAAAACAAATGATAAAACTTTTGCCGATTGTATTTTTAACAATTCAAGAAAAGGGAGATAAATCACCCTAGGCTTTACTGATTTTGTGTTATCTGAAATTGTGTTAGGAACATATAAAAAAGTTTTGGATTCAATCAAGATTTCTCGTGCAGAATCTATAAATAATTTAACATGATTTGTTCCTCTAATTACATTATTTAGACTTATGGTTTCCATGCCAACTACTTTTTGAGAAAACAATTTCTTTAAATATTTTGTTTTACCAGATGGTTTTATGATCATAACAACTTTACATTCTTTTAACTCAGAAGAAAATAACTTCTTCAAATCTTTTGCATCTTCTTTAATGACACATTCATCAGAAAGTTCTTCAAGTATAAAATGAACTTTATTATTTTGGGTGCTGGCTAAATACTTGAGTAATCCAGGCAGAGAAATATTTGTTTCAGAAATATCTTTGTCGTTACACCTCTTTTTCCATAACTCATATAAATTATCGCAAACAACAGTAACATTCGAAGTTTTTTTAATTTTGTCAACGAAATCTTTCATCTCGCATTCAAACATGGAGAGATAGTTGCAACATATATAATATAAAGTCAAGGGATTTTCTGACATATTACTCATAAGACTTTCAACTATCTTTTTTCCAACAACAGATTTTCCTGAACCATATGTTCCAGTGATAATTTTTATACGCATATTATTATTTATTGCATTTATCTGTTCATTGTTAAGAGCCCATGGTTTGATCTGCATTTGAGGACTAGATTCTGAGGCCAAAGTTGAGAGTAAACTAGCATCCTTAGTGTCAAATTTGCCCATGAAAAACAGAGCTAAACCAATAAGTTTTTTAAAAAGGAATTCATTGCATGCGGGAAATGTATTTCTCCTGCAGTGATAATATGCAATAGTTAACCTCCACCAGTTTTCAAAATTTTTACTATTGTTTAGTTCATCTTGACATAAAAAAAAAACTTTGTCTAAATAAAACTCCTCAGAGAACTGGAAAAACATCTCTTCTTTTAAATCACTTCGCTTAACAGGCAAAACAACAATACCTAATAAATTTAACTCTTCATTCTCAAGAAGAGACTTGTTTATATTGTAAAATAACATAATGTCATTTAAACAGTTTGCACATTCAGGTTTAATCTGCTCTAATGAAGAAGCAATTCGCACAAAAATAATAAGACTATATTTTGAGATAAAAATTGATAACTTATTTTCATCTCCAGAAATAGTTAAATTTTTCAAATTTTCATCAAAACTATTTGAAAAATTAAATGAATAATCATTTATAGGATAATTGATTAATACAGCACGAATGTATTCAACTTCGCGTAAAACTTCAAAAAATCTGTGAAACACAGTGCTAAGGTTGTCTTTTTCACCAAACTTATTATAATTAAGAATCACATTATTGTTAGGAAAATATTTGTCTATGTAGTTTACAGCACCCACTGCAATGTTTTCATCAGAGAACCCTGGTTGGTTGATACCAAGTGAGAGATGCCAATCAAAAAAATCTAACTTTCTTATGCTTTCAGTGAAAACAATGACTTCAGGCGATGATACAAGTAACTGATTACAATTGAACTCATAGCAACACATATCTAAAAAAAAAGAAAACAACAATAAATTATATATATATGTATGTGTGTGTGTGTGTGTGTGTGTGTGTGTGTGTGTGTGTGTGTGTGTGTATTCCTATACTTTACAGCTAAGAAAATGTATTTGTGGTAAAAAAATAGCTCTTTACTTGTTTGTGGTTTTAAAGCTGACATAATTACGGTTAGATTATGTCAAAACACATTAATTTAATTGCAGGAAATTATTAAACCACAAAACTACAAATTAAAAGACTAGAATGTTTTTAAAAACATTCTGAATGTTTTTAACATTATTTCACTAAAAAATATATATTATAGGCAACCATATTTTTTAACCGACAACAGATGTGGTGTAACAACTGACTTATACAGGAACTGGAGGCAGAAGTGGGCCATAGCATCCATTCCTGCCGAAGTCTGCATGTATGTATCTTTATGTATATATATTAGTATAAAATAAAAAATAATATTAAGATTATCAAACATGCATGTCACTTAGTGAAGAGCTTTTACATTTTGAAAAAAAATGACAATAATTATAAGGTTTTTAAAAAAATCACGGTTTTAAAAAACTCACGCACCAAATGAACTATAGTTTCTAAGGGATTGTCCATGATTTACACAACGCTAAATTTATTTTAAAAACAGAAGTAGGAGATCTTAAGTTCTTTTACGCAGCAATTTTCATTAAACTTAACATGCTATTTTGATTTTTGATTTAACTTGATACTCTGCAAGAGAAAACCTTTTTGTTTTGTTTATTACTGAAATTTAGCCTAGTGTAATTTAATCTAAACAAATAATAAATCGCATAAAGCATTACAAGTTCAGTTACTATAACACAACTATTCAAACAAAAATTCTACTCCAACAAAAATATCAAGAGGCGAATGAAAAAAGATTTTGATTCATTTTGAGAAAAGTAAAAAGTTATGTGAGAATAAATCTCAAGAATCGTTAGGAACAATATTTAAATTCACAATAAATTGGCAAATAATTAACCGATATACCAGCTTGGCAGATTGTAATAAGCTAATTTAAATTTCACAAAAATAGACAAAAGATCAATGCCAGGAATAATAGAAAAATTGATTAAAAAGAGACAAATAGAAATAAAAAAGTTTGATGCTTATAGTTTTGATTATTTATTAGATATAACGAAAGAGGATGGACTTTGGTTGCATACTGAAGATAAAAATCTTTATTTAAAGGAATTAAGCAACATCTGGTAGAGTGGGATCAGGGCTGTCATTAAGGGAAGGGGGGTGTCCCCCCCCCTTCCACACACACAAAGCTGTCATTTAAGCATTTGAGTTGGCACATGGAGCAAGTTTTGAACTATAGTTGGCAAATTGCAAATATTGAGGACCTTTCCCCCCCCCCCATAGAAGACCTCTTCGGGACGGCCCTGAGTCGGATATACTGCAATGTAACCTGAAGAACCTAAAAGAATACATCCGCCAAAGAAAGTTAAAATTGAAAACATTCCATCAATCAGGGTTGCCACTGTTATTTAGGAACAAAATTCCCTGATTTTCCCTGATTTTTTTGCCAAAAATTTGCTTTTTTTCCCCTGATTTTTCCCCTTGAAAATAGCTTGATATTTCCAGCATTTAAATGCCCAAACTTAGCATTAAAACTTCCCTAATAACCTCAGAGCATTTTATCCCCAAATGAGTAATTAACCAATCAATTTGCTTAAAAATTAAAATAAATAATCAAATACTTCAATCAACATATGAAATTTTTCTTTGAACCAGGGTATATTTAAAATGGATATGTTCAACAGGCATTGAAAATCTGTCAGACTTGTCTAGGATACAAGATAACGAAATTCAAAAAAATGAAGTGAATGTAATAAATTTCTAACTGTATGTTTTACATACATCGTTAATACTTTTTTCTTTTCTTCCCAATATTCCCTGATCTAAAAGCATTATCACGCTATTTTCTTTTGCTTGGAGTATTCTATTTTCCTCCAAATAGTTTTTTTATTGTAATGAGGCGCTACAACACCATTTATCATTTCATTGTTTATTTCTATTTTGTGAGCCTTTAATTTGATTGACACCATAAAATCCTTGATAGTGCGGCAAGATATAAGTGACAATCCTTTCATTTTTCACTGAGTATATTACTGGTAATACTGAAATTAATCTCAATTAATGCTTGCCCATGACATAAAAATAAATATCAAAACTTTTGACAAAACCTTACAATCTACACCAACTTTATTCGTTTCAAAATAAAAGTAGATAAACTTTTCTCTAACAACTTTAAAAATTGTATGAAAGCTTGATCACATTCATTTGAAGTAATATGTGAGCAAGAAAGAAGTAGATGTAGTACAGATTTTGTCTAATGAAGAAGATCAGCTTTTTGTTTAGAAAGATTTGACACTGGATTGATGCAAGCAGTTGCTTCCAGAAAAGAAAATTGATTTAAACTTCTTTCTATTATTTTTTCCAGAATTCCAAAGATAATGAGACAGCAATCTTTTATGAATCTATGATGACATCCTGAGATAATGCATCCTTTTTCCTCAATTCGATAATGTCATGATCTGCAGCAAATCCTATTATCATTAATTTTAATAGCAGAAAGTTTTCCTTTTTTGTAAAGTCATATTATTGAAGTTTCCTGTGATTAACGATGCTAAGGAGATCTTGTTTTATAATTAAACCCATTAAACTTTCAACAGTTGAGAACAAATCTTCAAAAAGAAAGGGAATCATTTGGGCATTGGTTTGATATCTCAGTAAGATTTTCTGCAAAAAACTTGCAATGTAACCAAAAAACTTCAATTTAGTCAGAATTAACTTATCTTTTGTTCCCTCGAACCAGAGTTGTTAGTCCTTGACCTAAAAATTTTGGTCTTGGCATTGATTGTTTTGGCATTAACCATAAACTCTTGGCCTTGCCCTTGTAACTTTTAGCCTTGATCTTGGCCTTGGACTTATAATGAGCAGCCTTGGCCTTGGTCTTGATAATTTTGGCCTTGTTAACAACTCTGCCCCAAACACTTGTCACAGCTCTTTCATTTTGGTTACTTACTTTTAGAAAGAGTCTCCCAATACTTGGTTATTTTTTTTTAACATTCTCCCAAAATAAACAAAGTCTATCATCAACTTTTTGGTCTACAACTCAGCGTGTAGAGCAAAATGCACAAGGAAAACTCTCACATTTAGTAACAGTTACAAAATCAGCTCTTCTAGCTGAAGAATCATAAAAAAGGTTGTATGATGCTTTCATTAACTTCTTTATATTCCATTCAGCAGATTGAAAACTCGATTTGAAACCATGTATTAGATGAAGGTTACAGCTTCCAACGTTAAGAAGTTTAGGAAGCTCTTGTTGATTATGCTGCAATTCAAGAAGATTAAGAAGGGAACAGTTCACATTTGTACCTTCCATACTTAGTTGAGTCATACTTTTAAGTAAATTCTTTGCTGTGGGGTAACCTAAAAATTTATAGTCAAAGTATCTGGATTCAACACGATTTAAATTGCTGCTCTAAAACTGAATATTTAGATCCAATTGGACATTTTTGCCTATTTTCAGCCATTTTTCAAACAAAGGATCAATTAACCATTTTTCTTTGAATTATGTTGCAAACATTAAATTAATGTAAACACAATATGATTAATTTTTTTTTAAAATGTTAAACATTAACCCTGGTACCATTAAAAAGGAAGATTTTTATTAGAAAAAATTTAAAAACATTAAAGAAAAATAAAAAAGTTCCCTGATTTTCCCTGATTTTTTCCTAAATCAATCGTTTCCCTCTAATTTTCCCTGATTGTATCTAAGTTTCCCTAATTTTCCCAAAATTCCCTGATTTGGTGGCAACCCTGATCAATGCCATCAACTTCAATTCTGAATGAATACAAAGAGAAACACCAAAGTAGATAAAAAGATATTAGGTTAAAGCCATAAGTATTTAAAAATGGAAATTCAAAGACAAAGACTTTGATAACTTTGGAATGAGCATGATTTATGGGGATCTTTTAAAAATGATAAGGACAGACAATACAAATGTTAACAATTGGAAAATAAGTGGTGTGATAAAGAGATTAATGACACATTTTGGAAGTGTTATTTTTCAGAATCCTCTCTACAAAGGTTGTCAACACCATACATTAGACCGCCTATTAAAGTTATGTCTGAATAGGGAGTGTGGATAGTGCAGAAAGAAAAATACAAGTAGTAGAGGTGGGAAGGATGCTATTTTTTTCCACTTTTTTTTGATAAAATTTATAAAATACAATACATAAATGAAAATGGTCCTAAAGATGTTAATTAAGTGAGAATTAATGAGATAAAAAAGTCTAAGAAAACAAGAAAAACAAATTAAAATTGAAAATATAAAGACTAATTTTAATTATAAAATAATTTAATAAATACCTGTAATAATAACAGTACAGACTACTTGAAAAGCATTATTATTTGACTGTTGAAATGTGAACTTGAATTGAATTTTGGCATTGACAATCATTAAATTTTCTATTTTGACATACAATTTAGCATTCTTTATTCTAGCAACAAAATAAGTTTTATATTTATTTTTTTCTGTAGCAATACAATTCCATCGTTGATCGAACGTGTATTCCACTTTAGCACATTTTTTGCCATAAGGTAAATGAAACTCAAATATGAAACCATATGGAATTATGCTTATGCCAGTACTATAAGGAGAGAGAGGGAAAAAAATGACTTTTATATTTTATAAAGCTAATTATTTGCTAAATCACAGAGGTTAATTAATCATCACTGTATATAATAAGTGGCCAGTGTCAAATCCCAGCTAAAATGGAAACTTTTTTGAAACACGGCCCCAAAAAAATTATTATATTTAGAGGGTTTGATAGCAGTGGCTAGGAAAAAATTTAAAATATTTTATATATTATAAATTTATGCATACATTTACTACTTATTAAATACTGTCATATATATATATATATATATATATATATATATATATATATATATATATATATATATATATATATATATATATATATAAATATATATATATACATATATATATATATATATATATATATATATATATATATATATATATATATATATATACATATATATATATACATATATATATACATACATATATATATATATATATATATATATATATATATATATATATATATATATATATATATATATATATATATATATATATATATATATATATAAATATATATATATATATATATATATATATATATATATATATATATATATATATATATATATATATATATATATATATATATATATATATATATATATATATATATATGCTCAAGATTTATATTAGAGGAACAGCATAAAAGGGAATGGCAAAAGCTAATGATGATCTTGTTGATCATAATGATGTTTAATATAAATATGAAACCATTTGGAATTCTGCTTATGTCAGTACTATAAGGAAAGAGAGGAAAAAAATGACTTATATATTTTATAAAGCTAATTATTTGCTAAATCACAGAGGTTAATTAATCATCACTGTATATAATAAGTGGCTAGTGTCAAATCCTAGCTTAAATGCAAACTTTTTTGAAACAGGGCCTTAACAAAATTATTATATTTAGAGGGTTTGATAGCAGTGGCTAGGAAAAAATTAAAAATACTTTATATATTATAAAATTATGCATTCGTTTACTACTTATTAAATACTATTATATATATATATATATATATATATATATATATATATATATATATATATATATATAAATATATATATATATATATATATATATATATATATATATAAATATATATATATATAAATATATATGTATATATATATATATATATATATATATATATATATATATATATATATATATATATATATATATATATATATATATATATATATATATATATATAATCTTTATATACTTATATAAAATTATGACTTAAAATATACCTAAAACAGTGGCGGACTGGGACTAAAAATCGGCCCGGGCATTTCATATTGGACCGGCCCACATTAGAGGAAAATTAATTAATTATTTTTTTTATAACATAATAATAAAATTTTTAAACAAATTTTTTAAGAACAAATATGTATAAAATATTTAAAATATTTTGAATATTCAACTAATGAAGAATTTTTAAACAGATTACTTGTTTCAGCTAGCTCGTTAATTATTGTTTCGGGATCAAGATTGCTTAGAATTTCCTTTTTAGTATTCATTAGCATGAATGATTGTAAATTTTCTTGAGCCATACTACTACGCAAACGATTTTTGATGAACTTTAAAATTGAAAAACTTCTTTCACATGCAACTTGCGTAAATGAAAGTGACAAAGTATATTTATAAGCTAACCCAATTTTTGAGTATGCTTCACTTATTAAACTATATTGAATCAAAACAAGGTAGCAACAAACTGTGCAGTTTTTACAGGCAGTACATGACTTTCGACAATTATATTCAAGTTCCTCAACACTTTCTTTGTTTATATCCATTATGTCATATGTACTCAAAAGTGACTCTTTGAAATTATTCCAGTTTGAAGCAAAACTGGTAAGTTCAGTACGTAAATTTTCTGCTGTAGCTTCTTTATCAAACGGCAATAGATGCTCACTCAATTTATTTAAAGCAGATGTTGGTACATTATGAGCTTTCAACTGTTCAAACATTAAAGGGCTTAGAATAGCAAAATCAGCATAAAGTTCTCGACTTTTTTTAAAACGTTTGCTAAAGCTTTCTATTATGCTTTTAAATATTACATCATGAACTTTAACTTTATAAGAATTAAGTACATCAGAATGAATTTCAAATTCACTTAGACTAGTTTCGCCTAATAATACTTTTTTCCTTCGAATTCTTTTTTCTAGTAGAGTATTCTCTGCTTCTAATTCATCTTGTTCAAGTTTTTCATTAACTTTACAGACAAAATTATTCGTAGCTTCCAATACTATATCAAATTACTCTAAATACTTTTTTAATGTGTCTATCGTTTGCGTAACTATGTTGTATGTAACCAAAATGTGCATATTTACTGTTTGTAAATATTTTGATAGCGGTGTCGTCAACTGAAAAATCTGTAAAAAAATTTGTGCAGTTAAAATTGTGTCATACTTAAGGAGTCCTTTTTTGAAGCCTTTTGCTTTTACTCGAACTTCAGATTTGAAACTTAAATTGTCTTCAATATGAGACAATGCAACTACAAGTTCAACGTAGAAACTAGAATGCGGATTGGCAAAGGTACCAAATATTTTTGTTAACGCTGCATCCTTTGACCACTAACATGTCTCACCAATAGTTAAAATTCTGCGATTGTGTATATCATTCTGATTTTCTGTTTCAAATATTCATTCTTGTATATGATCCACGAATAAACACTGCTATGTCATTCAACAAATTAAACAAGGAAATACTGGATAAAACGACACTACAAGTATCTGAAATAACCAAATTTAAAACATGAGCATAGACAACAAATTTAAATCATGAGCAAGACGTCGCTTTTGAACTTGCTCTCGACGTACATAAATTTGAGTAGAAAACAGTAAATTTGAGACATTTGATCTAGATACATGTTTGAAATAGTTTTCTGTGCATTCGATATGCGATGCTGATTTTTCATGTTCATCAACTCTTTGATGAATGTGTTTTCTATCTGTCATTCCACTAACAAAAGAACTCATTACAACAGTTGGTAAAAATGCTAAACATATTGAACAATATA
>NC_061164.1:41653092-41663092 GCF_022113875.1 Hydra vulgaris
TTTTTTTTTGCTTTTTTCAATTGATGCCAGGTAGTTGTAACGTCCAATAATAAAAGTTTTTTTTAACATTCTATTAAATGAATCCAATTGTTTATCAACAAAGTGTAGACCAATTCTTGATGTTATACGTTTTTCAAACGAAACTAAATTTTTTTGTCCATACTCTTGAATATTTGTCAACAACAGTTTTGCAATATTTATTTGACATACTAGAAAAATTTAAATGCATGGATAATATATGTTAGTAATGTTCTATTTTTTACATGAATTTCAAATGAATAAAAAAGTTGAGCGTACTAATGTATTTGCAACCCTGGTCACAAACCTGGCCCTGGTCCTAACTGTTTTTTGTCAGACCCAGCTTTGGTCATATTTCAACCCCATTTGTTTACTATTTGTATTTATTTTTTTAGATTTTGAACAGCATGTCAACAATGATCATTTTAAAGCGTAATTCTTTAATACTGCAATTTAATTTCAATTTCTAATTTTATAAAGATCTAGTTTCATAAACCTAGCCATGTTTGTTTATGTAAAATGTCTTTAATTGAAATGAAGTCAATTATCTTAAAAGTAAACAGGTACATATAGTTCAATTTTGAATGACATTAGTATATAGATTACCAAAGTTTAAAAAGTTCTTAATAACCAATTTATAATGATTTAAACATGGAACAATGTCTTGTTTATTTTTTTATGAAAATATTTTTCATTATAATAAAATTTTTTCATAATGAAATTAAAATTATTAATTTATAATATAAATAAATAAAAAAAATATTTGGATAGAAGTCCTTAAAATCTCAAAACCCAAATAGCAATAATCCAAAATTTAAAAAAAACAAAAAACATAAAAACCCCACCTCTGCATATCCTTTACACTAACTCTTTAAAAACAGAATACCAAAAACAATTTAAGTGTATTGAGTTGATTCAAATTATGTTAAAATAATGACTGTAAAGCCATGTTTATAAATTAAAATCTACAAAGTTAATCATTTTATGAGTCAATTCTTTATACTTGCAGTATTTTCCAGAACTATCAACGACTAACAATGAAACTTTAATTACTTTTAAAAACAAACTTTTTAAACTGAATTATAAAATAAATTCTAAACAATTTAAAATAAAGATAAAATTCACAAATATAATTGAAACAATGGTAATTAAAAAATAAATAATTATAATAAAAAAAAGAAAATGGCTTACTCTTTCAATGAAAACTCATCTAAAATTAAAAAACAAAATCTTTTTAACTTGAAGTAAATTATTATAAGAACTCATTTCTAATAACAAAAAAAAACTTTTTTTTATAGCAATTTATAATTATTAAGGCTAATACTAAACTAAATAAATTGTTTAGTTTAGTATTAGCCTTAATAATTATAAATTGCTATAATGGACCATTATAGCAATTTATAATTTATAATATTATATAACATTATAGCTATTTATAATTTATATTGAATATATATATATATATATATATATATATATATATATATATATATATATATATATTATTATTATTATTATTATTAGCCTTAATACAAATTACATTTAGGTACTATTAGCCTTAACACAAATATATATATATATATATACTATATATATATATACTATATATATATATATATATATATATATATAATATATATATATATATATATATATATATATATATATATATATATATATATATATATATATATATATATATATATATACTATATATATATATATATATATATATATATATATATATATATATATATATATATATATATATATATATATATATATATATATATATATATATATATATATACTATATATATATATATATATATATATATATATATATATATATATATATATATATATATATATATATATATATATATATATATATATATATATATATTTGTGTTAAGTCCGATGGGTAATGTAAGGTTTTTAAGTATGTCATGTCAATGTATCAATACTTTGTGAACTGATTGAGCTATATAATACCATGGATAAAGGGACACATATAGTCTAACAGTGTCAAAACAATAATCCTTGAATTTTAAGCTGTCTATTTCATTTCCTTCAGAGAGTGTTACTAAGATAATATAAAATCTGAATATAAGGTTTTTGATCAATACCCAGAATTTCAGCTGTTTGTTCATATGCTGCAAAAGTATGTCATGAGGTATTGCCATCATTGCTTGTTGCAGAACCACCATATTTAGGGAAATCAACAACAAGTCCTATTTTGTTCATAAATATCAGTCTTAATCTTTTGTTAGCTAGAAATGCCTTTTCTTTGTGTTCTTTAGATCTTGCTTTTGTTTTTATTTTATATGCAATGTGCAAAACCATCTCAAAAAATTGAATCCATACATAAAGAATGGAAAGACCACATTTGAACCCTCTGTTAGTATAACCTATATTAAGGATATCAAGACTATTCATATTTTTTGAAGAGACATCACACACTGAACAGCATTGGTATGAGTTAGTTTTTCTGATAATATCATTTGAGCTTCCCCATCAATCATTGTAAGTTTAATAATACACTTCACTTCAATAGAAGAACCGCAAACCTCTAATAAAATCATTCAAAGAATCTGTGACTCTTCACACTTTAAATCTCTGTTCATGTCAGGTTCTAATAAAACTTGTTTATAAATGCCTTGGCCAGAAGCACCATCAAAACCAGCCAGACGTAAGTGTCATTCTTTTTATTGCTTTGTCGTTCATTATCAAGTGCGTCAGCACAGGTTCCTGAACTGCACAGATACTTTGCAAGGAACTGAAGCTGAATAGTCCTCCACTGTTATTTTTGAAGGATAACATTTCAATTTTGCATCTCTGACATCATTGTAGGCGGGGTAGAGGTTATATTCTTTCTCCAAGGCTCCGCTTCTAATCAATTGATAGGAAGCTTTTGTCAGATTGGCATCAATTATTAAAGCTATTGTCTGCTGAATATTTAGTTGCTTTATCTGTATTTAAAATATTTAAAAAATTCTTGGCAGCACTAACAATAGATTTATCTCTAAATTTTTTATTAGCAGCAAAAAATAATTTACTGGATGAATGAAATTCAATTAAGCAAGATACACGCCGTTTTTTAGTTTTATTAGTTTTTTTATTAACTATTATCAAATGCAACTGGTTTTCAACCACGTCTACTTGCAGTTGGTTTGTTGTTTGTTTTTCTGACAATTAAATATTCATTAAGCCAATTTATTAACTTCTTTTCAAAGTTTTTAATAGTATAGTTTGCAGATTTCCACTTTTTTTTATACAAGTAAACAAATCGTAGAACAGCATGTCTAAAATCAACATCTTTAAAGTCAGCAATATTTAGTTGAATTAATTTTAATATAACTTCAGTAATATTTTGTTTTGAAATAATAAGATTGTTTTTTTGAAGAAAATTATGAATGTCTAAGTTTAATAAAGCCATATTTAAATAATTCTTATAAAAAAAATTTTGTATTTAAAAGTTTAATGTTATAATATATATGCCGCGTGGACTACTGATTCGTGTTAGTAATTAAGTTACTACAAGTGTTAGTAATTAAAATTAAAGTAATTAGGATACAGGGTGCGACAAATCGACAAATGTGCGCGCATTTCTTAAAAGACAATCAAAAAATAAACATCACGTTTATTTAATTTTCCTTGTGCAAACGTTGCCGTTTGATTAGGATTTTACAAAACGAACGTATTACTTCAGCATTAGTTTTTTTTTATTATAAAAAGCACATATTTAATATGAAAAACAATTAAATTCACAGACTTATATTAATACCGAAATATAAGTACTTTTTTCAATTTAAAGTAAAATAACTAAATGCGCTATAGAAAAAAGTAATTTTGTTTTGGCATCCCAGTTGGCACTGGACCAAAAAAAGACGCCTTTTGAACGTTCAAAAGACGTCTAAAACGTGTATAAGACGTTTAAAAGACGTCTTTTTTACTTCCGTGTCCACTGGGATGGCTTTTGCATGCGCTCACAAAAGTATACATAATTTTACTTAAAATGAATGGTTTTGCAAAAACTTCAAAAGAAACCATGCTTAAACATTTTGATTATTGAAAAAAGCGATCGTAACGCTTAACGGAGGTTTCTTGTATGTTTTTAGCAACTACTTTAAAAGTTTAAAGCAAATGTATTCATTTTAAATAAAGTTTAGCATGCTTTTTATAAATTTTTTTTACTTTCCATAAAGTGAAACAATGTTTGTTTGAATTTTTAACTTTTTGCACTTTTAAAAGTTTTTTTCGTTTATCATTAATATTAGGGGGGGTCCATAATCGTCTTTTTTCAGATTTTTTATAGTTTAACCAATTTTTCTTAATATTATCTTTTTTATGCTGATTCTGAAAATCATAATCATTTTTTTTCATTTTAATTATTTAGCCTTCTACTTCAATTTTAATAAAAGTGAATATATTGATAAAAAAATAGATGAAATTATTATTATCATTAAATATGAAATAAGTAGAAAACTAGAAATCTTTTTCTGTTTATTTTATCAATAATATACCTTATTATTTATAAGTAACAAAAAAAATTAAGCATTATATATGAAAATAATTCATACAGTTTGTTATTTACTATTGAAAATGGAAAATAACTATAAAAGTCTTCATATGTGATAGAGATTGCTGCGTGAACTTTCCTTATAGATCATCTAGGTTACGAGCGTGTTCTTTCGTAGACATAAGATGGAGGTTTGTATTTTTATATCAACAATTATGTATTTAAACAGAATAGACCTCCGCGACAATGACCTACATTGTATCCCTAAAAGAAAGAACCTCATTTTTCAAACTTTTTTTTCATTTTTTATTTCATATCATTATCTACTTCAATAATGTCTAGTTTACAGCTAAATGGGCTGCCTTGTAACTTTAATCAAGCTAAAACAGAACTCATCTTGCACACCTGATGTAAAGTTTGCTGCTCTTCCATTTTTATCCATTTGTTTTCAACTATATTTCATAATTTCAACTTTTTGGACAAATAACTGGACAATAATTCTCTAAAATATTTTTAATCTGCGCGAACCTTCATTTTTTATATGGTTTAAATAATTAAGTATACATCTACTGGTAAAATTAAATGGTTTTTTCCAAAGCTTTTCAACTGCAACAACTTAATTAGAAAGTTAATACTAATCATATTCCATTATCAACCAAACACATAATACTTTTCTCTTTTTTGAAGTCCTGAGGCTAACTCTTGCCAAAATACTTTAGCAAGAATGATACAATCATTCAACCTCTTTGAGGTATACTTATTAACTGGTTACTGGTTCTAGAATTTTTTTTAACTAGCTGTTCACTGCGTTTTAGAGTAAAGCAGAAAATTTTAAAATTTGATCACCCAGTTTGTTTTTTATAAAGCCTTTTAGGTAGCGGTGTTCCTTTATATTTATCTTTAGAATTGTTAAAACTTGAGAATTTAACTAAACTTCTACTGACTAGCACTTTAAAAGAAGATTTATTTTTAACTTCATTAAAGAAAAGTGAAAAAAAAAAATGAAATCTTGAATAGCCTCGTTGATAGCTTGAATAACGATTAAAAAATAAATAAAAAAAAGGAAATTAAGATACGTTGAAGCAATCTGTCTTTTTGACTACTTAAAACGTTTTGTTAAGAAAGAGACTTGAGAACTTTTTTTTTGAAGCAATCTGTCGTTTAACTTATTTAAAACGTTTTTTAGAAAAAGACTTCAGATTAAACTTTTTTTTCGCAATAATTAAAAATCAAAGTTATCCCATCAAAATTTGAATAGCATAAATTTGAAAGAAAAGTTGCGTAACTTTATACGCAAAGAAACTTTTGCAGAGACTTTGATTTTTTATATCTTTTAAATTTTTAAAATAGAAGTAGAAGGTCAACCATAAAAAATTTGCAAAAACTGAATTGTTTTTTAAACTTTTCTCAAAAAATTAATTAAGAATAACTGGTTAAACAAGAAGTATAGAATTTTAGACCCCCCCTATAAATATGCGCGCACTTTGCATATGTGTAAAAAAAAGGTTTTTGAAAATAAAAATTGAATAAATTTTCCAAGCATCTTTGATATATTTAATAACTTATTAACTTGAATGAAAATTATTTAAATTTTATTTGACATAAATCTTTTATAATAGACGTTTAAGTCAGCTTTCAAAAAAAAAAAAACAAAAAAAAAAAACGATATGTCACGCCCTGTGATAAAAAATAGTTGACAGAGGCGATTGTTTCAAGATTATTGTAATTCCTTATTTTTAGTAAATAATTTCTTAATGAGAAATTATATTTCCATGATAAAATGGTTTGTAACTATCTTTTGAAAGCTTCTGTACTCATTTTACCTTAAACTCTAATCTGAATATTCTTTTCAATGACTGCCTTTAAGTAAGTTGCATTAAAGTACTCAGGAAATTTTGTGGGAGTTTAATTGTAATTATGGAATTAATTAAATTAAAAATTGCATTTGTTTTTTAGCGCATTTTTTAAATGCGCTAATTATCAAAACTTGCAAAGAGCCGTGGTCAAGTTGTTTAACCAAAGAACTATATGCGTAGTCATGATTGCGATCGCACGCCTCTTAGTAATGCGTGCGATCGCACGCCTCTTACGAGAAGGCCTGATGCAGTGTTGATAAAGATTTAAAATTCATTCATGACTTTGGAAACATCCAAGAAACAGCTGTAGTCTTAGTACCAGGTGATTATGACTGTGTTTCCAAGAAGCAAAATTGGTGGATAGGAGTCATTAGAGACATTATTCAGAAAAAAAAAGTTTAATATGTCAAATGGTCCAGCACGGTCGTTTAAATGGGCACAAGTGGATAGCCAATGATGGACTCCAGATGTCCACATCGTTTGCAAAGTTGAAGTACGAATACAAAAACAGGACTTTGCAACTATTTAGCCAAAGACGACTTTATAAAAAATTGTTTTTCTTAGTAAATATAGATGTTTATATTTAAACTAATTTCAAGTTTGCTCAGTCCGATATGCCTTATCCGTACTTTTTTTTAATCTTTTTTTTTTTTGTTTAGTTTATAAATAATGTGAAGAAAAAGCATATATAAAATCACTTAAGTTGAGTATTTACTTTTCAAAAGGTTTCATACATTATAACTTTGTTGTAAAACAAAATTATAATGTATGATAAAACCTTTTGAACTTTATTAATAAAAATAAAGTTATTAAACTGTTAATTTCTAATTTGATTAACTTGATATAGATTTCCTGATTTTTAAAATATTACAAAACTTTGTGTTCATATCAAGTGAACGTAAGGCCAAAAAAATTGGTTCGTAAAGTTAATATACATCTTATCTTTAAGAAAATAAAAATTTTTATTCAGTCAGATTTTTAATAGCTATAATTGTCAATGCCCTTTTTTACTGTCGTTATTAAGAACAAAACTAAAGTTTTCGGATTTAGCAGATTTTAAACTCTTTTGGTAGCCAATTACAGCATTGCAGCATTACTTAAAGCACCATAGATGGGTAATAATAAACGGGGCACTTAACCCCCTCATTTTTCATTCAAAATCAAACAAACGTCAAATTGCTGTAAATCCTAATTGGATAAAAATTTTATAAAAAAAATTTACAATCTTTTCTAAGTAATGTCTCTAAACATTTGTACCGAATTTTAGAAAATTTGGTGATGTAGGGTGCAGATTTGTCTTTTTTTGTGTCATAAAAATTTTACCCATGGGTAACTGTAGATTGGAAAAGTGTTGCAAAGGTAAGTTTTGAATTTTCCGTAAATTTTCCTTAAAGTTTTGAAAATTTACCACCTGGTAAATTTTGAAATTTTTTATTATTCTTTAAAAAAAAAAATTTTAACAAAAAGTGTCATAAAATTTTTACCCATAGATAACTGTAGATTGGAAAAGTGTTGCAAAGGTAAGTTTTGAATTTTCCGTAAATTTTCCTTAAAGTTTTGAAAATTTACCACCTGGTAAATTTTGAAATTTTTTATTATTCTTTAAAAAAAAAAATTTTTAACAAAAAGTGTCATAAAATTTTTACCCATGGATAACTGTAGATTGGAAAAGTGTTGCAAAGGTAAGTTTTGAATTTTCCGTAAATTTTCCTTAAAGTTTTGAAAATTTACCACCTGGTAAATTTTGAAATTTTTTATTATTCTTTAAAAAAAAAAATTTTAACAAAAAGTAACCCCGGTAAATTTACCAGGAAATTTTGAATCAAATTTTACCGGAAAATTTACATCACCAGACTATAAATAATTTGCGTAAATATAAGGAATATTGTAAACTATTGAAACATGAACCTTTCTACTTTCAGATAAAGCACATGCTGATATATGTGTCATTAGTTTTTTCACTTAAATTTAAATTCCTTTCTATAACATTAAACTCTTTACAAATACTTGAAAACCCTTTGTTATTAATGTGTTGTAATTATAAGGATCTTATTTGTTACAGGAGCTTAAGAACTTTTGCTATTTTGAAGGTATTTCAAAGTATTGTGTTGTTAAAAATCCTTTAAAACTAATTTAATTATAAACAATTTCTCCCTCATTAAAAAGTAAATAAATAAACATACTCACCATCTAAAAGTTCAACAAGATCATTTCTCATAATTAAATGGAGTTGTTTTTTAAGTATACTTAAATTATTAAACCCAACAACATTATGCTTTTCCAAAATTGAAATTAACTCCAAAAACGATGTAACATTCTCCAGATCAGCAATATCTGAGTTTAAATATTTTAAATATTCAATATCATTTCCAACGAATAGACTTGCAATTGTTGCCATTTTTTGCCAATATTCATCTTTATGCAGAATTTTCATTTGTAAACAATCCATTTTCAATGGTAGTTGTTTGAAATTTTGTGTTAATATTTTAATAAAAACTATGCAAAAAAAAAAAAGAAGTATAATTTAGTATTATTCAAATAAAAAGTATTTTAGAATTGCTGATAAATTATAATTTCAATTTTGATGTAAACTTTCATACATACTAAAACATAACTGGTAAAATGAAGTTAGAATATTTTTATTAAAAAGTTTAAAAAATAATTTTTTTGGACACATAACATAGTTATAACTGTTTAGTAAATGTAGGGGAAAGTTGCGTAAGACGAGCAGGTTCCTAAGATTTTATAATCTCTTTTACGGGTAGACTATTGATTTTTTCGCGAACTTTTTTGGTTAAGGATATTCATACAAGTTCGACGGTATTATTTATTTTAATTTCGTGGTTGTACAGTTAATATTCTTTGATTGTTTTATTATTAAAAACACTTACTATCCTTGTTATAATTTTTTACAAATCAATATTTTGTAATTACGTCAGAACAAAACTAGATAATCAAAAATTTTATTACATACTTAATATTTGATGCTTATTTTCTGCTGATTCCATAGGTTATATGAGGTTCTACATTAGCTGTTGTCAAGCTATTTAAATTAAGATAGTACTCAGAGGCGATTTTACGGGGGAGGGGGGCTTACACCTCCTTCCCCCTCCCCAAAGAAGGTGATTTTCAAGTTATAGTCGGTTTTTTTGCAAAAATAGTCGGCAGTCGGCTATTTGGCAAAATTTATTCGTTTAAATTTTCGTTTTGAGGAATTTTTTTTTTGTACTTGGTAAAATTGCTAAAGATGATACGTTTTTAGACGCTCAAGATGAGATATAAAAAATATAATTTTTCGGCTTCAAAAAAGCAATAGACTGTTAATTTACTCAACATACTCAACCTTCCCCTATTTGTATTTTTTAAACAAGATAAGAAGAATCATTTTGAAAATACATTCTTCATTAAAAAGTACTTTAATTGTTTTCGATTTTTGAACATTTGACTTAAAAGAGTACTTAAACAATATTATATATAAAATACTTGAAAAAAAGATTTCTAAATAACTTTCTAACATGTAAAATTTAGACATAAGTTATATAAACTTTTAAAATAATAACTTTTATAATAAACTTTTAAAACTATTATTATTGTTTTAACTTTT
>NC_061164.1:41668092-41821131 GCF_022113875.1 Hydra vulgaris
CACTTATGAGAATGTTTTAAATCTATTTAGCGCACTTATGCCAATTCGCACATATGCTAGTTTGCACTTATACCAGTTTCTGTAACTGTTTCAATAACAGCTTTGCACTTATTCCAATTCGCAATTATGTCAATGTTTGCGAATTTGTTTGACGTACATATGCCAATTCGCACTTACGCCAGTTCACACTTATGCCAGTTTGCACTTATGCCAATGTTTGGAAATTCTTTTTGCGCACTTATACACATTTGCACTTATACCATTTGGCATTGTGCTAGTTTGCACTTATGAAAATTCGTACTTACGCCAGTTCGCACTTATGAAATTCACGGTTATTCACTCGTCCCATTATGGTAAAACACCTTAGGTAGAGCCATGCATGGGATTTGTATTATGGATTGTAAGATAGGAGTTATATCATTATAAACTTAAACAGAGTATTTATAGGAATGCACTTTTAATTTACTAACCTCTTCATCAAAGCTATCACAAGTTTTTGACAATTCTTACCGCCAATATTTTGAACTCTTTGAAAGAAATTATGAAAAAACTGACAATTCATAATTAAGTAGTAAAAATAATATATTTTAAAGAAAATTTTTAAAAAAGAAAAAATTTGTCAAATCAGTATTCAACAATTTACAACTGCAGAGTTGTAACTGCAGTTACAACAGAGTTACTAGATGAAACATTATCAAGTGCTGAGTCAAACTTATCAAACTCTATTAGGCTGTTCATTTCAGTTACTACTTCTTGCTCACACTATTTTATATTAGGTTTTTTGGATTTTTGGGTTTTTATCTCATTTAGGAGACGCAAAACACAATAATAGTAGTCTAAACAAACTTACAATAATTAAATTTTACATAGTATTAACAAAACTACGTATATAAATAAACTTAAAATACATAAATTTAATAATTTAACAACTTTACTGATCTAAACCTAAATCAGAGAAAAACTAATAGACAGTAAAATACTTGATTGTGGCAATGCTAAACTGTAATATATAGTAAAATATAGTAAATATTTTACTATATATTACAGTTTTTCTCAGATTTAGGGTTAGAGAAGAAAGATTGTTCCATAGATTTATAATTTTGATAATATTGAAATAATGGATTTCATTCAGGTGATTATTTAAAGTTAAAATTGAAACCTCATCTTTTCGATAAAATCTTTTAATATTGACAGTCGTGTTAGCACTTTACAACAAACATTACATTATTATTTTTAATTAAAGACTTACTTGCTTGAGATAATGGAAATCTATCATATTTATCTTTTTTATTTTAAGATGACGAAGATTGATGTATCTTAAAATAAATCTCTTGGTCATCACAATCAATATCATCTTTATTTATTTTTTTTTGACCTACAGAACACAAGCATAGAGAATATTTGAATTTCATCTAAAAATTTGTTTTCTCATGTAGAAATTTTACAATTAAAAATCTTTTACAAATTACTTTATAGATTATTAATTTTATAAGTAAAATAGGGTATATAGCATTGTATATAATATTATAGGTTTCATACTGCCAAATATTTGGTAATAACACCAGAATATTATTAAAGATTAAAAATCTTAAAATGACATTTTGAACTAAATCACTTACTTTCTTGAAACAAATCATCATATTTTTTCCTTTCAGCCTTTTTAACTATAGGAATTCCTTAATAAAAACCACTGATATTATTAAATTTTATTTTTAGAGTTAAAGAAGAAAAACTCTGAAAATGTTGTTCCCTTTTCTTAAATCCAAATTAATTTTTTCGCATTAAAAGCAGTTGATAATCAAGTAGAATTAAAAAGTTAATCTAGTTTCTTTAGCAATCAAATTTATTCAGCAATTAAGGTATTTAATCTAAATAACCATACCATAAAAACTTTATTATTATCTCCAATATATTTTTAAATTTAATTCTCTTAGAAAACAATACTAACACTTGGTTGATTTAAAGATATGTTAATTTATATACTTTTTACTTAAGTAAATCACTTCGCTTAATTGAAGGTCACGCCATTATTTGCGTAAACATACTCACTCTTTTAAATATTGCCGTGTACCCAGTAAGCACAGATCGTTTTTAAAACATTTAAAAAACGTTAATATTCGTTTTTTTAAGTTTTTTAAACGTTTTAAAAACGTCCTGTGCTTACTGGGTACATTCAAAAAACGTTTATTTATAATGTTAAAAAAACGTTTTAAAAACGTTCATAAGCTAACTGAGAAATTTCGTAAGTTGTTAAAAAAAAAAAACGCATAAAAAACGCTAAAAAAACGTTTAAATTAACATTAAAAAAACGTTTACAAAAAAACGTTTAAAAAACCATTGTATTGGTTCTTTAAACGTCTGACCGTAAATTGAACGGAATTAAAACGTTTTAAAAGCGTCCTGTTCTTACTGGGTATGTGCTTCAAGAATACCTGACGGTCTTATCACAGAGCACCGCAGGCGACTATTTAACTAGTTAAGTTCACGTCTTCCTCCGTACCAAAATTGCTTGTTGTGGTAGAGCCGGTGTCGAAATATATATATATATATATATATATATATATATATATATATATATATATATATATATATATATATATATATATATATATATATATATATCAATAATTGATTTAATACTATTTGTTATTGGAATTAACTTGAATTTTCTTTTATTGCACCAGCATACAGCACATAAACTTTTGTAGGCATTATCCATATTATAATAATTATATATATATATATATATATATATATATATATATATATATATATATATATATATATATATATATATATATATATATATATATATATAAAATATATATATATATATATATATATATATGTATATTATATATATATATATATATATATATATATATATATATATATATATATATATATATATATATATATATATTGATTTTAAATTAAATGATGCATTGACCATGTATGTAAAATAAAAAACTATACCAAAAAGCGCGAGGAAAAGAAACTCCATAAATAAGGCTATTTCGAGTTAAACAGTAAAAAAGTACCTCTCACTGCTCAAAATATATCAAAAAACTTACAAGATATATGTTTATAAAGGTTTTGTTAATTAAACAACTTAGAATGATTGGTCAAAATTCTAAACAATGGCAAGTTCAACTCTTGAACCAATCAAAAATAATTTAAATTCCTAATTTTGAAGAAACTTTTGCAATATACCCTCATAGTTTTTCCTCACAAATTTTTTTTGCCCTAAGCTGACAAACGTGGGACAAAGCAGTTTTGAGAACAATATATTTGGAAGACAGAGATCTTTTGGAAGACTGGATCTTTATAAGACTTTAGTGCAAGTGTCAATGGATCCTGGAGGTGGGTTTATGAAGATATGTGTTAATGTCTTTCATATTAATGAAAAAGAGACACCCACTTTTGATAATCAATACCTGGATTCCAGTGTTCAAAAAGTACATTTTTTGGCAGTTGTAGCAAATATACCAGAAAGTTACAACAATGTTAGAAAGACTATTGAGCTATTAAATCTCGACAAACTTTCTTTCTTTGCAGGTTATTTAAATTAAACATGATTTTTTTTAATTGTTTAAATTTGATATATCAAATTTAATATAGTATTATTTGTTATAGTAAATTTTAGCAAAACAAAAAATTGATAAAAATAACATAATTATAAGAGTTTTCAATAAATTCCTAATTAACTCCTTCAGTTACATGGTTAGTAAAAAATTGCGTTTAGCATTTTATTTGAAGATCATATAAAATTGCTTTTAGCATTTTATTTGAAACGTTGTTTTGGAAATTAATTCTTACGAGCTTTCATTACCCGTAAAGTAATGAAAGCTCGTAAGAATTAATTCCCAAGTTGGTAAATTTATTGCACACCGACCTTTTCTATAGGGGAGAACTTGCACCCTTGATCCGTAAGCATCTTTGATCCTATAGCGTTATCTCCATACTTACATAACTTATTAAAGAGGGCTGAAAACCAGCGTGTTATAAATATTGTATCTTCAAAATTAATTGTGTTTTGATTAAAGAATAGACCACTATTTATTTTAAATTATACTATAAAATTTATTTCTAAATAGTTTGATTTTGACGAAAAAAAGTATTTTTTTTTTACTTTAACAAGGAACTTCACATCTTTAATATTTTTTTAAGTTGAATAATTTTGCTTATGTCATTTTGTAACTTAACTATTCACCTCTTGTATGGTTGCGTTTGGTAAGCTATAGAAGCATCTAATTTGACCAAAAAAGAATTTTTGTAAAAATGGAGCGGGTTAGCACCCTTGATCCTAATGCGTTTATGCACCTTTGATCCTATGATCAAAGGTGCATACACACACACAAAATGTTTAAATTTTAAAGTAACATGTACAATACGTCATATTGTTTTTAAATATATTTTTTTCTTAAAATGAAGATTTTATACTATTTTGTATTTTTTTGTTCTCCTAAAACTTTTATATAATATAATTGTAAAGTATTTCAACATATATATATATATATATATATATATATATATATATATATATATATATATATATATATATATATATATATATATATATATATATATATATATATATATATATTGAATCCATATACAGTCTGCAAACCTAACTTCATTTCCCTGCAAATCTTTACCAACGAAGAAGAAACATCTTTATCAGATTATCTTTTAAGGGCCTCAAAACTTCACTATGGATTATCAACCAAAACAACACGAAAACTTGCCTATGAGTTTGCAATGACTCTTTCTAAGCGCATTCCTAAATCGTGGAAAAGTTTACAAATTGCTGGTAAACAGTGGCTTCGTGGTTTTATGTTACGTAGGAATGAGTTATCTTTAAGAAATCCAGAAGCTACTAGTATGGCACGAGCAACTGCTTTTAATTGTTATACAGTCGGAGAATTTTTCATCAATCTAAAAGATGTTCGTCTACGACACAAGTTTCAGCCACAAAACATATATAATGTTGATGAGACAGGTCTCACAACTGTTTAAAAACCAGTTAAAGTAATTGCTAAAAAAGGAGATAAACAAGTTGGAAGGATAACTTCAGCAGAAAGAGGGACATTGGTAACAGTTTGTTGTGCAGTCAATGCAATAGGAAACTCAATCCCTCCATTTTTTATTTTTCCAAGAGTTTATTTCAATGGAAGTATGATAAATGGTGGTCCACCTGGATGTGTTGAGGTTGCAAACCCATCTGGTTGCATGAATATTGCAACGTTTTTAGAGTGGATGAAACATTTTATTCAAAATGTGAAATGTTCACCAGCTAATTAAGTGCTTTTATTTCTTGACAACCACGAGAGCCATGTTTCAATTGTGTGTTTAGATTTAGCTAAAAAAAATGGCATAACTATGCTGTCCTTTCCACCACATTGTAGTCACAAGTTGCAGCCATTAGATCGGTCAGTTTATGGGCCACTGAAACGTTATTACAATGCAGCCTGTGATGATTGGATTGTATCTAATCCAAGACCGATGACCATATATGATAATGCTTCAGTTGTAAGGAAAGCCTATGCACAAGCTTTTACTTTGTCTAACATTTCTGCAGGATTTGCTGAGGCAGGAATTGAACCCTTTAATCCTAACATATTTTCTGATAATAAGTTTTTGTCTTCATATGTAACAGACTGTCCAGAACCTATTACTGCTAACACTTTTCCAGGTGTTGTTGATCCAGTTCATGCCCCAGCTTTTAATCAATCATTGATGTCAAGTCTGTCATCTGGTTCAGCTTGTAGTGTATTGCCTATTCAGCCTATATCTGACCCTGGAAGTCAACTATCCAGTGTTTCTAATAATATCTCTCATCAAGCAAGTCTAGAAAAAATTAGGCCATTTCCAAAAGCTGGATCAAGGAAATCCATTAAAGGACGTAAACATCAGCGTACTCGAATACTCACAGACACTCCTGTTCGAAATAAGTTAAATAAGCTTCAGGAAATAAATAAAAAATCTCAGTCAAAAAAGAAAAAACATGAAATGCAAAATAAGATCTTTATGACAAGAAAAAGAAAACTTGATCTTGAAAGTAATGAAAATAAAAACGTTGAGTCTCAGTAAAAAATAACATTTTTTTCATTAATTTTTACTTTTTTAAGAAAGATAAATTTGTAGTAAAATTAATAATTACTTTATTGGTTTTTATTATAGACATTGTTTTGATGACTTAAAAATTATTTTTATACAATCATGGTATACATTTGATCTCAAATCAAGTATACATACATAGGATCAAGGGTGCATATAGGTAGGATCAAGGGAGCATACTGGTATGCACCCATGATCCTAATTGAGCATTCTTAGTTTTTATAATTTTAAATCTACTTAAAATATTCTGGTAAAAAAATGATAATTGAATTATAATAAGGTATAAAATTTGCTATTATGTACTGTTATTTTAGAGATTGAAATGAAAACATACATTCAGTAAGTTGGGCTGATAGATTTTTAGGATCATGGGTGCATACTCTCCCCTACTTATTACTTACTTAAATGTATTTTAGTAAGAGGTAGAAAAATAATTAAACACATATATTTTATAAAGCTATGAAATAAATTTTCTATTATATTTAACTTTAAAAACTTTTCACGTTTCGGTAATTGCGCGAATGGCTATTTATCAACGAATCGAATATCAGTACCAGTCTAAATAATGTTTAGAATACCCGCTTAAATTGTGTTAACTAAATACTATTGGTATAAAAGGTTCAAAAAACATGAGATGAATTATATATGTGGAATAACTGACTTATCATGACCCGTATAATTATTACTGAACATTAATATATTACTGGTCATGGTAAGTCTATTCCACACCTACTATTTTAATAATTTAGTTTTATTTCATTAAAGACCAAAATATAAAAATCTTTGTTTTAAGTTAACAATTATATTTGCTTTTAGCTGAGTTGTTTCACATTTTTTTCAACTATAATATGAGTGATGAGTGTAAAAGTTTAAAAAACAAATATGTTACAAAAATGTATTCCTAAACGTTTAGGAATACATTTTTGTAACATATTTTATATAAAACATTTTCCATACATATACAAGTTTAAACTTGTATATGTATGGAAAATGTTTTAGCTATCCGGAAAAACTAAAAGTTGAGAAAAATCCCTAAAAAGATCCCTGTTTTAAGGGCTCTTGCCTTGTTAATTTTAAAGAAAAGTAAAGTTTTCATGTAAAAAATTTTTTCTATGAAAAAGAAAAAGTTCTCTTGTATCTTGTTTTGCGAAATTTTAGCGCGACGAGCCACGATCGTGGCTATACCGTCAGAGCGCGAAGAGCCACGATCGTAGCTTTAAAATGTGGTCTTTGAAACTAAGACTTTTTACAGCAAAATACCGCTTTCATTCATTAAGGTGGTACACCACTAAAAAAACAGTGGTTTTGGAGTAAAATTTTAAAATTTAGTTTTTGGACTTGTTTTTTTCCAAATTTCATCCTTTTTCATTTGATATAACCATCTTATATTGTTTAACTACATAAAACACTTTAAAAATGCATTTTTCTAAAGTTGTTGATAATTTTGACCATAGCAACGCCTTAGCAACAGAATAAAAAACCCTAATTCAATCCCTAAAATCTATGCTTAAGCTTGGCTATGCTTGGCTTCTTTTTTATGGAATATACCTAGGCTATGCTAGGCTTCTTTTTTATATTCGTAAAGTTTTGAACTATACTTTGAAAGTTTTGAACTATACTATAAGCGTATGGGTACCCGATTACGGAGTTTAGTAAAATTACATAGTGGCACTAAAACACCATTGTCTGGTAAAAATAAACTGACAGATAAGATAATAAATTTGATGCAAAACTACTATGGCATTGCTATTAGAAGAAACACTACTAATATTTATGCTATGAAGAAGTCTATATATGCTTTACTTTTCCACTTTACCAATATTCTGAATCAAGATGAGCGTCATCAGTTTTGTCCTCAGGATTCTGAAAGCTGGTGCAGGTATTGGAGTAAAACAAAGCAGTATATACCATCAAATTCAATTCCAGTCTGGATTAAAAACCTGCTAATAACAATTTTTAAAAGCTTACAAGACGATCAACTGCTATCTAAATGCCTTCATGGTAAGACACAAAATCCAAATGAGTCCTTGAATTCCCTCATATGGTCTAGAGTTCCCAAAAACACTTTTGTCAGTAGAGAAACATTTGAAATGGGAACTTACTCTGCTGTTAATCATTTTAATGATGGTAGTAAAGGTATTTTGAATGTTTTAAAAGAGTTCAATTTGACTGGGTATATAACAGTAATAACATCTGTTCAGTTTGACAATTCTCGTGTGAATCAAATGAAACGAAAGTCGACACAAAAGTGTATAAAGCAAAGAAAAAAGTTAAGATCAATAGCCAAAGGGTTCAGTGATAAACAAAATTCAAATGAAACTAATCAGTCATATGTTTCTGGTGGACATTAACCAAGATTTTACTGGAAAAAAACTTTAAATGTGTTTTTTACAGTTTTTCATTTTTGTAATACTAGGGTAACTTTAAAACGTAATATCTTTGTATTGGCTAATGATTTTTGCCTGAAATTTTCAGGGTATACTCAATATACTCAAGAAATTCGGTTAACAGATGGGATTTAAAAAATTCTTCTTAAATATTTTTAAATATAGAAAATAGTTCACATGTTAAGTCAAATTACTTAGAATTTCAAGCATATTTTCAATAATTCGTAATAAAACTTAAAATATGTCCTTAAATTAAAAATCCATATGTCAACCGGAATAAATCATTAAAATGCAACAATATACTAAGTTTGAACTAGAGAAAATGTATATAACGGAAGATATCACGTCACAAAGTTATTCAATTTTATGCATTTTTTAAGCAGTTTTTCCACCATTATGGATGTAAAAAAAACTTTAAGAAAAAAATTTCATTTCAAATATTTTTTTTTATAAATTTATAATCAGAAAAATATGAGTTTTTGGTTTTATACCAATTTTAAATTGAAAAAGTGCTTTTTAGTGGTGTACCACCTTAAAAATGGTAGCATTGAATTGAGCACATTTTTTCTATCTTTTGGTATATTGTTTATATATATTTGGCATGGCCTACTATATTATACGGCCGTATATGTTACATTTTAGAGGCCGATTCTAAGAGGCCTATTTTCGCACAAAAAAGACAACAAGTTGAATAATAAAACTATTAATTTTAAACTTGCATATTATGCAAAATAAAAAGCAACTTGCATAATAAGTAGAACTTATATATATATATATATATATATATATATATATATATATATATATATATATATATTATATATATATATATATATATATATATATATATATATATATATATATATATATATATATATATATATATATATATATATATATATATATAAATATATATATATATATAATACAGGGCCGCCAAGAGGGAGAGGCAATTGAAGTAGTTTGCCCCGGGCATCACAGTCTATGGGGCATCACATATACCTAAAAAAAAATTTATTTTAATGATAAAAAATTCAGCTGATAACATATTTAAAGCTTAAGCAATTTTTGTGTATAAATTTTGTTTTCCGTTAAAACTTTGTTCACATTTAAAATAGGATAATTATTACTTTACAAAGTTTTCATTTTCCATTTGAACACTCACGTTTTCATTGGCCTTTTGTTTGCATAATAAAGTAAAGATTATTTTCTTATTTAACGGCATGTAAAAGTTTTTTTGGACATGAAACAAAATCGGAGATGAAACAAATTGATGGAAAGTAATTTTATAATGCATTCTTTATGTCACAATTTTCCTGGCTTCAACAAATTTAGCTTTTAAAAGTAAGAATATTGTTTTTAAATTTTAATTTATATATTGCGTTATTTTATTTATAATTTAAAAGTTAAAATTAAAATTTATGAATGGATATAAATATGGATTACTAATTTGATAATTTTTTATTTGCAATTAGAATTCAATCAAAAATTGTTCAAAAAAGGGAATGGAAACTTCTTGGAGCTTATTGCTAAGCAAGGCTACGACATTGGCGCTAATATAGCAGGTATTTACAATGGAGTTCAAGTTTTGATTAGGCAGAATAATCTACAAGTATTTTTCATTCCTTGTTCTGCTCACAGTTTGAACTTATGTGCAGTACACGCTATTGAATTATCGGCTTCTGCAAAATCCTGTTTTGGAAATACTCAAAATCTGTTCAGCTGCAGCCCAGTTAGTTGAAAAATTCTTCAGGAGGAGACAGACCAATAATTACATAAAATTTCAGTTACACAATGTATCTCAAGAATTGAAGCAGTGAAGCCACTAGCAAAAAACCAAGAAAGATCTTAAAATCATTTTATCGTCCGAAAGAGTTAAACCTTCCAGGTGAAAGTAGTAATGAAGTGTATTATCTAACTTAATGGATGAATTCTTTTGAATATTTTGTTTTCATTATTTCTTGGTATAAATCTTTGAATGTAGTTAACAACGTGAGTCTTTACTTAACTCACTCTTGATGATGAAGTAAAGATTCTAAATGGCCTTTTGACAGATCTGGATTAAATCCGTTTGTCTTGGGATTTATTATACCTAATATAGGCAACAGAAGTTGCAAAGAACTTGAAATTTAATGAAATTATGTTTTCTGCAAAGTGAACGCAAAAAAAGAAGGTCTTCCTTGATAAAACTGCTAGTTACTACCACGAAGAGTCATCAAAAAACTTTGAGTGTATTGTCTTCAATGTTGCTCTCGACAATCTCATTAGTCAAATGAGATCAAGATTTAAAGTAATGAAAAAGGAATGTAACAAGTTTTTCTCATTTTGGTCTTCACAGAAATCTTAAATAGACAAACAACTAGATTTAAAAGCTAAGAACCTGGCTAAACGTTACCCAAAAGACTTATTTAGAAAACGAATTTTTTAATGAAGGTTTTTTTCCGTAAGAAGAAATATTCTAGCCAGCAAAAAGTCTGTCGAACTTTTAAATGAAGTTTATGTAAAGGGGTTGCATTTAATATTTCCACGAGCGTGTGTTTCACTTAGAATCAAACATTACCCATTTCAATATCTGAAGGTGAAAGATCTTTCAGCAAGTTAGCTATCATCAAAGGTTATCTTCGTTTCACAATGGATCAGAAGCGATATTGCTACTTGATTGATCCTTTCAATTAAATCAGATTTAGCCAATAATATTTCTTATGAAGAAATTATTTTTGCCGCTAAGAAGGCCCGGAAGATGTGTTTAATATTAGGACTTAATTTTACATAGTTTGCTTTTAAAAACCAAAACTAATTAAATGTAAATTTCTATGAAAGTAAACAAAAAATAACTATACTAATTTATTTAGTATTTGTCATTTTAAGAAGTATAATTGGGCATCCATTAAACATTTGGACCTGGGCATCACAAGTGCTTTGGCCGGGCCTGTATATATATATATATATATATATATATATATATATATATATATATATATATATATATATATATTTATATATGTTTATATATATATATATATATATATATATATATATATATATATATATATATATATATATATATATATATATATATATATATTATTGAATCAATAATATATATATATATATATATATATATATATATATATATATATATATACATATATAAATATATATATATATATATATATATATATATATATTTATATATGTTTATATATATATATTTATATATATATATATATATATATATTTATATATATATATATATATATATATATATATATATATATATATATATATACATATATATATATATATATATATATATATATATATATATATATATATATATACATATATATATATATATATATATATAAATATATATATACATATATATATACATATATATATATATATATATATACATATATATACATATATATATATATATATATATATATATATATATATATATATATATATATATATATATATATATATATATATATATATATATATATATATATATATATATATATATATATATATATATATATATATATATATATATATATATATATAATAACTGTTTTAGAAAGTTAATAAATACTAAAAAAGCTAAATCATATCATGGTTAACAAGTGTGTTGCATATGGTTGTAAAACTGGACTTGTTAATCGTACTGATTGGGTGCCTTCACCAAACTCCGTTTTGTGTAGAAAGCATTTTAATGAAAAGTTTATCATCCGTGGTAAAAAATGCAAGTTATATTGGAATCTAGATCCTATTCCTGAAATTTTCTCCAGTGATTGCTTAAAATGTCCTTCCACATTACCATCGCCTATTGCTTTGAGAAGACCACCTAAAAGTTTTATTTTTCAAGAAGATGAACTTAGTTCTTTTTCTGAAAATGATAAAGTTACTGAATGGACCATGCTAAGTATTAAACATTCACCAGAAGGTTTCCAATTTAAAAAACATCTCAATTGTGTAGTTTATTATAATTTAATATTTGATCCTATAACATTTTTTCCATCATTTCTTGAATCAATAAAAATTGATTATTGCTTATGTGTAGCTTTGCAATATAATGGAAATAATGTTCCACTTCCTTCATGGTTATCTAAAGGTTGTAATTCTAAATTAACTAGTTTGAGTATGTTAGAAAATCTTGCAGCGTACACAAAAAATACCGCTTCTTCTAATAAAAATATACTTCTTGATGAAATAAATAGTCGAACATGCTATAAAGCCAAGGGTCAATATCCGATTCTATTAGTTCTCTTTCGCTACCTGGTTTTAAAATTCGACGTGTTGTTATCGATAATCATAAATCGAATGTAAGTGCATTTAGTTTGCTTCGTTCCAAATTTGGTAATCAATCAAATTATTTTATTAATTATCCTGATAGTCCAAAAACTAAAATATACTTATCTTATGATAGTGTTCATCTCGTTAAAAATCTCAGGAATAATTTATTACACTGTGAAAAATTTGTCTTTCCATCCTTTACATTCAATATAAAAGATGATTCTAATAATTGTCCAGCTGGTTATATTACTTGGGGAGATTTTCATCATCTACATTCTAAAAATGAGAAACTTGAAGGCAATTTACGAAAAGCTCCAAAAATTTCATATCAGAGTCTTCACCCTGGTAACAAAAAGCAAAACGTTTCTTTTTCACTATCAATTTTTGATGAAACAACAATTGCAGGTTTCAAGAGTTATTTTCCAGAACGTAAAGACATTTCTGGTTTTCTTACAATTTTTCACAAATGGTGGACTATTTCAAATTCTAAAGAGCTATTTAGCCCAAATAAACTTGGTAATGCGATTATTTCTAATGATGGTAAAACACTTTTTTTTCGACAATTAGCTAATTGGATTGAACTTTGGCAAAAATCTACATACTTTACCTTATCACAACAAACATCATGGGCTCTCATCCTAACTCTGCGTTCTCAAGCAATGCTTATAGATGACCTTATTGAAGAAGGATATTTATATGTACTTACTTCAAAGTGACCCAATGCAAACCTTTGCTAGCTACAGATACAAGCAATATAATTATTTGTCCATATCTACAAATACTTTCCAGAGGTGGTCTTACAGTACCATCACTTTCACTTAAAGATTTTACATTTGGATGTTTTGCAGTCTTAGATAACCTTTCAGATTTAATAACTAAACAAGGTGCTAATGTAAAGATAGATAAAACAATAAAAGAACATAAATTTAAACCTTGGTTTTCTTTGTAAATTTCTTTGTAAAAATCGTGTTGTCAATTTAAATGTATAATGTACAAATATAAAAATATATATTAGATACAAATACATGTATAATATACATAGATATATATGTTTATAAATACACAAATCTCTATGATTAATTATCGCTGATGAATACACTTTTCTTTGTACTCGAAATTACATTTAGTCTGGATGATGAGTTTTTTTCTCTGTAATTGCGCAGCCATCTTTTTAATAAATAGGCCTCTTAGAATCGGCCTCTAACATGTAACATATACGGCCGTATAATATAGTAGGCCATGATATTTGGTATTGAAGATTTTTTTTAGTTAAAAATTTTTCAGTAAAATTTTTTTGTATTTTTTGGGAATATACCTAAAAAATTAATTTATGAGGAGCTGAAATACCAAATTCTCCTGTTTTATTATGTTATTTTAGAAAAAGAGAAATAGTTTTCTAAAATAACACACTAAATCAAAAGAAATATTGCATAAATAACAGAAGTTTTGAATAACTTTATTTTTTTAGCATATAAATAAAATGATTTTTAAAAACATTATCCATGAAAATATAAATTAAACAAAATACAAGATTTAATTTTAAATTGATTTAAATACAAGTACTGCGTGGTATTATACCACGTCAAAAGCAATATAAATTAAATTTTTATCTTTTATTTTAATCAACTTTTTTTTAGTTGAATTTTTCTGAATGACGGTTGAATTTTATCAAGGTTAGAAGTTTTTGAAAAAAATTTTTCAAAAAAATCTCTCCCTTTCGGTTGCTATAATATATTTCTTTAAATATGACATGTATATAATCTCTATAGATCTTTAAAATTGCTTTACTTTAAAAAAAAAGTTAAGTGTGAAAACGAAAAGGTTTAGACCCACTCAAATTACTTCAACCACTTTTTTCCTTCAACCAATTTTTTATTTTATTAGTTATTATAATTAATTTTCTTTTCTTCTTTACTAAAAACTTTATTCTTTACTAAAAACTCTATTAAGGATAGCAAAAATTTTGTTACAATAGTTATGTTGAAAAAACTGCTATCGGCTCAAGCAGATACAATGTTTAAATGTTTTGAAGAAAGATTTAACAGCATTGATGAAAGAATACTATTACTAGAAAAGGATGTTGAGAAAATAAAACAAGGGTTTACTTTTGTATGAAATGATAATGAAACCAAAGTAAACAAAGTAGATAGTATTGTGGCGATAATAAAAGAAACAATAATTGGGATAAAGTCGTTTCAAGGAAAATTAGTAAATGAGGCGATAGAAAACAAACGCAAAACTGTTGAGTTAGAAGATCGCAACCGGCGAAATAATTTAAGAATAGTGAGCATTAAAGAAAAAGTAAACGAAACCAATGAAGATGCACTGAAAAAATTTAAAACCCTCATTAAAGAGGACCTTAAAATAAATGAGTCTAATACGATTGAAAGGGCTCATAGAGTTGGAAAGTTAAAAAAAAGACCAAGGAAAATGGTCTGCAAAATACTCAATTGGCAAGATAAAGAGACATTTTTAACAAACGCTCGAAAGTTAAAAGGAAAAAATATATTTGTTAACAAAAATATTAGCGAAGAAACAACGAGAATACGCAGAGAACTTTTTGCTCAAGCTAAAATTTATAGAAGTAACGGCAAATATACAAAAGTGATTTATAACCATTTAATCGTTAGAGATATGCCGATTGAGAGTAAAGCTGGTGACAAAACAACTTAAGTTAACTTAGCTTTTATAATTTGTTTCTGAACTTCTTGATTTAACTTTTTTTTAAAGATAAAAAAAAATATGACTAAAATCGATAATTGTAACAATCCAAAAAATAACTTTGAAAACTTTATACCTCCTATTTTAGAAAACTTAAAATCTTATAGGTGTTTTAAAATTTTTATTAAAATTTAAATGCTAAGTGCCTTAGCAACGAATACTATAAACCTGATAAATTTATTAAAGATTAAGTCAAAGAAAATATCAGCTTTTTAAGTGAAAATATGCGCTCTATAAGTAAAAATTTTGAATCTTTTAAAAATTTCTATTACTCTTTAAATTATCTGTTTGATGTATTTTGTATTTCGGAAACATGGGAGGAAGCGAATATGCCTTTGTTAGAAAATTCTTTATTAATTTAGCATTTTAAAAATTGATTAGCCAACCACGAGTGAGCGGCATTGGAGGCGGAGTTGCTATCTATATTCGTGAAAAATTTTAATAAAAAAAAAAAGCATAAGGCAAAACAAATAATCATTTAGAAACCTTATGCATAGAAGTTTTGAATAGAACTAACAAATCATTACTTATGTAAATATACATATATATAAATTATAATAAATATATAGTTATCACGTGTAACCGTGATAAGTATATATTTTTTGCAGGTGATTTAAATATAGATGCTTTACATTACGAAAAGTTTTCTACCATTAAATCTTTTTTTGATACATTACTTGAATTTAATATAATTCTTATTGTTTTTAAACCAAAAAGAATTATGCAAAAAAACGTCTTCTGCTAAATACCAGGTTCAAAATAATTCTGATTTTGAACCTGGTATTTTATTTGCTGATTTTTCTGATCATTTCCCCATTTTTCACAATGCACGTGTTATTCTATCTTATAGTTATAATAAAAAATGTCTTGTTACTAAAAGAAACCTTACTAAAAAAAATCTCGATAATTTAAAAAATAAATTATTTGAGGAGTCCTGGAATAATGTATACTCAGCTAAAGATTAAAATCAGGCATTTAATAACTTTACGGCTACTTTTAAATGTATTTTTTATACTGTCTGTTCAATAATAATATCTAAAGTAAAAAATAAGGAGTTAAAAAATCCATGAATGACGAGTAATCTTATAAAATCGTCTAAACAAAAGCAAAACTTTTATATAAAATTTTTAGAATCAAAGGATGAAGGTGATAAAAAAATATACAAAGCCTATAAACAGTTTTTTCAAAAAAATATTAGACGAGCTAAAATAATGTATTATTCTAATCTGCTAAACAAAAATAAATTAACGTTAAAAAACATGGTCGATTATAAACGAAGTAACAGGCAGAGAAAAAAAGAAATTCTTTAGCATACCTCAAAAAATATTTTGTTATAATAAATACATTACAAATAAATTAGATATTTACGAGGAACTTTTTATGAATTTATTGGAAAAAAATCTCTATCGTCTATATCAAATGAAAATATATCCTATAAAGAATTTAACAAAGCTCTGACTGAGCTAAAGCAAAAATAAGTCATTCGGATATGATGATATTACTAGCAATGTAGCAATACACGTCATTTTATGTATTAGAAAACGCTTATTTTATCTATTATTGAACACAGTACTTTTACTGATATATTAAAAGTTGCTAAAGTCAATCCTGTTTATAAAAATGGACATGTTAATAATATGTCTAACTACCGTCCAATTTCCCTCCTACCAGCGTTCTCTAAAGTTTATGAAAAAGTAATCTACAATCAAATTTATAATTACTTGAAGTCAAACAAACTTTTATATGAAAATTATTTTGGTTCTCAAAAAAGTTGCTCAGAAGAGCATGCTATCGTTGAACTTACTAATAAATTATTTCAATTTCTTAATAAAGAGGATTATGTACTGGGAGTATTGAAAGATCTTTCAAAGGGAAAATTAAATGATTATGGTATCAAAGGACTAATGTATAAATGGGTAAAAAACTATCTGAGTAACAGAAAACAGTTTGTAATTAGCAAAGTGTCAAGTGTTTTTGATATCGAGTGTATTTTTTATTTATAATTTATATAAATAGTGTAATTTTATTTTATAATCATAGTAATTTAAAATCGATGTTTGGAACAATGAATGCTGAACTAGAAAACTTTAATTTATGGTTTAGAGCAAATAAACTATCCTTAAACTGTAAAAAAACTAACTACATCCAGGGGCGGATCTAGGATTTTATATAGGTGTATATTTTTTTAATTTATTTTTAATGGATTCTAGTAAAATAGTTAATGGTAAAATATAAAATTTGCCTTGGCTATTCTGTTCGTAATTTAGACATAATGCCTAATTTACTTAACGAAGTCCACCAACTAGAAGGTAAGCCATAAGACTTTGCACTCCATATGTAAGTTGTTATGCTGCCTAAAGTTAGCTTTCCAGTTTTGGATTCTTTCCATTATATTTTTTTTACTAATAGAATAAATGCAACTATCACTGCATTAACAATATGATATCGTGATTTATTCAAAAGACATTTACTTTAAAGTTGTATATTACTATATATAAATATTTATTTAAAAAAAAAGATTTGAACAGTCTCGCTATTTATAGAATCCTCAGGAAGCTAATTTATAACATCTTTGTTTTTTATGATTATCGAGCACTCTTTTTGTAGCATACTCTGACGAAATTAACACACATTTACATTTTTATTCAGTGGTTTACATTATTTAGTTTATAACAATTTTTAAAACATTTAACATTTTAGATGTCAAGGATTATGAAATGTACACAAAATAGAAAATAAATTTACTTATTAAACATTTATAAAAAATAAAAAAAGATGCTACAAAAGTAAATTAATCAATGAAAAACAACAAAAATTGTAAATATTGATTATAAATATAAGAGAGATTCAACTAATCTATTCACATTTAAGTATAATTATTATTCAATCATAGCCAATTATTTAAGGCTTAAATAGCATTTTTAAACATCTCTTTCCATAAGCTGAAAATTTTTTGTTAATTCCGTCTTTATCAAGAACCATTTTGGTATAAATTGACATTAAAGCTAGGTCATTCAATGACTTTTTTAACACTCTACTTTTTGAATAAGTTTGTAATTTCTTGGTATTGTACCTAGAATTAAACCTTTAAAATATTCAAGAATGTTGGTAAAATTTGTCATTGTCATGAGTTTTGTTTATAAAATACTAGATGGGGGTTTTGACTGATCTTTTTAAAGAGGCTTCCATAATCTAACTCTGCATAAATAAAGGTTGAGTGCAGAGTTGGAATGATAGATATCTAGAAATACCTAAAAGAATATTTTCAAATCTTAGTTAGTTTTCAGGTAGCTTAACATGACAGTTGGAACTGCAAACATCCCATGTAAACCAACTTGCTTTCTGCTTGAAATCTTATATAATTTATAAGCTCATTAAAAAGATGGTCCAGTAGAGGTAAAGTGATAGAAAGCTTAAAATAATCAGATGATGAGTGACTATCACGATTGATTTGCTTTCCACATTTTCTAGTTTTTTTTATTCCTTTACATTTAAAGTCAAAGCTAATTCAAAAACAATGCTAGACCAGTTGTAGCGATATAAAAAATTCAATCCATCAAATTTTGGTTAAAACTAAAGTTATATTAAATAAAATTCAAACATCAACTATGAAGAGACTAAAAGAAAAATACCTAGACTTTTCTGTTTTCAAACCCAACAAGTAAAACTGAATAGTATTTACTATAATTGATTTCAGAAATAAGAATCTTCTCAAAAGCCTCTCTACAACACTCCATAAGTTGATTTTGTGTGGTTTAAGAAATAATGTAACATTTTTAGGGGTAGATATTAAATGATCTTAAAAGATAGTGTCATCTGCATAAATTCCAAAATTAAGTAGTTCAAAAATATTTACTTCAACTCTTTCTTGAGGACTCTCTTCAAGAGAGTTTTCAAGAAAGAGTTGAAGAAAATATTATATTATAAAATATAAATATAATACAACATGGGAGACTATAATACAAGAGACTCTTGTATTATAGTCTCCAATATTGTATTATATTTGATTCTAATTAACTTATAAGATCCTCTTTAATTAGAAATTTAATTAGAATTTGATTAGAATCAACTTATAAGATTCACTTTAATTAAAGCTTCAATTTGAACATTAAAATTTTATTTGAAGAAAAAAAAATACAATATTTTAATTATTTACATTTATAGCAAAAAAAAAAAAAAAAATTAAAATTTTTTATATAGCTCTGTGGCAAAACTATAATTTATAGTATTAACCTGTTTAATAAAATAATGTTTTAGTTAAATGCTATAAGAATTTTAAAACAATAAGCACAGAAACAGTTTTATATAAGTAAAATAGTTACAGTTAAAAAAAGCTAGTTATTTTTATTACAAATATAATCCGTGAAAACATAGTTAAAAATATACCTTAAAGCTACAAAAGTTTTGTAAAAACCTTGATCCATTTTAAAATATGGCCTAAAAAAATCTATTTAAGGGCATTTTCAAGCCAAAAGATAAACTACGAATTTAAACTGGTGAGATATTTAAACCATTTCGTTTTGTAAACAAATTTTTTCGCAACATTTAATGTTATGAATGTGAATCCATAGCATTTGGAACAGTTTTTTTTCAAAACATATACGCCATAATTACCAACTTACTCAAAAAATAACCAAGGCGCTTTCCTTATTGGAAAATAGCTGGGCATAAAAAGACTAGGAAATAAGTAGAGCCACAAGGCAAAAAACAATCTAGCCACGGGCTACAAGTGTTGACGGCATCCGACTTTTTAATAAAAATATATTAGGCCAAAAAAAACAATAATTTAGTCAGCTTATGCCTTAAAATCAGGTCATTTGTGGCTCAGCCACAAAGCGATATGCAATGACCGATCTTTTTTTTAATTCCGGTTTTTTTTAGTTTTAAGTAATCGCTTTTAAAACAGAATTTATTGGGTTGTAACATAAGTTCGTAGAGTTTTGCGTTAGAGTTATTTTACAACGATTTGTTTTGTTTTTTAGCAAAGTGTATACATTCATTCGAAAGAGCTCTTTCTCGTCTACAAAACAGTTTTATTTGTTTTTTTTGGACAACTTAGTTGTTCGTCTTTTTTCTGGCTCAAAAAATGGAATACCCACGAGGAAAAAATCAGCACTGGGAAATACTCGAACGAAACGCCACTGTCAACAAGGAGGTCTACATAGCCCAGCTGAATTGTGTAAATGAGGCTATTCGGCTGAAAAAAGCCGATAGACAAGGTAAAGTCATCTTGCTCCACGACAATGCTTGAATGGGAGGTTCTTCAGCATCCACCGTACTCTCCGGATCTTGCACCTACCGACTATCACCTTTTCCGCTCTCTATTAAACAAATGAGGGTGTTACCTTTGATGGCGAAGAGGATATTAAAAACTGGCTCAACAACTTCTTCGACACCAGACCGACCAATTTTTGGCAAAACGGCATCAACGAATTGGTCGAGAGATGGGAGGAGGTCGTAAACAGTAACGGAGAATATATCATTGATTAATTTATTATTATAATTATTGTTTTTTGTTCAAATAAATCATTATCAAAAAACTCTACGAACTTATGTTACAACCCAATACACAGCAAATAAAAATAAACTTATCTTGATTGTTTATATTATTTTTATTTTGAAAATATGTTGGAGTATTACACTGTTTTTTAATTCGTTGATTTTTTTAAGGTGTAGCCTTAGCCACAACGGCTATACCCTAAATCCGCGCCTGACATCCTATTTCATAAAACAGGTCAATCAATGTCTCTACCGTTAAAAACTCCCGTTAAAAAAGAGTTGCTCATTAACAACATAACAATAAAACGGGAAAAAATGCAAAGTTTCTTGGTATTCAACTATATGAAAACTTTTCAAGGAAAAATCATATTGAACACATTGAATCAAAAATATCATATGCAATAGGTATTTTATATAAATGTCGCCCGTTTCTTGATTACTGTTCTAGAAAAAACTTTACTTTATAAAGTACTTTAGACTAATTAGTCCAATTAACAGTCATCTCACATATGCTAATATAGAGTCAGCTAATACACACAAAACAAAATTAATCAAACTACAAGCCTTGTAGTTTCGCAAGTCTTGTAACAAGGCTTGCGAAACCATGCTTGTAAAACAATTCATTATCTAGGTAGAATGGACAATCCTTCTAATGCGATGACAAATATGAAAGTCTTAAACTTATTTTATATCATATATATATATTTTCTTAAACTTATTTATATATATATATATATATATATATATATATATATATATATATATATATATATATATATATATATATATATATATATATATATATATATATACATATATATATATATTAGACCGGATCATAAAAATTAATTTTTTTTTAGAATTTGTGAAAAGAGCTTTTCCCCTGCAATGTTTAAACTTCTTCCTATCTTTTTCCTATCTATCTTCCTATATATATATATATACATATATATATATATATATATATATATATATATATATATATATATATATATATATATATATATATATATATATATATATATATATATATATATATATATATACATATATATATATATATATATATATATATATATATATATATATATATATATATATATATATATATATATATATATATATATATATGTATATATATATATATATATGTAAATATATATATATATATGTATAGATATACATATATATATATATATATATATATATATATATATATATATATATATATATATATATATATAATATATATATATATATATATATATATATATATATATATATATATATATATATATATATATATATATATATATATATATATATATATATATATATATACATATATATATATATTAGACCGGATCATAAAAATTAATTTTTTTTTAGAATTTGTGAAAAGTGGCGTGATATAGTGTTGTTTAATATTTACAAAAAAAATATTTCTAAAGAATTGATTATACTTTGCATTTTTAAGTTTTAAGGTTTTATATGCTCAGTATATTTACTTTAGTACATGCATTAACTGAAACATGCATTTAACCCTAATACTAGATATAATCCCAAGGTTATGAAAGTGAACCAAACCTATACCTACCTAACTAAATTAACCCTAATGATATGATTAACTCCAATGCTATTATAACTTTATATTATTATATTATTATTATTATATTATTCTTTTTTTATATGATTGTTTATTAATTTCTACTTTTATCAACTGATTGCAGAATTTATCCGTCTCATCTTGTATTTTTAGAAATTAACTGAAATTCTGATATGTTATAAAATTGTAAAACAATAATGATTTCAAGATCTAAAGCTTTAAAGAATCGTCATATACTTTTTGGTGAAGGTCGTGAATTACCCAATTTTTGCTTGCCAACCCACAAGCAAGTAGGCAAAGCATACTTGTCTGAGAAGAATTATGAAACTGAACCACTACGGTCTGTTTGTAAGAGACTAGCAAAGAAACTTTCTCAGATATGGATTAAAGCATCAGTTCCTACTATAAGTCTTCGAGGCATAGAATTACAGCTGAAGAAGTACATAGGCAATGTTCAGAAAGTGATTCGATCAAAGTCTGCAACAGTCAAACAAGATGAAATAGAAAAAGATTTTGACACATTGTTTGACATTTGTTCGTGTAAATGCAAAGAACTTTCGTCTTGTTGCTGTCCAATGGTTCTGAAGGTGCCAGCAATTGAGCATGACTTCCTAACTGATCAACACACTATACGTGTTGGCAGAATAGCTGGAATCGACAAGAAGGAATCCGCACGTGCTGAGAGGCGTTTAAAACGAAAATCTTTTTCAATATCAAAGAAAGAGACTACAGTTAAGTGTGCCAGAGTCGTTGAAGCATCTGATAATGAATCAGATAATGAAACAGACAACAATTCTGACACCGAAACTTATTCCCCTTCCGTATCAGATGTCGATACCGAAGTCAAATCTACTCGTCTGAAAAAACGTAGTTTAAAAAATATTGCTCTACAAGCAAATGGTTTTGGCATATCAGATAGAGCAGTTGCCGCAATTGTATCAGCAACTCTGGTTGATTTTGGTATAGAACATATGGGGCCAGTGGATCGGAATAAAATTCGCAGAGAACCAAAACTACTGAGAACATCCTGTAAAAATGCTGATTGTAGAATTACTGGATTGTATTTTGATGGAAGGAAAGATCAGACTTTAAAACTTGAGGGGGATAGGCAGACTGTGATTTCTGAGGAACATATTTCCATTTTATCAGAGCCAAATTCAAAGTATGTTGATCAATGTACGCCAACAAGTGGATCAGCCAAATCCATTGCAGATTCAATAATTGATACTGTTGACTGCACGAATTGGCAAGCCTATTTCAATGTCTGTTCAGAAAGCCATAGTCAGCTTTGCCATAATTGTTGGTGAACCTATTATATGCGATAAGCAGTTGTTAAGCAGTGATCAACTGTACTTTTTTGAAATTGTTAATGCGGTGAAGACAGGTGTTGTACCAGATAGATTTAATTCTAGAACACCTGGGCGACTAAACCATGCAAGGTGGTTGACACTAGCAAACCATGTTCTACGCCTCTATATATCTACTGAAGATCCATCAAATGAACTAATACTTTTGGCTAAATTTATTGTGAATTCATATGCGGTTGTTTGGTTTGACATTAAGAAAAATTCAAACTGCTGGAATGCTGCTCCACACTATTATATTTTTTAAAAAAGGAAAAGACAACATTTAATAACATACTTGTTCCACTAATAGACTTAAAATTCGATGGCAGTTTATCATAACAATAAAATGCATCAATGCATTTTATTCTTATAGTAAATTGAAATTCTGATAAAAATGAAATTTTTTTTTAACAAGTTGAAGAAATTTTTTGTTTATTATTTATTATGTATTATTATGTATAATGTATTTATTGTATTTAATTTAATTTTCAGTTTTCCGAAACAGTTTTTTTTTAATATTTTATTTAGTTCTTTTTTTTTAAATAGGTTTTCAATCTGAAATATATATGGAACTACGATGCCTAAAGTCTTAAAAAGTTTTTATCTGCAGTGGATATCCTGGGGGAAAAATCTAAGTTTAAAGATTCATTATTTTATTATGTTAAAATAAATAGTATAACAAGGTTTGATGAAACAATTTTAAATCATAAAACAATTTTTTGCTTGTTGTTATATTCTTGTTTACATTTATTTTAAGTTTACCTAAATAAAGTAAAATGTGATCAAAGTAAATGATAATCTATGATTTTTTAAGGTCTTTTTTAGCTCTGCTTATAATGTTTTGGATAAAATAATGTGAAAATGTGTTCTACCATAGTTGAAAAAAGGTGAAACTTATGGAAATAGATCATTTTGAAAAAAATTTATTGAGTAGAGTATTTATAGGTACTTTTTAAATTTTTATATTGTTCCTTTAATATACTGTATGATATTTTCCATTACTCATTTCTTATTATTATATTTTACAATTTAATGTATTTTTTGTTTACATGCTAGTGAAATGCATAAAAGATTTTTATGGTACTTTTCGTTTTTAGGAACATTAGTGTCACATACAGCAAAATTCGATTCGGTCGATAAGTTGAAAGGCGATTGTTTGAAGAGAATAATAAAATAAATAGCTTAATAGAATGTAGTATGCTTAAATTGTAAATAAATACAAAATGTTAAAACTTTTAGTTATTTATCCGGATCTAGACTGTTAGACCTAGGTTTTCATTTGTGAAAATGTTTTTTTTCTGTACAATATAAGTTATTTACTTAAATAACTTTTATTAAAAAAAGGTTGTTAGAAAAATGTTAAAAACGACAAAACGTTTCATTTAGACGTAATAAAAACTTATAATAACGTTTTCAGAAAAACGTTTGTTCACCACTTCATATTGACGTTCAAAAAACCAATAAAAAACATTTTGTAGATCCATTAAAAAACGTTCACAAAACGTTTTCCGGTCACCGTTTCATATGGACGTTTAAAATACCATTAAAAAACGTTTTTACGGGACCATTAAAAGTCGTTCGCAAAACGTACTTGAATATTTTAACATTAGACAAAATAAACATATGATAGTTGGCAAAGCACCTGAGTAGAACTAAAGAAATAAATTAGCTAAATTTGCTATGTGATGCATATTATACCTATTGAGTTCTCGCCTAGCCCAATTTTGGCTCGCCTAACCTGGTTTCTTTTACTTTGTGTAATAATTTTACTTTTTAAATTATCAGACATTATTAAGCAACATTTTACGCCGTTTATGATGCTAACTTTCCAAATATTTAAAAAAAAATTAAGATGAAAAATTTTAATAAACCTTCAAAAAGTCATCTAATACAAAACAAAAGCTGTATATAAAATATCTTAAAATGAAATTGTTTAAAAATGAAAATTTGTTCGAAGAAATTTGTAAACGCTTAAAAAAAAAATATTACTCTAGAATATTAGACAAATTTAAAAATAACTCTATGCGCACTTGGCAAGTAATAAAAGAGATTACTGGCTATTAAAAAACATGCTTAGGTTCCCTCCCCCAAACGATTATAGTTGATAACAAAAAGATTTATGAATCAAAAGCTATATCTAACGAATTTTATAAATACTTTATTGAAATCGGCTCTAAATTAGCTAAGAAAGTTCTCTTTGCGCCAGTCGTCTTCAATGATTTCTTAGTATTATGGTATAAGACCCCTCAAAATTCCTAAAAAATTCAAAAAAAATAATTTGTGTATTTCTTACACGAAATTTATTGCTGAATCCGAATTTGAAAACATTTTGTAAAATTAAGGCTTAGTTCTTGAGATATAAAAGGTTTTCTTTAACTGGGTAAATTTGATCTGCTTAGCAACACGCATAGCAACGGGTTTTTTATAAGAATTGCCAGCTATTTAGTTATTTTTGTGTTATTTAATAAACTTTTTCAATAATGGGTAAATTATGCAGAGTTAAACAAAGTACTCAAAGTAAAAAATCCAGAAGATTTCATGGAAATAGGTATACCAAAAATTTGACAAACAATTCAACTTTATCAGTAGCTCCTGTTAATAACAATGTTACCTATTCTGAAAATGACCTTATTTTCAATAATAGTTCATTAGATTTATCTATATCCTCGAAAAAAGTTGAAAAAATTAAAACACCACATCAAAGTAATAATAAAACTGTTGGTTATCGTATTATTGACATTGAAATTTTATCTGGTGTAATAAGTCAATTATGTTGCAAAAATTGTTTACAATCTGGATTATTTCTTGAAGAATGTTTTCCTAAAAAAAAAGGTTTTAGCTCAATGTTGAATATATGCTGCCCTAATTGCAACAAAAAAATTGAATTTTATACTTCAAAGACATGCTCTGGGAAGAAAAATTTTGATGTAAACAATAGAATAATTTATTCTATGCGTGCATGTGGTCAAGGTTATTCAGGACTAGAAAAATTTACTTCTTTAATGAACATTCCTACACCAATGACTAAGAACAATTACAACAAAATAATTAAACATGTCTCTGATTGTGCTAAAGTTGTTGCAAAAGAAACAATGTCTGACGCTGTTAAAGATATTTGTCAATCTTCTTCAAATATTGTTGATACTGCAGTATCAGTTGATGGTAGCTGGCAACGTCGTGGATTTTCCTCATTAAATGGAGTGGTTACTGCTATATCAATGGACACAGGTAAAATTCTTGATTGTGAACCAATCAGTTGATCATGTAAAGCATGTAGTTTAAAACTAAAACTTAAAGAAAATAACCCAAATGCCTTTGAAGCTTGGAAATCATCACATGTATGTAAACTAAATTATCGTGGCTCTGCTCCTGGAATGGAAGTAACTGGTGCTCAAAGAATATTTAGCCGTTCTATTTCACAAAATAAACTGAGGTATGTAAAGTATTATGGTGACGGTGATTGTAAAAGCTATTCGTATGTTAAAGATACTTATCCTGGTATAACAGTGTGTAAGTTGGAGTGTGTTGGACATGTACAGAAACGTGTTGGTAGCAGATTGCGAATTTTGAAAAAAAATGCTAAAGGACTTGGAGGCAAAGGCAAATTAACAAATGCTATAATTGATCGCCTACAAAACTACTATGGAATTGCTGATAGGCAAAATGCCAATGATTTAGAAGGTATGAAAAAGGCCATACTTGCAACATTGTGTCATGTTGCATCATCAGCTGAAAATATTTGGCATGCTCATTGCCCAGATGGCATCAATAGTTGGTGTCGTTATAAACAGGATAAAGCTAATTTAACGTCTACCTACAAGCCAGGTGCTGGTCTTCCACTCTCAGTTGTCAGTCATCTAAAGCCTATATATATAGATTTATCTCAAGAAGAACTCTTAAAAAAATGTCTTCATGGTAAAACCCAAAACCAGAATGAAAGTTTTAATGGAATGATATGGCAGCGCATACCTAAAACAAAGTATGTTTCATTAACGCAGTTGGAGTTAGGAGTTTATGATGCTATTTCAAGTTTTAATGTTGGAAGAAAAGCAAGCATACTTTTGTTTGAAAAGTTGAAAATGATTTCTGGTATTTACACTCTCCAAGGCTGTTCAACCATGAACAAAAAGCGCTTAATTTTTGCAGAATATCAAAATCGGATTACATCTAAAAAGCGACGAAAAGTTATTCGTGGATGCAAAAAAAAAAAGGATGATGCAGAGAATGATCAAGAAGGATGTCTTTATGACCCTGGTTCATGTTCATATAAATAAAAGTTTTTCAATTGAGTATACGAGAGAAAATATTATGAAAATATATAAATATAATATTCAAACGAGTTTTTCTCAAAATGTAAGTTTTTGACCTCCCGGCCATCATATCTCATTAACCGTAAGTTAAATTTGTATGAAATTTTTACCAAATGTTTATTGCATCTGGTTGTACAATTGGAACTAAAAGTTTTTTAATGCAATCAAAAGTTTTTGATTTATAGAAGTTTCAAGTTACTAAAAAATCATATTTTTAGTACGCCATTTTGAAAATTTCATTATAGGTCAAGTACTAAGTTTTTTAAAATAATTTTAGTTCAGTTTGTAGATCAATATGTTATTAACCATATGACAAAAATTCATAACCTACATGCTTTCAGTTACTGAAATAGCTTGGCCGGGTTAACTTAATTATTTTTAAATGTCGGCCATTTTGCTTGGTAGCCATGACAACTAATAAATTTATTTTGTATTTTTTTAAATCCTTTTATCTAGTTGTTTCTCAAGATAAAATTGTTTTTTTGTTAAAAAACTTTTTTTAATAATTTTTTTTTGAGGGGTCTTATACCTTAATGGATGATTGCAACTGTTCCAAAGAAATATACTCAGAATTATCTTTTGATGAATTCGAAATCGCCTTCAAATCACTAAAAAAAATCGGAGCTGATGTAATTAATGGTGACATAACTATAGAGTGTTTTGATCATCTAAAAAATATTCTTAAAGTATATATAAAGTTAAAGACAGGTGACATATAAAGTTTATATGTCATCTGTCCACCAAGGAGTTTTTCCTGATCGTCTAAAAATTGCAAAAGTTATTCCGATTTTAAAAGAAGGAGACTGTTGCAATATCAGTAACTATCTATCCTTTCTACCTTTTCAAAAATCTTAGAGCGTATTATGTACAATAGAGTATACAATTATCTTGTCTCCAATAATCTTTTATATAATAATCAATTTGGTTTCAAAAAAATAATTCTACCGAACATGCAATCATTCAATTCGTACGAGAAATCTCAAATTCCTTTCAAAGATCCTAATTTACATTAGATGTTTTAATTGACTTGCTGAAGGTTTTTGATACTGTCGACCATGAAATCCTGCTTGAAAAACTAAAATACTTCCGATTAAACTATATAACTATAAAATGGATTCGTAGTTACTTATCAAACCGCAAACAATTTGTTTTTATTAATAACTATAACCAAAGCCATCTACTAAATATTTCCTGTAGTGTTTTCAAAGGTTCTATCTTGGGGCCACTTTTGTTCTTAATCTATATAAATGACTTAAATAAAGCCTCAAACTTAATGATTATTATGCTCGAAAATATCTAAAAGTAACGAAGTCTTAAATAAATCCAGATCATATTTAAACAAAAAGGCCTTAACCCAACTTTATTACTGATTTATTCACACCTATATAAATTATGCCAACATAGCGTGGGGAAGCACCGAAAAAAATAAGCTAAAATGCCTTTTTCGCCGTCAGAAGCATGCAATCCGATTAATTAATTTTGCGGATCGTTTTACTCATTTTAAACCATTATTTATGGAGATGAAAATAAATAATATTTACAAGCTCAATATTTATAACATTTTATGCTTTATTTACATGTGGAAAAACGATTTAACTTTACCTATCTTTAAAGACCTTTTTTCTCTAAACACAATTAATAAATATTTACTTAGAAATAAAAATTTTGTACAAGAACCTTTTTGCAGAACAAAGTTTAACAAATTTTGCATTACATTTCGAGCACCTTATCTTTGGAATAAAATTGTTATACCTAATTTTGATATATCCAACAGGGACTACTAAAATAACGGGACGCGAAACTTCAAATCGATGCTAAAACGACGACAGGGCCGATTGTAAATGGCAATAGTTTGATTTAACAAAGAAGTTATGAAAAACTTACATTAATCTAATTATATTCACATTTTAGAATACATTAAAGTGATATAAATTTATATTACTAATATAATGTATATATTTTTCATCAGTATCGTACTGATAAAATATAGATTAATGCAATAGAAATATGGGAGATATTTATATTTTTTAAGAACAAAATCCTTTTTTTTTTTGAAAAAAGTTGCTATTTTTATTGAAAAATTGGGAGTTGTTTAATTTTTGAAAGTAGTAAGATTAAAAAATTGCATTAAGTAGTTTTTAATTTAAGTAATTTATTTTAAGTAATGAATCTATTAAGTGTTACAAAAAATCTATTAAGTGTTATGTCATTTATAATAAATAATAATGGTTTTACTGTTATTAGTTATAATTATGCCAAGAAAGTGTTCAATAGTTAATTGTACCACAAATCATTTAGCATCAACTTCAGCAGAAAAGCTTCGTGTTTACATGCTTCTAAGTGACACACAAAAATTACAACATTGGTTGTCATCTATTCCAAATGCGTTTGAAAAAGTAAATTTAAATATGGGTGCGTGTGAAAAACACTAGCCACCAGGCAGAAAAATGCACAAGCCTCCTCGATCAAAGTTTGAGGTAAGCATCCTTAAAGTTGTTTTAATTAATAAGTTTTACTACGACTTATTTTAATAATATATTTTTTTTAGGTTCCTATTGATCCCCCATCTATTTTTCTTGGATGCACATCTTCAATGGTGCGCCAAACAGTCTCAACACAACCAAGATCTACAAATATAAATAAAATTTCTTTAACATCACGAAATGCAATATCTAATAAAATAGATGATTTCAATCAAATTTATTCAATTAGATTTTATGATGTTGAAATAATGTTGTCTGAAATTAAAGAAAGGTAAGATAAATTTTTTTTCCCTTGTTTTATGATATTTGTTTGTTTTGATTTAAAGTTTACTTGTTATTAAATCTATTTTAGATATCCTCAATACTTTGCATTCATTGAAAATTTAAAATTCATACTGTTTGATATTTCTCGATCATGTCTACCTGAAAAAATATTTTCTGTTAAAATTAATTGTCATTCACATCAAGTTAATATTTATTGTAGGCATACAAAAGTTAACTGCTATGACCTGCTAAGTTTTTCTCATTGTCTTACTCGGTGGTCACAGGTTAAAGCTGTTGTCAAAAGAGTTTGTACCTCTAGTCCTGAAATAAAAGATGAGGTATTAAGTTTGATTAGTCAAATTAAAAATATATACAGTGACACTTCTGAAGAAGTTTCTTTCTTCATTGAACAACAACGCCTCACCACTTATTCTCCAAATGGACTTCGTTTTTCTACTTTACGTCGTAAACTTAAACTGTATTTGTCCTCCAGATGTTGTTATCGACATTTAAGAAATCTGCTTTGTTTGCCCAGCCCAAAGACTCTCATTTCAAAATAAGGAATATTGGAGAAGTTGAAAATGAAAAAGAGTGCAATAATGCAATCAAATTTGTTTTTGAAAATTTTAATAGTTCTGAAAGGCGTTGCTGCCTTCTCTTTGATGAGATGTATATTAAACCAAGTGTTAGTTTCAGAGAAGGACACCTCATTGGATATAGTGAGGACAATCCCACTAAAATTGCAAAAACGTTATTAGTCTTCATGATTAAACCTATGTTTGGTAAACATAGGTTTAATCATAAAGAACTTTTGTTTGTAGAATTGTACCAATATTTAAACTGTCAGTACACTTTCTTCACGGTTTGATCATAAACATAAATAAACAAATAATTGATGCAGGAAGAGAATTACTGTGTCTCTTATCAGATAACCATCTCACAAATCGAAGAAATCGAACCATCCCACAAACCAAAGATTTATTTTTAATAAGAGTTTCCATGGCAAGGTGTTATAGAAAAAGAAAAACCAGTTATTATGCTACACGATCCAGTTCACTTGTTTGAAAGTATAAGAAATAATTGGTTTACGGAAAAAACACAAACAATTAGTTCAAAAATTATTAATCAACCTCTCTCTGGTGATTGGTCTCACATTGTTCAATTATATAACAGACAGAAAATATATATTTCCAAAACTACAAAGCTTTCAGGCAAATCAGTGTACCTGATTGGTTGCTGTATTTAAAGAAAAAACCGCCGCAGCATTGAGATTAGCTCATTTTGAGAACACTGCCTGTTTTTTAACACTAATTGTTTCATTATGGAACATGCTAAATATAAAGAGGAAAGGTTGTGATGTTTTACTTAATGATCACAATAGGTCTCCTTTCCAGACACTCGATGACCTTAGATTTAAAGAAATTTTAGGATTTGCTGATGCAACTTCTAAGATGTCAGAGGGAAAGGGATTAAAGCCATAATACTTTTAGATCTGAAAAAAAAAACATGCTTTAGTTAAAACCTTACAAGGATTGGTAGAATTAATAAAAAAGCTGCTTTTAGAAGATCACCGATATGTACTTGCCGGTATTTTTCAAACAGATCGTCTTGAGATGAGTTTGGCATCTACAGGTAAAATTAATTTTGTGTTACTTATAGTTAAGAAAACATTGTAGATTTAAAATTTAAAAAACAAATATTTCTCTTATTTATTTAAATGTATTTTTTTTTAACATACATAAATTTAACGGTACATTTTTATTTGACTATTGCTGTTTTAACTATAATTTAATACTCGGTTCAACTCAGTTTATTTGGTTATATCATTTTGTAAACTTTTTGCTTATCTGTATAAAACTAAGTGGCGGAAATTGTTCTATCTCAGCAGAACAAGTGTTGAACAGTTTGCACCTTCAGCGGTTAAAATTATTCAGCAAAATAGTTTCTTTGGATTAAACTGACATTCATTGCTCACGCATACATTCAGACTGTTGCACAATGGATCTAATGGAAGAGAATATTATTTATTTAGATAAATGTTTAATTAATGCAGACAATGAATCTATTAATGATCAGATTTCTTTATTTATTTTAAATATTTATATAAAATACTTCATTTTTCATCAAAATGTCAAGTTATGCGCTATTCCTTGAAGGTAGCGAATATGAAACCCTAACCCTAACAATGACGAACTGCGAACTGGTAAAATATAAACTTTTTTGCGAACCATCGTCGTATTGGTTGTTAATGATGTAATACTTTATTTATCGTTTACCGTTAAATAGTTAATTTAGCGGTTTATTTTAATGACTTTTAAGCGAAAAAATTATTAAAAAAAATAAATAAAAAAAAATAAAGTGAAACTAGACGAATACAATATGAAAATATTTTTATTTATTTTTGTTAATTATTTGATAGACTGCTTGCCCAAACAAAACCCCAAGTCGATGTAGCAGCACTCCGTTGCGAGTCAGGCTATTTGTCAGCTGATGTAGCAGCACTCCGTTTCTAGTCAGGCTATAAGATAGTTGATGTAGCAACACTCTGCGCATGTTTTACAGTTAAAAAATAAAATTTGTATATTAAATTAAGCTTTAAAATAGATAATTAGGAATTAGAGAGTCTTTTTTTATTATTATTATTATCAAAAAATAATGGTCATTAAAATATGTTTTGGTTCGCAAAAAAGTTCGCATTTTACCGGTTCGCAGTTCCCGGTTTGCAGTTTGCATTTTACTGACAACCGAGGAATAGTGCATTACTCGACATTTTGATGAAAAATGAAGTATTTTATAAAACTATTTAAAATAAACAAATATAACTATTTATTTTATAATTTTTAATTAAAAAGAAAATATTTTTTTGGGGGGATATTTTCCGTGGGGATTTTTTCTCAAGTGGGGATTTTTTCTCGGTGGGAATTTATCCGGGGGATTATTTCGGGGGGATTTTTTCCGGGAGATTTTTTCCTGCTGCCAATAAAACAGCATAATAGAATAATCTAATCTACTACTAGTCATATTTAAATTAGATGTTTTAAAATGATTTAGCAATAACATACTTCTATCAAGAATTTAAACTAAAGTTATAAATAAATTGATATAATCTTTTTAGCTGAGTAATGTTATATATAAGGTAGTTTTTATTAATTATTGACAAAATATTATAATTATTTAATTTAAAAAAAACACAAAATGTACTTTAAAATTTTTTTTTATAGATAAAATATAAATAAAGCAAATTGATAAAATTATAAGGTCTGTCTGCTCAGTAAGTACTGCTAGCACTGAACAGTGAAATGTAATCCCCGATCATAAAATCCCTTTTATTACTTCAAAATGTAAATTAAAACGTGTGTATGTATGTATTTATTTATCATCAAAAGCATAAATTGTTAACAAAAAAGAACAGAGTATAAACATTTTGAACAATTTTTTTTTTAGTTAAAAAAATGCAAATTGTTAACGAAAAAGTAACAGTTTTTACTTAAAAACTAACAGTGTATAAATATTTAATGAAGTTTCTTCTTTTCAATAAAATTTACTTAAATTATATATATATTTTTTTTATTTTAATTCACCTCCTCAAGGCCGAGAAGGCCACTACAGACGAGGAGGCTACTTATTTGTGGTTATAACCCTCTCTCAACTCTATAACTCCGAAACACGAACCTTGACGAACAAGGCCGCTGCGCGGAGAAACAAGTTGAGCGCGGTACTACCAGGGACGTGGTGGGGATCGAACTCAGAACCACTCGTTTATGAAGCGAGCGCTCTACCACTACACCACTACCGCATATATATTAAAAAAGTTATACGTATTTCAAAATAGTTATATATCTTTTCAACATTTCTTTTAAACACATTCTTTCAACAATATTTTTTAAACACATTTTATGATTACACTAACTAAAAACAGATTTTGTATCATCATGACAGTACACTACTTTACTGGCACAAACAACATTCTTTTTCTCAACAAAGCCAAGTCACATTATAAAAAAGTACACCGCTTGGCTAGCAAAGTCAACACTCTTGCTGTAAACTAAGCTAAGTCACAACAATTTGAAAGCATGCAAACAAAATAATAACCACTTACAAACTAAACACATAAAACATCACAAACATAGAAATACTTCACATAAAAATGATTTTTACACACTTACAAAATATAAACCCATATAAGTTATATGGGTTTATTTTTTGTAAGTTTGTAATTACCTTTTATATATGAAGAGTGTTAAAGTTATATTATAACCTTAACACATATATATACATAATAACACACAAATATAAATAAATATATAAATTTAGAAAAATATATAAATTAAAAACTTTAAATACAACCTTACTTTTGTAATGTTTGTTTAAATACATATTTAGTAATAAATGTTTAACAACAACAGATTATTAAGATTTAGGAGTCCCTTGGTCAAAAATATATAAAGAGAAATATTAAAAGGCTAAGTATACTTATAAAACTACGTGTAAAATGTTAATCCAGATAATGAAATTTAACATTAAATCTCTCGACACTTCATCTTTTAATGAGTGGTGTAAATATATTTGGAGATTAACTTTTAGAGATTTGGCAAAACTTTGAACTTTGGTGTTTTAGAAATTTTATTTTAGGAAATGGTTATCAAGGTGCCAATTCAAGATTATAAGAATCATGGCCTAAAAATTATTTTAAGCAAGAAAAATTACAAGTATTACTAAAAAATTTAGATTTATGTTTGTGTTACAGTTGTACCAGAAAATCTTTTATAATAGACACGCACCAATATTTAAGAACTTATTTAAGGTTATATTATTTATGTATGTAATCAAATTACAAAAAAAATATATATATATATTTTCTAGTACACACCCACCCCACCCTTTTATGGGTCTGGGTGCATCTGAAAAGCAATTTTCCAGACACCCCTAGATAGATGTGAATTTAAAATTATTATTTTTACAAATATTTGGTCGGTATCTTTATAGGGAATAAAAAAATTCAGAATGGACGGACACAAAACCTGGCGGTCAACTTAGCGAACTGTGCAAAAATTTTGGTACTACCATTTGCTAAAAAGTTTTAAAGAAAAATTATAAAAAGTAATTTCCTTTTGAAAAAAGCGATGTTTGCACACTCCCAATATAAGTTTGTAAACAAAAATTTAATTGGTTTGCATAAAAAGAAAAATGATACAAAAATTAAATTTACGGAATGGACTAAACATGAAGGTCTGCTTGAGGGTCGGGTTGCACTTGAAGGAAAACTTAAATATATTTATTTTGGTAATAGTACACTATAAATACAAGTGCTTTATGATCAAAACAAACAAAATACTATATATTTATAAAAATTAAAACAACTATATTACACTATATACATAAGCTTGCTACAAGCATGAGATAAAATAACTATATATAAAACTAAATTTTGAAAGTATGAACGTACACACTATACAAACAATTTCTAATATAAGTAAAAGTGGAATATTGGTATGCGATAACAACAAATAAAAACAACTAAATTTAAATAATGAAATAATGCAAGAGACTTTTTGCCAAATAATAATGCCATGACTACCTTATGCAGAGTACTACTATCCCAAACACCATAAATGCCACCATCACTACCTTATTGAATAAATTAAATATTTATTTGCAAATATAACTTGATTTTTCTTATTCAATTTTCATAATGACTCATTTTGTCTTATATTTTTTTGAACATGTTTATCAACAGTCATAAAGTCAGTTGTAGAATTATTTGACCATTTAGATTTTGGATATAACTATTGGTCGATCAATCTTTTTCATATTAGAAATTTAACGCGTTTAACTCATTTTCAATCTGTGCTTGTTCAGGTTTGACAGCATCAACGCTTAGATGAAAAGCTTTTTTCACTTCTTTTAGGGTCACAATTTCATCATTCAATTTATCTGCCTGTGATGCTAAAAAAAATAATTTGTAACTAAATATTTTAAAATACAAAAAAACAAAACAAAAATCAAAACAAAAAAAACAACAACAGTATTAGACTAGATTTTAAAACTAACTTTTAAAACTCACTTTTAAAAATGCTGACTCCTGTGCTTTAATAAATAAACAGTGAAAATTATTAAAAGTAGTTTTATGCACATGATTTTTCATGTTGTGAAAAATCATTTAAAAAAAAAAATAATAAAGTATCATTATCAACACACAATCACAAAAGAACTTTAATGTGTATATATATTTATTGCTAATTAAAAAAAGCCAGTGGATAGCCTACCGAAAGACGGTAGCGGAAAAATAAAAGTTATCCTACCGAAATTTTTATTTATTGTTTGAGAATACCACATGTCAAAATAAATTTTATTTTGTTATACCGTAAAATGACTTAGAATTAAAAAAAAACAAACAAAAAAATGTGAAAAATTAATTAGGATTTTTCATTAAATAATTAGACTGCCAGCCCATACCAAAACCCTCAGTCAATGCATGTACACTCAATTGCGCCCAGTGGCTGATTAAAACTTCTTCTCCAAAAACAAAAATAGCCCCGGGGGCCCGGGGCTATTTTTTATTTTGAAAGTTTTTTTATGGGTCAGAGCCTAAAACTAAGTAAAAAAAAATAAATAAAAGGATTTCTAAAATTTTCGGAAGCCCTTAAATTTGATAAGCTCCCCCTTGATCCGGGACTGCGCCAATCCCTAAATTAGTAAATGAATGGCAACTTCACTGCGTCTATCCCTAAATTTGTAAATGCATATACACTCCTCGCTGCTTATCTCTATATCAGTCAGTGTATGAACACTCTATTGCGTCTATAAATGCATGAACACTCATTGTGCTATCCCTAAATAATTTAGTCTAAAAATAAGCATATTAGAATAAAAAATATAAAACATTTTTTCTTGTAAAACAATTTTCATCTCAAAAATAATAAATGGAATTCGTACCCGGAGCGCCTAGACAAGGTACAACAACGCTATACATGACGCTACATAATCTTACAGTAATTTCATTTAAAAATAATTATATTTAGCTACTTTATTGTGACACAAATCTTTCGGTAGAATAATTTTCATTTTTCCGCTACCGGCAATCCACTGCTTTAAAAAAATATGCATGAGAGATTAGCAGTTCAATAAGAAAACTTGTTAATAACTTTCACTAACTGTAGTAATTTTTAATAAATTTTTCTAATTGTGTATATTGTTAATTTAGTAAGGAAATTACTAAAATTTTGTTGGATTAAATTTAGAAAATACTTTAAGACTTTGCCACAAATTATCTAAATGTAATTGTAGCTGTAACTATTCAATTCTAGAATTATTGATTAAAGGTACGTATGGTGTCATTTTGATTTATGGTTTACCAATTAAGAGTGAGTTTTTCTTTAGCCACATCTTTTAAAATTAAACACGCTAAGTAAACAATGCTGTAGGCGTACTGTACAAAATGTTTCAACCTGTTTGGGCTGCAATTTCTAAATCTTACTGTGTTACAAAATTTTTGTTCCACAAATAAATAAAATTCATTGAAGAATGACACAATGATGATGACTAAGCTTTAGTCAAAGACATAAAATAAGGTTAAGACTATAAATTTTGAAATGCTTTTAAAAGTGAATATGTGTTAGTTTGATATTAACTGGAAATAGTTAACTACATATAGATATAGATAAAATCTACACGTTAAGTTTTTTAATGATACTCTTGTTATTACTTTTTTTTTTTATAGTAATGTTTACGCAAGTTTTTTTAATTTTAATATAGTTTAAGATCTGAAATTTTATTATTATTTACTTACGTTTCAAGTGTTTTTTATTATCAACAGTTCAAAAAATGTAACCGATAAAACTTAACCCGAAGTAGAAGAAAAAGAGAAAGTCGCTAAAGATGATAATAATGTTAACGAAAATTATGTGAGCTAACAGTAGCGCTCATAATTTAAGTATATCAATACACGGTTTTCGAAATTCAAATTTTGTTATGCAAAATATACATCTAGAATGTACTGAACAAAAAATTTCGAGTAAACAAACAGATTATCGCAGTGAAACACAGGCAAAACATCAAATTAAAATGAGTAACAATGATGATTTAGTACTCCAAAAACAATCTATTGATGAATTTAAACTATTTAGTGTAATAGCATTAAAGTCTTTTTTATCCGTACGTAAAAAATCAACATCTGGATCATTTGATACTCTAGTGGCAAGGCAATATATTTTTCTTTACTGAATAAAGATATATATATATATATATTTATATATTATATAAAAATTATACGTTATATAAATTATATATAATGCATAATATATATATATATATATATATATATATATATATATATATATATATATATATATATATATGTATATATATATATATATATATATATATATATATATATACATATATACATACATATATATATATATATATTATATATATATATATATATATATATATATATATATATATATATATATATATATATATATATATATAAAATATGCATTATGTATAATTTATATAACATATAATTTATATATATATATAACTATATATATATATATATATATATATATATATATATATATATATATATATATATATATATATATATATATATATACATATATATATATATATATATATATATATATATATTTATATAATTTATATATATATATATAACTATATATATATAACTATATATATATATATATATATATATATATATATATATATATATATATATATATATATATATATATATATATATATTTATATGTATATATATATATAACTTATATATATATATAACTATATATATATAACTATATATATATATATATATATATATATATATATATATATATATATATATATATATATATATATATATATATATATATATATATATATATATATATATATATATATTATATATATATATATATATATATATATATATATATATATATATATATATATATATATATATATATATATATATATATATATATATATATATATATATATATATATATATATATATATATATATATTAGAGCTTTTGCTTCCTATGAAGAAGGATGCCTAGTAGACATTGAACTAGAACATAGGGAACGATACCTTTGGTTGAATACCAAAATAAGTTCAAACCGTATTCACTACCTGATCCTATGAATTTGAAAATTGGTTGGGTAGATAAGAAAAAAGGAATGAATTTATGGCCAAAATTATATTTTGTTGACATATCAAGATATTATTCAGATTTAATATCTAGAGACACCCTATGGCAACAACTTGGATGTGAATATAAAGAAGGCAAAGCCTATAGATATTATGCAAATGGCTTTATTGGAGAAGTTTTTATTAATCCACTCTTTGATGACTTGCCATACTGCTATTTAAAATCAAAGTGCTTACCATTGCAAAGAGTTAATTCAAATCTGTATGATGTATGGGCCATTGTGAAGAAAAATTCTGGCAAAATAATTTCTTGTTATTGAAAGTGCACTGCTGGTTTACTAGGTAATAACACTGTGTTGTAAGTAAAACAAACTAGATTTTAAATTTTGGCTTTTTTGTTAAAATTAGTATAGAAGAAAAGTAATATAAATATAATGTCTAAACATTCTTTTCTTAACAATATAAATATAATTAAGTAATTTCACACCATAAAATATCATTTTTATCAAGTTATACAATTTGCTGTTTTTGAGTGTATTTGTTTTTTAGGAAGCTGCAATCATGTTGCAGGGATGTTGTTTTGAATAGAGGCAGCAGTACTATTGGGCATCACAAATCCTACATGCACAGAAAAACTTGCTGTTTGGAATGTACCATCAAAGAAAAAGTGCATTAAACCTGATAAATTGTCAAACTTTATCTTTACCCAAAGTCGATATAGCAAATCTTTACCCAAAGTCGATATATCTTTACCCAAAGTCGATATATATAAAAATCTATACAAACCATGAAAGCAACACTAGAATCATATTTGAAACGTAAACTTGATTACACAACTACTAATAAACATAGCGCTAAATATGTTGCAGATAGTAAAGCAATACGTACAGAATTTTTCGAAAAGGTCAAAAATCTTATCCCAAACAGTGCTTTTGTCAAAATGGAAGAAAGTAAAAAGAACCTTCCAGTTAATCAAAAATCAACAATTAATAGTCTAACAATTCAAGCTTTAGTGGTTAGATTTAACTCAGATTTAGTTGATGAGTTTATTTCATCAACTCAATTAAGCGACGAAGATATTAAAATAATTTTTAACAACACAAAAGCACAAAGTGAGTCTATGCTATGGTTTGAACAAAGAAGTGGAAAAATAACAGCATCAAAAGTTAAACGTGTTTATACTGCTATGAACACTGCACTTAAATATAACACTGAGCCATTTAATCATATTTCAGAAGTACTTTGGAAAGAAACAGTTGTTCAAACATGGCAGATGAAACATGACATATCCTCAGAAAAACATGCTAAAATTAAATACAAAAATATTGTAAAATCTCATCACGAAAATATATTGTTTATAGGACCTGGGATAAATGTTTCTAGAACACATGTATTTCTGAGTGTTACTCCAGACATAGAAATTAACTGCAGTTGTCATGGTCCTGGTGTTGTAGAGATTAAATGTCCACCCTCTATTGGCGTGTCTCCTTCTGACATAAATTATAAACACTTGAAAAAAATGAATGATAAAGTTATGCTAAAAAGGAAAAGCGAATATTTTTTTCAAGTGCAATGTCAAATGGCTGTAAAAGAAGTTGTTTATGCAGATTTTTTTTTTTTCACTCTCCATGGTTACCATTTAGAACGGATTTAATTTGACAGTATATTTTGGGACGACGTTTTACATAAAGTAACACTTTTTTGGAAAACTTTTTTTTTTTCTGAGCTACAAATAGAAAAAGTTCCGAAAAAAGAAACGTGTTTAAATGATGTTGTCAATTCAACAGATCAAAAAATAATGAGGTTTGTGATAACTATGATTAATGTCTAACTATTGTTTTAGAAGATTAAATTATTTATATATTTTTATAGCTGTATTAATAGATTTTTTTTGGCTACTTTAAAAGCAAAATAAGTTTTTTTAGTCAATGAATTTAAAAAATATATATCAATATAGCGTTAATGCACATTCTTTCAAAATTAGTTATTAGAATAAGGGTTAATCAGAATAAGGGTTAATCAGAATAAGGGTTAATCAGAATAAGGGTTAATCAGAATATTATTAAAGAGGTCGGAAAAATAAAAATCAATAAGCGTTCCTTTCTGTTTATGAGGTAACTTATTTAACTTAAGTACATATTTTTAATATGCGAGTTTAAATTTTTTTTTAATATTGTTGGCCTTCCTTTGTGTTACAACCCTCTCTCAACTCTTTAACTCTTTAACACAAACCTTTACTTAACTCAACTCTTTAACACAAACCTTGACAGTCAAAGCCGCTGCGCGGAGAAACTAAGTTGAGCGCCGTACTTCCATGGACGTGGTGGAGCCTCTCGCTTACAAAGCGAGCGCTCTTACTACTACACCACTTTTATTTTCAACGGGTGAAGTGCAGAAATAAACTGCGGAAATATGGTTAGGAGCTTCAGTCCATACACCAGCTGATTTAGGAAAAACTATAATGCAATTTAGTGCTGCTATGTGCGATATAGTGTTGCTATATCGACTAGGGGTTTAAATTAGTGTTGAGAAAAGCGCAGTGATATTGTTGCGCATACCTATTCTGTTCTAAATTATTCAACATAAACGCCTTAATGTGATTTCACTTCGTTTTACTTAGTTTTTGTATCATATATCATATGACAAGCATTAGATACCCGGCGAGGTTCTTTTCCTTAGAGCTCTGCGATAAAACCGTTAAGACTTCTTGGAGCTGTTAAATAATTAGAAAAACACTTAACAAATCATTGCAGTAATGCATATATGGTCAGAGCTGATTTTAAGATATTTTATCCGATATCCTGAGTGGGAAATGAAATAATATGTAGTCAGCAAGTAGAAGACAGATATTCAAGACATATAATCATGAATATACTTAGATAAGGTAAATTATTGCAAAATGGATCCATCACGTGAAAATTTTAGCAACGAAAAATAAATTTCTTGTAAATATTTTTAAATTTCATATAAAATAATTGGTTATATGCAAACGCTGCCGTATTTAAAATTTGATTGCAAAAAAACATCTATAAATTTCCGGAAACATAAAAGAAATTCCGAAATACCGGGAATTCACGGAAGAAACTAATCTATGGTTATACCTTTAATTTTCGGGGTCTTAATTAGCCTTCCTAGTCTAGTAATTTTGATCAACCCCAACCCATCCACCTGTTATTTTATATAGTAAAGCATATAGTGACTTATAAATCATTATTATAAATATATGAACTTATAATAAGGGATTTAGAGTAACTGGATATAAATGAACTTTTAAAGTTATAAATCAAGTATTAACTGAACCAAAATTTTCTTAATTATAAGCTTCTTTTTATCGAGATTTGTGGATTTTGTATGAAATATGATGGAAAAATTGAGTTAAGGCCATTTTTGGAAAAAAATTAAATAGACTAGTTAAACCCAATAAGCAATATTATTCTAAAGACTAAAAAGTGATGTTCTTTAGATCTTGTATTAGTGGTTGTAAATAATTTTTAAAATGTATTTGAAATTAAGAAACGTTTCTCAAATCAATAGGAAAGCATGACACACAAAAAACTTTAAAGTATAAAACGCTTGTTTTGACATAATACGCTGACAAAATCATTTGAATTCTAATTTTTTAAATTTGAATAAATTATAAACTGCCTTAACTACACCGGAGAAGTAAAAATTATTAAACGGAGAGGGGGGTATTCATTAAGGACTCGACAGTACTCATTATTGTTTTATGAAATACAATTATAACTAAAATTAGGCATCAATAATACTTTCCAAAATAATTACAAACGTCGCTGCAAAACAAAACTTAAAAGTACACAGTTTTGATATATATATATATATATATATATATATATATATATATATATATATATATATATATATATATATATATATATATATATGTATATATATATATATATATATAAATATATATATAAATATATATATATATATATATATATATATATATATATTATATATATATATATATATACATATATATATATAATTTATATATATATATATATATATATATATATATATATATATATATATATATATATATATATGTATATATATATATATATATATATATATATATATATATATATATATATGTATATATATATATATATTTATATATATATATATATATATATATATATATATGTATATATATATATATATATATATATATATATATATATATATATATATATATATATATATATATATATATATATATATATAAGCCTGATGATTGCAATAGCATGACACTTAAAGTTGTGAAAATCTTGTAGTTTTATTTTTTCCATATATATTTATATGGAAAAAATAACGGAACGCGGTCTTCCACTTTTGGAAGTTATCTGCTGCCAACTTCGCCGTAGAACGATATTTGGAACATAGTCTTGTTACGGTACATTTTTTCACGCGATATTTATCACAAATACTTTTTTGTGACATTCCACTTACGTAATCGCCATTATTTTTTTTAATTAGTTCCAATCCAAGACTGTCGGGAGCCATTTTGCTCTTGAAGTTATAAAAATAATAAAAATAAACAATCACGCTTCTCAAGGCTTACCGTGTTACATTTACCTTGTGATGATACAATAATGCTCTGTGGAACACAACGTCTCGGTTGGATGTGGACTGTATTGATGTAATGAAACACTTAGTGTATTTCACTTCTTGTATTGATGTTCTTTGATAAAACACTTTGATAAAACTCACTTCGATAAACTGTCTTGATAATACTGACTAATTGACTTCCATATACTGACTGAATTAAATGTCGGTTTACATGTCTCTTATATAGTAAAATAAACCTGTGTGAACCTCTTTTGGAATATTCCAGATGCTTTTTTTGGATGCTTCTGGATGCTTCTGATAGTTTCTGGATACTTCTGGATGCTTCCAGATGTTTCTTCTGGAAACTTCTGGATACTTCCTTTAATTATTAAAAAACTTCCGTGACGTTGAGACGGACCAGACCTAAGAAAATGAAACAAACCAAAAAAGATGAACTTGTTTTGTCCACTGCAAAATGGCACTTTTCAACGAAATTCTGCCTGTGTGTTGTCACCTGTCAGCTGATTGCTCATGTCATGGCATGCTATGACTCTAGACCCCTGAACTGTTTGCTGTGGTAGAATAGTTCGTTTCGTTTTTAAGACATGTAAAATTAGGAGCACTTATTAGCATTGTTCGATGTTGGTTGCAAATGTTTTGTTCAATACTGTGCTTGTATGGCAAGTAATATATTTTAAGTACCAACAATTCCCAGAATCACTATGAGACAGACCTACAGAAATAACGTACCTGCAGATAGTCTCCATGAATATAATAAAAAAGCTGGATTATACCTTTTCTCAATACCATTATTTCAGAAATCAAAATACGATTCCAATAGACATATTGCATTGCTGATAAGGTTTTATGCTTGGTTTCCTCGACAATTTGCAGTGAGGAGATAACTGCTTTCCAGGAGTTAGTTGAAATGTATAAAAGTGATCTTCCAAACTTGAAAGCTGTAGCTGAAGAAATCATGTTTTAAAAAAGAAAATTAGTATGTTATTAAACCTGAAGATAGGCCTAATACTCTAGCTAAAGCCATTAAATCTTGTGAAGAAAATCAATATTCTAATCTCTTTGAGCTTCTAATGATCGGATGTACACTACCCGTAATGTCCGCAGAATGTAAACGCAGCTTTTCAGCAATGCAAAGATTAAGAACATAGTTGAAAGTGAGTAAAAGCCAAAAAGACTGCATATAAACTTGGCTCATTAGCCATTAGTCATGAATATCCACTTCAATGAAATTGTTGATTATAAACGAGTCTCAAAATTATTTTTTACTTTACATCCTAGAAAGTTGTATGAAAAAAGTTTAGTTTTTGAATAAAATTTTAAATCATTTATCAAAGTATTATTAATCTTTGTATCGATACCCATTTTTTAACAAGGAGCTTGCTTATACGCCTATGCAGTATAAAAAAAGAAAAATTATTCGGAGAACGACAAATTTGTTTATATAAACATTGTTTACACAAATATATCTATGTTTCACAAAAAATTTATTTAGTAAATTTAGTAAGAAATTTGTTTGGTGTTTTAAAACTGCCTTTTTTTTTTCAAAAACGACCTCCCTAAAAAATTTCCCGGTATGGCCCTAATTGTATTTCTTTTAAAAACAGAGATTTTAAAAAGAAATACAAATAAGGCGAGTTTACAACTATATGTCAAAATTAGAGTTATAGTATATAGTATATATAGAATATAGTAGTTTTAAAACAGTAATTATAAAACTACTATATAACTCTAATTTTGAGATATAGTTGTAAACTGGAATTTGAGATCCACTTAAAAGCTGTCTTTCTAATTATTGTATTGACACTTAAGTTAGGCGTCATGTTGTCTATCAAGCTGATTACTTTAAGAAAAAAAACAGTTTTTTAAATAAAGTGAATTTCAATATCTTTATAACTTTTAACTTTTTTAAATATAAAAACAGACAAATGAAAAATGTTTAAACTTTATTTTTGATTCAAAAAAGTAGTATTAAGCAATGTATTTATAACTCTAATTTAATGTTAGAGTTAATAATATTTGCCTATTTTTTAAAAAAATACTTTTTTGCGGACGTTTTGGATAAAGTTTTGGTAAATATTCGAGTTTCTTTAGTGGGAGCCAAAATGACCGACGTTTGTATACTAGAGCTATGACTTTTTGACTTTTTAAAAACAAATTAATTTCCTGTGTTGAACTTTTATTAGGAAACATTAAAAACATGTTCAATTCCTCTCGGTTTAAAAAAATGGTCACCCTGCAATTCAAATTACGTTTCGTCATCTATATAATCTTGTTACTGCTACTACTAATACGTGTGGCTTTCCCGCAAATCATTTAACTTATATGAAGTTTTAAAACTTGTATAAATTAGAAGTGTGTAGTACTTTAGAACAATTTGGAAAACAAAAGAAAATTTTAGAAGAATTTAGAACATTCTATAACAATATAAAATATTCTGAAACAATTTAGAACATTTTAGAACAATTTAAAATCTTTTGGAACATTCTAGAACAATTTAGAACATTCTGGATCATTCTACAACATTTTACACTATATATAGCTGCTCATCTAATTTTATAATTATTACAGAAGCAATGTATGGGGTGTTGTACAAGCCTAGAGATAGTAGCATTCAGAAAAACAAAGATGTTTGGACCAATACTCTGGTAGAATTTGAAGACTCTCATAAAAGAAGAATGGTCCCTTTGGAAGAATATCCACTGGAAGAGTGAATATGCTTGCAAAAGTGCAGAATGCCTGGAAATGTGCAGAATGCCTATCCAAAAGCAAATTATCGGACGTTACCATTTCCTTGAAATAAAAATCAAAGGAACAAAGGAGCGAATAGCGGAAACTTCTAAAGAAGTCACTAAATTGTGGAAGAATAAACTTAATTTTTTTCATGTATCTGGTCAAGTTATACGAGCAAAGCTTGATAAAATACTGAAATATAATGATGAATGTGTTTTACTAAAGTGGATGGAACATGGTTATCTTCTGAGGACAAGCAATTGTACTATCTTCAAGTGGAAAGTAACGGAACAGTGGGATGCTCTACAGGCCAAGCGGCCAGTAAAGAAATGATCCATCCCTCTAAAAGACAATAACTTTCTAATGGGTCATCCAACTCTTCATCTTACTATCCTGGTTTTAGTGATTCTGACTCTGAGGCTGACGACAGTAAATATGAAAACAATAAAGAAGATGAGACAACTCCTACACCAAGCAGAAAACATCATAAAAGCAAAATTGCAGTCAACTTGGTGACCTCCACAAGAATATCAACAAAAAAGCTGCTAACATATGCAAGCAATTGGCTTGTGAAGACTTTGACATCCCAACTCCATGTCAATCAGCTATTTACAAATCAACAATCAAAGAAGCAATCAAGCTGAAGTAAGAAACGATTGAAAAGTTGCATATGAAAAGTTGGTCCTTAAACTTTGATGGCAAGCACATCGACAGAATGGATTATCGTGGTCGTCCTTAAAAATGAAAGAAGAAAAAAAAAATTGATATCCTTGGCTCGGAAGATGGCAGGACTTTAACTATTGCTCAAGGAATTTTTAAAGCCTTTGATAAATTTTACCTATGAAATTCAATACAGATGATTGTTGCAGATACCCCCAGCGTTAACACTGGAAAAAAGAATGGTGTTGTAATATTGCAACGAATGCTCACAGAGAAACGCATCAACAAACCTCAGTTTATAAGTTGTCAACACCATGTATTAGATAGAATCTTCTGTTTGGTGATGGATAAAGAGCTTGGAAGTAAAACACAATAGCCAAACATCAAACATTCATTTGTATCTGTAGTTTGATAACGGAACAGAAGTAATTCTCGAAACATCAGGCTGGAGAGATGATATGAAATTTTTGTTTTATCTCACTCGAATATTTTATAATGATTTTTTGAGGGAAAGGGGTATTTTCCATTGATTAGGTTTTAGAAAACACCCAACATCAGCAATGCGAGGTGGAACTCCATAGCTATGCTAGCAATCGTGGCCTTGTATCAATGTCAATGTCAATTAATTTCGTATGGCTGGGCAGACCATTGGTTTTCAGACCAACTGTACAACGAAAACAACTTTAATATCTTGGCTGAAATAATGAATCTATACAGAGCTCTTTGAAATCACTGTAAGCGAGAGCCATTCATAGTACAGATACCCAGAAGTAATCAATGCGCAGAGCGCGCAAACAAAGTAATGTAGGGAATTTATTCATCATGCAAAAATAAAGACAAGTTGCACCTTCAATTCCCTTCTGCGCAACAAGCAAGAGCAAGTCAACGGTCTGAGTCATTGTTTGATTAAAAATTTATTGTATTACATGAATATGACATTCTAAATACATTTATAAATACACAAGCACGAAATGATAGTTCATTTCGAGCTTTTTAGGTAAAAGTTCAACAAACTACAGTACAGAGTTATGGGTAGATAAGAAGTCATAACTCTAGTGTACACACACGGCAGCCATTTTTATAAGAAAGTTATGAGATCATCATTATTCTGAGTATTTTAATATTAAAATATTCAGAATAATGATGATCTCATAACTTTCTTATAACTGTAGAATTGATCGCGCTTAATATATATTTTTTTACTTTTGAATTACTGTTTTAAAGTCTCTTCCAATAATATGTAACAATATAGTCCTTGATCAATTTAAAATTTTCAGTCAACATACCTATCTTTTGGAGATTAGTTGTTCAGATGCATTTTTCACAATCAACCTTTCTGCTAATTATTGTTTTTATCGCTTTGTGTGAAAGTTATATTACCTTAAAATTTCACTGATTTTGAAGAAACTTAATATTTGAAAACAAAAGAATTTTTTTTTTTTCATATGTTGTTAAAACAATTTAATTTTTTTTTTCCTAATAATATTAGAAGTTATATAACTTGGTAACTCCTAGTAATATTAGAGAGTTACATTTGATGATTTTAATGAATACTTTGCATATTTTAGATTTCAACAGATTGCATGATTTTAAAACTCTTTTTATGCAAACGAATTATTTCAGCCAATTTCAAATAAGTGTTATTATTTTTAGGTTAAGCGGCAAAAAATCATTTAATTCATTAGCTTAGAAAAACTCTGCGCTGCTGAGGTAAACTAAAAACAAAGTAACTTAAATTAATTAACAATTGAACTAAAAGTAATAGTCAAAATAAACAGTAACTTAATTAAATTTTAATCAGTTTTGTTTATTTTTATCGTTTTTCTCACTTTATTTTTTTAAAAAAGTTATTTTAAATATAAAATAAAAATATAAATCTCCCAGACAGCAAGGATAATGGTTTGCCTATGCCATGGTCCGATAATGGCTTGCCTATGCTATGGTCCAATAATGGCTTGCCATGCCAGCAAAATCTTAAAAGTTCTGGGTAGCCGTATAAGTGCCATTGCCGAGCTTTTATAAAATTGCCTGAGCTGGGTAGCCGCAAAAAAATCATTATTGGTCCAACAAAGATTTGCCGAAGCAGAACAACAGACATTGGACCAATACTGGCCTATCAGTGGTAAAATCAAATTAATAATGATATAAACAAAAGGATTTACGTTTACTGTGCAGATTTTCGCATCCATCTTGAAAGTCGTTTTTTTCACTTTTCATACAAATATATCGTAAAACTTTATTGTTTAAAAGGATACTTTTTAATGATTCTATATTACGTATATAATAATCCCAGTAAGCAGACACTATTTGGCCCATTAGCGAACCAGGCTTGGTTGCCGAGCTGTACCAGGCCTGCTGTTCAAGCGCCGGGCTGCTCATTGGTTTTGCAACGGGCTAGTATACGAAAGCAAGTGCTGGCGCAGCCACATTTTGCTGGTGGCAAGCCAGCATTGATTCAATTTAGGGCCAACGCTGGCAACCAGCAAGCGTTGCACTAAGTGCCTAAATATACAAATAATATAACACATAACATCTAAAACGGATCATGCAAGATTTTGATAACATTTTTCTTTGCCAGATTCCTCAAAAATAAAGCGTTCTAATCGTGGTAATGACATTCCAGAAAAAGGTTTCAATGTCAATGATTGGGCAGTATGGCTACAACTTTCTGTGAACTGGCTTTCTAGACTTTTTTTCTGCCTCTATTTCTGTTAAGAGCTCCAGAAAAAAAGCCACAACTGTCTTTTGAATTTTGCTGTCTGTGGCATCCTTTATCAGCAATTTTCTTCGTATATATATATATATATATATATATATATATATATATATATAATATATATATATATATATATATATATATATATATATATATATAAATATATATATATATATATATATATATATATATATATATATATATACATAAATATATATATATATATATATATATATATATATATATATAGTATGGCTAAATATAGGTGTTATATATATATATATATATATATATATATATATATATATATATATATATATATATCTGTATATGTATATATCTGTATCTCGCTCTTCGTTTATATATATATATATATATATATATATATATATATATATTATATATATATATATATATATATATATATATATATATATATATATATATATACACACACACACACACACATATAAATTTAATAAATGACAATGAAGCGAAGAAAACAATAAAGATAATCTAAATATTAATACGGTAATGAACATTAGTGCGCATTGTTACACCTATTGTTCGTTTTGTTAATTACGGTTCTGCATTATGTAAAATACACTGTTTCTTGGTTTTTAAGTTGTTTCTAGACTTTTCTAAGCGCAGTTATATTCCACGCGGTCTTTCGAGTAAAATCAGCAAGCAAATTGGAGCTGATACACTTATTTTCAAGAAGAATCGATGTTGTTAATTTTTTTAAATAAAAGTTTAAGTAACTGTTAGTTTGTTATCTATATATCTATATATATATATATTATATATATATATATATATATATATATATATATATATATATATATATATATATATATATATATATATATATATATATATTATATATATATAGATATATATATATATATATATATATATATATATATTTATGTATATCTATATGTATTTTCTCTTATCAAAAATAGTTGAGAACAGAAAAACAAAAAAAATTTCTTCTGGAATTTGTCAAAAGGGTGTTGTGTTATGCTTCATTTTAAGGTATCTAAATATGTATTTATTATTCATTTTTTAGAATAAGTTAGAACTAAATTAACTGGTAAAATAGTTTTTTTAGTAAACTGTTTCTTTTTTAAGAAAACTGTTTCATTTTGGTTGTTAGTCTTTTTAAAACATTTTAAGCAGTATTTGTTTTATTTTTTAGAGCAGTTAAGAGGAGCTGATCGCTTTTTTTAGTAAGTTCAAGTTATTTTCTTATACATAAACTAAGATTTTCGATTTATTTCAGTCTATTTTATATTTCTCTATATCTATATACATATTTTCTCTAAGGATAAATAATATGGAATAGAAAAATTAAGAAAATTTCTTCTGCAATTTGTCAAAAGAGTGTTGTTATATGCTTTATTTTAAGGTATCTAAATATGTATATATTAGAAATTCTTAATTTTGTTCTTAAATGGTTTCTTCTTTTTTATTACTTCATATTAATATAAACGGACTAATATAACTTCATTTTTATTAACAATAATGTGCATTATATCTGCATTCTTTGTTACATTAAAAATAATTGATGCTAATATTGTTTTATAGTTGTTAAAAGTTTGCATATAAGTTTATATTATGCTCGAAGTTAAAAAAGTTTTTAATAAATACTTGTATTTGGTAGTATATATTTTATAGTTGTTTATATAAATGTGTTTTTATAATGGTATGTAATGTATTTTATCTAATGTGTATATGATTGTTAAATGAGGTGATATATGTTGTATAGTTGTTTATTTAAATGTGTTTTTATAATAGTATGAAATGTATTTTATCTAATGTGTATATGATTATTAAATGAGGTGTTTTTATATGTTATATAAAATTAAAAAAAATATATTGTATTTTATAGTTAGTATATATGTTTATATAATGTTGTTTCCATGATTTCAAAGTGGAGTGACTTGGCAAACGTGTAGAGATATATTTTTTATTTTTACCTGTAAAGCACTGCTTTAGGTCTAAGTGTTGTCTAGCCTTTTATTTAATAAAGTGAAAATACACAACGCTATCTTTGATAATTTTTTGCGTAATGTTATTATCTTTGGCTTATCTTTATGGTGGTAACTGTTGTTTAAAAAATGATTAGTAGGTTTTTTCATTCACGAGTTCAAAATGTTTAAGTAGACATTAAATAGATAATGTTTAGTAGCTTAAAATTATAGGTAATATATAATCTTTTTAAAATTTTATTAAGTAACTATTTTATTGTAATCTTTTTTTAAATTGCAAACTGTCAAAAAAATGTTGTGTTATGCTTCATATTAAGGTATCTAAATATGTATTTAATTTTTATTTTTTAGAAGTAGTTAGAACTAAATTTACTGGTAAAATAGTTTTATTAGTACAATGTTTCTTTTTTAAGAAAACTGTTTTAGTTTTGTCATTAGTCTTTTTAAAACATTTTAAGCAAGTACTTGCTTTATTTTTTATAGCAGTTAAGAGGAACTGATCGCTTTTTTAGTAAGTTAAATTCATTTTCTCATACACAGGCAAAGATTTTTTTTTATAGAAAGAATAATGAGAGTAAAATTTTATTTATGTATTTAATATGAAAAGTTAAATAAGATAAGACTGTTATGTTGTGGTCATGTAAGTTTATATACATAAATTTGCGTTTACTTCAGTCTATTTTATATTTCTCTATATCTATATGTATATTTTATCTAAAGAAAAATAATAAGGAATAAAAAAATTAAGAAATTTTGTTTTGGAATTTGTCAAAAGAGTGTTGTGTTATGCTTCATTTTAAAGTATCTAAATATATATTCATTAGAAATTTTTAATTTTGATTTTAAATGGTTTACTCTTTTTTATTACTTTAGATAAATATATACTGACTGTCATAACTTCATTTTTATTAACAATGTTGTACATTGTAGTCTGAATTCTTTGTTACATTAAAAATAATTGATGCTAATAAATGTTGTTTTATAGTTGTTAAATAATTGCATATAAGTTTGCATGTATATTATGCTCAAAGTTTAAATTTTTTTGATAAATACTTGTATGTGGTGATATAGTTGTTTTATAAATGTGTTTATATAAATGTGTTTTTATAATAGTACGAAATGTATTATATCTAATTTGTGCAAGATTTTTATATTGGGTGTTTTTATATGCTAAGTAACATTAAAAAAACATATTGCGTTTTATAATTAGTATATATGTTTATATAATGTTGTTTTTACGATTTCAAAGTGACTTGGTAAACGTGTAGAGCAAGGTTTATCAACCTTACCAGTCAAGCGATGTTACTGCTTTAGGTCAAGTGTTGCCTAGCCTTTAATATAACTATTCTGAAAACAGAATAGTTATATTAAAAACTATCTTTAATAATTTTTTGTGTAATGTTGTTACCTTTGGCTTATCTTTACGTTGGTGTCAGCTGTTAAAAATGATTAATAGGTAGTTTCATTACTGAACTCACTGCTTTTATTTATTTACTAAAATTCATTCATGACATCATTTTGCTCTACATACATTTTGTTTATCATGAAAAAATAATATTTAGCAATTACTACTCAGGTATCGCAACAGCTTATCTCTATCAGGTACATTGATTTTCAATTCACATATGATGTTTTTCTTTGTATTTACTTATTCGTTACATTTTTAACTTCAGATTTATAGTGGTTTTGTTTGCTATAGAAGAACAAATCATTTTAAATTTTTTAAAAATATCTACTCCAGTCAACATTCAAAGTTCAATGTTACATATACCATTTTTAAGTAGCTTCTAGGCTTTTTTGATGCTTTTTTTATTCAAGTGGTTTTATAAGCAAGGTCTGCAAGCAGATTTGAGCTGAAAAGTTTTTCAGCTTTCAAAGAGAATCAATGTTGTTCTCTGTTTAATTTAATTTGTTTAAATAGAGTAGTTTTAATAAAAAAATGTTTGTTTGTTCTTGGTTTTTTACTTATTTGTTTTCAGGTTCTTAAAAACTAAGCAACTTAGCAAAGCAAGATTTATTTTATTTTTTAGTGCAATTGGAAAGAGCTAAAGTGCTTTTTAGTCACTTTAAATCATTTGTTTCTTTTTTTAAATAGAAGGGTTAATAATAAAAATATATAGACAGTCGAACTGCTACTGATTTGAATAAGTTTAATGTTTTGTTTAATTTTATATTAGATATATATTTTATGTATTTAACATGAAAAACTGACTGTAATTTTTGACAGGTAAGTTTTATACATAAATGTGCCTATATCAGAATATTTTATATTTCTCTGAATTTATATGAATATTATCTCAAAGAAAAAATTAAGAATAGAAAAAATTTGAATATATATACATACATATATATTACTTTAGAACTGACATTGCTTCATTTTTTATACAAGATTCTGCATTTATTATTTTTGAGCATTAAGATTGTGCCTGAAGGTAAAAATAACTTTGCATTGTAGACTAAATTCTTTGCTAAATTAAAATAATATTAAAAATTTTGTTTTATATTTTTCAGTTGTAAAAGTATAACACGTTCATATATTTAGTTGTAACAGTAGTATAATCACTGGTAATATATTTAATGATAACAGATGCATAAAATTAGGCTCGAAGAAGTTATTAGTGTAAATGGTAATAGGTGACATGCTTTTGTTGTCATAAGAAAGAAATAGATCTAGGCGTGATAAAATTAATTGCCGTTGAAATATAAGAAATTTTGCTTGATTAACAGAAAACTTTTTTGTCAGAATTCAGTGTCAAGCCGTGTTGATGTCTATTATTTGATTTTACATTAGACACTCTAAAATATGAAATTTAAAGTATGAATTTTACTATTTTTAATATTTTAATTTTAAAGTATGAATTTCACTATTTAAAGTAACAAATAATAACAGTTTCAATTTTTAATGATTTTAATTTTTTTTTTTTTGTTATCTTAAACATAATTGCGTTCATTTTTTTTGTCTTTGTCATCACTTGATTATTTTGCTTACTGTTGAAACATGGTTTTAATTTTGTAAATTTAATATGATGTGAAATTTACAATATTAATCATTTGTCAACAGTTGAAGAGAAGTTGGAACTTAATTAAGAAATGCTGAAAATTAACTTTTAGTTAAGGTAAAAATAATTTTATTTATTGGTAGCATAATAAAAACAGTTATTGTTATTTATTGCACGACTTTTTTACTTTTTCTAACGTGCTGTTTTTAAAACACTTCCTCTCTCTCTTAGATGAGACTTAAATAAGAATTAATATATAGAGAGAATAGATTAAACTCATGTAATTACTGAGCTCTTCCGTATTTTTTAATACTGCGATTGATAATTTGCTATTTAAAGATATAATTCTTTAAATTTTCCCTTGGTTGTTCAAATATTGTAATAAATAAAATCTTTTTAGTTTCACATATTTTCTTTTAGTGATCGTCTATATATTACGTAACGCAAAATTAAAAATATAGACAAAAAAATACCTCAAAAATCGTGTTTCTCTCATGGTCAACTATATGTTGCATTTTCAAGAACTAGAGCATTTAATAGTTTGTTTTTCAAAATTGATAAACATCAAATTCAAGGTATATTAGGTAAAAAAGTGTAACATAAATATTGTTATATTTTTTAATGTTCTTAATTTATAGTCTTAAGATTTTCATTTCGAAAATTTACTGTTAAAGGTTGTGAGCACATTTATATGTATAACTTTATTTATCATTATTTATTTTTTTTCATAGTTTTTGATAAATATATCTATCATTCAATAGTTGTAAAATGTGTTTATATGTGTTACATAAAGTCATATTTGTTTATAGTTGTATATATGTTTAAATTATTAAAGCCAAGACAACAATTTATATCTTAGTTTGATTTTTTTTTAGTATTGTTAATGCTTTTGTACTTCAAAACAGATTTTATACTTACATTTTCGATAAATCTTTAACTGCAATTTCAAAATAGGTTACTATAATTAGGTAAATCGATTTTCGGTAATTGTATAGTTGTTTTTGTTTTTTTTTCTTTAGAATTACGATATGACGCATTTATAAGTAATTTATTGTAAGTTTTTGTAAGTTAAAAAGATATAGATATATGCTATTAGTTAATTTTATATTTTATCTATTTTATGCATAATAATTTGTCGTACGATTTTAAGGGGATCTTTGTAAATGGGAGGTCGTAACTAAAAACCTTTAAAAACATGCAGAATATTGTAGTTTTGCGCATTAAAATCGAGTTACTCACGTTTTATTTATGTGTTTAACTAATTAGTAAGCTTAGTCTGTATATGCAACACTTTTGAGGAAAGAAAGAAAACATTCTTATATATGTAAATCATTGTTTTACATTTTATTATTTTATTTTATTCACCTGATCGCCATAAAGGCAAAAAAAAAAAGGAGGAACCTCTTTATTAGAGTCAAAATATTTAAGAAAATTAAATTTCGAGTTACAAAAGGAATTTTTAGTAAATGGTGGCAAATTACCGTTTACTAAAAATTAATGAAATAAAGAGGCCAAACAAATAATATAGAAATGGTCTGTGTTGAACAGACTTAACAAGACTCAGGTCGGGTCAGCTTGGTTTACAAATTTTTATACTTATCTGTTATAATTTTTATTTTAGGTTTGTCATATGATGCATTAATGCATTAAATTTACATATTTTTTCAAATTGATTATACCCATGTTTGATCGTAAATTAAATTTTTTTTGTTTTAAACGTATTTGAACTCAGTTGCTTAGTTATTTATAATAAACTTTGTTATTTTTAATAAATTTATTTAAATGTGTGCATTTAACATTTTTAAGTTAACAATTTTCTTTTGTAACGAAAAATTAATCAAGGGGATACCAAAAAATTGATAACTTCTGTTTAATATAATTTATTCTTTTTAACTTCATTTTAATCTTAATGGTTCGTGTTATATTAATTATTACAAAGATTTAGTTGATACTTTTGTCAATTTAAAGCATGACGATGTGTTATTATTTGTGTCAGTAACTAAAAACGTATTGTGTTAAACTTAGAAAGGTCGATGAAAATGGTTCTGCCTTACACTGTTATGACCTATGCCATTTGTAAATTACTCAAATAATGTTAAGTAGTAAATGTAAATGTTAAGTAGTAGTTGGAAAATTATTTTACCTCCTCATACTTTTTATGTTAATTTTACAGATGGATTAATCTTTTTAATCAGAAGGCGATTTTCTAAAAGGGTATTAGTTAAGGTTCTCCAACATTAAATTGAGGAAAACAGCCACTATAAATTAATTATGTAACAGACCGACCAAAACCCGTATTACGGGTTGCTTTTAGCTAGTTTTAAATATTTATATTTATTTACTAGTGTATTATTAAATTGTTTTCTATAACTTGACGAAACTTTAGAGTTCAGAATAACTTTTTTTTAAGATCACCTCGCCTTGCCCAATGCAATTATTTTGCTACTTCGCCTTTGGCTGCTACTCCCTTCACCTTGAAAAAAATTGTTACTACTAATAAAACAATTTAGTTCATTTTTTTTATTAACGTTAGCTATAATTCATTAAATGTTTTGCAATAGGCTACAAATTAGTAGTCAAAATACCTTAATCACAGAGGTAATTATGATCACTTTTTTCAATCTTGTTCTACTTTTATTCAATACAGAGACAGGTGTCTGCAGACAAGACTTCTTTAATTCTTGATATTCATTAAAATCTTGTGAGTCACTATCATAATTTTTATCAGGTTACTTTTGTACTCTAAACACATAAGTCTAATGTTAAAATATAATTTATAGAAATTCTTATGGTATATTATAAAAACCTTAAAGTATATATTAAAAAGTATACATGAAATACCAAATAATACCTTAAGATATTTTGACGTTAAGTAAAAATAATTTTAAGGCTAAATATTAACGGAGTTAATAAATGTATACTTAAAACTTTGTGAAGTAATTGTTTCACTCAACACCAAACTAAAAATAAAGAAGTAACAAAGAAATAAAATTAAATAATAGTTCAATTAAAGTTAAAACAAAGAAATAATAAAGAAATAAAATTAAATAATAGTTAGTAAAACAAAAGGTTTAATAAATATATAGAAAAAAGAAAAATAAAGGTGGGGGATGATGACAATGATTATGAGATCATATAAAATATGGCATAAAAAAATACATAAAATTAGTTTTATTGAAATGCATAAAAAGCATAAATTTATATAAATTTTTAGGAGGCATTAACATTTAAGCAGCTCTGGTCATAGATCAGCAAAGTAAATTAGTAAATTCTTGTTGTATGATATCATGCTGTAAACATCAAGATGGTAAATCACCCTCTAGTTCATCTATTACATTATTCTTATCACTTTTATCTAAATCTTTATCAGATCAAACTTGAAATTCACTTATTTCATTATAAATTTAATTAGAAATATCGAGGTTATTACCAGAGCAGTGGTGTTGGAAGATTCATTACCTGAAGTGTTCAACCCATGTTTTTTGCAATTGCTTTGAACGACTGTTTTGGGCAATGCGTCAATAGGCTGAAAAAACAAAACCCAGTTTTACCAATGTTACATAGGTAAAACTGGGGATCCTGTAAATATGTTTACATAGTATGTAATCATAATTAGCGATTCCACGGCTTAACAAAAAACATTTGACGTTTGACAAAAAACACATAATTTTTATAAACTTTGCTTTCTTATATGTTTTTGTATAGTTAAGCAAGCGCTTTGAGGTTTTTTGCATCAGTTAGCGTTACTCAATTTCTTTCCAACCATGTATAGAAAGTACTCAGTTTTGTATGGCTTCATTTATATATTGTCCATATCTTAAGACCACTTTTCATAAAAAAAACAAGCCTCGGGAACGTTTTTTTAAAACGAAGCTTTTGAAAGTATGGATTCCTTAGAACTTAAAGACTTTTATTTTTTATAAAACTTTCCATATTTATTAAGAAAAAGACGAGGAATCTAATGGAATCTGGACGTTTTTTAACTTGCAAACAAAAAATTTTAGTTCTCAGCGTTTAAAAACTTTAAGGTTGATTTATATGAAAAAAAATGTGTTTTTGAAAAACGTCCAGGTGGAAATGGTAAGTTTAGCCTTTCCTCTATTTAAAACATGTATTTATTTAAGTTTACCTAAAGAATTGGTACTAAGGAATTGCATATATAAATTATGTGTATATATATGCTTTTCTTCGCGTATTTTGTGACGTTATTTGTTTTGATTTTTGCGTTTGTTTTGGTCAAATTATGAAAATTAAATTGAAAGTGAAAGTATAGATCTTAAAATTTTAATCAAATGAAAATAAATATTTTACTTTTTCCCAGGTATAAACTCTGCATTGTGGAAGAAAGTTAAAAGGTTGATTTTCACTATTTAATTTACAGTTTTCCCTTATTTAAACTGTTTTTCTCAAAACAAAAACCTAAAAATAGTATTGAACTAAAGCTCACGAAAATGGGGTTAAGTAAGAAATTCTTTATTTCTTTTTACATTTATTTATCTATTTTTGTTTGTTTGTTAAAGTATTATGAACTCTAGTAATACTTTAATTCCCTTATTTTAAGTAATGGTATTAACAATAGTCCTGAAAAAATGGTTGCTCCATCTATAACTCAAGAAAGTAAGTCAAAATTTTAAATTAGGAATACTGTAGCACAAGTTTTTTTTGATTTTAATAATTCTATTTATTGAAACCAAAGACTATGGTCTAAACACTTTGGCAAAGCGTAATGATCCACCAAACACCTTAGCAAAGTGTAATGAACCACCCCTTATTTTTCTTTGTTGTCACTTAAGTTAAGTTTACTTTTAATTTTATCATCCAACACTGTCTTGGATTATCTAAATATTAATAAAAGCATTGTACTTCTCAAAAATCCAGATTTGGTTTTAACCAATAGTCATTTCCTACAAATTTGTTAAGAAAAAGATAAATTTAATTTGGCATAGCCACAGCTTACATTATTTTTTACATCCTTGTTTCAGTTTCCTATATATAGAATTATACTTATCAAGTGCCTTAAAAAGTCAAAAAATTTCATTGTAAAATTAAATCGTGCCAAAATTTTGTTTTAACAAAGTATTTTAAAAGCTCTGTTTTCTCTTTGAATGTTGCATTTAATGATGTTGTTGATTTGTTACCTTCTGATGCTAGTTCTACACCTACTTATATTATTCTATTATTCTTTATTTGATAGATTAAATCACCAGATAATGTAAAGAGTTTTTTTTTATCCGGATTGGAAACTGAAAGATTCTCTTCGTTAACTTGTGTTTCATGAAAAAAACTATCAGAACCATTTCCTAAAGGGATGCATACAATAGAATTTGAAGTAACAGAGCACAAAAAAATTATCATTAGCGATTCGCAAGTTTAAATCAGAAGATACAAAAACAATAACCTGATTTAGAACAATTTCACAATTGTAAATAAAAATAGGGGTAGAACTAGCATCAGAAGGTAACAAACCAACAATATCAGAAAAAGCATCATTAAAAGAGAAAACTGAGCTCAAAAAATCTAATGTTATGTTCCCTGAAGTTTTTTTTTTTTTTATATATATATCTTAATTTTTTTATTTTACATCTTTTTATATAAGGCTACCAGCAATCACTTTTAGAGTTGGAAATTACTGGAAGAGCAAGATGAAGTTTATATAGCAAGATAACAATTAACAAACAACTTGAAAGATTGCATATAATATGAATCAGGAAAACAAGATGAATGGAGTAAATTCCAAATAACTGATATTTTAGGAAAAAAACTAGATGGTTTTGAATTTTTATGATGAATTTGAGTTTTTATGAGAGGTCAGTGCAAAGAGATAATCCAAGATGATGTAAATTAGAAGACATAGTAACAGTGTTGCTATTCATTAGTATAGGAATATCAATATCATTGCAATTTAGAAGCGTTTAGTGCCACAGGGTCTGTATGTTTTGTGATTGTAATGTTGTTGTTGTGATAATTTGTGTTGATAGACAACTTGGCTTACTTTCTCGCTGGTGTCTATTGTTAAAAATGATTATTAGTTTGTTTCGTTACTGAAACTTGTTACTTCTAATCATTCACTAAAAGCCAAGAAATAAATTTCAGAATAAAAACATTTTTTTATGTTTTTTAATTTTAATTTTAGGCGTTGTCAATAGTTCACATAAACAATCTTAAAGAGTAAGTTTCTTATGTTATACTTATTTAGTTTAAATTTTTTTAATTTTCAAACAAATGAACAAAATATTTTTAACACATTGTGTATCTGTGTTTCTAATAATATTTTTGTAACATTTTAGGGTAGAAATTCTGCTTTTAACCTGCCTATTGCTGTTGTAAGTACTCCAAATTTCGGGACATTTATTTGCTGAGTAATTTTCAATAAAAAATTCAATTTTAACTTTATTGATAAATCTTCTGCCTGTTAAATAGGTCATTTTAATAGATTTCAATGACCTTACACAGTAATTACTGATCGGTCTGTAAATTATAATATAGTTTTAGAGTGATGAACTTTTTGGATTCCATGATTCCTTTGTTCATATTTGCATGTTGTAATTACAATATAACCCCAAATTTTGTTTTCCAAAACTAAGTAAATAATTGAAAACCCTTAGTCTGTAAAATAGATGTTTCTGGTCAATCTTGTCAGATTAAAAAAAAAGTTGGACCATCATGAAAAACATTGAGTCTAATGTAATAACGTTTTGAAAAATATCAAATATATTAAAAGTCAATATGCCCAATTGGTTTGTGCACTCCTTATAGAGTAATTTACTGACTGGTCTGTAAGTTATACAATAATTTCAAAATGATGTACTGTTTGGATTACATGATTCCTTTATTCATATTGCATGTTTTAATTACAATATTACCCTAAATTTTGTTTACTAAAACTAAGTAAATAAGTGAAAATCCTCAGTCTGTAAAATAGATGTTTCTGGTCAATCTTGTCAGATTAAAAAAAAAATTGGTATTTTATTTTCTAATAGTTAGTGGATCGCCATGGAAAATAACAAGTCAAATTCAATAATGGTTCAAAGGTTATGCAAAAGTCAATATTACACCAAAACTAATTAAGTCAGGTAAAACCCTCAGTCTGTAAAATAGATGATTCTGGGTAATCCCGATACATTAAATTTTTTTTTTTTGGTAATTTATTTTTTTATGGTTGTGGAATCTCTATGAAAAACTTCAAGTCAAATGTAATAATAGTTCAAAAGTTATTCAAGAGTCAATATGACACCAAAACTAAGTAAATAAGTAAAAACCCTTAGTCTGTAAAATAGACGATTCTGGACAATCCCGACAGGATTAAAAAAAAAAATTGTTTTTTATTTTCTTATAGTTGTTGAATCTCTATGAAAAATTCCAAGTCAAAAGTGATAATGGTTCAAAAGTTATTCAAAAGTCAATATGATCCAAAAATACTTTCTTTATCGCTGCCATAACACTGCAAATTTTCCATACTTAAGTCCTATACCTTTCATCAAAAAATCATCCATTTTTTCACTACAAAAAATTCAATAACTTTAGATCTGCTTAACTTCAAAGGCTGAATGACCCCTCATTTTTTAAGTCAAGTCAAGCTCTATACAATGATGTAAACTTTATATGCTTATTCAAAGTTAGAGGCTCCATCAATAACGATTTCCCCTTGATTGATTTCGTACAAATAAATAAGTAAAAGTTAAAATAAAATAATTTTAATTTCTTCTCAAATTTTTTTACTTTTAATCCGATGGCTTATTACTAAAACCAAGATTACTAAATGTACAGGATGTGCTACAATGAAAACTATATACTTGCATGAAAACATAAATACATATTTCTCTCCGTAAAATTTGCATTTACATCAAAAACATTTTGCGCAATGCATTTTAATTTATTTCATGACACCTTCGCCGGTGTCTTCATAGTTAATAGACTTAAACTGGGTTGGAAACACGGAATTTTGCGCAACAAAAACTATATTAGGTTGAAAATGCAATCACGTGACATTGACCGTGCACAACACATAAATATACAATGGCTGTTGAAGGAGGAAACTGTGATGATATATGTGATAGTGAATTTATAATGCTTTTGGAAACCTTTGAAAAAGATCACAAACTTAAAAATTATCTGAAACTATTTTAGAAGATGTGAGTTTTTTATACTGTATACAAGTATTTAAGATTTTTATGAGTTACACAAGCAAAACTTTCAAAAGTGTAAAGTTTTGTTTGTGTAACTCATAAAAACCTTAAATACTTGTATACAGTATAAACAACTTACTTACCTAACATACACTAGAGTTTAACGTTTTTTACTTTGAGTTAAAATTTTGTTTATTTAAATATTAGTTTGATTGGATAATTAATTTAATTTGAATAAGATAAATGAATACTGTATCTTTCATACAGTTTTTTAAAATTGTTTTTAGCTTAACCCTGGAACATTCCGTTTGCGTCAAAGTTTGTAAAAGTAAAAGAGGGCTAAAACTGCACAAATCTAAAAAACACCCCAACAACGATATAGCTGCTGGGAATGCTAAAAATTTGGAATTAAACTTTAACATCGAGATTTTGTTTTCATTAATACAAAAAGTGTTTTGCAAGATTATGGAAAGCTCCTTTTATGGCAAACAAATTTTTGCTCTAATTACACCTATAATATGTGATAAGCAAAAGTATGTATTGGAATATCTCGGAGGTTATGTTTTTCAGAAAAATAAACAAAAAATCAAAATTCTCAAACTAATAATACTCAACTACAACAAACAGTGTCTATATTAAAAAGCTGTCGAAATGAAACAAAAAATATAACTAACAAAAAGCTTGTCAACACTTTTAATCGTGGTGGACTTACTGCCATTACAGTTGAGTTTGAACAAATTTTATTAATAGCAGAAAAAATATTTCTTTTATATACAGAACAGTCAAAGCTTACAAAAAATATAGACATAGATTTTTTAACTAAAAAAACGAACTGTGATAAAGATTTGGATGAATATTACAGGGCTATTATTGAAAAATGTGATTTGAAAATTGAAAAAGATAGTCAAAAATCATTTTGCATTTAATGCAAGCTTTATATTTTCAAGTTCGATGCCATTCGTTTGCTAAGGACATTGTTAATAAGCATAAAGCAAAAAACAAAACAAACAAAAACAGGAGATCAATTAAAGAAACAATTACACAAAAACATGAAACAATCATATAGACTAAAAGAAGACCATTAAAAAAAACGAAAAGCATTAAATGTTTTTCGTTTTTTCTATTCTAAAAAGAGTTTATTTTACAAAAGTAAAAATCAACTTTGTATATTTGCAGTCAAAGAAAAGACTTATGTTATTTGCTCATTTATGTACTTTTTATCTTTTATTGTTGTATAATTTTTTAAATATATATATATATATATATATATATATATATATATATATATATATATATATATATATATATATATATATATATATATATATATATATATATATATATATATATATATATATATATATATATATATATAGAGAGAGAGAGAGAGAGAGAGAGAGAGAGAGAGAGAAAGAGAGAGAGAGAGAGAAAGAAGGAGAGATTTGGCATACAAATTTATTGTTTTAAAAATAACAGGAGTAATCATACCTCCACACATGTAACGATGTAGTTTAATCATTGTTATAACAACATCTCTTATACTAAATAACTGTATAAGAGATGTTGCAATACCACGAACCATGAAAACATGATCATGAGAGGCAAGTTCTCATTTTTGTAGTGTAGCAAAGTTTAAGTCTGGGTCTCCTAAATCCACAAACCCAATCAGCTGATTACTATTCTATAATTTATAATTATAGAATAGTAATCAGATTATAATTTTTTTAATCTCTTAGTGTTCTCAGGCTTGGCAACACAAGTATTTTGCAATTTCTAATTTCTTGGTATGCAGAAGGTGATTTTAATGCGATGTATAAACAGTACTTTATTAACATTGGGTGATACCTAACTCATGATGAGGAAACTCTAAACAACTTTTTTGTTCTTGCCTAAACAAATTCATAAAATCACTAATATTATGTTTAGTATCAGAGATAATTGAAAGAAAATCATTATGTGATTCACTGTCCATCATAAATATATTTATATATATGTATACATATATATATATATATATATATATATATATATATATATATATATATATATATATATATATATATATATATATATATATATATATATATATATATCTATACAAATTAAAAAAAAGCAAATGTTTGTCATATACGTATTTCAAAATCATCTGGCTTAAAGTACTTTTCACAAGCAAAGACTTTCCCAGAATAGATTTCCATTTTAAATTGTTGGTCAATCACACTCCCTTTTGTAATAGAATTTAACCATTCAGATCGCCGTTTTTGATGAGCAGGATCTGCAGAACTTGAATGAGGAAGTTTAAATATTCCAACACCTTTTATTCGTTTTGAAGTACCACAGTTTGTTATACTGCAATTTTCTCCAGGCATGTTTTGCTTTAAAATAATACTGAATAAATATCTGATAACCAAAAAATCAATTACAAACAATTACTACATATAATATATAGAATGTAATAACTATTAAAACTTATCATAACGACTTCCTTGCGTTATATAACAAACTCTTATGTTACTATGTAGTAATACTCGTCAGTAAAGCATTTTATATTTGTAGAATACAATGAACTAAAATAAATGCTTTTTTCTTCATATATATTTGTAAATCACATGTTTAAATATAATCTGACTTGAAGTACATCTCCAGACTATCAACGAGTTTATAAAACAGTATTCAGTTATTTATTTTGCTAATTAATCTTAATGAGTAAACTAAATGAATTTCTAATTTATACTCTAATAAGACAGAAAACGTGTTTGCTTTATGCTCACAATCCGCAATACATCAATCATTTTATGATCTCTAAAATTGCTTATAAATCTTAAAAAAATAGTTTAGAATCTATATTAACAATTTTACTTTTATTTTCAACAGTTTGTTTAATGAACTTCATGCCAAAATTGAATATTGTTACAAGCATTATACAACCTTAATAAGTTTAATTGTGCACAGTCAGACTTGATTTACGCTTTATTTTTGAGTCAATAATGAACAATGAACTTTACGGAGTTTTCAAACCAGTTTAAGTCTATTAACTATGGTGTCATGAAATAAATTAACCCACTTAATAAATTAACTCCCGTAGCGTAAAAAGTTATCCGGGGAGTTAATCTATTATGAAAAAGATTAACACCCTTTGAAACAAATTAACCCCTGTTGGCGAAACAAATTAACTCTCCATAATATTTTAACTCCCTCGCAACATTATATACGAATTACAGAGAAAGTTTTGCAACTTGATGTTTTCCAAATGTGTTTGTTTTTAAATATGTTAATTTGTGTTAATATGGATATAATAACTGTAGCACTATATATAACTTAAGCATTATTAAATATTTATACATTTAATATATATGTATATTGAATATTTTTACCGATATATTACTATTCGATATATATGTATATCGAATACTACTATCTATCGAATACTACCATCTATAATTTCTACTTATTTATTTAGCTAATTTCTGATACTGCGGGTAACAGTAATATATATACTATATATATAAGAAAAGATATACGCTATGTGAGTCTAGATATGATGACGCGTAGCAGTGAAACATATGCAATAAAAATGATGTCCATTCCATGATGTTCACTATTTGGAAAAAATTAAAAAGGCAACAATCAGATAGATGTGCGGTGCAACTCTAAAAACAAAAAAAGAAGTGGTGATCTTATATAGAGGTTAGGAATAGAGAGTGTATCTCAAAGGGTGCATCATTGAAGATAAAGGTCGTTTAAAGGTGTATAAATTATGTTGGTGCGCAATGCCACCGTCACGTGCCAGACATTTTTGTTTTTGTAATGTCACATCTTATTATATATTTTTTATTTTAACAGATTATATGTTTATATATGAATCATCCTAAAATCATTTATTTGTTTTCCTGTATATTGAAATTTCGTTCAATTATTATAACCATAGGAATTATAGTTGATTATATGCTGTGTTACAAACGAGACGCAAAAGTCATTGCATTAAACCTGTTGTTTTGCAACAGGTTTAATGCAATGATTTTTATCTTAAAACAAAACAACACAAAACATTAATTATCAGGCTCTTTATTCTCTTTGTTAAAACTGTCAGCTTTATATCGAACCTTCGCTCTTTTGAGCAAGTCTCCAACATTAAAATCAATGACATCCTTCGTCAAATTTTTTGTAGGATCCAGAAACGCTCTTAAAAATGAAAATATTCTGCGTGAAAAGATATCAATAACTAATGATAATTGACAAACAATTATGAGTTCAGCTAGTTTTATGGAGGCCAATAATACCAATTAGTATTAATTGCGATCAGCAGCAATTGATGAGGAAACCGAAAATGTTTTTTTCAGACATTTGTTCATTAAATGATTAGTTATTATTAAGTATTCATTACGGGTTTATAATTCGAGCAACAACAATTATTGAAAATACATACCTAGCAAGCAACGATAATGCACTGTCTTTGCAAATGCTCTTTTTCCAGATATTCAATCCTTGCTAAATAGGTTTTGGACATAAAAGCATCTAATGCAAGCCTTACAGTTGCTCGCAAATTCTTACCTGCAAGTGCCTTTATAGCTATTTTCTATATAAAAAAAGTTATAAATTTTATTTTGATTAAGGAAAACATTCTTTTCGAAATATTCTAATTAACTCACAAAAAAAAGTCAAGAAATTTGGATGTATGCAAAAAAATGTTTAAAAAAACAGTACAAAAAAGTTTTGATGGGGCAATTATATCTTATATACAATGCAAGGTTACTACTTACAACTATAAAAGTTATTATCGCCTCCGTCAAAACGTTTTTATTATTTTTTTTTAATTTCTAATTTAATTTACAAAGTTTACTCCTTTTAGACTTTCCAATCTGTTTCAAACGAATTTTCATCCTAATTCCAGCTCATAAATTTTAAACCGTTCGATACTATGATGATATATTTTTATCTTTGATGATACATATTTTTATCTTGTCTCGCTGAAAGTAAGTAAACTTACTTTTTTGAATAGATGATATATCTTTATCTTTGATGATATACATTTTTATCTTTGTCTCGCTTCAAATTAGTAAACTTACTTTTCTGCATAGATGAATTTAAAAAAGTAAATGAAACAAAGACAGGAAGATTCTCTTTTCTGAAGAGTATTCTATCTAATTTTACATTAGTAGAAGATTCTTTCTTATTGTAAGGTGATGGTGACTTCTTAACTTCTTAAACTGGACTTAAAGAAAAAAGAAAACCTCAAGTACTGTTGCGATCATCAGAAGATGAAACATCCTCAGCTGTCGTTGCAAAATCACCCAACTCCTGTGCTTCCTCGCGGGTGCCTTGATGAAGCAAAAACTCCACTATTGAGTATGTCACCCAAGTAAGCTCAGGTGATTCATGTTGTTTAAAATAGAAATCTAAAGACTTCGATTCGTTTAGTGGTCAGAAGATTTGATGATATAAAGTATCAACCCATGGACAAGGCACAATGGTTTTCCACTCTTAACCATTTTCTTTGACAACACATGCAGCCCAATATCTAAAGAAAAGATAAGCAATATTATTCATTGCAAAGTCAATCAATTTAGACCACACAGACTCATTTATCATCGCGATTATCCAAAATTCTGGAGTTTTAATCCTTTTAAGAAGTTATACTCTTTAAATGTACTCTCATTTCGTATGAATAAATTGAAAGCAAACAAATATTCATAACAACTAAGGGTGGGGAGGCTGAACTTAAGGAGCCAGAGGTTTATGAAAAAAGCCAGAGCCATGGGAGCCAAAACGAGTCAGAGACCATAAAAAATGACCAGCTACTCTGCTTCACTGTGTGTTTGCGTTGTAGATTTCTGGTCTTACATCCAAACCATGTCTATATGATAATTTATAAAGTTAATAAAAGTGGTAATGGTACTTACATCCTACCCCCAAAATGTTTTTTTTTGTAATATATAAAATTAAAAGTAAAAAATAAAAAAATAAGGAGCCCAATAGTAAAAAACTTGAAAGTTTCATACCTTTACTTACTTATAGCCAAACGATACCTTTTTTCTCCGCCTCAATTAATATTAATATTGACTCACCCACCCCTAATAGCATTGAATAAAAAGGACATTTATTTATTAAAACTACTCAAACTTGTTTTTACATCATGCTTAAAATTTATTACGTTGTTTTTACATCATGCTTAAAATTATAACATAACTATTTCGATATGGTAAGCAAACACGTTTTCGAATTATATCAGTTCTTTGAATAAAACATTTTATGGGACAGGCATTTTCTTTAATATAATATATATCTCTTGGTCTCTTGAGTCAACGAAATGAGTTAAAAAACAAGATCTCTTGAAACAAGAAAATGGGTAAAAAATATTCAAGTGCAGATTTTGGATAAAATTTACATTAAAAGCCTCCATCTTAACATATAGCAGTGACATTAATAATACCATTTCGAACCAAATAACATGAATCTTTTTTACCAACTTGTTTTTTGAAAATACTTTCTTCCTTTCAAGTTGGATTATCTTCAAGCTCACTTAGTCTCATAACAATTTGCATAACTGGATTATGTTTTCCCCGAACTAATCGTTTTATCTCATACAAGTAGTTTTCAAACTGAAAAGCAGATATTTCATCTAAACTACACTGAAAATATTCCACATCATCAGCATTGTGTAGCAGTCCATGTACATTATATACACAAAAAGAAGAGCCAAAATGATTTTTGGAATTGTTTACAAAGTAATTAAGTAACTGTCTAGCTGACTCAATGTTACTGTTTCGTTTTATAGTGTTCTTCTTGCATAGCATTCGAATAGCAACTGACAAACTCAAAAAATGCTTGTAACTTTGTTTACTTAACACACTTTTTAGTGCAACCAAACCAGTGTAAAGAAGAAAACTACGTAGCTCGGTAGCTTTCCACCAATTCAATTCTGATAATGACCTTGGTTGGCGGACAAAGTCACTTGCCAATCTTCCATTGAATTTTAATAACTGCTCAGAAATTACATTTTGCTGTGCAGAAGACAACCGACCATCAAATATACCACTTTATGTACCTTTAAAAAAATATAATATACGCCGTACCACTCCAAGACAAACTAAATGCATATAGTCTAATACAAAATCTTGTATAAAATTAATTGGCAATAGAAGCAGACATGAATCTTTCCAGCTTCGAATATTTCCAGCTTCTGTAACAAGATTTCATACCCTCTACGTCCTGCGGACGTCTGATGGACGTCTATTTTCAATCAATAAAACGTATAATAATAGACTTCCGTAAGACGTCCGTAGTACGTACAACTGGATTAGGGGACGGACGGATATCTGTGTGTGTGTGTGTGTGTGTGTATGTGTGTGTGTGTGTGTGTGTGTGTAAATATAAATAAGTAAAAACACTTATCTAATTTTCCTCGACAGTTAAAATTAGATAAGTGTTTATACTAATTTACTACTGCTCTGTTCTTTAAGAACATTAAGCACTCTATTTGTACAATACACGAGGTAAATTTCACGCTTAAATGAGTTATTTCGATAAAATAATTAAATAAATTTAAACAAAAGCAAAGTAATCACTGGGTTGCTATATGTTTAAAAATTTTAAATTTTGAATAATAATGTTATTTGTGTGTGTTGTTTTTGTTTTAAATTTCAAATTAAAGTCAGGCCTCATACTTTCTATATAAATGGCAGCTAATCTACACTTTGATAAAAGCGTCGAATTGTCTCTGTAAGTAACAATAACAAAGTTGATTTAACATACATAAATAAGTAGTAATGTGATGAAATTTAACATTATTAATATTGTTGTTATTTTAAAATTACTTCTTTAGTTTTAGTTAATAAAAAGTTAAAAAGCAATAATTCAATTATTGTCATTTATCCTATAAGTTCACAACAATTTTACTAACTTGTAATTCATTGTGTTACAAAGAACAAAAAGACAAACCTCTACAACTAGCATGTTTTGAATCAAATCCAAACACACCATCAAGTAACCAAGAATTTAAATATTGTTTTAAAACTTTTCAATATTTTTTAGATGTGTTACCTCAAGAAAACATTGACATACTCTTTTATTAGTTGTACAACTTATAATGAAATCCAACAACGACTTCTAAAAATAAAGACATAACATTAAAGGTTATGTTTGACAAAGCTAGTAAAATATCTTTCAAAGCAAAATAACACGAACTCAACAGCTGCATCTATCTTAAAACCAACATTAGCAACTACTACTAGTAGCATAAATCCAATTTTTCATTAGTCTAATTTTAATATCACAATCAATAAACATTCAATAAAAGTTCTTATTGAGAGTGGAAGCTCTGATAGCTTTATTTACCCTAAACTAATCAACCAACTCTCTCTCTCAAAGTATAATCAACTCACATCTTAGTTCAAATGGCATCAGCTTTGCCAACCCCTATTGTTGAAATTTGTTTAGTTGATATAAAAATTTTATGACATAAAATCGCAATGCAAGACTACATAATAAGGACAGTTTGTGTGCTGATATTATTCTTAGTATTGATTTTCCGTCCCAACACAAAAATGTAATGCTTAATTTTAGTGGAGTGAGAGCATCTCTTGTATTTAAACTTTGAACACATTAGATAAACACATGAAATACATTAAATATAAAGCTACGTTAAATTTAAATTCTCTGAATCTGTTTGAAAAACTGACATCTGACTGTAAACTAATAGCCTCAAAATGTTGCCTCTACACTGAAGACAGAAAATTTTTTAGCTCTTAAGAGCAACGCCTTTACAAAGAAGGAATTATCGAACTTTCAACACCACCATGGAGATCACAAGTCATTGTAACAAACAAGAAATCTAAAAAGTGCCTAGTCATAAACTATTAATTATTATTCATTTTAAACTATTTAAACTATTTATAATTAATCATAACACATAACACATAACACATAAACCATTAATTATTAATCATAAAGTATTAATCATTTTACATTTCTTGATGTCTACCCTCTACCACAAGTAATTGAACTTGTAAACAAAATTTTGCAATATCGATACTTGAGCACCATTGATTTGAAATCAGCCTATCACCAGATCCCAAACAAGAATATCGTTTGTATACTACATTTGAAGCTGATAGAGATTTACATCAGTTCATGTGTATGGCTTTTAGTGTGACAAACGGAGTAACTCAATTTAAAAAAACAGTGGGCAATTTTTTTCCTGATGAGATATTGAAAGACTTTTGCTTATCTTGATAATTTGACAATCTGTGGAAAGATGCAAAAAGATCACGACGACAACTTCAAAATGCTTCTTAATAGCTAAAGCAAAAAATTTAACTTACAATAACAAAAAGTGTAAATAAATCAAGACCACTACTAATAAAAAACCTCATAAGAACTCTTTACGTATCAAAGATGTTCTGCTAATGGATATTCAATCCTTTATAGCTTAAACAACCTGGCAAGGTGTTATTAAAGAGATAGGTTAAAAATTCTAAGTACAAATTTGATGCAGATGAGGTATTCCTAATAAAAGCAAACCCACAATATGCCCTTACTTAGCATGCCAACGGTCGTGAATTTATGGTTTCTATTCGTCACCTTGCACCACTAACTTAAGACTCACATACAGTTAACTTACTGTTAAACACGGTATCTAAGTTCATCGGAACAATCTACTGCACATCTGTTACAAGAACCAGATAAGACTGCACACTAGTTACAAAAATCGGATAATACTGTGTCATTGGATCTTCCTACACATCCAGTGAGTCTCGCCCTGTCATGTTCAATAAGGTGGAAAGTGATATTTACCAAGATAATCAACTCGAAAGCGTACGACTCCAAATCGGTTAGATCTTTGAACAACAGACTACTTAACACTTAGAAAATGCCGGGGAGAATGCGATGAAGTCAATCACTATTATTATTGTTTCATAATATTTTTTATTGTTTTAAGTAATAAAATACTAAAAAGGTATTATTCAGTTTATGTCATTTATCCTTCGAGTCCACGACAAGCTAAAGCAATCTTTTAAATAATATTACTCAGAATAAAAACTACTTTATTTAATTTAAGTAACCAGGATATGTAGATTAAATATTTTTCTTAAAATATTCAACTAAAAGCAACAGGTTTAATGCAATGATTTTTTGCGTCCCGTAAGTAACACAGCATATAATCAACTATAATTCTTATGGTTATAACAATTGAACGAAAATTCAATATACAGGAAAACAAATAAATGATTTTGGGTTGATTCATATATAAACATATGATCTGTTAAAATAAAATGTGACATTACAAAAATCAAAATGTCCCGTATATAACAGTGGCATTGCCCAACATAATTAAAACACCTTTAAACTACCTTAATTTTCAATGATCAGACACACTCACTATTCTTAGTCTCTATATAAGATCACCACTTCTTTTCTTATTTTTAGAGTTGTACCGCACATCTATCTGATTGTTGTCTTTTCAATTTTTTCTAAATAGTGGATATCATTATATGGACATCATCTTTATTGCATATGTTTCACTGCTACGCATCATTATAAACTAAACTCACATAGTGTATATCTTTTCTTTATGCTTTAATAATATACTTCTTGCTGTTAGAAGTGGATATATATATATATATATATCCACTTCTAACAGCATATATATATATTTATATATATATATATATATATATATATATATATATATATATATATATATATATATATATATATATATATATATATATATATATATATATATATATATATATATATATATATATATATATATATGTATATATGTATATATATATGTATATATGTATATATGTATATATGTATATATGTATATATGTATATATATATATATATATATATATATATATATATATATATAGCAATAAAATAGTAGAAATTATAGATAGAGTATTTGATATACATATATATCGAATAGTAATATATCGGTAGAAATATTTAATATACATATATATCAAATGTATAAATATTTAAGAAGATATATATATATATATATATATATATATATATATATATATATATATATATATATATATATATATATATATATATATATATATATTGTTACTGTTATTATATCCATATCAATACTAAGTAAGGTATTTAAAAATAAACACATTTGGAAAACATCAAGTTGGAGTACTTTTTCCGTTATTCGTATAAGTTGTTCCAAGGAAGTTAAAATATTATGGGGAGTTAATTTGTTTCGCCGACAGGGGTTAATTTATTTCAAGGGGAGTTGATCTATTTCGAAATAGATTAACTCTTTGAATAACTTTTTATGCTACGGGAGTTAATTATTTATAGGAGTTAATTTATTTCATGACACCGGACAAAAAAAGTGGTGGTGGTCGTGAACAAGAACGTAACGATGACAGTTTTCAAGATATTTTTTAAATCTGTAATCTGAAATATTTTTCAGATTGTCTTTACTGTTAATTGTGTATTCTAATTATGTATTAAGATGAAACTGTTGCCGTTTCTGTTATGTTTTTTCAACTTTAAAATCCAGACTCCATGATTCTTCAACAATTTATAAATGTTACATTATGCTCAAAGCATAATTTAGCGTCTTTATAACATTAAGAACCTGTTTTGAACGTTCAAAAGTTGTTATTTATATAACCGATCTCCGCAGCGATATCGGCATCACTTTTATACGCATATGAAACCTAATTTGAAATACTGTAGAATTCTGTAAACTGTACTTAAACAGAACGTCTTATTTAAATTTCTATGGGACGTCTCTATTGGACGTCCGAAAAAGACGTCGTTAAACGTCTATACAACGATGTGTTTTGAACGCGTCCAAGACGTTTCGTCTAAACGTTTTTGGTACGCCCCTGAGCCGGCTGGTAAAAGCTGAAAGTGCAAATGAAAAACTTAGTTAAGTTAAAGAAAAGATATCCAGCATAAAAAAATTGAAGGCAAAAGTTTCGACAGATAACAACAACCTTAAACTAAAATCTATTTATATAGAAGATCGAAATCAAAGAAACAACTTGCATATTGATGGTTTATCAAAGAAAAAAAAATTAGAAAAAATCCAAAGAAAAAGTAAAGAAACTCTTTGCTGAAAACATGAGTTAGAGTTTAAAATAATAATCGCTAATGAGCATTTGTTTTGAAACTGCACGACTACGAGGACAAAAAAACACTGATAACGCATCGAACTAAGAAGGTGATAGTATTATTATTAAAAATTGTAGCACTACTAAATAAAATCGAAAAGAGATTTGTTCCGGCAAAATTTCATAGCCAAAATGGTTTGTATGCTAAAGTTGTTCATAACAATCCCATTGTTCATAGATTCGGACAAAATAACTGTGAAAGCACAGAAAATGCAGTACCTCAGGATAAATAATTTAATTATATATTTGTAGGTAAGTTATCATATACTAAATTCATTTAAAAATGGATTGGAATAATATTTTTCAACAAGTTTATGAAAATATAAACTTTGTCTATTTTGAAGACAATTTAATAAATAACAAAAATATTTTTCAAGAAACTTAAGGAATTTAATGAAAACACCGTATTTTGGTCGGTAAGAATTTAAGGGACAAAATAATATTTTTCAAAATTATAATATTTATAAACGAATAATATTTTTCATCAAATAATATTTTTCAACAAACAATATTTTCAGCAAATTTTATTTTCAACAAATAATATTTTTTTATTTTCAACAATATAATATTTTTCAACAAATAATATTTTTAAACAAATAATATTTTTCAACAAGGTTTTGAAAATATAAATTTTGTCTATTTTGAAGGCAATCTAATAAATAACAAATATTTTTCAGGAAACTTAAGGAATTTAATGAAAACACCGTATTTTGATCTTTAAGAATTCAAGAGACAAAAAGAAATAAATTCCTTTTCGATATTGAAAATAAATTTTAGGAGCATAAACCAAAACTTTGACAAGTTTAAAGAATTCTTAGATATTATATATTACAAGTTTGACGTCTCTTTCAGAGTCCGTCTAATTAAAAATTAATTAGTCAGTAATAAAAACAGAGGAGGAGTTGGTATTTATGTTTAAGACAAATAATTCATATAAAATAAAAAATAAAGTATCAAATTTTAATTATGAAAGTCTATTTATTGAAAAATAAGTAACAAAAATATTTTAGTTGGGTGCGTATATCAACCGCCTAAGATAAAATTAAATTGTTTGAACAATTTATAAAAAAACAAAAACTCAAAAACAAAAAAAGGAAAAAAAAAATTTGCATATTGCCGGTGACATAAATTTGAACGCTTTGACATGTTAAAAATATCCAAAATCAAAATTTTTTTGACATGCTTTTTAAAAATAACATCTTACCAGATATAAATAAATCAACTAGTTAACTAAAAGTTCGGCAACTGCAATCAATAACATCTTTGTTAGCAATTAAATTAAGAAACGTCATTTTAGACCATTACCGGATTAACCATAGACGATTTCGGAGTTAGCGTAGCCATCTTGGAAAAATATTTTTAGGGGCGCAAGTTGAACTTTGAACTTTCCGTTTTTATGCGAAATGTCACATAAAAGTATTCAAATTTTCTGAATTTAAGATCGAAATAACTCATAGATTGTTAGTCTATTCTTGGTTTAAAATTATTAGGAAAAAAAGTTAAACTTGTTGCAAGAGCTTTTGCTGCTATGGAACTTATTCTTGAAAATATATCTTTACAATTTAAAACCAAAAGAAAAAGTGATATTATACCTTTTTTATGGTTTAAATTTTTTATTATAAAATAAGTTTATGCCTTTTTTAATTAAGTATACATACAATTTATATTGAACAGTATAATTAAGCTTTTAGTATTTTAATTGGTACAGACTATACCGTATGAAAACTTTGAATCGTCAACTCACTTTAGTACATACATTTTATTACAGTGAATTGTTTGATCTAAAAATTAGTTATTAGTTTGAAACTATTTAATATTTATATTGCTTTTTTTTAAAATAAAAGTATTAAGTAAGTAATATCTACTATGTAATATAATGCCAAGCTATAGCAGATGTGCAGTTGGTGTCTGTAATAATGACAAAAGATACCCTGACAAAATAATAAAACATAGCAACTTAATAATGCACAAGTTGGCATGGATACATCATGTTAGCACTGTCACTTCCTTGAAAAAAAATCTACAAAAGAAAATCCTTATCCAACTTTGTTTTTAAAAACACCATAATAGCACCAAAAAAGAGAAAAGTACCCTTTCCACGAAACTCAACTATTAATTTAAAAAAAGTTTTAGATATGAAAGAAATTAATACAAATTTGTTAGATGGTTGTTGCAGTTTTAGTGTTGACTGTGGCGATTCTGAGTTGAATTTTGCTGTTGCAGATGAAAGAGAAACAGCAAAATCTAGTGAATTTCTATTGTCTGTCCCAATAATGTTTTGCCAGTTGACACGTGAAAATGATGTACAGTTTTTTAAAGGTTTGCTAACTAAAGTTTTCAAAAGTGTCTTTAATTATCTCAAACATAAAGCTTCTGTTATGACGTATTGGGACGGCAGCAACAAAAATTTAAAATTAAGAAAAAAATCAAGTTCTGTTGAATTATCAAAGGCAATATTATTGTCTCCTGATTATGATGTTGATCCAAGTTTACTTGAATTGCGTAAAACTAGACCCAAAAGAAAATTATCTCTCGAACAAGAGTTGCTTTTAGTTCTCATGAAACTTTGCCTTGGCCTTATGGTAGAAGATTTAAGTTTTCGCTTTTAAGAATCTCCAGGAAAAATATCCCAAATCTTTTGAACTTGAATAAGACTTATGTCATAAGAACTGAGTGTTCTGATTATATGGTCATCTTCAATGCAAATTAAAACAGCTTTGCCAAAATGTTTCATAAAGCTTTTTCTTAATGTTCGTACTATAATAGATTGCACTGAGGTATTTATGGAAACTCCAAGTAGTCTTAGTGTTCAAACTTGTTTATATAGTAGTTATAAGCATCATTGCACTGTAAAGTTTTTAGTTGCAATAACACCAAACGGTGCAATATCATAGATATCTCCAGTTTATGGGGGACGTGCCTCTGATGTGTTTATTGTACGTGAGTCTGGTTTTCTAGACATGCATGAACCAAAAGACCAGATAATTGCTGACAGAGGGCTTAAAAGAAAAACAGATTTGGCTATGAAGCAATCTACATTATGCATACCACCAAGCGCAGTTAAGGGCAACCAGATGACAACTAAAGATGTAAGAAATACATCAAATATTGCTCATGTAAGGATTTTTGTTGAGCAAGCAATAAAGCGTATGAAAGAATTTCATATTTTAAAAAGGCAGCAAACAGTTTCTTTTTTACCAGTTTTTAATGAAGTTGTTGTTGTAATTGCTAGTGTAGTAAATTTGAAAAAGCCATTAGTTAAATAATAACATTTTTTAGCTTATTTATAAATTTTTGAGTTTTTGTGGATTTTTGTGGGGTTTTTTTGTATCTTATACTTTTTTCATGTAAACTTGTTTCTTAAAGAAAAGAAATGCCGATTGTTTTGAAAAATGACTCTTTTTAATTTTGAGTTTCTATATTGTATAAAAAAATATAATTATTATATTTTTTTATACAATATAGAAACAAAAAACTTTAAAATCTGATTTTTTGAAAATATCTGCACCAGCCGATAGTTATCTTGGCCGATGCATCGGTGCACCCCTAATATACATATATCTATATCTATAACTATAATGTATATATATATATATATATATATATATATATATATATATATATATATATATATATATATATATATATATATATTTTTAACAAAAGAATTAACTTTGTAGCAAAATTCACAAGAAAGATAGTTAAACACGTACTACACACGTACTGTTTTGAACAACCTTTCTTTTTATGTTTATTTTATGAACGTTCTTTTATATATATATATATATATATATATATATATATATATATATATATATATATATATATATATATATATATATATATATATATATATATATATATATGTAACACATCCTTGTGGAACAAGCGGAAAACAACCATGTTGAATCATAAACTAAAACACCCTAGTCCCGAATAAGTTTCAATAACTTAAAAAATCTTTAATATATTTATATAAACAAGACTAAACATATTCGACAGACTTCAAATCTCGTTCAAGTCTTTCATTGTTAAAATATTTACCCAATAAACCTCCCTTACTAACTTTAAATGGTCTAATTCTTTAGTCGACAAACTTTTAAAAGAGTAAAGGTAACAAAACTATATAATACATATGATATAAAAACATTTTGTGTTTTAATATAATTAGTATTACAATCAGTTGGCTATTGATAGTTGAATATCGATAAGCGTTAAGAGCAAGTCTAAAAACGTTTGTTCTTAAGTTTCGTTTTTTTTTATATTGAACCCGCTCTCAAAGTGTGATGGCCTTCATAAAGATCTTAGTAAGACTAAGCCCTTGCGAGGAACGCACTGACAGTTTTACTCCGTACAGATAATTTTGAAAAAAATAAAGATATTTTAGAATTCTTTGTCTCTACTACTACCAAAAAAAGAACGTTCATAAAATAAACATAAAGAGAAAGGTTGTTCAAAATAGTACGTGTGTGATACGTGTTTGACTATCTTTCTTGTGAATTTTGCTATAAAGTTAATTCTTTTATTAAAAAAACATATTTTTCCTCTGGGATTTTTACCCGGGTGCTTATGTTGCTCGTCTTTTAATCAAATACATAAAAATGTCAAATTAACAATATTTTGATTTTGTTTATTTTTAATGTTTTGACATTTCACGGAACGGGGTTTAACGCTCGCTTTTGTACATAACCCAAAAACATACCATTAATACACTTGTTCATAAGATAACCTTCTTTTATGTACCACAAAAAAAATACGGTTGGGAATTAAAAACTTCAAAAAATAAGTTATCTATTTGCCTATACATATCTAATCTGTGAATAGACACAACATTTATTTATACTGCTCTACCTCTTTATGAAAATTAGAAGACTTATCGGCATTTCTATTAAAAAATTAAAATAGGGTGCGCTTGAACCTCCTGCCATCCCGATTGTAGAACTTGTATTTTTTATTTTCAATTCGTTTTGTTATTAATTAAAATACATAACAACTTAAAATGAAAGGCCTAAAGAATACAATATTTATTAAAAGTAAAATACTTAATTAGAAACAATATGTCAGGGCCAGAGGTTTTACTCAAAAATCTTTACTTAATAAGGCACCAAGAAAATTTGAAGACATTCTTTTTTGCCAATCTTGTATAAATTTATACATAATAAAATTATTGTTAAAAGGCATTAGAAAAACATGATTATTATAACTATAACATTTAATATTATAATATACAAATTATTTAATTAATTTTAAATTTAATTATACCAGTTATAAAACTTATTCTGATATCTGTTCAATTTGTTCGTGTGAAAGTTTATACCGGATCAAGGAAACTACACATTAAATGTTACTTGTTCAACAAGTTGTTGAGCAAGTTTTTCCTAAAATTTTTTTAGGAACAAGTAACACAAAAAAACAATTTTTTAACAAAACAATTTGTGGTATAAACAAAGTTTATTACGTATTTTAAAACACACTACATACAAAAAATAATAAACTAGCTAGTATTTCCGGTTAAAAACCATAAATAATATATGTTAAAAATTGTTCCAAAACTTTTTTAAGAAATTGCATACTTACTGATTATTAAAGTTTTTTATTGTATGTCTGGTAAGGAAACAAGACATTATGAGCATATCCATTCAGTACTGTTTTTGTTTTCAATTTCAATTACACCTTTACATTTAATATAGAACTAACCTTCACAAAGATTACACTGGATACCTTTACAATGAAATTGCTTGTTAGAGTCAATTTCACACTTTTCTATCAAACATTATCATACTTACAACAAAATATTAACGGTTTAAAGTTTAAAAGAGCTGGACAAACATATGCTTTATTAAATATATCAAGATTTGTAGAAACTTCATTCCAATAATCTTTATTGAATTAAACTTTTTGAACAAAAGTTTCCTTGGTAGTCCATACAACAAAAAAACATTTTTTAAATTTCTGTTATTGTCATTTGTAAATTAATTTGTGTGTAATATTTATGATTTTCTTTTAAAGTAATTACACCGTTGTTAACTGTTAAAAAATCACATTCATTAACTGATTCTGATATTTTTTTATTACAAAGACTATATGGACACTTGATTTCTAATATACTTTTACCATGACATTTACAATAAACTAACCATCTGGTGATGCAGCTAAATAGCATTTAAGTTTTGAAAGAAAAATTCCACATTTTTCTGCTCTAAAATCCTGATGTTTTGATATTTCTTGAGCATAAAACTTTTAAACGCAGTATCTTCATGTTGGGTACCCCATTTCATAGCAATACTAGATTCACTATCATTATTATCAAAATTACTTTAGAAACAAGAGGTGTAGTTTTAGGTTTTATTGTCCCTTGTGCTTTTAAAATAGTATTTATTTTAGCATAAATATCATGATGTTTAGAGGCTGTCAACCTCCCGCTTCTTATTTCAAACCACAATAAAACATCAGATTGTCCTCTAGTAGCTTTCACAATATTTTCAATGGTCTTTAAAGACATATTTAGTTTTTCTATAAATGTTTGAACTAATTCTGTTTTAGAAACTTGCGTATAATCTTTTATAATATTAAATGCAATGTTTTTTACAATAGCATACTTAATGTTCTTCATTTGTTGTCCTTAGTGATTCAATGGATTTGAATAAGACAGCTTCTTCAGTTACTAATTGTATATCACTTAAGAAACTTGATACATCATCAGCTTTTCCATACCCAGCTCAAAATTCATTTGAGCTGGGTATGGAAAAGTTGCCTTTGGGTACAAAATGAACTGTGGTAAAAGCATTTTGCCCAAGATTAATATTTAGGTCTGCCCCAAGGCACTTAAAAATTTGAGTTTTTTGTTAATTTCGCAATTTTTGGTTTAAAAAATAAACTTCCTATCATTGCAAATTCATGTTGGCTGGGTATGCAAAAGTTGCCTTTTAGTTCAAGGTAAACTGTGGTAAAAGCAATTTACCCTAGGTTAATTTTTAGGTCTGCCCCAAAGCTCTCGAAAATATGGGTTTTTCGTCCATTTTGTGGTTTTTGGCGAAAATTTAATAATTTCTTTAATTGCAAATTCATGTTGGCTGGGTATGCAAAAGTAGCCTTTTAGTACAAGGGAAACTGTGGTTAAAGCATTTGGCCCTAGGTTAATAATTAGGTCTGCCCCAAGCCACTTGAAAATGGAGTACTTTAATTTAAATCCATACAAAACCAATTTCGTACATGTTTCAGATTGTTTATAGGCATGTTAAATAACATTACAAATGTATAATATATCCAAGAACTTAACAGTTGTTTAAATCTTTATAATTGAAACTGAGACTTAGTGTTGAAACTTTTTTGTCTTTGATCTCGATTCCAGTGTGGCACGAATCATTCCATCTTTGCGATCAAAACCGCAAACAGTAGCTGATGCTTCAGTAACAAGCTTAACGTGTCTTTCAGTTGACTGAGTGTGACATGGAAACTCTGGAATGTTTAAAACTGGTTCAGTCAATCAAACACCATTTACAAATGACTTTATTTCATGAGTTGAGATGTTCTTTGTAGCAGGGGGCTCGCTTTTCTGGACAACACTCAGTCGATTAGATTAGTGTAGTCATCTGCTTCTAAATTAAGTTTCGGCACACGAAAGCATCTTAGTGACTGACTGTTTTTTTCCCTTGCACCAAGGATTCTTCTGAATGCCAGTTTTCTTATGTTTTCGCGCTCATCAGTCAACATTGCAAGTAGGATGTTTTCGTAATGACTGAAATAAGCATTTCTCTGAATTACCTCATCCACAATACATCTTAAGTCATTTTTAAGGTACCTTAAAAAGTTTATCATTTTTCATAGATGGAGTGTCCCTTGAGTACAAGATGATTTCGTCTTGATATAAAACCAAGTAGGAGCGTAAACTTTAACAACAAATGTTGCAAGAGTCACTAGATTTTCAGTTGGATCTTCCATCGAAACATATAACTGCAGAACTCTGCTAGCTATTGTCAGACAGCGCGAGTGAACTACAGGACCTGGAGTCTTATTTGCCAGATTTATTGGGCATTCACCATTATTCACTGCGTGGCACATTTTATATAAATACATTTGATCTGTGCTTAAATCTTTAAAATTTACATCTGGAAAACTATTCATCTCTATAGTTGAAAAATACTTTACAGGAAAAGTTTCACAGATTGGAAGTAATTTACCAATTGGATCTGAGAAAGCTTTTGGTCCACTTGTGGTGCCATCTAACTTGCACAAAAGATGTCTAAATGGGAGCTCATTTGCATGAAGCATGCAAATGAACCAATGCAAAGGCCTATCGAGTTTCATCTCAAGTAAACGGATGACACCTCCCAACGCACCAGTGTTGACATTCGTGGCATCACAACCGACAGCAACTTAATTGTCTAGTGAAATTCCATTCGAATCACAGAAATCTACTATGCCATATGCTATATTAACTGATGTTCCATTTCCAGGGCTTATGTGACCGACATATATTGAATGGGGCTCTTGGGTTAGTGTAACATGTTCTTCTCTAACTATTTTGTAATAATACTTGGAACCTTTCTTGAGTTGCATTTTTGTTTTGTCATTCCTACCATCGAAGAAAAAATGGACATAAGTATCGTTGCCAGTTTCAGTATCAGAAGACGAACTGAATTCAACAATATTTGAAGACAATAGGGAGTTAAATGTAGTGGCTGTTGTTGGAGTTTTGTAAATATTGGAAAGTTTTCTTTTGCGATTATCGCGTTCTTTCAATCGATTTGTAACAAATTTATCTATACTTCCAATCATTATATTTCTTGTACTTCTTTGATCTTCCAAAAATGGTCTTTCTGCAACTGGTACCTTAAAACTTTTCTCACAATTGCAGTGATTTATGTCCAAGCATTTGCAGACTGCGATGTCAAACAACTGGGAATTAGCTTCTGTACAAAACTTTTGCATCTTTCCTGATAGTTAGGATCATTCTGTCGCCTCTTTAAGGGCTTGAGCATATTTCGATGTTTGTCATGAAGTTCTTTTATCTTCGCTACAATTCGCTTGTGTGTTATAATTGGAATCGATGTTTTGTGCCACAATGCTTCGACTTTCGATGAAACACAACTTGAAACTTCAGCAACTGAAGGGATCTCTGCAGATCTATTTGTCATTTCGTCTTTAAGGAACAAGTAATATTTCATCACATCAGCATTTGTGGGAAGAACGGTCTCTGGTAAATATGAAGGATTTCCAAAAATTGGGCAATTGGTACGCAGCCGTGTCTTGTGCTTCTTAAACCCACTAACACCAGCCATTCTTGTTATTTTTGTTCGGACGTCACTCACAGATGCGAGGTTGTTTGAATTTTCTAATCTAAAATAATTTTCTAATCTAAAATAATAATATAAAAATAAAATAATTAATTTCTAACATAATAATTCAAACAAAATAATGTAAATACTGAAATTTGTAATTATAGGAAATTAATAACTTTTTCTCCGAAAACCACAAAATGCACAAAAAACGTCAATTTTCGAGTGGTTTGGGGCAGACCTAAGAATTAACCTAGGGCAAAATGCTTTTACCACAGTTTACCTTGTACTAAATGACAACTTTTGCATACCCAGTCAACTTGAATTTGCAATGATAGGAAATTATTATTTTTTAAGCCAAAAATGCCGAAATTAACGAAATATTTAATTTTTCAAGTGCTTTGGGGCAGACCTAAATATTAATCTAGAGTAAAATGCTTTTACCACAGTTCATTTTGTACCCAAAAGGCAACTTTTCCATACCCAGCTTAAATGAATTTCCAAAACAAAGTTTTTTCACTCCACCCTACTGTACAGTATAAAAAATTAACTTTTTCTTTTGTTTTTATAAAGTGTTCATAAATAAAAATGGGGCCAACAAAACCACTGTCAAAGTACAAAAAGGCTTTCTGATCTTTATATTTACCAATACAATCTGTGTTAAATTCTTTTTATTTAAGAATAAAAGCGAAAATATTTCCCATCGTTACAACAGGCCATTTGGTAAGAATAGCAACACACTTTTCTACTTCAACTCCATTGGGATCTGGAATTCCATACTTTTGTAGCAAATATTCGTAATCAAGTTGAACTCTTTTACACTGATCCTCAGTAGAACATATAATTTCAATATTAAGTTCCATTGCAGCAAAAGCTTTTGCAACAAAATCATTTTTTTTCCTTATGTTTTCAAACCACGAACAGACAAATAATTTATGAGTTGTTTTGAACTCAATTTAAGAAATTCTTCATACATTTTATATGACATTTTGCATAAAAGCAGAAAGTTCAAAGTTCAACTTGCATCCCCAACAATATTTTTCCAAGAGGCTACGCTAACTCCAAAATCGTCTATTAAGCACACTAAGCACGTGCTTAGGGCACCGCATGGAAAGGGGCACATCAACAAACTACAAATTTTTAAACAAACTACAAATTTTTACAATTACTAAATTACTGCAACTGCATGAACGACGTTAGCAACAATTGTTTAAGTCTGAAAAGAGATTTTTTAGAGTTGTGCGACATATACATTATAGCCATGATTTCTAGGAACAATTATTATATTTAGATTTGTAACTTATAGAAAAACTATAACCCCCGTATTTTACTTTATTTTCTAGCCGCATTATAGAACTGTGGTCTATGAGAGAGTAAGGAAAAGGTCATTCTGCTTTAGAAATATTTTGTAGTCTAATAAACTTAGACTACAAAATAATATATTAATACTCTTCCTTTTTTGTTTTGATGATGTTATTTGGAAACGCTGCCCTTAAGCAGGAGTGTTTCAGATTTAAGCTTTTTGTTATTTTTTAATAAAATTTAAACTTTATGTAATTGTAATTATATTTTATCATACTATTGAAAACTTTTTATATTGATTGAATAATTCTGTTTTAGTTAAATACTTTTTCAAATTATCTTTGAGTTTTTACACTTTTATTTTTTCTGTATTTTCAACAATGCTCAAGTTTTATTATTTTGTTATCATTTTCTATATATATTTATTATTTTTCTCATGAAAAATCTTTATTTGCGTTTTTCTTAAAATAGGAGTTTTTTGCAAGCTACAATAAATATCTTGTGATCGGTTTGCCTGTTTGTGTTTAAACTTTCACGTGTTTTTTATTACATGTATGTAAATTCACCTTACCAAAATAATTTATGTTAATTAACTGGTTCCAAAAACTCAGCGTCAATTCAAAACCTTTTTGGAGATTTTTTTAGCCCTTAAACTGGTTATCTCACAATCCATAAATTATTTTTTAATTTTTTTTTTATGTCGGATGAGTACAACAATCTGTTATTAAAAAGATGTAAAAATTTCATTAACATGCTATTATTAGTTCACAATATATATCAATGTATATCGCATCTCGTAGTTCATATTTAAAATCCATCGACCCAAAATCTTGACCAAAAAAATTACAAGAATTTTTTTTTTCTCTACCGTGTTTTAAGTATAAAATGCTATATCTTATCTAAAAATTATAAAATATGAATGCATTTTTAAAATTTTGTGTTTATTAGTATAAGACAGCTATAAAATGTATGTGTTATCACAACTTTTCCGTATTGTAATCAAGTTATTATAAAATTAAAATAAGTTTAAAATAAATAATGAAGCGTTAACAATTAAGTAGGGCACATAAACGAAAACTAGCAGAATAAATGACACATAAGGCCAAAGGCGCTGAGCAAAAAATGCCTAAACTGACTTTAATCTTTCAAGGAAATTTAAAATCTACATTGTCGCTAAATACGGACAATAATGCTTCTCATTTTGATAATTTTGCATCAATAGCAGGCGATGACTCTGTTACTGCTGATGCAATAACAATAATAGGTCAAAGTGAAGTTAATGAACCAACGCCTGCAAAACTTACTGTGAATAAGTCTGTGAAGGTGTCAGGAGATGATAACAATTACAAGCAGGCGACTACTTGCACATTAGTGACATCACAGAAATCTAGTAGTATTAAAGGTTTTAATCCTGGTAACTGGCAGGACTTTGACAAGGATGATGTGGCATATTGGATAGACAAAGGATTATCAGACTGTCAACATCATTGTGGTCCATTTCATAAAACAGTTCGTGCATTCCCTAATGAACGCAAGAAGACAAGATTTTGCTCTAAATCTATGTTTTATCACAATATATCTAATGATGAAACTAACATTCGTAAATGGCTTCTTTACTTTTCATCAACATGATCGTTGTACTGTTTATGCAAACTTCTTTCACCAAGACCACGCTCAAGTCGATTTGCTGCACAAGGGTTCAATGACTAGAAAAATCCTGATGTCATTGAACAACATAGGAAAAGTCCTATTAGTACAGAAGCAGTGTCTAGGTATTTATTCAGAAGTCAGCATACTGGTTTGATTTAAAGTTTCAGAAGACCAAAATCGGACCAAATCTATGGAACACTTTTTAAAAAACAAAAAATTTAAATACGGTAAAAGCGTTAAATTCTTTCAAATTTGTAACAAAAAACGAAATATTTAAATTTGTTAAATAAATTTCCTAATTTTTCGAAATGGAAATCGAATTCTATTATTCTTAGTTTTTTACTTAACTGGCTCTTATTTTGACATTTAACAGAGTTTATCAATATATTTAAATGACAATTGCAAAAACTATATTGATATTATTTATTTTCTTGATTTAATGTAAATATTTATGCAAGCATTAACCTTTTTATTTTATATGAGATGTACAAAGTATCTTTAACTATCTTTAACTTTAACTTTATTTTTAACTTGTAAAGCCCATATAGGGGCTTTATTAAAAGAATAAAGTCACTATGACTTTAGTCATCCTTATCTTTTTAAACCCTCTGTCTGTTTTTTATAAATCCACGTCTCTTTGCATATATATTTCTTATTACATGAACAGCAAATATTTAATAAAAAAAAACAAACAAACAAAGAAGATCGTAAAACTTTAATGGGTCTTTCGATGTAGCTAGTAAGAAACACTACCAATATACTGCTTAATCACTAATATACTGCTTAATCGTCACTGCTTAATCGTGACAATAATTTTTGTTCATTTTGTGAAAATAATAAAATGGTTAAAGAAGAAGAGGAAGTAAATATTCTTATAAATGAAAAAGTCGATATTAGCAAATTTAAAAAATGTAAAACTGTTAAGAGGACATCTAGGTTTAAAAGAAAATCTTAAGCAAGAATAATTCTCTATGTCTCTCTTAGAAAAAATCGTTCTACTGAGAATGTTACGATAAATGTTGGTATTTTGAAATCGTTCGTAGAAAACATGCTGATTATAATTTAGATTTTTTATACATTATAAATTTAGATTTTTTATACATGCTGTATAAAAAATCTAAATTTTATTTTTTTTATAGATGAAGTTAAGCAGCATATTTATTGCGGCTCTTCGGCACACGTCAATATTTATATGCGATTCTCACGTCTAAAATTCTGGCCAGTCCTGGTTTATAGTCACAAGTGCAACGTCATTACGACGCCGTTATTTGACGTCAAGCAGGATTACATTTTATGACTATAAACGGACCGTCAGAATACAACGTCCTCTCGACGTTCGTGTGTTTGCTGGGTTGGAGCAAAAAAATTAGCACAGTTAAAATAAACACAGTTAAACAATGTGTCACAGGATGCTGTTAAGATTATAAAATTTATTAAGAGCTATGCCATTAACTCTTTTTAAATCTCTCTAAGGATAGGATTCCAAGTATAAAACTTTATTATTACACGCAGAAGTAAAATGGTTGGCAAGAGGTTAAAGTTTAAGAAGTTTGTTGTTATTAATAGACGAAATTGAAATATTTTCAACTGAATGATAATGCTTTTTTAAAATGACTGACTAAACTCCAACACTACGTATCTCAAAATTTGGCTGTTTAGAGTTAAGTAGTGAATAAGAAACTATGGTTATTTCTACACCTGATTCTAACAATACTTATGTTAAATAATATTGAGAAAAGTGTTTAAATTAGGTAAACTTGATACCTGTATCTTAGAATTCAGTTACAACTTAGAATTCTAAGATACAGGTATTAATATATTACAACTTAGAATTCTAAGATACAGGTATTAATATTGTAAACATAATTTGAAGGAAACGCCAGTGTTTCCTTCAAATTATGTTTCGACCAGAAGAAGAGCTACCAAACCTAACTAGCATTTTTAGAGGTCAAGCAAAACGCATTTCAAAAGTCGAGAGGTTAGCATTGCACAAAGATATTCACGTTTACTTCTAAACAATTACTAGACCAAAACTTTTATTAGTACTGGTGTGATAAAAAAATCCTTCGGTTTATAAAAGAAAAAAAATTTTATAAATTTGTTCTTTCGCTTTTACAATTCAAAGGGATATGACATGAAGACTTGAAAGATGCTGTGGCTTAGGATAGATGCTAAAGAACTCCTTTGGAACAGTCTACCGTACTTAATCCTTTAGCATCAGCCACAGCATCGCCAGTTCGAATAAACGGGAGTTTAATGTTGTTTTATTTTTAATTTTTTTGTTCTTTCTATTATTTTTCCTCTATTAATAAAGTCAACGAAAAGAAACAGTATGAAAACTTGAATAGTTAACCCTAAATACGTCTTGTACATATAAACTCTATATCCAGGTACATGCTATAAATACTCTATGTTATAATTATTACTCTATACAATATATATTCTATATCTAGGTACATGTTACTAGATATATGTGCTCTCTATCTTGGTACATAACCCTTGTACATATATGCTCTATATCTAAATGAAAACATTACAAAAAACAAAAAAAAAACAAAAAAAAAAAAACGAAAAAGATATTAAATATAAGTATTTAAGAAAATATTGAGTAATTAAAAAAATAAAAAAAAGTGATTATGAAAAAAAAGAAAAGAAAAAAAGATTCGTAATCATCTATTTTGCTTTTTTTCGAATTTGAAAAAAGAAATTTAATATAATTTCTTATCCTAACCCTCTATGTACGCGTAATAAGTTTGTTATATATTACTTTAGCATACTTTCTTATTTCGGATATATTTGTTTTTTCGAATCTTCAATTACGTAGTCTTTTAAAATATTTTAGTTTTTTATATTCATTTAAAACTGAGTTTTTTTAAATTCTTTTGAAACTGTTATTTTGTCTTTAAATTTTAAGAATTTGACGATGATTGTTTTCCTTTTCTACTGTTCAGATCAGAGTCGGCATTAATAAAACCTAAAAAACCCGCCAAACAAAACCCAATAAAGCCCGCCTAAAAAAACCCAATAAAACCCGCCTAAAAAAACCCAATAAAACCTAGGCAATCTGGTTTTTATTAGGTGTTTTTAACGATATTTTATAATTTTATGAACTATTATAACAAAATTTTAACTGTTAGATTATAACTATAATATTATTAACTAAATAAATTTTTAACTATTTTTATTAACTAAGTTATTATTAACTATTATTTTTAACTGTTATAACCAACATTATCAGCTATCGAATTAGATTTAATAATATTAGAATCATTATTTGGAAATATCACATTTTTATTCGGATATTTTTATAAGATTGCGATTTTTTTTATCTTTTATGTTATTTACCTCCCTAGGCTGAGAAGACCACTAAAGTTGAGGAGGGTACCTTATTGTGGTCAAAACCCTCTCTTAACTCTTTAACTCCAAAACACAAACTTTTATTAACAAGGCCAATGCGCAGAGAAACAAGTTTAAAATAAATCAATACTTATAGATTTGAAGTGAATTTTTTTTTTCTATTACAATTTTAAATTAGGTTTCAAAATCTTTTTCAAAATAATTTGAAAACTTTTTTTTTTTATAAACTTTTAAATAACATTATTAAGTTTGACAGATATAAAATAAAAATAAAATCCGAAAAAACCCAAATTTACCCAATAAAACCCACGGGCCAGGTTTTTTTTTAAAAAAACCCGGGTGTTTATCAACCCTGGTTTAGATTCATGTCTTCTTACCGTTCTGTGTGTCCCTTTATACATCAATGTAATTTTATAATGCAAGTTTTTTTTCCCTTGTAACTGGTCCGACTTTAGAAAACAAAAACAAACAAATGCTGACGTAAAAAGCCCGTTCAATTTATAAAAGTTGTGGTTTTTTAGTGTAGTAGTGTGTTTTTTTTTTGTTTTTAATTGAACGGATTTTAATGAAGTGACATTGATGTTTATACATAATAATTACAACAAATAAACAACTCTCTGATACGAAATTCTGCTAGTATTTTAAACCAGCAACAAGTGCCGAGGCACGATTTCTTTGAATATAGAGATTGTGAAAAAGATTCCAATGATGATTTTTTAATGTCTTACTTTTCTGACAACCAAGCATCTAGCGACAATGAAGTAGCGATGACCGAAAATCAACATTTAACCTCAAATTCGTACGATGAGCCGATGACTGGGAATGAGCCTTTAGCTTAACCTTTGTAGGATGAACCGACAACCGAAAATGGCATACTTGTTCTTGGCCAGCAAAACAATAACTCCTCTTCATTCACTTTATTTACAACTATTTAGAAATAAAGAAACGGAAAAAATAAAAAACTTTATAAAACCTGGCAGTGGGTACCATCAAGGTATAAAAAAATAAAAACTCTATGGCGCGCTTCTCACATTCAGAAATACGCGAATACAGACTATAATGTTTTGAGATTAATGGGATGATTGAACATGAAAACAAATTGAATGACAATATTTTTGTACAGCCAAGTGCTCTGTTTCACACGAGTGAAAGGGTAACGTGTTGTAATCGTTATGAAGGCACAGAAATACTGAAAAACAACCTCAAAAACTTGTACAAAAGTTGTTCAATTTATAATGAATTATGCAGAAAACAAGGCACTAGTTTTAACTAGAAAAACTCGAGGAAATAAAGAAACTGGATAATGCCTTCTTCCGTAATGGGAAACGAGATAAAGCATACATGAAAAATATAAATCAGCATGTGAATCACTGAAATTCTTTTTCTGAAAAGTATAGCTTATTTGAAGATCTGGAAAATGACCTTTTTTATTATTTTTCCAACGTCCGCGCTCAGACATATGCAGTCTTCGTCAAAATAACACGGTAAAAATGTCTGCAATGGTTAATCTAAAAGTAGAAATTAAACGAGAGCGTATAAACTGAGATGTTGAAACATTTAAAATTTGTTGAGAAAAAGCATTCCGTTTATCACGATAGTATAAAACTGGCAAAAAAAATAAAAAATTTCACACATTTTTTTGATTATGCACAGCAAATCTTTCCACCAAATTTGCCAGAACAACCTGGACCTATCCATTTTTTTACCTGCGTTTAAAGTTAGGACTTTTAGCATTGCAAATGAATCGGCCTGTGTTCAACACAATATAAACAATATTGTGATGCAGTACTTGTCTTGAAGAATAGCTGTTGGGTTAAACTAAAAGAGTAACTATCATGTTCCTGCCTGTCGGTCTCACGAAAGTCTCTCCAGAAGCAGATTTTAGGATTCTGAAATCCCAGTTTCGGCGAAGAGAAGTAGCTTCGGTTGAAGAGTTTGCCGCATGCATAAAAGCTAGTACTCCATTTTCAAAATTGAATAAATCAGTCATTGTCGGTGACGAGAATGCTACAATTTTTGTTCCAACATATGATTGGTAAGAACAGCTTTCATCCAACTTCGAAACAATTCCTTATCTCAAGCAATGGCACTCTGTCACATTTCAATTTGATAAACCTGGAGTGATTACTTGCAAGATTGATTCGGACAGTGAGGAGGTGGAATTTCAATTATGGCAACAACAGCTTATCTCAAAAATTACCATGCCACAAATATCACAGCCTAAACTTCTCTTACCAGAAAGACAATGGTATTTATACGATAAAATCCAAATTTTTGTTCCAGAACGCGGGAAAGATTTAATTTGTTAAAAGCCATAAGTTGACAGGATAACGTTTGGCCAGGTTTTTGTTTTTCAATATACCACTTGGGTTGGCAAAAACCCCAGACATTTTCAATCCCGGGACATCAGGATTGAAAAAGTCGTCCCCAAAAAAATCCCGGGATTGAATAGAAAAACACGCAATTGTAGAAAGAGAAGCACAAGAAGTACTAAGTTATAAGTACTTATCAAATTCATATAAATGATTAACTTAACTACGATGTAAATAAAGTACTTTATTCATTAATGAATCTAGAAAAGTCTTTTTAAAACAATTTTATTTTGATTTTAACTTCACTTTTCAGTCTACTATTAGCATGGGGTTGCTCCATCGAGTTTCGCAATCCATGATTAAATAGATGATCTTTCTAAACTCAACTATTACGTACTTTTGTAAATAAGTTTCATTTTTGTTTGGGAAACTTTTAAAACATTTTTACAATTATCCTGACGTTTTTCTTGTAATCAAAAATTTGCTGCCTATTTTTAACTTCAGATGTTTATTGATTATCAATGAATAATTTAAATCTCGAATATAATCTTCCTCTTTAAAACCAATTTCTACTTAAAATAACGACGCTAAATAAACTTTTTATAGTTTAAAAAACCAGTATTTTGATAACTTCATTAATTAAACCTTTGTAAAACACGCAAATATTGGTAGTTAAATTGATAGGCCATTAAAATGAAATTAAAATCAATTTGGAATTAGAATGAATTAGAAAATTCAAAATAAAAAGGTTCTTTCTATTAAATTTTTTCTATTAAAAATGTTTGATCTTTCAATTAGCAAGTGCTAAAACACTTTATTTTTAATAAAATATTATTGTTAATATTATACTAATATATACATTTTGATTTTTGTTTAATCATACAAAATATGTACAATTGAACATATAAAAAATTTATAATATTGCAGATAAGCAATTGTGTTTTTAGTTTGCATTTTTGGTAGAATAATGAATGAGGGAGAATAAAAAGAAAACATTGCAAAGAGGATAAACAGCTACAAAACCAAGCAAGTTATGCTTGGTTTGAAATTTAGTTTTTAAAATTGGTTGAAGCAGTTTATGAATTTCTTTAATTTCAAAGCCATATATTAACATTTTATGATGTAAAAATATAATGACAATTTATGATGTACAAATTTCTTAATTATAAATTAGGTTCAAACATTTTGTGCTTTTACTTTTCTTAAGACAATCCCGAATTCCAAAGAAAAGAAAAAAATGTATAAATATATAAATATTCATATATAAATATTCATATATATATATATATATATATATGTATATATATATATATATATATATATATATATATATATATACATATATATATATATATATATATATATATATATATATATATATAGAGAGAGAGAGAGAGAGAGAGAGAGAGAGAGAGAGAGAGAGAGAGAGAGAGAGAGAGAGAGAGGTAAACAGCGCTCGAAATAGCGGCCGATTAACGATTGTCTACTTTTGAAAAAAAATCTCCTAAAACTAATTCTTGCTGATCAAATTTGATCGTCATGAATTGCAAGTCAAACTTTATATAAACAAAAGGTTTATTACCCGTTTAAGAACTTTTTTTAAATAAATTGAATTTTTTTAAATAAATCGAATTAGCATTACATTTAGAAACAAAAAGTTTCTGGAAAATAGGAAAAATAATAAATAATGCGACATGATTGGTAGAAATGATGTTGACTTCAAAACATCTCAATGCTTAAGGCAAAATATTTTTTTTTTTCGGTTAAATAAAAAAAATAAGTTTTAGAAGTAAAGTTATATGAAAAGTATTAAAATAATCATAAAACCTGGCGGGCATTTAAACATTTAATCAACGTTTAGATAATTGTTCGTTCTAAATGTTTAGATTTAATTTAGTTTTGATTTAGAACGCAGGTCAATCGAATGTTCTATTTAAACCATATCTAAATGGTTCGTTTCAAACGCTATTTAAACACCATCTAAATCTTTTGTTTTAAACGTCGCGACTAGGGTGGATCGATTTTTATAGCAAAAAAAAAAAAAAACATTAAAAATCAATATCCCTGAAACACGAATCGATGACTATCAATTATAAATAAAAAAAAGTAAAAAAGTATTTTTTAATTTTGATGAGATCATGAGGTTCCTCTTGAGATTCTAAATCCTTGACGGATCCAAATATTTTTGAATTTGTATTTTTCTAAACTATATCAACCTTGGACTCAAAAAAAAGCAGAAAAAAATGCTTGTTTTATAAGTAATATTTCATTTTAAAAATATTTAGTGAAAAAAATATTTGCAAAATATACCTTAAAACCCCTGATTTGATAAAGACAGAGGTTTTAATGAAAAAAACGACATTACTTTTTTTCTATAGTTTTGAATTAAAACAAATATTATATTCAAAATAAACGTATAGGGTAAAACACCCAGTATTCGCCACTTTTTTCTACCCTGCCCCACTAAAATATTGTTTTCTCACTCGTTTTTCAATAAATGATTGATCTTAAATATTTATCGTACAGATGGATAGTTGGGCTATTCGCTGTACTTAGAACGAATGACCTCCGATAATTAATAAGGGGGCTATAGCCCCCAAAAGTTGAAAGTGGCGGACACTGGAACGGTCCCCGTGTTCGCCAGGCAATTTTTTGAACCTGTTCCAGTGTTCGCCACCCTCAGACTTTTTAAAAAATGAGTTCTTTTTTTTAGTTATTTGGTATTAAAAGTATATTTAAATAATTGTTGAATAATTTTTTTATGTAATGGAAAATTTTTTTGGTTTCTTCTTTGCCATTTTGGTTGCTGGCAGCAACTTTCTTTTAGCTGGAACACTTGGCTTGTTGCGTTTAGCTAATTCAGCAACTAAGCGCTTTGTTTTTCTCTCCTCTTTTGCTTGTTCTTGTTTTTTTTTCAAGCCTAATACCTTCTACCATTGAGACAACTTTATCTGAAGTCACTACAGATGTGGCATGAAGTTCTTGAGCCACTGTACGAACCTTTCCTATGAAAATTAAAATAATAATCAGGTTATAATAAAGTAAATTTATGACCATAGGCTACATGTGGTAATTTTACAGAGATTAAAAATGGAAATTATAATAATAAATTTAAAATATAGGTAGCCTAGTTAATACACTAACCGATAGCTTTTTTTGGAGAAGGAAACCACTTATGATTTTTAAGAGCAGGACTAATCGCAGGTGGTCTTGCTTGTCTTTGAGGTTCTACCAACATAGGTCTAGTCCTGTTTGGAGGGGCTGACATTGAGGAACACTGTGCATCTGAACTAGAATGAATACTAGGTGAATGAACAGGGGAAACAACAAGGGAATCAACAGCTGGTGCATCCTCTTGCCGATGATTTCGATCAAAGACATATTGGAACCAATTTTGCCTCTTTACCATTCTGAGTGAATCAAATCGTCGCGAATCGATGACAAAGTCATCAAATGATTTTGTTATCCTGTAATATAAATAAGAATTGTTTTATAATAGTTACTAACTTTTATTACCCTGTAATAGCTATAAATAAAAATTGGTTTATAATAGCTACGAACTAGCTAGCTGGGCTTATTATTTTATATTGATACAAATGTTAGACACTAATACCTAGCTATCACTTACAGGTGAATGTTTGGGCCTGCTCCCAGTCCTTCCATCGTGCTAGTACTTGTGTTACCAGACAAGATGATGTCAGAGGATGTCTGTGTCGCAACATTGACATGAAAAAAATTTTCAACTTGAGTGGAAGTTTCAACACGACCGTCTTGAAGCACTCCTTCAAATATTCGACTGTCTCCGGAGTGGGCTTCTTCTCTATTTTCTCTCTACTCATGACCCTTGTGTACACTGGCAGGAACGTTCCTGCAAAGGACTCTTTGGTAACGTATTCATTTGGGTTGGCAGCCCTGAACCTATTTACACACTTAGCCCATTCATTTTTCATAGGGCCAAACAATCCTCCGTCCAAAGGCTGCATGAAATGGGTACAGTTTGGTGGGATCAATATAAGCATTATTTGCAGGTCTGCTAAGGTTTTAACTAAATGAAAGTGCAGCCTCGATTTATGTTTGTCGGACCAAACTATAACTGGTCTTTGTATATTATGTTGAGTTAACCATTGGTCAAATGCATTAGTGAGATACTCATAAAGCACCTGATGGTTAATATATCCCAATTCACTTTTTCCGATTGCAAATAAACTGGATGGATTAGCTTCGTATACATTCATAGGAATACGAAGGTTAAAATAAATTATAAGCGGTGGAGGGAGAGAGCCATCGGCACTAACGTTAGCTGCAAAGAAAAGTCCAAAAAAACCAAAAGTTAGCAAGCAGGCCAAGCTAGTATCATGCTAAGCTATCATGCTCAGAGATATGTTGAAAAAAAAGCAATTTATAGTGCAGCATTAAAAGAAAAGCATTACAGAAATAACATAAAAGTGATTCTTTCCTTTTCTTTTGAAGATGTCGCATACGGTACATTTTTAGAACCCTTAGCAGCTAAAACTTTGGAAACCTTGGGTGAAAACTGGAACCCCGACTCGTCGATGTTATAGTTACGCTGGGGTTCCTGAAGGATTTCAAGAAGGTCATATTCAGAGAGGTACGATCTTATATCAGCAAACCATTGTTGTATGACAGCTTGTGAGACATTTCTTCTATTCGCACTTAATGATTCAGTCATGCGAGCAACTATGTTAGGATGCCTCGACAGGCATAGCTTATACCTTAGAAAATAATGGCTAAATTAGTCGACTAGGTATAGGCTATTTCTTTTAGACTAATTTTATGTCTGTATTAATTGTTATAAGCTTTATTTATTAAGCTACAAATGTTTTATAAAGTTAATTTGTAATGTCTTATGACTCGTTATTAAAATTATAACATTTTTTTTTATTTTAATTACCTATAGGTCAACTTTTATAACTTAGGCACAACCTACTTACTATTTATTCCCTGGCTGTCGAGTACCTGATCTTCCAAATTGAAAGGGACGGTTTCTATTTACTTCCATAAGTAACCTTTCATCCGAAAGAAGACTAGTTACCAATGACATAATGGTTTCTTTGGTAACAGGGTGGGCACGTTTCTGTGCGCTAACAATAAAATTCACCAAAACATTTTCTTCTGCTACAGTAAGGTAGGTTTGTGGGCCCATCTTTTTTACAACAGGCGCTTTACCACTTATTTTGTCCCTCAATGTGGTGCGCGGGATATTGTACAACTTGGATGCCTCTGAAGCAGTTCTTTCACCACTGAAATATAGCACAGTATAATTTAGGTATGCAACTACTTTATCAGTACTAGGCAGCCCTACCCTATGTATTTCTTTTAAATGTATTATAGGCATTAGGCTATTATGACTACACAATAAGAAATTTAAGCATTGAAATTATGTCTATTAATGCATGCTAATTTTATTACCTTTTTACTTCTTCAATTGCCTTTCTAATGTCCTCCTCAGTGTAAGAATCTCTTGTAGACATACGTGAACCCTTATTGGACTTTGATTTACTAGTATTCATAATTCTAAATGGATATTATGTACCTAGGTACTTATTGAAACTATTTATTATAAGTCTTAACTTGATATATAAATTAATTTAATATAGTTATATAGCCCTATTTGGACTGCTTTAGTATTGTTTAATAACTAGGTTAACAGATAACCTACTTCTGAAATAAAAAATAAATACTTAGCTATTTTTATACATTTAATAAAAAATAAAAAATAATAATTTGTTCCCGATGGCGAACACTGGCAAAAGGGGGGTGGCGAACACTGGACAAATTTAAAACGCCTATAACTTTTTTGTTTTTAAACGAAATTCAACCTAACGAAGACTGGCATATGGGTCAAAGTCCATATTTTACCATAAAGCCCATATACGCCACTTTAAAGAAAAAAAAAATACCTGGCGAAGACTGGACTAGGTACTATTATGTGTTCCAGTCTTCGCCACCCCCCCTAACCCTGCCCCCCTTAATTTTTTTCCAAGAATAGCCCTGGTACAATCTTCTCCTTGTTCTTCCCATCAATCTGGAATAAAAAAAGTGAAATTGAATTGATATTTAATATGTTTTTTATGTAATTGTTTGAAAAGATTTCTGAAAAAAAATTTTAAGGATTAAGGTTTTTTTGTGACACACTTTCATTCAAAAAAATCCTGAGAGTTTATTTATTTAGTTACGATCGTCAAACTTTCGTCAAATATAAAGCAATGATGGGCGTTCATTCTAGACACTATTTTGGCACTTTCAACCAAATAGTTTTTGACATGCATGTTTTTTAATGGAAAACTGGCGACGACTGGAACACCTGGCGAACACTGGGTGTTTTACCCTAATTCTGCTTCTTTTGAGTACCAGGTTGTTAAAAAAATTTCAACAATATTAGGATCCGTCATAAATTTAGAATCCAAAGAGGAACCTCTAACACTCATTTTAACTTAAAAAAAAAAAGTAAAGTTGTTTTTTCACCAAAAGACATCGATTCGCAGCTCAGGCAAATCAAATTTCGAAAAATTTTCAAAATCGCGACGTTTAACTATATTTTAAGGCGCTTATTTAAGGAAGCACAAATAAAACAAATACTGGTAAACGAACCAATTTAAGCTGCTTTAAATAAGCGCCGTAAAGAAAAGTTAAAACCTGAACGCATTATCTAAATACTCATAAACAAATCAAACGTTAAACAGATAATTTTTTAATTATATAAGTTTAAAGTACAAGTAAAATCATTTTATTTATTACTATATGTCTTATCGTATTCGTTATCTTGATCGGCTCCATAATGGTCATCGTCATCTTTGCTTGAACCGATTTAGCTTTTACGTTTTAAGAATTAGAAAAAAGGACATAACCTTTCCTAATTCCATCTATACGGGAGCCATTCTAAGATGGGAACCAATGCACGATACCGTATTGCAGATACCGAGGACGTAGGACCTACAATCTCCTTTTCAATACAAGTTCTAAAAATAATAAAAATAACATTCATTTAATAACAACTTTATAAATGCATAATTATATATATATATAAATAATATATAAAGTTTAGAAGACTTTGAGTAACTATAGTAGTAATTAAAAGAGAACTTTTCTTTAAAACTCTGTAAAATATATAACATTATTTATATAATAAAAACCTTATTAAAAATACATGTAGTTTTTGCATTTATGGGTTGATAACTGATAAGTTGCATAACTGCAGGGCAACTACAGTGCTCTTCTTAAACATAATAATACAATATTATTTAGTATTCTAACTTTAATTCTAACAATATCTGCACAGTATTTATATATATATATATATATATATATATATATATATATATATATATATATATATATATATATATATATATATATATATATATATTTATATATAATGGATGACCTGGATGAATATATATTATATAAGTAATAAAATATATAAATAAATTAAGTTTGATAACTCCCATTATCCATTGTCTTGAGGAGATTTTGTAATTGAATTGAAATTGTCTGGAGTATGCACACTCACTACCCTATTTGATTAAAACTTTCTATTCAATTGAAAAGTTGTGGAAATACCGACAATTTCACTAAAATATAAATAAATATGTAAAAATAAAATTGTAAATCTTTAAATTCTTAAAGTTAAAAACTAATCAATAATAATAATAAATATTTATATATCAAAATCATATATGTACTAACACACAACTATTATTAGGTATTATTTGATCAATCTAATAGATTGTTTTTTGATATAGTATTTGATATAGTGAATAATAGTATTTTAGAACTCAATTTTCGGGCTAACAGAAAAGGAGACTTTAATGATGGGTTTGCTACAATGTAAATAACTATATAGATATATTATATATGCAAAGTTTCTTTAAATGAAAATTTACTAAAGAATTGTAAATTTGATTTTAAAAAGTCTATCCTAAAAGGACTTTATTGCTAAATATGTTCCTCAGTCATAAAATTAACAGGTCTACCTAAAAATAAAGGAGTTCTATATAAAAGATATAAATTTAGACAACTTACTTGATTGGTCCATTCTACAGTCTTTTGGTATAGTAGTGACACTTAATTTGAATAAAGATATCTTATAATGCAACTGAATGCTTGAGACAAGGTGGCTGTTAAGTTAGTGATGATTTAACTAAAATGTAAATTCAAGTGCATATTGTTCATTACAGAGATATGTTCATTGCAATTATTATTAGTCTTCAAAGATGTAAAGTGGTATCACATCCATTTTCTTTTTGTACAAATGAACATTTGTAACCTTTTTTTTTAAAATTGCATGCATCATGCATGTATGCTATATTATAATAAAGCATGCATGAATGATGCATACAAGTACTGTTAGCACTAAGGTCTTCACATACTTAATATCATGTTTTTTGTTACATGAAATTTGGTATCCTGTAAATATTCGTACCTTTTGCATTAACATTAGCATAAAATTCTTCCTCGTTTACAGTTGTTACCTTTTGCATTAACATATATATATATATATATATATATATATATATATATATATATATATATATATATATATATATATATATATATATATATATATATACATATATACATATATACATATATATATATATATATATATATATATATATATATATATATATATATATATATATATTTAATATTATTTGCTTTAACAAGCAGTTTATTCAATTTTTTGTGTAATTTTTCCATGATTTTTACTGTAGTTGAATTAACTAGTAATATTACTACAGTAACATTTCTACTGTAATTGTATTAACTAGAATTACCTTCATTCTTACATTATTTTTTTTAAATAGCTGTTCATAAGCCTGAGCAATGGGATATATCTGACAAGGTATATCTGACAGATGTTAAACTATTAGAATCATATCTAAAATTAAAGAGTTAGCAGTTTATCTTGTAATTACGAAAAAAATAACTATTGCTTTTAAAAACCATTGCAATTTTAGTTTACAGGACGATCTTTGCAAAAATAGTCATTAACTTAATTATTAATTTAAGAAAATCTAAATTTTAAAGGAGTAAAAACGTTACAAAAAATCAATTTAAAACTTGCATGTGAACTTGGGTGCTTCCTGCTGCTTTAACTGTTGTTGCAACTGACTGGACTGTATATAAAATATTAAACAAAACTAAACACGCAAAACTAAATTAACAATAAAAAATATATTTGTGCTGTTTTTAGAAATTTTGTAATATAGCTATATATTGTTGTTCTAACCATGTTAACTTTTCAACTAAAGAGAAGATAAATGATATGATATAATCGTCATATCATATCAGAGGTAAGAAGATTTATTTTCTCTTTAGTGGTTGTCTTATAGGAAAATGAATAATACTTAAATTTTAAAACTATTTTTCAGTTTACACTAAAACTGAAGATCGATTATATAAATATTTGAACCTCACAATTTTTGATTGACATTGACTGCACTAAAAGTATAAATATTATAACATTGCTATTCAATCAATATAACATCTATCATTAACAAACAATTTAAAAAAGTTGTTAAAAAACAAACAATTTAAGAAATAGTTAAAAAAATGCTGAAACTGATACTTTTTTTAAACTAATGCTACTTTTTTCAAACTGCTATTTTAGTAGCAATAACTAAAAAAAAAATTATCAAAATGCATTGTTACTGTACTTAATACACAAAAACTTTTAATCGCTCATACAGTATTATCGAAGAATTACAGGACTTTTTAGCTTTTTCATTAGCCACAACATAATACTAAAAACAAATTTCTTTTATCTTTTCTAAACCATTTATTACATAATTTAAGATTCATAAGAAATTATTATTTTTAATCATAATGAAAGATTTAAAATGTCAGACACATTCTGTGCTTAACTAATTTTATGGAGTTAGTTCCGTACGGAAATAGTTTGATTTAGCTTTTCAACGCAAATTAAACACGTTTAGAATAGATTCCTAAACGTTTAGAACGACGTAAACGCCATCTAAACGTGATCTAAACCAATTTTAAACCAACAAATGCTTTTTGGGAATGAATGCGCGAAAAAAACGACAAAAAATTATTTCTTTTAAAAGGAAAATCTACGAAAGAAAGTTATGATTACAAACAGCTGTTTAGTGAAAAGATTCTACGCTTGCGAAACATAATGCTAACGATTGGCTTGAAATAGAGAGTGTTGATGGATTAATTACTGCGCTAAAAAAAAAACAGAGTATGCCAAGACTATGCTTCTCAAATTCAGATTTTAAAAGGTTACACACAGAATGAAATGGTGAAACAGAATGCGGTCGATTGCAACACATTTCCGCCATCATACATGAATAAAGAATGTCTCACCAAAAAGCTTTAGAAATATTTATGAAAACAAGAGGTATGAGTTTGTGCGATAAAAACAAAAACAAAACGAACTGCAGCAGGAAATGCGGCAAACAGACATTTTATTTGGTATTCAAACCATGCATAGTAAGGATCTTGATTTGACCAAAAAGAAATTCGAGATTGCTTACTTCATAGCAAAGGAAGAGCTGCCGCTTAGTCTATATCTAAAATTAATTCAGATACAAGAGAAACATGGTGTAGTCTAAGTTCAAGCTTACAAAAACGCAAATACTTGCGGAACATTCATTGATTACATTGCCCTGAGTTTGGCGAAAGATCTTAAAAAAACAACTGAATTATCGAAAAATTTTCATTATTCTAATTGATGGTTCTAACGACATTTCAATTATGGAAAAAGAGACTTTATTTGTTGTCACCTTTAATCCAATTCCAACTGGAAAATCAGAAGTTTGTGTTTAATGTTACTTTCTTTCACTTTCAGATGCTGAATATAGAACATCGCACGGAGTTTTTAACATAATAAAAGAATCGCTTGAAAATATAGAAATTGAAAACTGCATTAACAAATTAGTTGGATTTGGTGCAGATGGCGCATCTGTAAATAAGAGAGGCAAATCAGGTGTTAAAATGTTGCTTACGGCTGAAATTCCATGGATTACGTTTGGTTGTGTTGCACATTTGTCTTGTGTGTTGCACATTTGTCTTGATTAAACATTAAAAGATAAATTAAGAAAGACTGAATCATTTAATGACGTTGATTGTATTATTTTAAGAATGCATTACATTTACAAAAAATCACTTAAAAAGTTAAGGCAGCTCGGTGAACTTGTATCTATTTTAGAAGATGATGAATATGACATTGATGGTTACTGATCTAAGAAAGCCTCCGGTATTATTTTGCTTGATGTATTTATGTTATATTTTTTATCATTTTAGCTATGCATGATGGATTCGCAAATATTATTAAATTTCATACTATAAAATGAAATATAAATTGCAAAAGTTTCATTTTTTAGGTACACGATGGATTACTTAAAGTTCGGGTTTTAATGATGATAATACACAAATACGGTGTTTATTAAACACATCTGGAGAAAATGACACAAGATAGCGCTTTTACAAATGCTGAACAAACTATGTTTAAAGGATACCATGCGAAGTGGGTCCATGCAAGAATACCGCTTTACATTGCATTGTGTATAGAAATTTTAGCACCGGCAAAAATGTTGTCAAAATCTTTTCAGAGTGATGAGATTGATGTATTAGCAGGGTTTATTCAACAAGCTAAAAACCAATAAATCGTATTTAAAAGACAAAAATTATTGATTTGCTAACAGTAAAACGTTTCCTTTCCAAAATGACTGAAAAAACTGAACAGTTTTATTTCCAGGGTGTCGCACTTTACAATTTTGTAAATGCTAAACGCTTAGTAAAAAATTCAAATTCTATTCTTATTAAGTTAGTTACGAAATCAAATATAGAACGTTTAGAAATAAGTGATAATTTTCCCGATATGTATAGTACAAAAATTTTAAATACAGAAGGCTGGCTTGAAAGTACTTAAAAATGATGCATTCTTGGATGAAGGAATAGAAAAAGTTTATGACTTTTGCAAAACGCCGTTGCAGCATGCTAGTTTCATCAAGCGTAAATTTTGTTTTGGACGCTTGGCATAGCTTAGTAAATTACACTGTAAAGTACTTAGTACCACATAATACCGGTTACCACAAGACACGGCACCAAATATTTTCCAGCCCCATGAAAAATGAATGAGTTCCGGTTCTAGTTCTTGTCGAACTATTATTTACTTTGCCTGTACCTAATGCAAAAGTTTAACGCCTTTTTCCAATAATGAATAGAGTGAAAACGGACACACGCAACTCTCTAAAAGAGAAACGTTTGCAAAATTTAATCGAGTAAGTTTGCAAGGAAAAAATTCTAATGTATCTGATTTAAGTCCTGCTACTGAATTATGTAGTGCGAAGACCAACGCAATCAGAAAAAAAACTACTCAAAAAGAGCATCCTCTGATAAGTATTACAACAGTATTACCATATTCTGATAAGTATTACAACACATAAGATTCTTTTCTTTTTTAATACCTTTTTCACTTTGCTAATTTACATTACACATTTCGGTTGCTCAAGCATGGCAAATAACTTATTAAATTGAATTTATATATTAAAATGCTATGTTATATATAGTTTGTTGAATTACTTATCAAATTGTTTTATAATAAAAGAATTTAATAATAATTAATAACAATAAAAATTGGCCACAAGCGAAACCATAAACTTTGAAGAATGAGTCATTTTGGAGGCAATCAACACTTTCCGACAATTTGAAGTTTATAATCTTTTTATAAACTTCAAATTGTTGGCAATATGTGCATCTTTTTGCTGCATGTTTAGAATGTTTTTCATAAAACAGACTTAATTAACAAATTAACTTATCACATAGGTCCTGTTCTTTAGGTACAGTACTGATGTGATAAGCTAGCTTTTAAATTTAAAAACTTGTTTTCAAATTTAAAATTATGTCCCCACAAATTTGATGTTTAAATTTAAAAGCATTTAAATTTAAACATTAAATTTAAAAGCCCGCTTAAAAGCAGGGTTTATAATAAAACGTACTTTGTATTAAATTCTGCAGCAAATAAAAGTATACAAAGTAGACAAAATTGATTGAAAGATCTGCGTTAGCTTTAAGAGAAGTAGAAAAAGGACACAATCTAAATTCACAATTTTTTTTGAAATATGTTGCAACATTTGAAGAACTTTTTGAAAAGTGCTAGCAAATAAGTAATAATATAGTATTCAAGCATTAAAAAATTTCCAAGGAATATGGGTATTCATTCAAGCAAGCTGTTATTATGTTTAAATGATCTTTTGTGTGCAATGAGTTTCTCAGAAGAGGTGACTGTCATTAAAAAATTTTTTTAGTTGTGGGCCTTAAACACAAATTTATATATTACCAATAAAAATTAAGTTTGTAATATTGTAGTAAGTAAATATTTATATATTTCCAATAAAAAATAAGTGTGCTAGACATGTGCATTTTTTCTATTTCTTTAAATTCAACGGTATGTGTAAACAATTGTAACTTAATAATGGATCTCAATAATGACTTAGTAACACAACCATTTATTCATACTATAAACAAACATGATTTTAAATATATTAAATTATTTGGATTTTAATGAAATCAATTTTCAAATACACCTTGAAAGTATGCTCAAAGTGATAAAAAAATGCTGGACTAGCATGTTTAAAACAATACATGTGATAACTTTTTTAAGAATTGTGTACTATGTGTAAGTACAACTTCTTTAATTCGAATTTTATAGGTGAAAATAAAGTTAAGTGATTTTTACTTATAAAAAATTGATTTATTTGTCTTTATTATACTTTTTGAAAGAGATTATTTTAAAACGTGTGTAAAGATATTGTTTTTTTTTACAGAACCTAAAAATTATTTTATCCTTGTCAGTTAAACTACGCTAAGTACTTGATTTGTTAATGGTTGCTTAAGTAGAGCAGACTATGACAAGATATCTTCCCATAGTATTCCGGCTAATATTAGGTATCAAGAAATTAAAACCTTTGAATTGTCATCTAAGAGGTACTGCTAGTGAATTGCAGCATTTAATAGGCATTTTGATATCAAATCGACTTAATTTAAGTGTAGCTGTACCAAAAAAAACCACGGTGTATAATAATTTAAGAAATATTTTGTGCCTAACTTACTAATAATGGTAGATAAATTTGCACTTTGGCTACTCAAAGGTCAGAAATTTAAGGTTTAAGTTTACTATCCGAGTATCCCAAAAATGTTAAGAAATATAGTAAGTGGGGCATCTGGACACTTCATTTTCATATTTAGAAAAATCTGGGAGGTATCACATTTTCAGAAAATTGACATCTGATAAAAGTCATTATTTTCGTACTTAAAAAAACTAATTATATTGACGGAACAGTAAAATTAACATAAAATAACTTTATATTCCAAGTTTTTAAGCTCTTAAATTTTGCATTTACACATCAACTTCATTAGACAGCTCTTATATATATTTAAGTTGGTGAAAAAGGTTTAGATATGCTTGAATTATATTAGGAACATAGTATGCTTAGTAAAGTAGAACATATTGATAGTTCATAAGTAATTTAGTAAAATATTGTAGGCATAGTTGCCTAATATTATATTAGGCAACTATGCCTGTTATATTATATTATTAATTATATTATAAATTATAGTATTAATTATATTAGGAACATAGTATGCTTAGTAAAGTAGAACATATTGATAGTATATAAGTAATTTAGTAAAGTATTGTAGGCATAGTTGCCTAATAACCTAATATATATAAGTAATAATAATATAATAAATACTAAATAAAATATTTCAAAAACTGTTTATACTAATATATTTTTAATGTCTTTTTTAATAATTTTACAAATTTTTTAAACTTAAGATTTCAATAATGATTATGTTTTCATATACAATTAATGTTCAATAACTCATAAACTATTTGAACTGAACACTTCAGCAATTCTTTTGCTTCTTTATGTTTGTTGCTGTACTGCGAGACTCCAAACGTGTTTATTACATTTTTTATCTTGGAATGGCAAGATTCAGATGTCTGCTCATTAAACTGCCCAAGGGAAAGGCCACTCAATCAAATGTTTCCAGATGTGCTGTTAAGTATGTACTTTCCAAATAACCGTGAGCTGTTTATCTAAAAACTGAAAAAAGCTTACTATAAGTATGTTTATCAATAACTTAGTTTTTAATACAAAGGGTAAAGAAAACAGCAATTTCTCTCTGCAATAGTCTTGCGCATCTTTATAGCTTTGTGTAAAACTTTCAATTAAAATTGAATAGTTTGGGTCAAGTTTATAGCCAAAGACACCATAACAACCTTATTAAATTTTCTCATTGTTTCTACGAGAGGATACAGTCCAACAGGCATTATCAACTCAAGTTTGTTGCAACTTTTAAGTATCTCTCTACACGTGTTTCCTTCAAATGTTCCTCTATGGTAACCTTTACGAAAGCATATAATGCTCTTGAGCCAATTTGTAAATCCAGGCCAAAGTTGCATTATAAATTCTGCCACATGGTTAACAAATCCCATCAGAAGATCAAGTTCTGGTAATGGAATCTCTCTTATTATACTTAGGGATTTGTCTTCTATCTTAAGCAGACAAGGAATAATGACATTCTAAATATATGGAAATAATTTTTTTTCATCCTTTTTAAAACGTTAAAATTATAATGGATGATAAATTTTGAAAATATTTACAACATATTTATTCATTTATACCTAATATTCTTGCAATCTTTTCACCAGAGATCCTGCAGATGAATACGGTTCATAGTAATTATTCAAACGTTGAAATGTTCTTAACTCTCCAATAAATAATTCTGAAGAACCTTCACACCATGCACAAGCATACTTTCCTCCATGAGCCTAAAATTTTATATTATAATTCAGTTTATAAATGTATTGTAGCGTAGAAAAAACCTTTTCCTAGTATAGTTTTTACCATAATATGTCTTATTTTCATAAAATTATTTAAAACAAACACACCTAAATTTCTAGCGATATGTTGATTAACTTCATGTCAGAAGCCAATGAATACTTGCATCCATGCAACTTCAATCTTTTCACAATCATTGACATGTTAGAATGATTCTCACTTACCCTTTCACAATAAGCTAAAACAAGTGACGTATTAGCTCCTGAGTATGATCCCAAGGAACTGCTATCTCCTGTCCTGTCCTTGGTTGGATCAAACAGATTTACTATAACTTTCAGCGATCCTCCACCTATAAATATATATATACTTACACACACACACACATATTTGTATATAAATATGTACAAATAATATTTTTAAAATAAGTTTTTAAAAAGACGATTAATAAAATATTATAAGTAATATAAATTAAATAAATTGAATTTATATACCTGAATCATTTGTGGGGTTTACCTTTAGCAATTTTACAGAAACATATTTGGCAAAGTTTCAGTATTGAGATAGTTCCCTTTTTTATACTTTTATTTAATAATCTATTTCTTCCTTGACTGCATATACTGCATAATATTAAGCAATCTCTAGAGGTTTGCAAGCTAGACAAACCATTATTTTTCCATTTTAAAGTAACTGTGTCTGCAATAGATTTACCAGCCTTACAGAGATATAAGTTTTTCTTGCAACCTGGGCATAATCCTGTAGGGTAGGCAAATACTTTAAGTGAAAACTCAGGCTTACAAAAAACTTGAACCAGACCTTCCAAATTGTTATTAACTGAACTGCATTTGTTGTTCTTTTCAAGGTAGCAACAGCAAATGATCTTTTGAAAAAGTACATGATTTCTATTAAAATGGTTTTCTCTCTTCTCCTTAGAGAGCAGAGGAGCTATAGATTCAATATATTAGGTATCTATAATAAAATTAAAATAAAAACGCATAGTGAAAAAATATGTATTTTTAATAAAAAATGTTTTTTTGACCAAGTTTGTGTATTATAATATTAAATTAAAGACCTTGAAAATTTGGTATATGAACATTTTTTAAAATAAACTTCAACTTTCAGCCAGTATTTTTAGTTTATTTAAGAATAATGACTTTTTTTAAAAATTATGACTTTTTATCAGATTTTCAATGTCAATTTTCTAAAAATGTGATACCTCCTACATTTTTCTAAATATGAAAATGAAGTGTCCAGATGCCCCACTTACTATATTTGTTAACATTTTTGGGGTACTCGGATAGTAAACTTAAACTTTAAATTTCTGACCTGTGGACTGTAAAGTGCTTTTTTGTTGATCTTTAGGCTTTATTCCAGTCACACAACAAACTTTACATACATACAAGTAACATTGTGACTTTTGACTCATTTTGTGAATAAGATGTTTTTATTATTTAAATACATACAAATGTTTGTTACTGGAACTTTGGATCAAACAAATCCAACTTCAAATCTTAATTCTTGGTCTGTGTTAGCAAACTCCGTTTTCTCCTTCAGCTGGTCGTTCCATTCCCCTATATGCTTTCTTTGCATATGCACCTAGAGTCCTGAGAACGTATCCGAAAAAAAAAGAACAGCTTGCGCATGCAAACTCGCCAACTAAGTATGTCCCCACACTTAGTTGGGGTTCACTAACAAATAAGCACAGATTGAATTTGTAACCGCTTATCGTTACACTCGGATGACGTTTTGCCAAATGTTGTTTGGTTGTTGCCAAATGATCGTTGCCGCTGTTATGTATTTCTACACCTTCAGGACAGCACCAAATATCATCGGAAACTGTGTGCGTGATTACGCACGTCTCTTTTCCACTAGCTCCTACTGATATGTTATTGACTGTTATACCCCCCTTTCCAATAGAGGCAATGACACTTTCTTAACTGCTACTAGTAATAATCAATCGGTTTATCGAGACCATAAGATCAACAGCCCCATAGCCCCTAGTGATAAAATCAGATTTATATTGTACTTCTAATTTGACGAGACCCGGCCTGCATTAACCTTGATCACTGATCCAAATTTCTAGTTGCGCCGCGTAGAGGCTGCATGACCGGATTTGCTATAGAAGATACGAGAGACAAAAAAATGGCACAGAGTTCCACTTTTCCTCTCACAAAACCATACTTACCAAAATTCAAACTTCAAGACCCGTAGAGACAGGTTTTCAATAGAAAGCAAAGTCAACAGCAGTAATCTGCAATTCTTTAAACTACAGACTACCTTTCCAGTTTCATCCACTTGAATTTCAGCATTGCAACCACGTAGTATTTAACACCAAGTGTAAACTGTGTTTGCCCAAGTTGACTGAAATAAAAGCATACAAAAACTCTACCACAAGCATCATATAGTCTGTATGTTGAGGTAATCTGATATTAATTTACTTAATATTATTAGTTTACTTTTCTAATATTCACACATTTTTTAACACACTTTTATTATATTTAAACATTACAACACCGAATACTTGGTAATAAAAGATTTCACGCATATATTATAAATTTAGCATATTAAATAAATATGACATTGGTTCAAATATGGTATAGATGACATATATTTTGTCTAAAGTAAAAACATCCATCAAAGATAAAGGCTTTCAGTGACTTTACGATAGCAAAGCAAAACCTGAAACCACCAGAAATCACAGCAAAGCAAGGAAAATAAGTGACATGTTTTCTGTGGGTGCAAACAAATATTTGTTACAAGAAAAGGTTGACAAGCTCAGGAACTAATTTTTTAGAAATGGTATTCATCCATTTTCTTTGGTTGAACAACCTGCTTTTAAAAATTTTTTACATGCATTTAATTCAGATTGCAAAGTTATATTTAGCCTTTTTTAACGGATCAGAAATAATGAGGCTGCTATCCAGTCAATGAAGACTTTGCTCTTAATCCTCAGTAAAGTCAGGTATTTTGCAACAACTACTGATTGCTGATCTGCACACCAGCAAAGCTATCAGGAATGTGTGAGAAGAAGTTAAAGGAAAATTGTGATATTTTTGTAACTTTTAGTTACAAATAAAATTCAGCTGCCTTGAAAAATCCTTCAAAATGAGTCTGCTCTTTACTAAACCAATTCAGGATGGTAATCAAAAACATTTTGGTAGAATGATGCAAGGTACAGATTTATTGCTGACAATTCTTCTGACAAAGTTCAATTTTTCTGACAAAGTAGGTATGGTTTCCTTTTTAGTAACTCAAAGTGTAATCTGTTTTGCCTACTTTTATACTTCTATACTTTTATACTACAATAGAAAATTAAATCCATTGTTGTTTAAGTGCAATAAAATGAAGCTTTGTATTGTCAATAATATAATATGTGCTGTTTTGTTTTTAAACAGGTGTGGTCAATGTGATACAACACATTGAACAGATGGCCGAGGTGGAGCAGTTTTGTAACATTCATCAGATGAAGAAGATTTCTCCTCATCAATGAAATTGAGAAGATCGCAAGGCACAGGGAGGTTGATGGGTTTGTTAAACTGCTAGAAAACTTTGCTAGCAGTTTAAACAAAATGAAATTGTTGAACTCATTTCCACGCATCACAAACTTTTCTCTTAAACTGAACACTGGGCTTCCTGCGTCTGCTGCCTGTGAGCGTCTATTCATTGCAAAGCGGACAAGAACAAAATCGGCTAACTTTGAAAACAAACTGCTTCTCAAACTTAAAAAAAATATTACAGTTTAAATTATAACAAAAGGAATAGAATACGTAGGTATGCGGAAATAGCCGTCTTACGGAACCGAATTTTCTGCTAAAATTCTGTGCCACGTTTTTTGAACTTTTTTTTAGGTAGCGTCAGACAAACGTTTTGTTGTGGTGTTTTTTTTTAGAAAAGTATTGGAATGTATATAACAATAATTATTACTGTTATAAACAGTAATAATAATACTGTCATTATTACAAATTTGTTGTCATTATTTTATAAATTTTATTATTTTATTTTTATTATTCAATCATAATTTATGTATTTAATATATATACACAATAATTTTGTTTCACAATATTATTGTTTAAATATACTTTTAGATAAAAAGCAGATAATATTTGTTGATGATCAATGAACATGGATATGGAAAAAGGTTCAGAAAATAAATTTACTTAATTAATGCCATTAACAATGGCAATTATTCTTAAAGTTTCTGGAATTTTAAACCCAAAAGCAAATGAATATATAATTGCTTTCAAAACATTCAAACCAGTTTTAAATGTTTTTTTGACAGTTTTTGTCAAAACATGTCAATTTATTAAATAGCATTGAAAATACAATTATCAATAGTATTTGCATTGTCATGCAAAAACTATTGTCATTTCTATTCTGTTAATAGCATTAAGTTTATAATATTAACTTAATGATTAAGTTAATGCTATTAATATCAATTATTAAGTTAATACTATTCATTATACTAAAGTCTACAATGACAGTGTAGATAGTGTCACTGTCAACTGTTAAATAGTATTGACAAGGACATATTTCTTTACTATTGAAAATATATTATTATTATTATTATTATTATTATTATTGTAATTTTGATTCTAAGCTGTTGTTAAAGTTGTATATTAATGCATGCATAATAGTAATAGTATTTATATCATGCATGCTTTTATAATACGTGCCATATTAGTTCATGCATGATATTAATATAGTATTAGTATCCAGCATGCATATTATTAATGACATTAATTATTAATGACATTAATATTATGAGATGCAAATAAATATTGTCATATACCAGCAGGCATATTATTAATGATTAATAATATGCAAGCTGGTATGTGACAATAATTATTTGCATATCTTATTTCCATAATATTAAAACATATATTATAATTTTAAAAACTTTAAGGGAACTGAATAAAAAATAAACAAAAAAAATTATTAAAGATATTTTGTTAAAATATCCTTTATTTGTCTTTATAAGTATATATAATTAATTCTTTTTTATTTTAAAAACAAAATATCATTTGTGTGAAAGTGTGTTTATCAATTTAATAACATTATAATTATCATTTTTTTCATTCATTGTTCAGAAGAGCGAATGGAACAACGACTAAGTATTTTTATTTCATTTCTTGCATATTTTTAGATTGTGTATTGTTTCACTGTTACTCAAACTGCTTAATTAAACTGCTTTTGGCGTATTAATTTTTAAATACAGATTTATATTTTAGTCATTATTTTTGTTTTTATTTTATTAATATTATTTTTTTTAGCCCAGCTTGAAAAAACTATAGGTAAAAAAAGTTAATTTTTTTTTGTTTACATTTATTTTTTAAATTTGAATCAAATTAGATAAGTTTTCCTATTTTTTCATTTGAATCAAATTAGATAAGTTTTCCTATTTCTTGGTTTAACTAATTTTATATGTATAAATGCTTAATTATTTGGCTAGTTGATACCTGTTTACATTTTTTTAGGTGATTTAGTGAGTCACATTAGTAAGTTAAATGAATGTTACTTTTTTGTCTATTTATTTTTTTATTTATCTATTTAAAAAATTTTAATTATCTATTATATATGAAGATTATTTATCTAATTAAGAATTTGTTAATTTTTTAGATTTTTCTATTTTAACTGCAACATTTGTAAGGTGGCAATAAAAAATTATGTAACTTTTGATAATTATTTGAAAATGTTTACTAATACTAAAATGTATTTATTTGTTATTGAAATTTATTTTTTATAACATTTAGTGCCACCTTCAACTGCTACTGATGGTAATATTTGAACTATAAGTTTAAAAAAAACATGGAGTACATTTCTTTTTATGTGTTTGTAACACTTTTTTAATTATCTTTAGTGGCATGTCATGCTGATACCGCTGGTAGTTTGTAAATGATATATAAATAATAAATTGTAAATTATGAATCAATTTTAATACAATTCTTATTTGCTTGTAACACTTTTTATTATGTCTATTTTAGTATCATCTTCATCGACAACTACAGGTGCGTTTTTGAGATTATAACTTTTTCAAATGTTTTTTCTTATAGTGACATCTACTTCTGCTGGTAATTTTTTAACATGTTTTTAAATTATATAAGAATTTCTATGAATTTAAATTCTTTTTTGCTTTTTATTTTGTAACTTTTAGGGCCATCTTCATTGGCTTCTGCTGGTAATTTTGTTATTTATAGCATTTTTTAAATGAGAATCAATTATGTACCAATTTCAATTACTTTTAATTATTTGTAACACTTTTTATTTTGTAATTTTTAGGGTCATCTTTATCGACTTCTGCTGGTATTTTCGCATATACTATAACTTTTTACTATATAATTTATGTACCAATTTTAAGGATTTTATTTGGTGCAACATTTTCTTTTTGTAACATTTAGAGCCCTCTACGTCTGCAATTGCTGGTAATTTTGTAAATTATAACTTTCAAAAATTCATTATTATTTATTCATTGGTAACACTTTTATTTGTAATCTTTAGTGCAAACAACACCTGTTGTGTCTGGTAAGTCTGTAGTGTTCTAATTTTATAAAATTATCATAGACTAATTTCGAGGTGTTTATTTATTTTCAAGTTGTTTCTTAATCATATTCCGAATTCTTTAATGGTTCAGGAGATTTTCTTAATAAATAATTAGTTTCAACTTTTTAAAATGATAATCATTGAACTTTTTATTGTTATTTATTACTTTGTTTAATAATCGTATAAAAATGATATTTAATAGTAATTCATTGTTTGTTGTATATTAACCTTCTTTTTCCATATGTATTTCTGCTTTACTTTTAGATCTAACATATGCTGCATATCAAGAATATAGGTCCCAGCACCATGGTCCTTACTCCAATAAATCCTATCTGCGATGGGTAAGGAATGGGGGTAGTGATTCCCCTAGTTTTACATGGACACATGTGCCCCCAAACCCTGGTGCTGGGACAAGAAGAAGGAATTACCGCAGAGGGCGTGGTCAGAGAAGAGGCGGTAGCAGTGGGGGATTTGGAAACTTTTATGTCTACAATTCTTAAAGGTTTTCAAGTCCTCCACCATAACCAAAAAAAGAATTCTTATTTCTTATGTTAAAAATATTTAAATTTACAAAAAGGTTTTCTTCTTTTTTGGTTTGCTTATATATAACTATAAAGTTGTTTTTTTACATTTTTGAACATAGTAAAAAGGCTCCATCAAAACTAAAATTTGTGTTTGCACCCAATATAATTGCTATTAATTTTTCTAATATATATGTCTGCATTAGTTTAACAGTAAAACGTTAACATTTTTTTAACATTTTTTTTATTTTTGTTTTATTATAAAAAGTTATTTAAGTTTATAACTTCTTTTTTTTTAACTTTTCTTTATTTTTCTTCTTATTTTATTATTAATTTTTTTTTGTGTGTGATACTTTGTATTTAATTAATTTTTTTTTAACAATATCATATATTTAAAAATAGGTCCAATTTATAATATTTTTTATATTCACTTATAGTTCCTAAAAATTTGTTTTTAACCGCTATATTTGGATATCACGATAACTAGTAAGGTATTTATGTCTTTAAAAAGGTATTTATGTCTTTAATTGTATATTTAAGTATTTTTGTATAATTTTTTTAGTTTTTTTTTTCTGTTTTAAGCAAGGAGTTAAAAAAAAACATTTCTATGATTTTAATGCAGTTACCAAACTTTATTTTTTATTTTTAAATAGATTTGTTTTGCCAGCCAAGTGTACATGTTTTATAATTTTTTGTAGGTGTCATGGGCCTTAAAAAGAATATTTGTTTGTTTCGTGGACCTGTGAGAAGTTATGTCTTTGAAAATTTCTCATTGTCTGGCAAAAATAATAATATCTGTAAGAAGGGACATGTACTTTACTCTTTCATTACAAATGGTGAGTCGTATTTTAAAACTGTTCATGAAATTAATCAGTTATTTAACTTAAAGACTTGTAAAGTTCAACTGAGGAGTGTTGTGAATGCATGCAAGAAATGGACTTTTAACTTTAAAAGAGATTACAATAATATCTCAATTTTTTGTAACGAGCCCTTTGTATGCGCAACTCCCATTGTACAAATAGCACAGCCATTACATACTAACACTATTAGTTCAATAAACCCTGTTTCATTATCATCAGTGGATTATCCTGTCGAACAAAACATTAATTTATCTTTAAAAAAAGGCAAACCTTCTTCTTTTTTAAATTATGTAAAAAATAAGCCACGTTTAGATATGTCTAGAGAAAATTTGAGTCCGAGAAAAAAAAAACTACGTACTAGGTTATCATATATATCTTCAATGTTAGCTAGCACTTCTAGAGGAAATCAAAAAAAAATAGCATTATTAAAGGCTAAATTAGGCAGCATGCCATACAGGTTAAAAGTATTAAGACAAAGTGTCAAAAGAAAAGAAGATATTATAAAAGCCTTACGACTCAAAGTTAGAGACCTAAAAAAAAAATTAAAAACATATCATTACAATAGGGTTATTCACCATTTGCAAGATGCAATAAAGACAAGAAAAACTAAAAAAAAAAAAAAAATTGCGTGAAACGAATATCCAACATAATAATGATATTAGGCAAAATACAATGGTTATTGCAAGTTTTGAAAATGAATTATTAGAAATGGAAGAGAGCAAAATTCCTGTTATGTCTGAAACTGAAAAGTGTTATCCTTTAAACATTAGGCTAATAATTTATAGCATGTTGTTGTCAAATGTGCCTACAGGTAACATTCCATTTTTGTTAGAGAAAATTAGCCAGTATTTTGGTGTGGTAATTAATAACATACCCCATCGCAGCACTGTTGAGCAAATGGCTCGTGAATTAGGTAGTATATCAGAATTACAAGCAGCAGAATGGGCTATCAGTAATTCTCAGCTTACTCTTGGATTTGATGCAACAACACAAGAAGGTGTTCATATAAATAGTGTTCACTTTACGTCCAAAGATAAATGCCTTGTTATTGCTCTGGATCAATGCCCCGGAGGAACAGCTGATGATTACGAAAATCATATTTGTAGGGCAGTAGATCATCTAGCTTTTGTTTATTCAGATTTTTATTTACGTAATTATGATGAGTGTCGTCAATTGATTATTAAAAATATTTCCAACACAATGTCAGACAGAGTTGCAGTTATCCATCTGACCATAAGCAAAGTTAGTGCAACTTGGGGTAAAACTCTGAATGAATTGAATTGTCATTTGCACCCTCTTGATACAATTGCTACTGAATGTCGCTCAGCATTGAAGTGTCTAGAGACAGAAAAGTGTGAATTATTTGGCAATGATTGTTTAGCCGTCAAAATTGTTTTGGCTATGAATAAGATGAGGTTTAAAGACGGTAAAGGTGATCCAGAGGGATTTGTTACTTTTTTAGACCACAAAAAACTACCTAGGTGTATCATTCCTAGATATCGGGGAAACCGTCTCCATATTCTTTTTCATACTTGCTTTATATTTATTAAACACTATGATGATTTTCTAAATTTTCTCATCACAGGAACAGTAAAATATGGCAGTTTGCAAGCAGCTCTGCGAGCAGCATTTTGTAATGCTACCGCTATAAAACAGATGTGTGTGCTTGGTGTATTTGGGAAACTGCTAAGTGGTCCGTGGATGACTAAGTTTTATGTATCAGCTGAGGATGCAAGTTTTGATCATCTCACTGGTATTCAGATTGTAAAAAACATTTTGGAAACAGTTAAGCTTTGCAAATCTAATCCGGCTGCAGTGTTTTGCAGAACAACTGATTTTTTCGGGGAAATGCTTCCCTCAAATGTTTTTGAACCAATAACAAATTTATGCTGCATTGATGATCAGGTTATCAACATGACTTCAGCTTGCCTTAATGCAGTGGAGGATGTATTGATTAGACAATATAAAAAGTACTTCTCCCTTTCCATTACGGAGACACTTAAGCAGGAAACAGCTAGTGCAAGGCTTCATAATATAGATAGTGAAGAGTTAACGGGTATGTTTAGTGAATGTAAAGGAAGATCCCCTAATGCAACAACTTGTTATATTTCTTGCAAAATAAGATCAAAAAAGAATAGGACTATTGATTATCTTGATAGTTTAGATCAACTAAGTAGAGGAAATGTAGTTAAGTGGTCCATTTTTACAGCACGTAAAGAAAGAAAGAGAAATCGCCTACAACATGCTCAAATTCGATCTGTAATATATAAGAAACAGACATGCAAGCGTCAAATGTTGGATGAAAAAGAAAAAAAGGAAATTAGAACGAAAACTTAAATTAATGACTTTCAGCCAGATTAAGAATTTCTATAAACAATTGTCTACAAAGCAACTGGATGATTTAGATGATGTTATGTCTGACAGAATTGTTGGTAGAAAACTATGTCATGAATGGTATGACACTGAACAATCTAAGAATGTCATATAGGATGGTAGAGTAGAAAAAGTAAAAAAAAGATTGCAAGACAGAATTTACACAATCTCTTACTGGAAAAAAGATGAAACTGATTCTGAAGCTGTTGATTATTGAATGAAAAAATTCCAGCTGGTCGCAGATGTTGTTTCAGGAGAATTAATTTTTTCTTAATGTTAATGTGTATTAATTGTTTTTAATGTTAATATGTATTGTTTTCATAATTGTATAGTTTATTATGTCCAAAATAGATACTGCAAATGTTATAAATTAAAAAGTCTTAACATTTGAAAAGTACCACAAGTGCTGTGACTTGCAAAAAGGTAACCAGCAAGTGTTGTGACTTGCAAAAACGGTGCCGCAAGTAATGTGACTTGCAAAAAGGTAACCAGCAAGTGTTGTGACTTGCAAAATTGGTACCGCAAGTGCTGTGACTTGCAAAAAGGTAACCAGCAAGTGTTGTGACTTGCAAAATTGGTACCGCAAGTGCTGTGACTTGCAAAAAGGTAACCAGCAAGTGTTGTGACTTGCAAAAACGGTGCCGCAAGTAATGTGACTTGCAAAAAGGTAACCAGCAAGTGTTGTGACTTGCAAAATTGGTACCGCAAGTGCTGTGACTAGCAAAAAGGTAACCAGCAAGTGTTGTGACTTGCAAAATCGGTGCCGCAAGTAATGTGACTTGCAAAAAGGTAACCAGCAAGTGTTGTGACTTGCAAAATCGGTGCTGCAAGTAATGTGACTTGCAAAAAGGTAACCAGCAAGTGTTGTGACTTGCAAAATTGGTACCGCAAGTGCTGTGACTTGCAAAAAGGTAACCAGCAAGTGTTGTGACTTGCAAAATTGGTACCGCAAGTGCTGTGACTTGCAAAAAGGTAACCAGCAAGTGTTGTGACTTGCAAAATTGGTACCGCAAGTGCTGTGACTTGCAAAAAGGTAACCAGCAAGTGTTGTGACTTGCAAAATCGGTGCCGCAAGTAATGTGACTTGCAAAAAGGTAACCAGCAAGTGTTGTGACTTGCAAAATCGGTGCTGCAAGTAATGTGACTTGCAAAAAGGTAACCAGCAAGTGTTGTGACTTGCAAAATTGGTACCGCAAGTGCTGTGACTTGCAAAAAGGTAACCAGCAAGTGTTGTGACTTGCAAAATTGGTACCGCAAGTGCTGTGACTTGCAAAAAGGTAACCAGCAAGTGTTGTGACTTGCAAAATTGGTACCGCAAGTGCTGTGACTTGCAAAAAAGTAACCAGCAAGTGTTGTGACTTGCACAGATTATTGATAGACGGCTCTGGCTTACCTTCTCGTGGTGTCTATCGTTAAAAATGATTAATATTTTGTTTCATTAATGGAATTTAAAAGTTTAATCATTTACTAAAAGCCAAGACACTAATTAATTACAATGGGTATTTTGTTTTCACTAATTCACATAATTTTAAGTATTGTATATTTTAAAAAATATTTTACATGTTTTTTTTTAAGTCAGATGTTAAAGAATCAAAGAGCCTTTTGCCTAAGAATTTAAATACTCTTACACATCTTTTATTAAAAATTAAAGTGTTGAAATATTGTTTATTCTTATTTTTTTAATTGTAACTATCTTTTCACAATATTTTTCAATTTAAATTTATAAAAATAATTGTTTTTTTAATTTTTTATATTGGAGGGGCTCACGTTCTTTCCTATATGAAACTGGATAAACTATTGCTTTTTGTAAAGTGGTATAATGTCTGTTTATACTAATTTTTGACGTTTGAAAATGTTATCAAATATTTCTATTTTTTAATTAAAAAAATTCACAAAAAAAAATTTTTTTGGGGTGGGAGGGGAGGGATTCGCGGGCGCACGCCCGCGATTCCCTCAAGTAAAATTATAACTTACTGACTGACTCGCCCCACCCCTCAAGTAAAATTATAACTTACTGACAACTAGTTGTAATGTAGTAAAATATATTTTTTTAAGTGGGGAAGGAGAAGGGAAGGGGGGGCCGCGCAGGCGTACGCCCCTCACTTTGACTCAAGTTATACACCACTAACCACTAGTTGTAAAGTATTGAAATTTAACTTTTATTTTTTATTCTAGATTTACTTATTTAATTGGAGATAAAAATATTATTTTTAAAAAGGAATCATTTTTGTTTATAGTACGTGTTAAACAAGCACCACCACATCCACCCTAACTTAAAGGTACACATCTCATATACGCTGGTGAACTAGGATCAAAATATTAAAACTTCTGTTTGATAAAAAAGAAAATATCCAGTATTAAAATACTTTTTTATGATAGAATTTTCAAGTTATTGGTGGTGAAAGTCGTAGTTCGGGGGCCCTCCTAGACGCCCACTCACGCCCTATAGCTAGATGCTACTATAAAATTGTAGCTCACTCTTACATCTATATTTTGATACCAAATTATAGACATTTCGACAAGAATTAGTAAAGTTATAACAATTTTCGGTACAAAAAAAAATTTTTTGACTACAGTTTCTTCAACAATTTCATATATTCAAAAATCGTCACTAAAAACCTCATAACTTTGTTTTGAATTGTTCGATTTTGATAATTTTTTCACCGTTGAAATACTGTATTAATGCTCTTTTCAACGATATATAACAATATAATATTTTGTAAATTTAAAAATTTCATGTCACATACCTAGGATACGTTATTTTTATTCTAAAAAAGTAGCGCAGTAACTTTGCCTCTGAGTACATTTTTTCTCAGCTACTTTTTACTTTACCTTAAGTAAACTTTTCGGCCGGTAACCTTTGTATATGAATGCAATTTCACTTAAGTAACAGTACTTTTACCTGGTTACAACTTTGTTAAAACTTTCCCGCCTCTGGTAACTCCTTATTCATCAGTTAAAATAACTAAGACTTTATTGTAATAAAGTTTCACCAGTGCAAAAAACTTTACTATTAGAGCAAAACCCGACTGAACAATATTTTCTAAAATCATGCTTACTTTATATTCACTACGAAAATTATATTTTGGTGCGAATTGGTTAATGAAATCATTTTTTGACCTACAAATCGCATATATATATTAACCCGTCTAACGAGTTTTTGGTCGTTTTGTTCAAGATCCTCATAATCTAGTTGCCAAACAAATATTTAATCGATCTCCTATATTCTCACAATCCTCGAATTGTTTACCCGAATTAGGTACGTGGCATAAAAATTATAAATTAATTAAATATAGAAGGTTGTTATATAACATTAAAAAGACTTTCAGTTTTTCTAAAGTGAAAAAATTATAAAAATCGGGGTAATCCTGCAGTTAAGCGGCCTAAAATAAAAGTATGTTTCAACTTTACACGCTTTTTTTCGCGGAGACTTTTTTTATTGTTAATTGACAAATATTTTTTGCATGGTCATTAACGAAAACTTTTATTGAATTTTTTATAAACATTTTTATTTGATTGTTTTATTTTTATTTTAAATAGTTTAACTATTTTTATAATTTCATCTAACCACAATAATAATAAAGAATAGGGAGTAGTAACTTTGGAACCGAACTTAGATTATTAGTTCATGTGTAGAAAGTCTGATAACTGATTATTGTGAAGATTCGGATCGGGAAGTGAAATTAATGCTGTTACTAACACACCCGACGATGACCATGATGATTAAATATATTTATAATAAATGTAAATGTATTTTTTTTATTGTTTAATGCCATAATGTTATTCGATAATTTGTGGCTATGAAAATAACCGTTTTATTTGGGGCTATAAAATAGCTGTTTTAAAAAAGGTACTAACGGGACGCGCATGTAAAAAAGGCAAAAAATATCGGAACATCTTTATATCGTTGACGCCACATAAATTCATGCAGGTGTGAGGTAAATAAATCTTCGTGTGTTCCAAATTGCTGTCGCAGCTTGCGCTTGACTCGCATCCATAAGTTTTTATTGTTTTGTGTATTAGTGTCGTTATCTATGGGATTGTCAAAGTAACGCTCTTAAAAATCAACTAAACGGGAATAAATTCCATCTTGTAGATTTTCAATTCCAGCGTAAGATGCCCAGCCATCTGACACTATGAGTTCCAGACAAAATATTTTGTAAAAACGCGTTTTGAAGACTTTCTGCAGACCGCTCTGGTACTTTACCAAAAAGCACTTTCGCGAAACCCTTTCAACACCACCAAACACCCAATGACCTGGTCGCCATTGCCCGCGATGATATTTACAATGGAAAAACTTTGATTCATCGATTTCAACCACAATTGCAGTCCCGTCAGCGTTATAACCTCCAATAACTGCTGGGTTAGTCTCTAGATCTACTATACATCTCTGCAAAAGTTGGCCCAGTCAACTAATTTATGAGAGGCACCATTCATACCCGCTTCATGTTAGATATCTAATTGCGGCATATTATGAATTCACCCACATATGTAATATAACAATGTTTGTAAGGAAAGTCTACTCTGGTTTAAAAAGGAGTCTTGCCGAACACTTCACCTTTCCTTGCAACCTTTGCATTTGCAGCGGCAACCGTCAGTTGCGTCTTTATATGTATTCAAAGTATATTGAATTTGGCAGTTATTACAAAAAACACTATTTTTATTCAATCTTCGCTGTGCTAGCCATTGCAGAGCAGTTAGTGGTTGTCTAATACTGGATCCGAGATCCAGTAAGCGCCAGTTTTCTTGTAAAACCTGTTATTCTGTTGTAATTTCATCAAGGATTGTTGTTGGAGCACTTGGTCTCCTACGGCGATCTTGTTGCAGTGCCATCTAAAAAAGAATTATTAACATTTTTCCTACAACTTGTTTTTCACCGTAGTATATATTTTTATAAATTTTAAAAAAAAAACAGAAAGTTGTAAAAATCGCTTCCACATTTAATTTCCTTCTCCATGAAATTTTAATTATCCTTTCATTAATTTAATTCCACGCTTCATTAGTAATTTTCACTTCTTTTTTTAAGTTACATAAAAATTTTCTCCACCTTAAATTTTAATTAAGTGAAAAAATAAATTTATTTTAGGCCGCTTAACTGCAGGATTACCAAAATCGGACAATTCTATAAAAAGTTATACTTGATTAAGTCACGAATTAGCGATATAGATTTCTCGATAAAACCGAAGCATAAAAGGTTTTTTTTTTTTACTAAAATTGTTATAATTTAGTCAATTCTTATCAAAATCCTTATATCTTGGTATCAAAATTTAGGTGCAAGAATAACCTACCAAATTATAACAACCTTGAGCAATTAGGCATACCGCTGGGAGCGGCGGGCTCACATAAATCTGATTAGATGTATATTTTCTTCTAAAATCGAGCACATTCCCATTTCTATACACATTTTGTGCCAACCGTTTCTACAACCCATACTTTCTTACGTTATTTTTTATCATATCTGTTTGGCTTGTTCCAGTAACCACTTTCGTGAAATTCTTTTGTATTTTGGTTCTAAGCACCCTTGTATGGTGGTTTAACAGACGATGTATAAAATGGACTGTCCCTCTCCCCACACCTGACCCAACTCTTATAAGACTTATTAGAGTGAGGAGATACATATATTTAAAAAAACCTTTAGCAAACTACAGATACATATGTTTAAAAATATGTCTGCAAGATTTATTAAGAATTATGTAAAGATGAAAATATTAATTTTACCAACTACTACAGATTTGCAAAAGCATTAAACTGCAATAAGTAGTAACAAGATTAGAATTACAGAAGCAAAGTACAAATAACATGAACTTTTTTTGGAAGATGAAGGCCTCACTATTAATAAAAGTAAAATAATATTTAATTTTTGAATCTGAAAGAGCTAATAATGAAATTTAAATGACTGAAAAAATTACACAAAATATTATTAAGTTTACTTACTAATTAAAGTATTATTTTTAGCCATCGTTATTGATAATAAAAGTAATGCGGTTAAGCATAGTTAAAACTAACAAATAAACATTTTCAAAGTTATAAATTAAAGGTTTTTAACCCGGTTGATTCAATTTTCTTTCGAACTGATCTAGAGGTAATAAAAATATTGCAAGTTAGAAGAAATTATCACTACATCGTTACATTAAATAAATTTTATATATTTTTAATCGAGTAAAGTATTTAAGTTACTGAAGTTTTTAAGTTTTATGTAAAACAAAGTTTTAAGGATGAAGGATAGAGATAAAATAAAATTGTGGCACTTTTTTGTTACCTTTTTTTACTATATAAATTTATTGACATAAATTTGTAAAGTAAAAATATTTACCCATTCAACCCAATCTTTTTTCCAAATGATCTTAAAATAAAATAATACTAATTAAAAAAAATTAACTATCGTTACATCATATTTAAAGAGTCTTTCATGATGATAGGTTTTGAATAAGTATTTTGATTAGATAAATAATTTGTGATTACATCACAGTCATGATTACATCACATGTTTCATAAGTCATTACAGACAGCCTAAACTCTTAAAAACGAGTTACATTTTGTCGATTTTTAAAGTCAACAAATTGAAATTTATTTTTAAAAATGCAAAATGACAATCAACTCTGATATAAAAAACTGACAATACAGTCAGAAAAATAAGTATTCAAACACAACATTTTAATGTGTAAAATAAACTTTGTGTGGTTATTTCAAAAATATATATTATCTTAACATTTAATCTTCTGAAGTCCGCTTGATCTAAAAAGTATGGAGAAAAAAAGGTGAAGCATTATCACTCAGTTATTTTTGAGACACAGTAAAATTTAGCGGAGGCAATCTTATGGTTTGGAGATCGATGGCTTAGAACAGGACAGGAAAACTGAAGTTTATTGATGGAATTATGGACTCAGAGGTTTATGTTAACATTCTTAAATAAAAATCTTCTGGCTTCTACTGAAAAACTGCTATAAAAAAACAGTTTTATCTTCCAACTAGACAATGACCTTAAACATACTTCCAAGATTTTTTTTATCCAGAAGCTAATTGAAGTACTTGAATGGCCAGCGCGAAGTTCAGATCTCAATCCAATAGGGATTAATAAATAAAATAAAATTATTTTTACCATATTACAATAGTAGTATTTACAAGATGCATCAGAGTACTCATTTTTACAAAGGGAGTACTCTGATTATCATGGGAGTTACCCCTAAAAAATTTAAAAAAAAATTAAAAATGATGTTTTCTAAAACAAAAACTGCTATTATTTTATGTTTAATTTCATTATAAAATTATTTTTACCATATTACAGTAGTAGTATTACAAGATACATCAGAGTATTTATTTTTGAAGAAGGAAGTAGCGTTACCCCCTCTGACCTATACAAATTAAAAACAATTTAAAATAACGTTTTCTAAAAGAAAAACTGCTTTCTAAAAGAAAAATTATAATTTTCCTTGTTTTACCTTTTTTCTCTATAAAAGTTATCAAGATTTTCCAATAAATTTATTGTCCTATTCTTATTTGTTCGCAATTCGCAAGAGATATAACCAATTGTAGCATTTAGTGATCTTCCTTTTGCAGCACTGAACAATCCCATTACCTCTTCACTGTCTATATTATGTAGCCTTGCACTGGCTGTCTCTTCTTGAAATGTTTTGTAATACTAATCGAAAAATAACGCCTTTACTGTCGATTTAAAACTTCTGTTGCAACAAGACAACCTGATGTTATGGCAATAGGCTCATCATCAATTATGCATTTACTTTGTTGCTTGTAAAATATTTAGTTGGATAATATTTCCTAAAAATTCTGTCTTGCTGGTAAACAATGCAGCTGCATTACCTTAACAATCTGTAAATGTTTCCACAACCCTTTTAATTATTGCAATACCACCAACACGCTCAAAATTTGCCTTTTCAGATGACACATAAAACTGTGTCATCCAGGGTCCTGTTAAAAGTTTTCTTAATAATGCAAGCAAGCACATTTGTTTTATAGCAGTTGTATCGCAAAATGCAGCACGGGTAATATTTTGTCAAGTTTTTCTTTTAACTGTTCTAATCGTCAGAAATTGCATAAATTCACTGTGGTGTTATACAAAAACGAAACAAGTGTGGAACAGAGTGTGTAGACAGTTTCCTCGGTACCTTAGAATAATACCTCGTGGTAATTTGTTATTGTCTAAAAAATTGACAAATTCTTATGAATCGCCACTTGCATCTTTAAACCTCATCTTTTTCATAGCCAAAACAATTTTAACAGCAACACAATCATTTCCATTTAACTCATTTCCATTTCCATTTAACTCATTTAGACTTTTAACCCAGACTTCACTAATTTTTCTAATTTTAAGATGGTTAACCGAAACTCTATCAGACATGGTGTTTGATATATTTGAGATTAAGTGTCTACTGCCATCTACAATCATTGAAGGGTTGTAAGGGAAAAGTTGAATAAAGTGAGGCAGTATAATCTACTACATTACATATATGATTTGCTTAATCCACTGCTTTCCCGCCTGGTAATTGATCAATAGCAACAACCTGGCGTTGATTTTTTGAAGTTAAGTGAATGCTGTTTATATGAACGTCTACTTGTGTTGTTGCATCAAATCCAAGAGTGAGATGATTATTATTGATGGCCCATTCTACTACTTGCAAATCAGAGATAATGCCAAGCTCACGAACCATTTGCTCAACGGTACTACAATGTAGAATATAAGAAAAATTAATTCCAAAATATTGTGCAATAATATCCATTAGAAATGGAATATTACTGGTTGTGACATTCGACAATTACATTGTGCAAACTACGATCTTTAATTGAATTGAAGATTTTATATCATTGTTGGACCAGTTTTTGATCAAGAGTGATAAAAGTAAACAACAATTTCAAAATTAAATAATAAAAAATTAAAATATAATTAGTTAATGTAAAAAAATTAGTAAATAAATAAATAAAAACAAAAGAAAATTAACCTAAATTAGCTATGAAAGCATCCTCTGACAATTTCCTAGCCTTTTTGTTTTTTCTCTTTAAAACTTGTTTATTTTTCATATAGGATATTTGATATTCTAAATATAACTACATTGTTGTAATAACCAAATTTTACTAAAAGTTAAGACAGTGTCATTAAATTGAAAAAAAAAAAACTTAACTATAAACAGACACAAACATTTTAATCTGCTTTTAGTTTAAAAACGTTTAACATTATATAATATATATATATATATATATATATATATATATATATATATATATATATATATATATATATATATATATATACATATATATATATATATATATATATATATATATATATATATATATATATATGTATATATATATATATATATATATATATATATATATATATAAATATATATATATATATATATATATATATATATATATATATATATTATATGTTACATATATACATATTTATTATATATGTGCATATATGTATATATACACATATATATGTGCTTATATATATATATATATATATATATATATATATATATATATATATATATATATATATATATATGTATATATATATATATATATATATATATATGTATATATATATATATATATATATACATATATACATGAATAATATATATATATATATGTTACATACATATATGTATGTATATACATACAGTATGTATATATATAAATATAATACATTAATATATACAATATTTGTATACATATATTATATGTATATATATATATATATATATATATATATATATTTATACATATATATTTATACACACATACATATATTTTATATTATATATATATATGTGTATATATATGTTATATATTATATATATATGTATATGTATATTTTAGATTATATTTATATATGTATATATATATGTATTTATATCATATATATGTTATATTTGATATATATATATATATATTTATATACATATATATATATATATATATATATATGTATATATATATATATTTATTTATATATATATATACATATATATATACATATATACTATATATATTTATGCAAATATATGTATGTATATATATATATATATATATATATATATATATATATATATATATATATATATATTTATATATATATATATATATATATATATATATATATATATATATATATATATATATATAATAATTGTAACTTTGATATACGATTTTGTATATTGTTTACGTTGCTCCTCTTCTGCCATAAAAGGCGCAGAATTGCCAATAAAGTTCCTTTTCTGAGCTTCCAAAATTGAAAATATTAATATAAAGTCAAACTTTAAAAAGTATATAAGATGATACAGAATTCTAAAAAGTTATAATGTAAAAAACATTTTCACCACACACACTCTAAACGAACTTCAAATAACGTGGAACAGTTTTTTAGCACAAATTTCGCTTCCGTAAAACGTATTTTTCCGCGTACCTATATAAGGATTTATTTAAATAGCAAATTTGAACTTTGAAAAATAGACCTAGTTTTTTCAAATAAGTTAGCTTTATTTCATTGATATTCTTTATAAAAGCGTTTCTGTAAAAAAAACTCTTAATAATTTAATTCAATTAAACTATGTTTAAAACAGGAAAAAGACATAAATTTTTAAACCTGTTGTTTGTACAATCGATACTTAATGCAAATGGAAATTGTTTTGATCGTACACAAGGTAATAAAAGTATTTCTATTCACATAAGAAAAGGCAACGAATATGTAAAAAACAAGTCAATAATGCCAATTTACCCATTCCAAACAGTAATTTCAAAGATAATAAGTATAGAAGTGTATTTAAAAAACAAATAAAAAAGTTTTCATGAGATGAAATAAAAAATTTGAATTAAAAGAAAGTATAAAAAAATTTTATATTATAAAATACATATGAAAACAATTTTATTTAAAACATTCTTTCATTCTTACATATCCTTTAGGAAATGGTATGAAGATTATAAAGCTTCGTTTTAACTTTTTAAATGAAATCAACATTCAATTCTTTGTAGGAATTCAATCAACATTAAATTCTATGTAGGAACTATCAAAATCAGTCATAGGAGAAAGAATTCGACATTAAAATGAAGCAAAACTATTATTGAATATACTTAAAACACATTAAGGTTTTAATTAATGACCCCGACGTGAAAGTAAACCAATATCTATTAACGCAAATCTTATCTATTTACGCAAAACAACACCACAATAACATCACAAAATTAACTAATAACATAACATATTACAGTAAACTCTAAATTACTCAAACCTCAACAGGGACAAAGAAATTAGCTTGTTAGAAAATGCTAGAGTTGTTTCTAGTATAATCCATAAATAAAGACTCAAATTTAGTTTAGGTTAAGTGTTATTGACTTATCAAGAATTTATTGTTCATATTTTAACTACTAACAGCACACTCATAAAAATACCAACAAAATATTGACCCATATACCCATATATAACACATATTAAAAACACACATTACCACATCATAATAGACTTTTACGAATAAAATTTAAAAAAGTTGATTTATAGACTTTTTTAAATATTTTTTTTTAATTCAGAATAGAAAATGACATTAAAATACAATCCTAATGCAGGTTTTCTTTTTGCTTGTTAACAGTAGTGATTACACCATTTAACCAGCCAACTTCACCAGATAAAATATATTACAACATTGAAATAAATTAAATTTTTATATATTTTTATTTTAATATACCTTCTATAGAGTATTAAGATAAGAATTGTTGCTTATTTTTATTAATTCAATTTTTTGTTTTTTAAAAAAAATTTTTTATGAAAAAACAACAAATAATTAAAAAATAATGAAAGGAAATGTTGCTGCCCCATGACTATCCTTCAGTCGAGCAGCAGACTTACATTTACAACTATTATTATCTAGTTTAAAGAAGTTAGGTATTATGAGTTTCATACAAGTTTGATATAAACTTTGTTTATGAACGGTCAAAGTTGCAAAAAATAAATTTGATAATGAAAAATATCATATAATCAAAATATATTGTAAACAAGTACAAACAATAATAATAATAATAATAAACTTCTTGCAAATAGAATTGCAAAAAAAAAAAAAAAATTCAGGCCGGATGCTAAGTCAAATGTTTAACACAATGTTGAATTAATTGTTGCTATACAGCAGCCATGACTAATGATAAATTAGTAAAGGAACTGCATGTCAAAGTTAAATTTTCTTTATCTAATGTTCTAAATGCCCGGTGTGGTCTCTTATTATGAAAAGAGTGCGCCTAGGAGGCATAAATGAGTTCCAAATATAAAGTTTCTGCTTTAAGCAATAGTTTTAAATACTTATTGGAGGCAAATTCTAATTGCCATCAATTTTAAAGAGAGTGTTGTAGATTAAAGTTAAACGACTTAAATAAAAAATAGGCCCATGTTTGCTCGCTAAAAGCTTTCCTAAAATGTTTCCAAAATGCAAAAGTCATTTCACAAAAGCAGAAATAATACCTCATTATGAGAAGAAAAAGAGACTAAAGCCGGATCATTGTCCTGACCTCATTCGTTCAATTCTTGACCAAGCGGCGAACTTGACGTCGTTTTAACTAACTAAACGGCTCCAATTTTGATTTGGTTGCAAACATCGTTCTTTAAAATAGTAAATAATGTTTGTTGAGTGTTCAACCAATGTTAAAATTCATCCTAACTTGATTATTTATATTTTGCCTGCTGATCAAAAACAAGAAATTTTTGGCTTAATATTGTTTGTCTCCATCTCGTTAGAACAAACATTGATCGCTAAATGCCAAACATGTCTATATAAGCTTAAAACCTTTTGTATCAGGTAAGTTTTACATTTTGTATTTAAATAATAAGACTTTTGTATTTTCTAAAAGTTTTGTATTTAATAATAATAAGACTTTACATCTTATAACCACTCCATTAAGCATATTTTAATATAATTAAATATAATTTTTGCATATTTTAATATAATTAAATATAATTTTTGCATATTTTTATATAATTAAATATAATTTTTGCACTACCCCATAGTGATATTTAAAAATAGTTTCCTTCACTTTTTTGCGTCACCTTAACATTATACATTGTTGTGAAAAGTAAGCATCTGCTAAAGATAACCTCAACAGATGTAGCATATATAGTTTTAGTAATAACTAGTCGGGCATTTTATACACACACTGCGTGCTAAAAAATTTAGTCGCGAATTTATACACACATTGTGTGTTAAAAGTTTGCAAATAATTTTAAATACTAACCTTCCTGACCCGTAAAATACGGGTATAGAAGATATCAATGCGTTTTTTATCCGCGTGCTTAGAGGTCATTAGAACTTTTATCCGGCTTATTACGAAAGAAAATCTCAATCGAATGAAAACATCGTCCTAAATAATAATTTTAATGTCCTAGATGCGAAGATTAACCTTATTGATTGCGTAAACACTAATTTCATAAAACTTTTCTCAAAATATAATGGTGACTCTCGAATCCTAAAGAATAGAGGGAAGACGAAATTTAGAAATTATTTAGAATTAATTAGAAATTTAGAAATTATTTCTACTCACTCTAAGCTTTTTAAACCATACCCACCCTCGTTTATTAATTTTTACTCATCAACAATTTCTCCTACCTAAAAACCATTGAAAATCGGCTTGTTACTTAAATTATAAAATGAGAAAATTTGTTAAATTATAAAATGAGAATATTTGTTATTTCAATAACTGATAAAAACAGAAAAGTTCAGCGTAGAATCAGCTTTAAATTTAGAAGACCTAGTAAATCTGTATTTATCAAAAATGAGCTTTATTTTTCACAAAAGTATACAACTAATATCAGCATCTTCAATCTTATTTATATTATAAAACAGATTTTAAAATGTTTATTTGACTGTATAAGTATTTATAATAAAAAATATCAGTCAAATAAACATTTTAAAATCTGTTTTATAATATAAATAAGATTGAAGATGCTGATATTAGTTGTATACTTTTGTGAAAAATAAAGCTCATTTTTGATAAATACAGATTTACTAGGTCTTCTAAATTTAAAGCTGATTCTACGCTGAAGCCACGTTGTAACTAATTAGTGTTAAAATGTTTTGTAAAAAGTATTAGTTTAAATTTAGGAACTGATATTTTTTATTATAAATACTTATGCAACTTAAATATAATTTCACCCCATTTTATAAACTAGATTTGGACTAAAATTCCTACACCACCCCTTTCGACAAGTACTACAATAAAAAAAGGGTTTTAACAATTCATCAATCTATATCAAATTTACGAAGCAAACATATAATCGATTTTACTTATTCTGCAACGACTTTTATATAAACTCTTAACAAAAAGCTGTTTTTAATACGGTTGAAAAATTGTGATAAAATTTTGTAAACTGAAAAATCAAGGAAGAGGGAGTTCAGTAATGGTCAAATAGTCAAAAACAGTCTATCTTCCTGACTACAACAGCTATCAGAACTGCTTGTATTTGTTGTGAAATGGTTAACCTCTGCTGTTATTTTTCTCCACCAAATAATATACTCTACCTATATACAAAACAACATATTACCTATTCATATATATGACAAAGGTGTCTAAAAATCAATCTCTAATTAAAAAAAAGTCAAGATAGACAACTAATTTGTTAAATTTACAATTCATTATTTCACTGGACATTATAAAGAGGACAATTACTGACAGTTAAAACCAAACCTAACAACCAAAAATGACAAAAAACAATAGTAATAAATTGAAACATGTGAATAATAAAAATAATAACAACAACAATAATACTAATGATAATAACGATAAGAATAATACTATTATTATTATCATTATTTAATAATGTATATAATATATATATATATATATATATATATATATATATATATATATATATATATATATATATATATATATATATATATATATATTAATTTGTTTAAACTAATTTATTATTGCTCTTTTCTTTTAAGATTTTAAGATATTGAGCACTCTATTTTGTAGAATACATTTTAAAATTGTTTATATATATATATATATAATTATATATATATATATATATATATATATAAATATATATATATATATATATATATATATATATATATATATATATATATATATATATATATATATACATATATATATATATATATATATATATATATATATATATATATATATATATATATATATATATATATATATATATATATATATATATATATATATATATATATATAACAATATATTCTGAAATAAATGTTTTAACATTTCATGGTAATTTACTAATAGTACGAGTACTAATCGACGATAAACACTAATTAATTAATAATAACAATTGTATTATATAATTAAAGTTAATATAACAAGGACAATTAAAATAGCAATATTAACAGTGATAATAATGATATATAAAAGTAATAATAAATAATGATATTAATAAAAATGTAAATGATATGAATATCAGATATAATAATACAAAGATAAATATATATAAATGTATAATAATATTAATGTAAATATATAATTATAATACAGCAGTAGTAATAACAATCTGTGGTGAGCCTAACATTTTAGTTAAAGTACTTTTCTTTTAAATAGTCAAAAAGGCAGTTTTTAAATTGTGAAATTGAGTTGAGGGATGGAAGATGAAGAGGTAAGTTATTCCATGATTGTATGCATTGGTTTGTGATAGAATTATCACTGTATTTTACTGAGCAACGATTTGGGATATATATATATATATATATATATATATATATATATATATATATATATATATATATATATATATATATATATATATATTTGTATAAATATATATACATATACATATACATATACATATATATATATATATACATATATATATATATATATATATATATATATATATATGTATATATATATATATATATATATATATATATATATATAAAGTATGAATATAAAATATATAAAATATATTTATAATATATATATATATATATATATATATATATATATATATATATATATATATATATATATATATATATATATATATATACACACACATATATAATATATATATATATATATACATATATAATATATATATATATATACATATATAAAATATATTTATAATATATATATATATATATATATATATATTATAAATATGTTTTATATATTATATTTATACCTTTTATATATATATATTTTATATATATATATTTATATATTTAATCTACATAATATACATATATAGTATATGCATATTTAGTATATGCATATACAATATATATATAGTATATGCATATACAAAATCAATGTCGAGGACCACAAACGTGGTCCTCGACATTGATTTTATAAGGGATGTTTTAGGGATAAGAAAATTACCAATAGAATGTCTTGTGGAGTATTTGTGATTAATTGTGATTAATGTGATTAAGGGAGACTTAAATTATGACGGAAGCATGTTGTTATTAATTTTAAATATAAATATTAGATGTTGAGTTCATATATATTTAAAGCAATATTTTTTTTAAAGTAAAGACTCGGCGCATGCATATCTACATGCATTCAAAATTAACCGGCTCGCTTGTTTTTGTTTGCTATATTTTTCTATTTTTAAAGAATGAATGATTTTTAAAAATGAATAATAACTTGCCCACGCAATATTGCAATAACTAATGGGGCTATCAATAAATGAAAATCAAGTTTTTCAAGCACATTATATTCAAAAAGTGCTACGTTTTGAAAAGGACCCCAAGAGCTTTTGAAATGTTGTTTTCTAATAATTAGATATGATTTTTCCAATTTAAATGATCGTCAAATATTATACCTAGGACATTCATTGAATGAACTCGTTATACTTTAATGTTGTTTATAAATAAATCAGTAAGTTTCAGGGGTATGTTATCCGTTTTCGAAGGTTTTGTGAACAGAATGTATTTAGTTTTATCAATGTTTACGGCCAGTTTATTGGCTATAAACTAGTCATTGAGATTTGTGTTTACAGTTGATAAAACAAATTTTAAATTAGACCCCGAAAAGAAAAATAGTATCATCAGCAAAAAGAGCAAAGTTAAGGAATTAAAGGATAAGTGGATGTCATTAAAACAGCAGAGGACCAAGTATTGAGCCTTAAGAGACATCACAACTAATAGCTTTGAACTGCGTTCAAGTTAAATCATACGTCACAGATTGTGTACAATTTTTAGATAAGACTGAAGCCGTTTTATATTAGAACTTTGAATTCCATAATTTTTTAATTTATTGAGGAAGATCTCGTGATCGACAGATCTTCGATAAACCACTAAAAAATCGAAGTGTATAATTATTGTTATTAAACCTTTTCAAAATATTGCTAGCCAATTCCATCACTGCAAGCTCAGTGCAAACCCAAACCCAAACTGTTTAGGATATAAAGTATTGTTTTTATCAATAAAGTTATATATTCTTTTAATACATAATACGTTAAGAAACCTTTGAAAAACAGGAAAAAATTAAAATGGGTCTGTAGTTTGAATCTAAAGAATCGTTACTGTTTTTGTAAATTAGAGTTATTTTAGCAAGTTTTAATTAATCAGGAAAATCTTTAGAAAAGTTTAAATAAAGCAAGAGACATTTTGATAATATCAACGACACTTTTGAAACATTTGCATTATTTTCATCAAGACCTGCACTTTTATATGTCTGAAGCATTACATGTTTCAGACATATAAAGCTGAACAAAGTTCTCCAACGGAAAGTTCTGAATTGACCATATAAAAATCTGATTTTTTTTAAAAAAACTGGAATATTTTGCTACTTGAAAAGATTTCTTTTGCTAAATTTTCCCCAACATTTATAAACAAAATTATTTAGTATCTCAGCAATTTATTTTTAATTAAAAATTTCTCTCAAAATTTTTCCTATAAAGTACATACGCTCGGATAAATTATCATTTAAATCAGATTGTTCATTTCTAATATTATTATTCGTAAATGGTTTTTTTTTTCCATAAATTCCTTTGAATTTCCTTCATTGTTTATCATTGCGAAAGATTTCATTCGTGTTTGCCGTTTTGGTTAATTTGGTCGAATTTGCAATCTTGTTTTCCAAATATATATTTTTGGACCCATTTCACTTTCAATAAAAAAACTAAAACAAATAACTATAATTTTGTTTCTTTATAATTATAAAATTTATTTATAATTATAAATAAATTTTATAATTATAAAGAAACAAAAAAAAGATTTAATTAATTTTTAAAGTAAAAACTTTTCTAAAGCAATTTACAAATCTTTTTTGATAAACTTTCAGTTATTGGCACTTAACTTTGAGTATTCTTTATAAATTAACTATTAAGGTTTTCCTACGAAATTACTACTTAGTTTAAAAATTCTTATTGAAACACAAGTTATAATTTTTAATAAAAGTTTATTTTAAATAAAACAAAAAAAGGAGGTGGATTAGCATTGGACAAACTCATTGGCTAGCCCACCCTTTCTGCCTCTTCTTCCACCTCTACGCTGATGGGTCCCACCACCCAAGTTTTGGGGGGCGACAAGACCATTCAAAAGATTGCCTGTCTTCCCCCCATAACGCAACCAACGAAAAAAAAGAGGCGTGTGACAGTGGTACTGGGTGTTGAGTTCTATATTGACAAAAGTCTTCAAACGTAAAAACTTAAAAAGAAATTATTTCAACAAGTATCATATAATATTAGGTAACAAAGAAGACAAGTTAAAAAGATATAAAACTCAAAATATAAAAACATACTACATAGTTAACCCAACCAGTTAGAGCAGATGAAGATGCCACTAAAACAGAAATAATTTGTATTAAAACTCATATTGCAGAGTTAAATCATATATACTAAAAAATTGAAGCAGATAAAGATAGCACTAAATGAGAAATTAAAAAGCATTATTCACAATCTTAAAAATAAATTATGTTTAAAATCATATTGCAGAGTTAAAATATATATACTAAAAGCCAATTTAAATATGCTAACTTTTTTATAAAAATAAAATATCACACTAACATTACAAAAATAAAAAGTTTAAATGACTTAATAACTAAATTAGATCAAACTTTACTTACTAATAGTTTGTTCTAAATTGTCAAAAGAAAAAATATAACAACGACTCAATAAAAAGCAAGAAGCAATCAGGAATATACAAAATAAACAACTGTGAAAAAACTTTGTAAATGCACAAAAATCTGCACATAAAAATAGCATAATAATGATATATAATTGAATATTGAGAACAAAATGCGGTAATGCGGTAGTGGTGTAGTGGTAGAGCGCTCGCTTCATAACGACTGGTTCCGAGATCGATCCCCACCACGTCCTTGGTAGTACCGCACTCAACTCGTTTCTCTGCGCAGTGGCCTTGTTCGTCAAGGTTCGTGTTTCGGAGTTATAGAGTTGAGAGAGGGTTATAGCCACAAATAAGTAGCCTCCTCGTCTGTAGTAGCCTTCTCGGCCTTGAGGAGGTGAATTAAAATTAAAAAGAAAAAAAAAAGACTAAATACTAAAATAATAAACCGCAAAAAGAAAACTGACTTATCCTCTCAAAAGCATCATTTAAAAAACAAATGAAATTTTTTTTTTAACAAAACAATACAAACATTTGTCTAGACTAATTCTACTGATCTTAAGTTAAAAGAAACTAATGAATATTTAATGTATAAAATTACTAAATGATAATGTTGGCTGCTGCCTTTGGACTGCTTTGGGCAGCAAAAACAATATAACAAATGTTTTTGATTAATTAAGTTACATTTATTTTACATAAAAGTTGAGTAAGGTTGTTAACATATATTAGTTATATATTTTATTTACATTATTTATAGCAGGTGAAAGTTTAACTGTTAATCATTAAAAAAAAAGTCTAGTTTTTACATAAACTTTTTTAGAAAAAGATGCATGGTACAATAAGTAGTAGCATATTGCAATTGTTATTAGAGACTTACAATGTAAAGTAAAATATGTTATAATATTACTAATATGTCAGTTACATTTTTAAAAAATTCAACTTTAATGTAAGGAAAGATTAAAATTCATTTAAATTAAACTATTTCCCTTCAAAGTTATTAAATTCAAAGTTATTAAATTTTAATAACTTTACATTGTAGGCAAAGTATTTTTTAAAAATTTTAATAAATAAGAAACAATGTTGAAAACCTTTATTAATTTCTCTACTTTCCATTTTGTTTAATTTTAAAAAAAATTGAAAATTTTATTTAATCGAAATCAAATTTAAACAATGTTTATTTAACCCCTCTGATTCTTGCAACCACTTCAGCAAAATAAAAATTAGGTACTAAAAGTGCGACAAAAAATAGACACTCTACTAGAACTTTTTCTTCACTGAAATTTTCCAGGTGCATAGATAAATGAAATACTTAAAAAAAGAATAGTATAGAAAAAAAAATTAGCATATCTTCGACATTAATTTCAAGCCCAACGCTAGTTTAAAAAAAAATCTAAAATGCGTGGCACAGTTTTTTAGCACAATATCCGTTTTATGGAATTCGGTTCCATAAACGGATATTTCCACGTACCTAAACTGATTTAGAGAATTAACTAAAAGAATGTCCAAATTAGACTAAGCTCTCGTTATGTCTAAATTTTTGATAATGTTTAACTTATATACGGCTCCCCCACTAAGGGCTTAACCAGGGTATATTTATAAAAAATATTTTCAACAAGCATTAAAAATCCGTCAGACATATCTATGGTAAGAGATAAGGAGATTCAGAAAAAAAGTAACAATTAAGATTGAAAATGTTTTTAATAAAGAGCAACGTATTAAAAATTCAAGAGTAAATACAAACTAGTTATAATAATTAATTAAAAAAGACAAACAATGTTAAATACTGAAATGATTGAAATAAGGGCAAACAATTTTATGTTAGAAAAATGCAATTATTTTTTATTGACATTTTTAAAAAAATATATAATTTGATCTAAAAGCATTATCACGCTAGTTTCTTTTTCTTTAGCTAAGAGTTTTCTATTATCCTCCTAATAGTTTTTATATTGTAAAGAGGCACTTCGTGAGCCTTCAATTTATTATAAATAGAATTGAAATAAATGACTTTTCTTTCATATTTTCACTGAGCTTTTTACTGTTAATACTGAAACCTTTCTTATTACACCAGTTCGATCCGCGTTACGTAGAATTAAAAGAAAAGACTGGATCGAGTTTATAAGGGAAGCAAATCAAGTCGTAAAATTTAAAAATTTGAAAATGTTACCAAACCTACAATTTTGACCATGGAAGGTTTTATTGACAATAAATTTTCTTTTTGTGAAAATATAAAAACAAATATGACTCAAAATTTAACTGTAAATGAATGTGCATTATTTTTAGATGTATAAATACCCCATATAGGTGGAAGCCCTGATAGAATTGTTCGATATTCGTGTTGCCCGCCAGCTTGTTTAGAAATAAAATGTCCATTTTCTATAAACCATACATCACCACAAGATCCTATATCTCTTCCTTATATTACAAAAAAGTTAAATGAAAAATTTAAAAAGCATAGATACTATACTCAATGTCAGGTTTAAATGGGGACTGCTAAGATGATTAATTGTTATTTTATGGTATGGACAGCTCATGGTTGTATAATTGATAAAATTGCATTTGATGAAGCTGGTTGGGTGAGTATGAAAGTTGATTTTTTTAAGTATTACAACGATCATTACTTAAAGACTGTCTTTGTAGATTTTACTATTAACTGATTGGAATAAATTTATGAAAATGAAAATCTGTGTTTTAAATTATAAAACCCTTCTTATATTTAAATTGGCATTTATAGATTTTTTTTTTCCTATAAAAAAAGACAATATGATCCAAATAATGGTGTTGCAATATTTAAGTAAAGTTACTCAAAATCAAAAACTTTATCCACGCCTCTTATTGTAGTAAAAAAAAAGTAATAAAATGAAACACATGTATTCATTAAAAGTGCACGGTGGTGTCCGGCATCCCTTACAAGTAATTAAAAATTAAAAATAAAAAAACAACCTTAGGTAATTAAATAAAAAAATACAACCTCAGTACTATCGTGTGTTTAATACAAGAAGGGGAGGAAGTTTAGTAATTTTCCAAAAGTTGTCCCACCCACAAATGTTTATTAAAATCACCCCCCCCCCTCCCTTCCATTTATTAACACCAAAAATTAAAAAAATCTCTTTATTCTTTTTTGAAAATAATGTTTTGATTTTAATAAAATAAGCTTTTCCTCACTTTATACAAGAAAACTAAATCCTATTGTAATTATAAAACAGTTGTTAAAGATGCTCAGTTGACCACAATCTACACTAACTTAAATTGATTTATGCATGTTCTGTAAAAAAAAAAAAAAAGTCAACCGTTAAAATAAGATTCCCCTGTTTATAAGGTCAGAAATAAAATTTACACCCTTCCTTGTATTAAATATTTAAGAGTAGTACTAAATTAACAAATATATATACATTTTTAACAAATTTAAACAATTTTTTTTATTTAAGCAGGCTTTAAATTGCACAAAGCTGCACACGATAAAATAATATCATCCGTATGATGAAGCATTGAACTAGGTAATACATTTTTTAAGATTCGAAAGGTTTTTATTCTGTTAATAGCCCTTTCTATGTGAATTCTTAAGTTAGCAACATCAGTAGTCTTCTTACATTCACTTGCAGTCATTTGACTTTTTACTCTTGCACCTGGTGGGACTGATAAGCTGCAATAAGGATATAATAGTTCTTCTCTTATTTGAAATCCTGTCTGCCATCACCTCATCGTCTCTTTCCAACAGATCATAAAAACTACTGTCACTTGTAATAAATTCATCTGATGCTCTGCCACCGTAACTGTTGTTAACAAGTTGTAACTGTTGTTAACTGTTACCGTAACCACCGTAACTGTTACTTTAACCACCGTAACTGTTGTTAACAAGTCACTGCTTGGTTGTAAAGGAACTTTGGACGTTCAATAAATATTTTAAAACAATCAAGAATCACTCTACACTTGTGATGCTTTGCTTTCACAAAAGACTGTGGCAAGTTTTTTTTTTATGACTTCACTTGGCAGCCAAACAATAATAGCTTGTCCAAGAATATTAGCAATAATTCTAATAAAAATTGTAAAAGTGTTAGAACACAAAGGTTTTGAAATACCAAAACGATCAGCCATATCTTCATTTAATAAACCTAAGCGCAACCGCATAAGTGTCATTAAAAGTTCTTCTCTGTGTGATAACAGTATACATTTAGATACAGATTTGAGTTGCTAAACTTTGTAATGTGAATGTTTTGGGCCTCTCCAATAACGAATTGAGGGTAAAAATGGTTTTAATAAACCAAAAATAACGTTAAAAATAGCTATGGAAGATATATCAGCATAAAAGTTCATTTTCTTATCATTGTTAACTAATCTCCAAGAGAATTTTTGTTTAGACTTGACTGTTTGTTTTATTTTTAACTTTTTTAATTGATTATTAAGGCTATTTACTTTACTCACGTAAGAGATGATAAGTGAAGATTTGTATTCACATGAAGTACGTTTATTGGGTAGTGGTGAAACATTGAATAGGTATGGTCTGATAATATAGGTGACAAAACATCTGCATTAAAATTAGCACTTGGAAACTTGGTGACAATACTTTTTTCAGTCAACAAAGGTTCTTCAGGCTGCATTTTATTAGAACAATGTAAAAAAATGATTGGGTGTTTTAATAAAGTTCTTCTAGTTTTTTTTTGTACAGGTTGATCAAAACCCATATTTATTGTTGGATTAGGGTTCATAACAGTTGTTATTTTATCAACAAAATGATTAGAGCATACTCTATCAGCAGTTCCAGGTTCCCATGCACTTCCTTTCTTCTTTCCTTCTCGTCTAAGCTGACTAATCCAGTGTTTTTTTTTTTCGCTATTTCTCTTTAAACTTGGGAAACAAAACATTCGGAATGGTAACTCACATCCACACTCGGATAATATCTTCCCTTCGTGTTGAAAACACGTTTTGTTTTTCAGTTTTTCTAGCTTATAGGAACTATTGGTACATCCTATAACAGCACAATTAACTTTCATCTTATCACTATATATTTTATCACTAATTCGCAACTGAGAAAATAAATATTTACCCTTCTAAATTCGTTCCAGGACTTTTTTTTGCGCGGTATTAAGAATGGCAGAACCTCGCTTGAACTGGTGTATTGATGCTTGCCCATAACGTAAAAATATATATCAAATCTTTCAACTTTAATGGTTTCAAAATAAAACTTGTCTAAACGATTTCCAGATTGAAAATGTTTAAATGTGGGTAAAGGAATAAATGAACTTTCTTTTTTTCTTTAAAAATTGTATGAAAGCATGATCATATTTATTTGAAGTAATACGTGAGCAAGAAAGAGTTAGACGTAGTACAGATTTTGTATGATGAAAAAAATCAGCTTTTTGTTTAAAAAGAATTGACACTGGGCTGATGCAACCAGTTGTTTACAAAAAAGAAAATTGATTAAAACTTCTTCAAAAAAAAACTTTCTTTAAATTCTAAAAACTTTATTCAAATTCCAAAAAGCGATTCAAAGTTTTTCAAAATTTTTTCCAGGATTCCAATTATAATGAGACAGGAATCTTTTATGAATATGTTGATGACATCCTGAGATAACGCATCCTTTTTCCTCATCATAATATCACATTCAATTGTCATTAATTATAATGGTAGAAAGTTTTCCTATTTAGTGAAATCCAATTTTCGAAGTAGCCTGCCATTGACGATGCTGCTAAGGACACCTTGTTTAATATTTAAACCCATTAAACTTTTAACAGTTGAGAACAAATCTTCAAAAAGAAAAGAAATCATTGGGGCATCGGTTTTATATCTCATTAAGATTTTCTGCAACAAACTTGCAATGTAACCAAAAGACTTAAATTTATTCAAAGTTAACTCATCCTTTGTTCCCCCTAACACTGTCATAGCTATTGCATTGTGATTGGTTACTTTTACGAAGAGTCTCCCAATACTTGGTTGTTTTTTCAACATTCTCCCAATTTAAACAAAGTCTCTCTGCAACTTTTTAGTCTTTAACCCAGCGAGTTGAGCGAAATTCCCAAGTTCAGTAACAGTTACATGACTAGCTCTTCTAGCCGGAGAATCATAAAAAAGGTTGTATGATGCTTTTATTAAAATCCCTATATTTCCATTCAGCAAATGAAAACCTGATTTAACAACTCTATGTAATGAAGGTTACAACTCCCAACGTTAATGTGTTTAGGTAGTTCTTGTTGATCACGCTGCTTTTCAAAAAAATTAAGATAAGACCAGTTCACATTCAAACCATCCATACTTAGCTATGTCAGATTTATGCCATTTATCTTTAATAAAAACGTTGTAATACTTTCACTTAAATTTTTTGCTGTGGGGTGACCTAAGAATTTAGAGTCAAAGCATTTATGATTTAGATCGCTGTTCCAAAACCGAATAATTAGATCCAGTTTTAACCATTCTTTTTAAAAATACGATGCCATTTTAAATTTTAAAAATTTGTGCCATTCTAAAAAAAAGCAAATTTAGACACATTTGTGAATAATTTTCTTTAAAAATAATTAACATTAACCCTGGTACCCTAAAAAAAAATTTTTATTAGAAAATATTTTTATTAGAAAAATTTTAAAACATTAAAAGATCAATCATTTTCCCTTATTGTATTTAAATTTCCTGATTTAGTGGTAATCTATCACCGATTTTCTTTTTGTTTGGATTTATGGCTGCGGGGAAAATTTCGAACAGCGCGTCAATATCGCACTTAAACAAAATATAACTTTTGATAATTTGATTGACTATTGAATGATATTTTAAAGCTTCTCATCCACACCACTATAAAAGTTGACAAATAATGCCTCGTGATTTTCAAATGATAAATTTCCCAATTTCATCATTTTTCATCAAGATTTGAAGCAAATCTTACAATTTGCTTCAAATTTACTTGACTTTTCAAAAAGTTTCCAAATATCACTTTCTTTCGGCATCTTAAATGTAAATAAAATAAAAATGATTAATGAGACAACCAAACCATATAAAAAACATTAATAAATAAACAAATAAAAGTTTAATTTTGAAAAAGTATAATTCTAGATAACAACATAAATAACTTTAACTTAAGAATTTTTCAAATACCTTAAAAAGTAATTTAGTTTAATTTTAGAACATTATTTGGTACAATGCTAATATTAAATTATTTTACGTCTTGCATGCTCCTAAACATTAGGAGCATGTAAGACGTAAAATAATTAAATTAAGCCTTTAGCTTAAAGTTTAGGCTAAAGGCTTAATAATTTTTAAACAACATTTATTTTTTGGTAGTATCAGTTTTACTAATTATACAATGAAAATAACTTAAAAAAAAAATTTAAAATAACAATGTTATAAGGTAAATATTATAAACAATATTAGAAATTTAAATAACCCCTTATTGATCACATAATAATAGCTTCATTCAAAAAATTATTCTGTGTATTTATGAAACTAGTTTACATTACTAAGTATTGTTCTTAAAAAAATTTTTTTTTAGTCATCCTATTGATGGGATCCATATGGATCCTTTGTACAACAAGGTTTCAAAAGTAAAAGCTATTATTATTGAGAGTGGTAGGTCGCATGTTAACAAACAACATATTTAATATAAGAAACTTACTATCATAAATTATACAAACGTAATTTTAATAAATTTATGATTATGCATTGTGAAAATCGAAAAAACAGTTATTCGTATTGTTTAAACACAAGCAAAGGTCACACTTTTTACAGTAGACTCTACTCTGTCCAATTTTACACAACCTGCATTTCCTTTTTAAAATTCTAAACTCTGGCCAATGATCTATTTTCAGCTACTGGCATATGTTTAGGTAGCTTTCTTAGACTTAGAGTAATGTTAGTCTCATTTGATGCACGCTTAGAAGGACGACCAACTGAAGGTAAAACACGGCAAGAATTTATTAAACCGTTTGCAATGACAGAAATACAGTTAAGAAGACTGTATTGATTTTTTTGGGGAATATGTAATTGACTGCAATGACGTCGATATAAAAGCCATGCGTTTACTTTAGCTATATCAACACAATAGAATAAAACTTTTAAATACCAGCGCTTGGTTTTGCAAGATGTTCTATACAGTGAGATTACCATATCTGACAAGTCCACTCCTCCCATTGATTTATTTATTGTCTTACAACCTCTGGAAAATTTATTGTGACAAATTTTTTTTCTTTTTGATGCCATCTTTGACTAGAACAAACTGATTTTGGATCCACATAATTGGAACACATATGTACACACTTGTTATCAAACCATTTTGTTATCACAATGTTAGAATTTACATCAGTTTTGTACGCATGACTTCCTCTCCCAGATTTCTTTAGGTCTTTTTCTGTTGGTAATGAGCAATTTTCAATTCGATCACTTCTTATGGTTGAAGTTACTAAGAATCCCATTTCTTTAAGACGAAGACAAAGTTGTAATGAAGAAAACCAATTATCAGAGAATAACCTAAAGTTTGAGTTTTTAGGCAAAGTTTCTTTAAGCTTTTGTACACAATAAGATCCGTTGCATTTTTCATTTTTATTAGGAGCACCTGAATATAAAAAAAATCATACATGAAACCAGAAGCACCTGATCGAACGTAATTTTTGAAACCCCATTTTGTAGGTTTCTTAGGATTATACTGTCTGATACCACTACGTTTGGTTTTAGCTGGTATAACCTGTTCGTCTATAGACTGTTCAACTTCTGGTTCAATTAAAATACAATTATTTCTGAAATGGTCTAATATTGGTTGTACCTTAAACAACTTGTTATTTGTATTTACATCGTTCTGATATTTCTTAGAGTTGTCATTGAGGTGCAAAAATTGACGCACTTTTTATATCGGTTCAACGACATTACATCTGCAATTAGAGGATATCTTGTTGCGGATGCCCAGTACATTGCATGTGATGGCATTTTTACAAAGGACATATATGTGCATGACTATAAACTGCTCATTTTCTTTCACAGTAGTGTTAATACTTTGTGATGTTTTCTGCACACTATACAAATTAGTCTCATCTGATATATGTTTGTTAATTTCATGCTTCCAAAACATTTCAAAATAGTTTAAAGGTGTTAAAGTGTTAACATTAAGTGGTAAAGAAAACTTAGTTCCAAGAAACTCTGTGTTTAATTGGAAAAGCTGTGATGATCTCCATCTAAATACGTGATTATCAAATTTTGACATATTTTTTGTGTCTATATTTTTTGTACAGCCGATAACATCAGTAGTATTTTCAGATTCAATATCAGCATCAAAATGTATAGTTGTTACTTGATTATCAATGTGATTGCTGTCTTGTTTTTTAGAAATTTCAATATCATCATCACTGCTATCTTCTAAATCCGACATTTCAGAATCTGAACAAGGTTCCAAAATTATCGTGAGAGCTTCATCAGCTGTATACCTTATCTTATTCATATTTTGATATCAATATACTATCACTAAAGAGAATCGAAAAATCAACATAGAAATACAATGTAAAATATAAATGTTTACAAAATGTAAAATGTAAGCGGAATTTTCATCCTACTGTACAGAGGATCCATTTGAATGCCAGAAACTTTAGAAAATAATAAAATTATTATTTTATATAAAACCTTTAAAAATATGATACTTTGGTAAAATAAATTAATAAAAATTACAATAGTTAAAAATAACCTCATGTATAGTGGTAAATAAAAATATTACTTTTTTAACTCTAAAACTGCACAAATGCTAGTAAGAAAATAAATCGCTAATCTAGAATATTCTTCTGAACATTTATTTTTATTTTTGAAAAGAATAATGCTATGTTGCACAACAAAAACAAAAAAAGTCAAATGCAAAGAAGATATTTGATTTTTTTCGATTCAAAGTATGGTATCCATATGGATCCCGTGGACAAAAAAGGGTTAAAATAAAAAATGTAGCTTTTTAAAAAAAGCTTATACAGTACTTACTTCGTCGTGGTCCGCAATATTTGTTTTAATTTCACGGCAAGCTGTTGGCGGCAGGGTTGCCAGGTTTTTTTTTGGCATCAAGCCAAAAAAATACAAAAAATAAACCAAAAATAAACAAAAACAAAAAAAAAATTAAGTTAAGTAGAACTATTTTATTACAAAATTTATGTTGTTAAGTGTAAATCTTTAAAACATTCAATAAAGTTCCGCTTATACGTGTTAGTCTTCATTTTCGCATGCTTTTGCTGCGTAAATTTCATTTCCGACCTTTGAAATCATTAATTTGAGAATGTTAAAGTCTTTACAACAAATCTTTAAGCTCATTAAAAAAGATTTTATTCGAATGACTGTATCCAACACTTGGTATGACATTCTGTTTCTCTGTTTGCTTTTAACATAGGTGACATGTGAAAAGACTCTCTCAACAAAACAGTTAGAAATAGGAACACACAGACAAACAAGGCAGTAGTCGGAATGTCGCGAAATACGGAATGTCCAAAAATGTCGACATTGTCCCTTAATGCTATCCAGAATTCAACAGTATTTTTAGGAACATCTTTTTCTTTAAAAATGACAGACTCAGTCCATTTAACAGTACTCACGTTTCTGTATTGATTTTCAATTTCTTGACTTTTTGTACCCATTAGGTGAGGAAAAGGTAGCTTTGAAAACAGAACCTTTTCAACTTGGAAAAGAACTTTCATTGGAAACAGGTTTGATAAGCCGTAAAAAATTGATCTGTTATCTGGTTGTCTTTTTTCAAGCTCGGTTATAATTTTTTGAAGAAAACCATGACAGCGAATTTTTACATTTCTGACCGATTCTTCAGCATTCAGTTTTGCATTTGGAGGTTGCTCTTGAGTGTAAATCTGTCACTCTAAGGAGAGTTTGGCTCCAAAATCAACACACTGTAGAGGAAGTACAAAGCCTTCGGTATGAAAGACACGCTGCTTTAAGCTTTTGAGATGCATATTTAGCTCACTCATTAGATCTTCTGGATCAACATTGAAAGAAAGAGTTTAGACGCTCAAACTCTTGAATGACTGGAGTGAAAAAAACAACATCGAGATACAGGGTGCTGTCTTGGAACATTTTGCTTATTGAAGAGATTTTGTAACGGACATCAGAGTTTGCATTCATTTCAGCACAAATAAAGAATGCTTTTAGTTCTTGCCAATTTACAAGCAAGTTATTAAAACACTTTCCTCAAACCAGCCAACGAGTTGCAGAAAACTTTTGAAAAGGGGATAGGGTTCCCACGCGTTCATTGTTTGGATTCATGAGTTCACATAGTTTTTCATATTCGCTTTGAATAAGAATGCTCTTGTTAAAAAAACCGGGGTACCTCGCTCAGAAGAAAGCCGACTGGAGATGAAATATCGTTAAAAACATTTTGCACCACAAGATTTAGTCAGTGACAAATGCACCTTATCATAATACAGTTAGGCGATTTAGTTAGTACACGAGACCAGACTGAATTATGTATGCCAATAACATTTGAGGCACCATCTGAGCTGTATCCGATGCAGTTTTTAAGAGTTAATCTAATAGAGTGGAGTTTATAATTCAAAGCATTAAAAAGATCCTCGCCATTTGTTAAAATCACCTAAATGAGGTCAAGAAAGTCATTAACAATATGTTTCTCTTTTTCTGAAAAATATCTCACGCATATTGCAAGGTGCTTCATTGAACTCACATCCGTTGATTCATTAATGAGAATGGAAAACGGTTTTGATTTGATTTCTTTAGATATTTATTCTTTTAGAGTCGATAAGATGACATTTTGGATTACTTTAGTACACTTAGTGCGATGGAGGTTTAGATGTTCCAGGAGACTGCCTACACCAAACTTAGAAATAATTTCACACAAATGGTCAGCGTTTGAAATTGCTGAGTGATAGCAGATACACATATCAAGCTGAAATTCTGCTTTTTGTTTGCACATGAAATTTTTACTTGATCCGAAAAAATTTTTTTCTTTTGAAATGGATTCAATGTTGTTTCTCTTTTAATGTGTGTAACTGCTTTTTGATGTTGCTCTAAGCTACCTTTGTGTGGACGTAGATTAGCGCGGCAAAGGCGACAAAAGCTTGCTCAAATGCATCAGAGCTTTTTTTTTTACCCAGATAAATTCTTTTTCCCACTCACTTCGATAACTACGAGAGTTTTCATATGGTTTTTTGTTTGGCATAGTCAATTTAAAGATGCTAATCTATAACAAATAATCAAGTATAAGCTACAGATTATTAAATTTGATAACCAATAGGTCTACTCAATATTAAAATTAGATATTTTAAGAAAAAAGCAAATATTAATTAGTTGTTATTTGAAAAGAAACAGTTACTAAATTTTTATTATCCGCAGAAACATTAAAAACTCGTTTTACCTTTTTTACGTAAAGTATTTCACATTAAATCGTCTTTTAAATTTTTTTTTATTTTTTCTTATTTTACTTCACCTCCTCAAAGCCGAGAAGGCCACTACAGACGAGGAGCCTACTTATTTTGTGGCTATAACCCTCTCTCAACTCTATAACTCCGAAACACAAAAATATTTTGTTTTACTCATTTTCGTTTTTTTTTCTTTGTATTCATAATTTTAATCGAATTTTCATTCATTTATGTTTGTTCCGCTCTATTTCACTTTTTATGAAACAAAACAGCTTAATTAAATTGATTTAACAAAAAATAATCCAGAATTAAACCAGATTTAATAAAATAATCCAAAAAGAAAAAAAAAACACCTAACACTTTTAAAAAAAAAAAAGATTTAAACCATATTTTCTAAAATTAACCAGAAAAAAAATTTCAAGCAAAACCTAAAAAAAACAAACCAAACTTGAGAAATCTGGCTTGAAAAAAAAACAGATAGCAACCCTGGTTGGCGGACTATTTTATAATGTTTACATTGTTCCCTATTTTACTTAGCTTTTCTGTGGTTTGAATTTTCTTAAATTAAATAAAAATTATAAACAATTTATTTGAATTTTAAACCGGTTTTAAGACTTTTTTTTGGTTACGGTCGGTTTTTATTTTACTTTACACATTTAGATCGGTTCATTCCAATACGGTTTTTTTGTTTCGGTTTACACCGAATAAACGGTTCGGTTCAGTTAACCGTACGGCCTAATTTCCCACACCATATTGCTTCCACCACCATATTAAACTGCTTTTTTAGTGTAATGTCGGTCTAAGTCTTTATTTCGTAGTCTGCAGACAAACTGCTTATCATCTGATCTAAAGATATTAAATTTAAATTCATCTGTCCTCAAAACTGTGCCCCATTTCTTATTTGTCTATGCAGAATATTTATGACAATGTGACTTTCTATTCATAATAACTTAAGGTAAAAATGTTTAACCACCATATTATATATTTAAATATTTAAAATACTTCCAAATTAAAATACAATATCTTCAATTTCAGCAATGCTTTTTATTCGTATTGTAACTTAAAATAATATCTTATATAAAATTATAATTAGATAACAAATATGATATTGATAAAATATATTAATTAACTGTAAATTATTAACTCAGCATTCATAGAAAACTTTATAAAAAAGTAAGAATGGATTAAAAAAGAAACCAAAGTGTAAAGTAACACAACATCATTAGTGTAAAAAAGATAAGGAAATGACTTCATCATGCTCTTTCAATTTAAATAAATTTAATAACTTTTGATCAATTGTACATATAATTAAAAAAATTAAAAAATTAGTACATGTATGTGTGTCTATATAAACATAATTATGTAAAAGTATATATATTTGTGATTTGTGCGTATATATATATATATATATATATACTTAAATATATGCATAAAAAATAACAAAAAAAAAAATAAA